>CM037858.1:22603689-23803689 GCA_021292105.1 Anadara kagoshimensis
ATCACTGTGCTTCACATCAGTAGTAGGTTCAAAATATATATGTCGGCTCTTAGTATAGACCATCTATGTATAAAGTCTTTATTTCTAAGGTCCAATTTGTGATATACAGGTTTTACTTTTCTTAGAAATTATTTATATTATATTTATAGTAGGTGCTGTAAATATTATGATTTTCTTTCTAAAAGAATATTTACCACTGCGGTAGCTCAGTTGGTAGAGTGCTCGCTCTGTAAGTGGAATGTCGTGGGTTCCATCCTGGCGGAGTCTGACCCAAGACTTGAAAGTGGGTATAGTGACTGTTCTTTCGCCAACACTCTGCATACGAAATGAAAGTCACAGTTCTTTTTGATGGGAACTTAAAATAAAGGAGGTCCTGTGTCACGATGAGCTTGGCATGTTAAAGAACCCTGCTGTATAATGCCATCAGCGCAATGCACAGGCAAATTTTATACACCTTTGCCTTTAGCTTGCAATGTCTCAATATAAGTTAAATATTCTTGACTGGGTTGTTAAACACCATTACTTGCTCAAGTGCTCTGAAAGAATATTTCTCAAAAACCCTTTATAGATACTATCTATAATAAATGCCATACCTAAGAAAGTGATGTATGGCTGTACATAAAGTTATTGACATGTCCAGTAAGGTTTATTGAACCTTAACAACTTGTTAATTTTTGTCAGATTACCACAGTAAAACATGTAAATCAATTACAGGTAACATAACATTGGTGTTGTTATTTGTATTTACCAGTATATATTATAACACAGTATTAAATTTAAAAAACATTGTTATTTTTTTAACCATTTACAAAAAGCAGACATGAATATGTTCAAACCCATTGATACTGGTAATTGTTACTGTCAATACTGATCTGTAATATTCTGTGCAAGTAATGCAAACTGTCATTTAAAGATTTGTATATAATTTGTATATATCAAATTTGATATAAAAGTTAAAACACATCATGCCCATTCCATTTTATTCCTGTCAATTTAAATCTTATATATATGTGAATCATAATGTAATACCAGTACCAGTAATTTTGATACTTACCACATTTAATCTAAAGTAACACCTTACAGACAAATAAAAATGATACCCCCCCCCCCCCCATACTGATGATATTCAATTTTCTGTTGGTATTTTTCCAGAGTAGACTAGTTTTGTGGTTGAGTTTAAATTAATAATATACGTACACATACTTCATTTGCACCAAGCTACAGTTTGTAGCATAAACAAAAATACAAGACAGATAGTGGCAGAATTAAGTACAAATGTACTGTACAATGTATCCAGGAACAGATAGGCATTAAATATTACATCATATGTACCGTATATATATACTAGTTTTCCACAAATTTTAAATTAGTAGTGATACAAATTTGCTAACATAGGTTATTTTTGAAAGAATTAATTCTCAGAAATCAGTAGCAAAAGGCAATTTTGCCAGGAATGAAAACATTGTATACAACATTCAGTCACACTCAGTGTACATGTATATAAATTCATTTCTTAACTTTTTAATAATTTTGAATATATTTAAACAATTTCATCATCCAATATTCTGAACTAAGGCATCTGCCATGTTTTCACATTTTTTAACATTTTGTTGATATCGCTGAAGTAGCAGTGTTTGGAATGTAATTGCATTAGAATCAATGTACTCATTAACTTGGAAACTGTACTATATGGATGTATGGAATCAATTAATTGGTTTTCTATATATGCAGTGACAGTGTAATCAGGACTTTTAGACTGTTGCTTTTGAGCTGTTGATTTGGAGATATAATAAATGTTAATACCATGTATGACAGCTGTGTGGCTGGCTTTGATCTGTCTATCTGATGTAATGGATCTGTCACAGGAGAGGGATATTTCATTATTTGATACTGATTATATCAAGATTAATATCTCTTGTGTATTTCCCTGCTTAAATGAAGTGACTTACTGAGAACACTAAATAGTAGCCAAATGATGACCAAACCTTACAATAGAACAAAACATTAAATTTCACATAGCTCTAGTAACTAATTTAAATTTGCTTTAAGTTTAAAATGACAGCTCTCACCAAGGTTCAAATCTTACTCTGGCAGATTCTATCATCCTGATGAGTTTGGTTGCAAAAGGTCATTGGTTACACCAGTTTTCTCTACCATTCCAGAAGTGACTCAATATACCTATAATGAAGAGATATACTGCCATGAAGTGATTGTGTCAACCTTGCTGGAATCAGACCAGCATTCTGTGTGTGTGTGTGTGTGTGTGTGTGTGTGTGTGTGTGTGTGTGAGTTTTAGGGGTGGTTGTTGTTAATGTATAAGTTTTCATACTATCAGCTGCTTCATGCCACATGGCACACACGGCCTGATGAGCAATTAGGCTCAAAACAGACGGAACAGATTTAATTGATAAAATACAATGTAGCATGTATGTCACTTTAATTGAAAAGTGGAGTGTTTAATGTGTAGATTTCTTGAACTCTCAGCTGCTTCATGTTACAGGACACAGAGTCATGAGCATATATGTATGCTAAAAATGGACAGAATAGAGTTAATTGATAAAATGCCATGCAGCTTTATTTTAAAAAAAGTATGCACACAAACACATGTGTATACAAAGTTTTTAAGGTGCATTGGTTTAACTTTTAAATTTATCGGTAAACTCTTCAGTGTCATGTTATTAATATAATGCACAAAAAAGAGATGTTAACTTATGTCAATCATGTAGAAAATTCCCTGACAGTGCAGAGGTCTACATGATTTATTTGAAAACAAATTCAAGATTAAGAATAAGTGGTATGATACATGTTTGTAAATGTATATTTCCTCTTTTAAAAAGCTTTTACATAAGTAACATGATCTATAGTTTTATCTCTGTAAATAACATCTGGCATATAAGGCCTAGAAAAAAGGTGTGTTTCCGGTAAATCTTCCAATCCAGGTTACACTTTTTTACTTTGGCCTACCCAAAAGTTATCCCCAATTTTAAACAAGCAAAAATGGAGAATATTGTTCTGTCCTTCATGTACATGTATTACCATATATACATATAGTGAGAAAAAAATCCCCTACCAGGTACAGTCAGCATTTATCTTACTCTTCATGATGTTACTGGAAACAGAAATTGTTTTATTACAGCCTTAACTTGTTTTTTTTGCCATCTCTCTTTCTCTGTTGGAAGTCCTCTTTACTGTTTTATTTATTGTGTTGGTTGAAAGTTAAGAGTTAAAGATTAATAAAATCATTGATGGGTGGATATATGACCCCTGACTTGTGTTTCTGCTGATATGAAAATATCTGATAAATAGACTTTACCATCATCACTGCTTTGTTGCTACAAGGAAGAGTCAGGGATAAATGTCAATGACCTTAGATCTCTTTTACAATACTTGGGTCATCAGTCTTCATTTCTAACTTAATTTCATCTAAATGTGCCTACCTATCCTCTTCAACTTCAACTTCAATGACTGCACTCATCAAAATTCAACTTAGACATAACTGATGAGGAAACTGTACATGCTGTGCAATGAGATGGAGTTTCAACTCTTCGATCTCATTGGAGCATAAGGTCAACACAAGACTCAGCTCAGTTCTTGGCTTTGGTCCCTGCCTCTCCCCAGATTCAGGTCCATAATTTCAGTTTATTCTGAATTCCCTTTGAATTTTCACGGCAACTTGCTAAGCTTCCCTGCATTGATAAGTTATTACTGTTAAAGGACACTGTTGAAATCTTTTGAAATTTGTTGAACATTGACAAAAACAAGTTGGCTTTGGAAATACTGATGCTTGGACTTTTTGCTTATATTTGTATTATTGAAGTACTGGTAAAACTACTGGTTATCTGTATGCAGTAATTCAGCTGGCATAAGGTGGTTTGTGTGAAAAATATGTGTGTGTGTGTGTGTGTGTGTGTGTGTGTGTGTGTGTGTGTGTGTGTGTGTGACTGTAATAGACAGGTTTTGCCCCTTAATTATTATGCAGTCACTTTGGAATTTTTACCTTCAAAATTGGGAAAAATGTATGTTTATTGGCACTGGGAATAGGTCTTTTTTACCAGACCCTTTGAGTGGACAGAAAAATCTCTGCTTAAAATATTTTTTTTTTTTAATTTATACATATTTAAGTTGTACATGTAACTTGTAACTTAATTAAATTAACCAAAACATAAAAGAAACAAGTGTATCAAAAGAAAAGAAAAAACCTTAGGTTATATCTGTAAGTGGAGGTGGGGGTATGTAATTTATGAGATGTTATATTGGGGTCAGAAAAATAAATGATTTATTACATGTTTCTAGATCAAATGACAGATATCTTTCATATTTGATATAGCAGCCCTACATCATTCATGTAATATTGCTTTTTCTTACATTTTTAAGGTCAACATTTAAGTATAGTGACCTTTTAAAACATTTTTCAATTCTCATCCAATATTAAAGTGAAATTGTGTGTATTTTATTATCTTTAAAGAATTTTTTAGTTTTTGGACATTTAGCCAACAGGTTAAGTAAAATTCTTAATTTTGGCAGAACTAAAAATGAAGATGAGGAAGTTGGCATGTGTGTTTTCAACTATTTTGAATATTTTTTTTCAAATCAAACTAGGAGCCGTTTATGGAGTTGATATTCTGCCCCATTGAGAATTCAAAATCTTATGTTTTTTCACAATTACTTTGCCAATTTTTACACTTTTGTTTGAAAATTTCAGCTTTAAAACCAGTATATTTGGAGTTTTCTTTTTTTCACACTTTTGGCCATTATGTTGGTTATTTTCATAATTGCAAAGTCCTTAGCCCCATTCACGTGAGGGTGAGAGAGAGCTCTGCAGACATATAACAGGTGGCATTTGTTCTTTATCGGATAGATACCAAGGATTGTTATCTCCTGTTTCTTATAATTGTTTTTTGTTAATTTGTTGATATTTTCACATTCTGTCTCTGGGTATACAGCCAGAGTGTGTCATATAAGTGTCAATGACTCAATATTTGTCTAAAGTTTTTTGTTAGTGAGTGTCAAGTATTTAATTATTTTTTGCCCCAGGGGTAATGCCTTACATGTATAGATTAAACCGTTAATTGTCTGTTAATAGTTGTTTTATACCATCTTGACTTTTCTTTACATTACTCCACTTGTGTTTGTCAAGTATCATACTGTTTTTATCTGGACGCCTTGTTGACTTGTTATTTTTATCAGGACACCTTTGAAAGTTTGTTGTAATCTCTGTTTTGTCCACTGTTGTCCGATATATCAATGATACCAGGGCATTTTTATCTGACCATTGACCATTGCTTCAAGGTGTCTGTTTTCTATCACTCATTAATAAGAATAAAGACCTTATTCATCTGACTTTCTCAAAAGGTCGGAGCTTTTAATGTTTTAACTCACAAATGTGTTTTGTTGTGCTTTGACTCTGGTTTTTTTAAATTCATTCAATTCAAACTTTATTGCCATATAATCAGATGACAGATTGTGACAAACAAATACAATACAAACAAGCAAGGAACATAAAAAATACTATAAGTCTGGCATATATCGAATACAAAGTAAAAAACAACTAAGAGTCTCCCGTCCTAGTTCCAATGACTGTTTAATGAAGGAGGCTGTTCTTTTTACTTGACAAAAGTCTGTAGGATTTAGCAGGTCAAAAAAAAAAAAAAATAAATCAAAACAATTAGAATTGGACTTAAAAATTAAAGAAGAAATGTGAGTTTCAAATACTAATAGATGCCCTGTCATTATACAGTCAGCAGAACTTTGATAACATAATGATTGGTGACATTTATGCCCTAGTCTTTTTCACATACATCAGGGTGGCCATTTCTGGATTTGTAGAGGAAACTAGAGAGTTCACTTCAGAGAAATCTACTGATTAACTGACAAACTTTCTTTCATTAGGATCTGCCAGAGTGGGATAATATAACCTAGGCTGTGAGAGGTGATGTGATAAACAGTTGTTAGACCATTCAGTCACTGAACACTGGTTTTAATAGACAGGTGGTCTTTATATAGAGGAGATTATTATAGCAGGTTTTAATATAAATATGAATATATAAGTTGGGTAATGGTGTTTAACGTCCCAGTCAAGAATATTTTACTTATGTTGAGACATCGCCAGCTATAGACAAAGGTGCAGAAATTTTGCCTGTGCCTTGCTTTGATGGCATTATATAGTAGGGTTCTTTAGCGTGCCAAGTCCATCATGACACGGGACCTCATTTATTTTAAATTCCCACCCGAAAGAACTTTGACTTTCATTTCATAAGGCTGAGTGCTTGCTGAAATAATAGTCACTGCCCACTTTTAAGTCTTGGGTCAGACCCGGCTGGGGAACGAACCAACGACCTCCCACTTACGGAGTGAGCACTCTACCAACTGAGCTGCTGAAGTGTAATACTATGTGAGACTCTGTATTTAATATACGATGAATCTATGTATAATTGTTCTATCATACAATTTATGATGTAAAAATCATAATATTTTTGTTGATTTTAGTGATTAAATTATCGGCTATGTTAAGCAAATCAGATCATTGTTGACACACATAGGTATACCGGTACATACAGCAGTAACAGATTTCTACCTAGTCACAGTATTGACTCAGCTGGCTTTTATAAAAAAAATCTTAACACTATTGTTACCTATTACAACAGTGCATATTTTATCTCTGGTTAAGCTTGATGATCAAGCCTTACTAGAGTCATCATGTAAAAACGGTTAATTATAAAGTGAAACAAGTCATTGTACTGTACTGTATGAACCAGTCAGTATGAATCAGAAAACACGGAGATGACAGAAGTTTTATTTGAATCTCTGACTGGACCTATCATCTTGTGCATGTTCCATACAATTATAATTTCCATCTCAATTTGATATACTGGGTACATGTCATTCATTCATAATTCATCTAAATCTGATGTTTTTTGTAGACTTAATACTAGCATATGTACTTCAAGTTTGTACAGATTGTAATAAATTTATTTTCAAGTGTCCAGGAATTTGGAAAAAAATTTAATAAAAAAGAAACAGTTTGTACATCAGTGGTGTTTGAATATTATAGATTGTCTGGTCAAGTAGAAATGTTAAAATGCTGATGCCTGATCGTAAATAAGTCCTGGTGCCCTCTTGTAAGTCACTATCAACAGTAATTATATGCACAGATTTATTTTTTGGATTAAAATTGAAACTTTTTAAAATTTCTTGTTTGGGTCTGATAAATTGTCATTGGTTCAACCTGTTAATGTGTCTTCACATATATACAAGTAGACAGACCATATCAGACAGTAGTTTAGTATACGGTGGATATATTGAGATGTTTGTAAACAGATATCACAAGTGAGAATTTGCTTTGTTGACTTGTTGACTTTATAGGAGGTCACTTCTTTTTATCAAAACTGGAATTTTGTAAGTATTTCAGAGTTAAGATTTTAAGAAATTTGGGCAATCATAGACATGATATATATACATACACTAGTGAACCTTTTATATACAGTCAAACCTGTCATAATAGCAACCTCTTTATAAGGGCCATGAGCTTATTAATGCCAGTAAAATTTTATCCCCATTCCTCTTTATTCATATTATTTGAACATGTATATAAGAGCCACCTGCCCATAAAGGCCTCTATCTCTGGTTACCTTGGGTGGCCTTTATAGACAGATTTGACTGTATTGATTTCTGTAAAGTATTTTGTTACAAGCTTGTACCTGTTAATGTATATATACGATGTACTAATATTTTATTATTTTGTATGTTGTTTGGTTCTGTCTGCTTTACAGATAGTACTACAAGCTTTTCAGAAATCTATTGATTTCCAAACACTAACTTAACAGTCTCGGACATGAATACACCTGTTATATGTAACAGCAACTGTGTAAAAATGTTGTGTTTTATCAATAAAAAAACATCCACTTATCAGATATTCATGTTTATACTCATGCACTGTAGCTGTTACTTCTTCTCAGATATATATTTATACTGTGAGATCAATGTCTTTTAAAAGAGTTCCTACATCTTAAGGGTTTGTTAATATTCCTAAACATTTGTGTTGATTTATCACATATCAATCTCTCTGTCTCTCTCTCTCTCTCTCTCTCTCTCTCTCTCTCTTTCATGCTCTTGTATACAATAATACATTCTTCATCTCCTTTTTTGGGGGTTTGTTAGTTCATTGTGTGATATTCCAAAACATTTGTGTTGAGTTATCAGGTATCACATATCAATTTCTCTCTCTCTTTCTCTCTCTCTCTCTCATGCTCTTGTATGTGCAGTAATACACATTTCTTCATCTCTTTTTTCGCCTGAGTACACATTTCTGAACTATTGCTTATTGATATATTGTTGTGCTCATTAGTGTTTCATGACCATAACCAAGTCGTTGGCTTATTGGTGTCAAGAAAATGAACCATGTTGAGCCACTTTATTTTGCATTACTGTCAAAGAATGAGCCACTTTGAGTGATTTCATTGTACGTAACCCGATCTGGAATTAAACCTCTTCTACCTCCATCTCGATGAGCGTACCCAAAACTTGCAATGCAAACCGACTCGGATTCTGTCATTTTCACTCGTTATAACTCATCTCAGGAAGCTTACTAGCACTGTGACCATGGTTGTAGTAACATTGTGGTAAGACTTGGTTTTGAGGACTGCATTGCACCTTAGTAAGACAGAAAAAAGTTAAGTTATTTAATGTGACAAAGACAAACTCATACCTATCAGTTGTTTCAATAAAGCCAGCAAGGCAACATACCAGTAAGTTGTCTGCTAATTGTTTAGATTTGGAAAAAGTTTGTTGCCAACTTCCACTAAGTTTATATTTTGTGAATATGTCTTGCAATAATATTATTCCATACTTGATGCCTACTTTAAGAAATTTGTCTTCTACTAAAATATTACTGTAAGGGCTGCCTATAGTCTCACTACCAGTGACAGTTTTTTATCTTTAATTTTAATTTTAATTTTAATAACTAAAATACACTTGCTTACCTTAAAAAATGACTTCTTTTAAATTTACACATAAATGATATTATCTGAAATCAAAAATGTTTACTGAAGCATCAACCTTCATTGTCACAGAATAAATAAACAAAAATAATGTATATCATGCCAGTCTACTTTTTTCTCTCAACTGGGTCACCCCATTGAGGAATTTTCATTAAATGATTATAAGAATTTTATTTATTATATATGCCTACATAATTAAAAATATAAAATACTTGAAACTACTTTACTAGTAAGTGAGATTAAACTTTAAATAAATTTTTAATCTAGAGACAGTTCCTTGATAAGGATCTTTAGTCTAAGGCTAAAAGCCCATTTTGTGTTACACCGTTAATCATAGTTAATCATAATACGTACATATACATGTATGCACATATATATACCGGTAGGTATTGTATATGTCACAGTTGATATTCAATAACAAAAAAGATTAAATATATGTATTGAATTTTTTGACCCAATATTTGTCTGCCATATGTGGTAAACTATGTATTGTGTTTACTAGCTGTGTATGTATATATTTTATCTGTGTACATATAAACTGTATACACCAATAACTCCACTTGGGACTGTTTTAAGCTGGCTGAAGAATTACGGTAGTAGTATAGTCTTAATACGTGTTGTGTCCTGGGTGAAGGCTACCGGAACTTGATCAAATATATATTCAAAGTAAGTCTTACTGTAGCTGTGGATGCCTGTGGTCATTGTACTGGTACAGTATTTGTAAAATGTATTTTATACAGGTACACGGTAAAATTCAGACTGCTGGTAGTTCTATAAGTACCATAAATACATAAATGTACCACAGACCATTGGTACATACAGGTGATTAAAGTACTGACATACATATTTCATATATCAACATTGTTATTAATTTTGACAGTAGATTCTAATGAGATTCAATAAATGATCTTTTCTTAACCTAAATATTTATCAATGGAAACCACTACTATTACTGCAAACACAGTACAGGTGATAATAGTATGGTACCGGTACTTCTAAGATGCTATTTCATGGAGGGAATTCTACTATGATTTAATAGCTTGGTCTCACGGCTGAAGTTAAATATTTATCAATAATTGACCGCAGATGTTTTACTTATGATTGATTGACCTCTATAAATCTCCAGTTGTGTGCATATACATGTGTATCATTGATGTTTATGTTGAAGAAGTCATTTTATAGGTAAACAACTTTGACCTGTCCGTTTGACCTTTCATTAGTAATAGTCATAAAGAAGGATCCACCCGATAAATAGGTAGTAGTAGGATTCGAAGTTAATCAGGTGTATACAGGTTCTTTGAGTAGCTAGTGTTCGCATTATGTAGACAAAATAAAGGCATGTACTCCCTATACATAAATGCACTCGTCCACAATAAAATATTCAAATGAAAGGTCAAGCGGACAAATCAAAGTTGTTTACCTATACCTGTGGGGTTTAGTGTGACAAGTTTTGCCTGGCCACTTGACCTTTATTCTGATATGCTTACATTTTCATTTCTGTTGTGTTGTTGAATGAGGAAAATTGATTTTTTTTATCCCAGTCAAGATTATTTTGCTGATTATATCAAGATGACACCAGCTTTAGGTATGTGCATACCATTTTCTAGGTCTCATTTGATATATATATATGCACCCAATTGGAATGATGCTTGGTTCTTCAACTTCTTGTCATCGTATTGAATATATTCAAATGCCAGTCATTCAGATCATACAAGTTGAGCTATTTGTACTACGGTAATTGTCCTAAAATGTAGTAAATCAGGTAAAATTTTTGTATTACAGTTATATTTATATTTGCTTTTGATGTATAATGAATCAAGTTTTACTGATATTAATGGAGCTTAACATGAACTTCATGTTGAATTTTTATGTTATTTTCCCTTTTTATAGCCTGTTAAATGATTTATTGATGTTTTTAGAATATAGTACAGAGTTATTGTTTTTAAAGTCATGAAAGTGATTTAATGCAGGTGTAAAATGTTATATATGGTCTATTTCATTTTGAATAGTTAGCTTGCTAAAGGTTGATGGGTCCTTCAAAGAGAGTTCAGAGACCTTAAAAACCAATGTCCCATGTCACAGCAGGCATGGCATGATAAAAGAACCCTCCCTGCACATTGTTCTGAGTGCCCTGCAAAGGTAAAAATTTCTGTCACTTTAGCTATAGCAGGTAGCTTCTTGATATAAGTGAAATATTCTTGACTGGGACCTAAAACTCTGATTCAATCAATCAATCAATCATTGATTTTGTCTTGGCACTCCGGTTTTCATATCAGCCTGTCTGTGAAAGAATCTTGACTTGAAATGAAAGTTGAGTCAAAATAATGGGAACTTAAAATAAACGATGTCCCGTGTCACAGTGGGCTTGGCACGCTAAAGAACCCTGCTGTATAATGCCATCAGCGCAACGCACAGGCAAAATTTCTGCACCTTCGCCTATAGCTGGCGACATCTCGATATAAGTGAAATATTCTTGACGGGGATGTTAAACACCATTACTCACTCACTAACTCGCTTATTTTGAAAATCCCCTATAAATGTATTTGTTCTTGCATCATAATTGGTGTTTTCATCATGTAATATAAAATGTAATATAAAATTGACATAGATCAGAACCATATTTATTTAGGTCTAGTCATTAATGTCAATCTGGCCATCAACCCAAGCTTGGAGTGACTTTAACAGAAAGGTTGGTGTGTCAGTTTTCAAACCCAATCGTGGTTGACAACTGTAGGAATTAGTTTTCCCAGGTACCTTTACTGGTTGCCTCTGAGGTTTCTGGGTGGATTGTGATGTTAGTCTGTGGCATTGTACATGTATTTTAAAAGTACGGTAAAAGGCATGATGGCATTCTTAAAATCATCTGCATGCTTACACTTGGCCAACATAGATAGCTAGGAAGTACTTGTACTATCTCTCACAATACTGTATGTACCGGTAAGTTATTTGAAATTACCCGGTAAAAACTGCTGATGTAGCTCAAACCTATAACAAAAATCCAATCCCTTTTCAATAAAATATTCAAATACATGTAATAATAATACCAGTATATGCACTGATATTTGATTCTGTTCTTGATGTACTGGTATCATGTTTATTCAGGTAACTGCGAATATTTTATGTTCCATGATAAGAAAATAGTTTTTTGGGATGGCAGCAACTTTTTGTCATCTTAACCGGTTAATTTTCTTATTTTAGATGATAGAATCATATACATGTATGTCTAGACTTAATGCACACATGCATTTTGTAATATTGATGATGATGATGGTATTTACATCAGGATATCATTATATCACATGATGCAACATGATCATATTATCAGCTGTCCGATACTGATGCAGATTTTCCACTTATAGCATCTCTAGTTGAAGAGATTTTTATCACTGCAGTAAAATTTTAGAATAGCATGTGGTATAATTTAAGCCACTTGAGACTAGATTTTTATGGCTTTATTGAAGAAATTTAATGACAGGTGGGACCGTGGTTGTGAGTGATTAAGGAATTAGTCTTGTGTAAGATTGATCTAGAGGCTGTACCCATCCTCTTAAACCTTGGCATCCTTCAGAATTAAGACTGGTTTTACTGGGATAAAAATGGGATAGATTTTCAGGGTAGGTGGTTGATGAACATGTATTATCTTCTAGGACTCTCTACCCATCCTCTTAAACCTTGGCATCCTTCAGAATTAAGACTGGTTTTACTGGGATTAAATGGGATAGATTTTCAGGGTAGGTGGTTGATGAACATGTATTATCTTCTATGACTCTACCCATCCTCTTAAACCTTAGCACCCTTCAGAATTAAGACCTTGGCTTTACTGTGATGAAATGTTAGAATGTTGATGTATATATAATAATGCATTATCCTCACAGGCCGTTTTTGATAGTTCATCTGATAGACTGCTTGTTTTCTCATTTGAGCCTGACTAAAAATTATAAATGCTTGAACTCTTGATGTGCTGTATGAACTAAACTACCAAGGCTACTACATTACAAGCCACTAGTAAAATGGAACATCGAGCTAAGTCGGAACTCTTGGTTTGAACTTGCCCTTGTGCACTATAGGCAGGTGCTCTACTAACTGAATTACCTTTTAAAGTTGAACACATTTTGACCTGCACTATAGGCCACCTATACCACTTTGGAATTCTAGACCACTACAGTTTCCAGCCTTAGTATAGTAATGCAAGTAATTTGTGTGTTATTTGCATGTAGATCTGTCTTTCATTGATTCACAATTTCAGTATACAAGACACAATGTACTACCAACAGATGCATGTATACCAGTAAAGTGCCATATTTTTTCCCGAATTGCCACCTACCGGTACATAGTCAGTGTCTGTAAATCAAAATAACAAAGTTTATTTCTTACATAATTATACTACTGATATATAAGTGTGTTTATATAAAAATAGAACTACCAATGTATAGAACAATGTCTTTATTGAATCTGAATGAAGACAAAAAAGTTATTATAAGTAATATCTGTTTTATGTCAATACAGATTATATACATGTATATGTGAGAGAGTCTTTTTCTGAAATATCATATGTCTTTACATATATATATATATCTACCTGTGCAATATCTACACACTGTATGACAAGAAGGGGGTCTTACCGCACCAGTGAGCAAATGGAATTTATGTCATAATCTTCTAAATTTAGCCAATTGCAGGTTATTATTAAGCCAAACTGTCAGGATTTCCGCTAAAAAGTGTTTTACGTTTTTTTATCTTTGTCAATTTGTTTTTGTTGACACCAATTTGTTTTTGTTGACACGATTATCATTAGAACATTAATTTAAGGTGTACAATGTACATTTAATATTAACATTAGTAATAACCAGAAATATGGACAATTTTTATATCCAATTTATCTGTGTATTAATCTTTCACAAATTGGAGATGTTTTCCTTAGACAATATATCTTAATCAAGGAAAAGGAAGAAGTGGTTTAATATATATTCAAATGGAAATTCCACCTGTATCATACATGTATTACTGGTAATTTATACAAATAAATGATTATGGTTAAAAGTATGAACATTTATGTTATTTCATTATTAAGATAAGATTTTGTTTCTGTTTTGGAAAATTTTCAATATGCATAAGTGTATATCAGTGACTTTATTCTTTGATACATGCTTGTATGTATGAATTGGGTTCGCCAACGTATCATGTGATCAAATGTTTGTGCAGAACATTTTTGAAAACGTTTATGTCGAAATTTCCTGACGTAATGTAATTTTTATTGGAAGACATGAACTGAAGCGATTCCATCGCCATTGGAAAAACATGTTTCACAGAAACTTTATGGGGTATCACGTTGTATACTGGCGAGCCCCATTGGCAAAGAATTTAAATTTCTCCATTTTTGAAGTGCTGTAATATTTGTATATAGAATTTAGATTGTCTATTTTGGGCTTCTATAAGAGGATGTGACTTGTTAGTTAACCAACACATGTGTAATATACCTTTCTTATCTATTGCTATTAAAATGTACATACACCCTTCTCTGTACTGGAGATAGGGGAAATTGGAACTCTATCATTCAAACCTTTGAAGAAATTTGAAACTTCTGATCATCTTATAAATCTGGTCTTATTTTTTTTTTACAGGAATTCAACGAGGGATGCCGTGATAAGTGCTAGAGGAAAAAACATCACAGAATGCGTACTTAATTATCAAGATAAAAGTTTTGAGTGCAAAAAGCAAACTGCGTATGTGTGTGCCTTGCCTGCCATGAGTCAGATACAGAGTATGGAACAATCCTTATGATATAAAATAACGGAATAACAGTTTTATCTAATTGAGATATGATGTGCCACAGAATGTGATATTACAGGAAGACTTGTTATAGTGAAAATATATTATGATTAATTACAGAAGATGGGTTAAAGTGGAGGTAAAATCGTGATTCCAAAGTCAGATACCAAGTTAACATTTTCTCTTGTTTTTATAAGCTGATGTGGAAGTCAAAAACGTGATTTCAAATATTCTGATAAAATTCATTCTATGGTTGCTTATACAAAATTGTTGACTGCAGTGAAAACGGATAATTTATCATGTTTATAGAGAAAAAATTCTTAATTTATTTCCTGTAATTTTCGCTGGCCATGTGATGAACAGATTGGAGTAATGGAGGAAATGCTTGTTTAGATTATTTATTCATTAATGTTTGTTTCTACATACATATCGTATGTAAACAGTTATAGGATAGAATTTATTCAACAAAATGGAGGTTTTAAGTGAAAATTATTTATATTTTTGAAATCATTGTGTGTAATTTTTGGTTGTTTTGAATTGAGTGTTTCTGTTAGGAATTATGTAGGAGATGGCACATAATGATAGCTTTAATGTGGAAACTATCCGCCAGCGTTCTAAGCAGGCGGTGGAATATTACAAGAGCCATGTGAGGCAAGGATATTCAAATAGGAGCAATGTAGCACAACCTCAAGATGGACGGAATTATCAAGAATTACAAAATGGTGTGAAAACATCAGAGGATGTAGGGTCAAAACGCTCAGGTGATCATGGAAAACAGCGAGTGGGCTTTTCTGTTCAGACCACTGAACCCGCACAGCGCAGTGATGGGTTTGTCAGAGGTGGTCACAGAGCCACTATTCATGGGACAAATGCTAGTAAATCTTGGCAAAAACCCAGAAATGGCAAGGAGAAAAATTCTCCAGAAAACAAAGTCAGTCATTCCAATAAACGGAGAAGTCGTGGGTTGTATCGAAGCAATAGTAGTTTGGAAATGGACAGTTTGGAATACATTGATGCTGAAGATGGGTCACCTGGTATTAGAAATTATGGTAGCACATCTTCGCTTGATGTCCTTGGGACGAGTACAGATAGCTTCTTTGCAATGTTAAGTGATTTCAAAGATGTCAATCTTGATCAGCGTAGTCCTGCTCCGGCAAAGTTGCAGGAATTTTTACGTGGTCGAAAAGATAGGGAAAAAGGTAATGAAAAAGTGTCCAATGGATCAGTGCCTGTAGAAAGAAACACTGATGATACGATAGATAGTCCCAAATTAAAGAATAAATTCAAACAAAAAGATAGAAAACCTAGAGCAAAGACTATGACAGCTGACATTAGACCAAGTTTATTTACAAAATTCAGGGGTAAAGCAGAAACAGATTCGGGTCAAAGGACGCCTGAAAACATTGATGTTGATTTAAGAGCTGAAGAACGATTAAGAAATAAAGCATTTGTACATTATGACTGCCAGAGTGTTGGCTTTTCATTACATGATGTTATGAAGAATCGGAATTCGTTTTTTACCACAAAAAATGTGTCAACAGGGGCATCAGCAGCCTCAATGAACAGAAATAGTCTAGCAACTGAAAACAAAGATGATCAGGATATTTTAGCCGATACTGATGATGGTGACGGAAAAAGTAATAACTTACTTTTGTCGTGTTCATTTTTCCGAAACGAAACTGGTGGAGAGGAAGAAAGAACTATAAGTCTTGGTCGAATTACATCTGTTAAAAAAGTATCGAAAGGGAACAATGTTAGGTCACAAAGTACTAGTGCAATAATATTGAATCGTTCTCCCGCTTGTTGTGGAGTGTCAATTTTAGATTCATCACCAACACCTACTGGACTTATATTGCCACATGTTGTGTTACATAGAGGTCATGTGATTGAATATGTGGACCATGGTGCTACTTATTATCGTCACTTCTTTTATGGTTATGGTAAGTAACGTATGACAGGAAGTTAAAAAAGGGATTGGTTGGTTGAATGTTGCTTAACGTCGCATCAGCAATTTTTCAGCTATTCGCAACAAGATCTATTTTATTAATCTCTACGGGTTAATCTATGAACAATGTTGTGTATGCATGTGAAGTGCGAGTGTGTTGTATAATCTGCCTTGTACTAGCGCTCACTCAGGGCGACTTTATCGTGCTAGCTCACAGAGTCAGTACGCCGCAGACAAGCGTACCACTCCCCCAGTCCATTATACTGATACCAGGTGAATCAGTAAAGGCCAACGGCAAGGAAAATTCACTTTCCCACATGTGGTCCGAGCGGGACTCAAACTCACAGCGGTGAGAGACTCTGGATTTGAAGACTGACGTCTTATCCATTAGGCCACCGCGGCCTCCATTTAAAAAAAGGGAGGTAATTCTATATTCCAACCTTCTGTTCACCATGCATAACTCTTTGTCATTACCCAATATATGATTCAAAGTTTTTCTTTAGCCATGCTTTGTTAACTCGGACCTTTAAGTTCAACATGTAAATCTTGATGTCATAATGTTTCAAGTTATCACAGTTTTACTGCATATGGTAACAATTTACCAAGTTTGTCTCCGGTTTATAAGAAACACTTTTTGTCTTCCCAAAAAGTTCCACTGTATATGGGAACAACTTGCCAAGTTTGACTTGGGATTATAAGAAACAGTTTTTGTCTTCCCAAAATATTTGAACAATTTTTCAAAAAAAAACCAAAAAAACTTTACAAACCACAATCCTTTACACTTAAACAAATATCTTGTCAAGAGAATGTGGGATTCAGAAAAGTTACCACATTCTGTTAGTATGTGCATAAAAAACAATAGAGAAATCAGATAGGAGACCTAGACACAGATTGGAGATACAAGATATCACACACAGCTTTTTGTTAAACAATGGCATCATTGGCATGAATGGTTTGATAAGTTACTTCTGTCTGGTGTCTCTTTATTGTGTTTTATACACACCCTTTCTGTCCCTATGCTATCCATAAATTGTTGAAGAATGTATGGTATTTCTTGTTCTATAAACCTCTAATCAGTAGGGTAAACCTCTAATCAGTAGGGGATAGGTAATTTAACTTTTTGTAATGATTTCTAGGTCCTGTGGTATGAACTTATTCATATTTCCTATATACATGTATTATGTGTGCTTTTCAGTTATAAAGTGCTAGTTTAATAGTAATAGAACAATAAAAGTCGGTACTAGAAATATTATAAACAAATTGTTGGTAATATCAATATTTATTTCACATCTGATTTTGAATTTACGTGGTACATGTAGTCCTAAGTTCATGCAAAGAAAAAACAAGCAGATTTCTTAATACGACAATCACAATAAATGCTGTAATACCAGAGACTATGAAAAGAAATGAGTGACTTTACATTTAATCTTTTCAGTTATTAAGAGGGTCTTAGATCTCTTCAGTGGGGTTGCAGATTAAATATTTTGAATCAAAATGTGAAAAATATGTCCTAAACTAAATTGCCGTTAATTGAACCATTTGTGTCTATAGCAGTGCTAATTTTAAGTGTAGATGGGGCCAATACTCCTTTGACCCCTTATTTTTGCGAAATAACCTGATTGTTAAGGCCTTTATTCCACCATATTTAACATAACATGAATGCAAAAATATTGAAGTTATGGTGTTTTGGACAAAACTTTCTGAAAATGGCCCATCTAAAAAAAAACCAAAACAAACCAAGATTGAACATGGGTCTAGTGCTAGAAAGGTTACTAAGATGAAATTTAGAATAATCCGACACTTTTCTACAGTACTTAAAGTACTGATGAGGTCGTTTTGAGTAATTATCAGAGTTTTTGAAAAATGCACTTAGCAGTTCTGATATATTGGCTGGCAGGAAGTCAAATTTATCTGATGTTGGGAGGGGTTTAACCTTTATCATCAACCATGAAAACCCCACATTGATCACAGAGAATAATACACAAAATTAATTTTTGGACTGAAATAGATTGTATACAAACTACTGATATGTGTATAGAGTTTCAAATAGATTGTATACAAACTACTGATATGTGTATAGAGTTTCAGAAACAAAGGATTATACATAGACTAGAAATATAAAGAAAAATTGTATTCATTATTTGTTAAGATATTCCAGGAAGGCTAAGTTTCATGGTAGTAAAGGAAAGCATTATAAATTTAACCTGTTTTTGAACACAGAAATCTCTATATTATAAATAAAAATAAAGTACAGCAGAGGTACAAAATAATGTTTAATATTGGAAGGTCCAGGACCTTTTGCTTTTATTTTTGGCAGGTCCAACATAAAGTTTTGAGAGACCAATATAATATTGAAAGGTCCATGTGCAATTATGTTATCAATGGTATTATCCTGGTAAAATATGACCATTCTATCAGTCTTTTACAGTTTAAATATGAAGGGTCTCAATGTTAAATCAATAGGTCCTGTACTTCAGACCTGGGTAATTTTGAACCTCTGGTTGCCTAAGCCAAGGTATATATATATATATATATATACAAATCAAAACATCTTGAAAAAGTTAAACAGAGTTGATTTTCTGATTGTCAGTCTCGCTGCATTGTTAAACAAGTTTTTTATAGACTGGATATTCAAGCAACTCATTTGTGGTTGGACCTACTCACCTAGCTGACATAACTAATAATATTCAATTAGCAATAACTTGTGAACATGTATCTAAATTGATATGACCATGTAAAAATTACTCAAGCCTAAAATCAAAATACTTTATGAGCATTGTTTCACGGTCTGTTACACAATGGTAAGAAATTGACTTTGACATAACATGTAGATCTAATCAGTTAATCTTAAATCAAAAACATGAATAAAAACGATTAAAATCTTGTGACCTAGCGTTTTATGATTTAATAGCCTGTAGTTAAAAAAAAATTACTATTAATAACCATGTTGTTAAGTACACTTCAGTGATAAATAAGGATAAGCTTCAAAATGAAAACAAAATTTTACTATAGTATGATTCATGTTGTAAGTGTAATAAGGTTAATATATTGGCCATACTTTTTGAATTATTGGTAAATATATAATATATATATACCGGTACTACAAATGTATATTGAAACCAGTTCATGATAGACATATTATAAACAACAATGTGTACTGAAAGTCTGAAACCTGTTCATTTTTCAATCTAGGATTCTCATGGGCTAGGGGGCCATTTGTTCAAAAACTTTTTTTTTATAAAACACCATAACACCAATGTATTTTGCATTCATATAAATTTAAATGTGGCCCTTTAAGGCCTTAACAATGGAGTCATTTGGCAAAATAAGGGACTAATGTCCCCATGGCCCCTTCTCAAATGAACACTGAGGCTATATTGACCAACTCAATATAAGAGACCCCTTGCTTATTAATATAAGTGTGTTTTAAGGCCCCTTTTCTTCATATATATCAATCAAAAAGAACCTCTCTCTATACAGATTACCTGTCCATATTTCTTAGTTGGCATGGACGGTGTTAATATACATGTACAGGCTTTACTGTATAGATTATACAACAAATTTTATGCAATACTTAAGTAAACCAAGCTAAATCAGGGCTCTACGATTGAAATTTTTTTCACTAGCCTCCTGGCTAGTAAACCTGAGATGTTTACTAGCCAGAGCAAAAATCTTACTCGCCACATATTTCTTTTATAAATATCAATTTAATTTGGATTCAATTACACTGGAAACATTTCTCATTACTGCTTAATTTTAAAGATGCAGACAAAGCAGATGGACCCAATATTTTTTATTCAATTTATTTTTATTGTGGTATCAAACACAAAAATTGTGGTGCATGTCTAAAAGCAAAGCAAAAACTTTGAAAACCGGCAAATTAAGTTCAAACGCATGTACTTAAATCAGAGGTGCAAGGCGAGTTGCTCCAGAAATGTAAATATCTCCTGT
Organism: Anadara kagoshimensis; assembly: GCA_021292105.1. Classification (NCBI taxonomy): domain Eukaryota; kingdom Metazoa; phylum Mollusca; class Bivalvia; order Arcoida; family Arcidae; genus Anadara; species Anadara kagoshimensis. The sequence goes on from CM037858.1 coordinate 22,624,351, forward strand.
GCAGCTAGATACACCTACCACATATAAAATTTATGATATATCTTTTTAAGTCTTTTTCCCCGGTTTAAAACTCTGTTTTCCAGGCAAACTCGGGAACCAGATTTCCTCCATCGTTATAAAGGATTACGTTTGTTTTTTCATCAAGTTATCACTGGAACTGAGTCGTATACGAGGCCGTTTCTTCCTGTTTATTGATTTTAATTTTTATTCGTACTCATGGCTTGAAAAACAAATATATTTGCCGATTTTGTTTACAACTCAGAGCGATGAAATCGACACTTAAAGCCGGGCCAGCAGTATAAAAGGAAATGGGAGGAGCCTAATTTGAAAATGTCTCAGTTTCTTGCACCTTTCATGACAGGGCAAGATTTTATTCAGTAACAATTGTCAAAAAAATTTCATAGTTTCAATTTTTGGCATGCAACCTCATCTGAATGTGTTGCACATCATGACAAAAAATTACTTTTGAAAATTCTGTAATTACAATGTAATCACACTGTAAATATTTGAAGCAGGAGATGATTCAAATAAACCCATTCCATATATGGAATATGTGAACTTTCAACTAGGCCATGTGACCAAAACAACACCATGTGCTTTCTAGACAATAACTGATTAAATTATGTTTAACTAAAAACAGAATCAATATACTAAATTTATAATGCAAATATATGTATATAAATAACAACTCACCAATGAGAAATCCAAATTTTATGTATATATCCATTTATGGTTATTATTTATATAATTTATGATAGTAAAAAGTTTTCATACTTGCAGTGATATCAACAATGGTTTGTGTTTTGCACAATTAAGTTAGAAGTTGATTGAGATGTGATTTTTCAATACAAATTCCTGGACATCACACATTCAAATTACCTGTTTTTAGACTGTCCAGTGCCTTAGCAGCATTAAAACATGCTTTTCTAATTGTATATTCAATGATTATTTGTGACAAAGTTCCACTGTCTGAGTATACAATAACTTGACCTCTTTAATATTGTTTTTGTCATCTACATCATCCCTAAACATTCCTATATTATTACTGGAGTATGGTAAGGCATTAAATTTAACAAATCTATATCTTGCTACAGGTGTAGAACATATCAAATTCTGTTCATTTGCACAATTTTAATTTCTAACTTGATTAAAATCCAATTCTGACACTGAATTACCGGTAAACAACAAATGGTAGATTAAAAAATTACATAACTTGTTGAATAAGTTAGTTTCCATTCTTATCTTCCATTTCTAAAGTTTATATAATCCACTATTTTTAAATAAATGACAAATAAACTTTACAAATACACACTGGACAATTCAATAGCTTTCCCGCCTAAAATGGATGTTGACCTGGTCAGCTGGTGTTACCCATACCATGAGGACATAAATCATTCTTACTGTTATTTACAAAGTTTAGGAAGTGATTTTACCTGGGGAAACGAATTTCTAAAAGATTACAATTGGTATTGAAATAAACAGTTGGGATGAAAACAGAAATGACATTCTTTATCCTCTTAATTGTTATATTACCAACAAATTAAAGATTGTAAAGTGATCCATCTGTGAATAGTGAATTCAGCAAAAATGTAGGGTAGAGGCAATTGAGAAAATCAGAATATAATTATTAATACCCTGGTATGAAGGAAATATATTCTGGTAAACATTTTTTATCAAAATGATGCTAGAAAATATGCATTATATCAAGTTGAACTTAAAAATGTGACATCTTCTGATAATAAACTTAACATTTTAAATGATAAAAATATAACAGTTTGGACTTTCATGCAATTTATTTATTTATTTATTTATTTATTTATTTATTTATTTATTTATCTTAAAAAATTCCAATGCATACAATCCACAGCTAGAAGGCAAAACTTCTCATTAAATAGGTAACATGTTTTAGTTATTTTATGGATATAAATAACTTCAATTGGTGCAATTAATATAAATTGAATTTGAAAACTTATTTTTATTTTGCTTCAAAAGTTTTAATTTCACTGTTTTTTTATCATGCCATATAATAAGACCATTCACAGTACTTGCTCTGTATCTGAATACCCCTTTATACTGGTCTGTGTACCCATGTGCTTAATGTTTACAAACACAATGTGTTGCTATTATTAGCTTCACCCTCTTGTCATCAGACAGAAAGCCATTACCCCAGATTTACCCAAAGGGTTACTTAATATACAAGCAATTGAATTGCCAATGAATAGAAATTGACAACATAATTGCTTCTTCTTTAGGTAGTGTTGTTATAAGTTAATCCTCTTATTTATGAATTTAATGGACAGATGAATTGTTAGTTAGAGAGTCAATTGACCAGTTGAATTATCAGTTAAATTATAAACTTGTTTGCTAAATTATTTTTGAAACTACATCTCGGATTTGTGATTTTCCACTGATGTTGCATACTGGTCTGCAAATACACATGCACTGAATTAATAAGATGTTTTATTTCACAGAAAAATACTAACTTTAGTACTAGTTTAGATTTACAAAAGTTTTTCATAATGCTGCTTAAAAATAGCAGTTTTCCAGAGGTTTTTTTTTTCAAAACACTCACAGATATTAAATTGATATTTGGTATGTGAATCGCACATCGTGTAGAATATGAACTTGCAACTCGACTTGTGCACCCTGGTGTTCATTGATTTTTTATTGTTGAATTATATTTTTATTATTACCCCAGATTTACCCAAAGGGTTACTTAATATACAAGCAATTGAATTGCCAATGAATGAAAATTGACAACATAATTGCTTCTTCCTTAGGTAGTGTTGTTATAAGTTAATCCTCTTATTTATGAATTAAATGGACAGATGAATTGTTAGTCAGAGAGTAAATTGATCAGTTGAATTATCAGTTAAATTATAAACTTGTTTGCTGAATTATTTTTGAAACTACATCTCAGATTTGTGATTTTGATTTTCCACTGATGTTGCATACTGGTCTGCAAATACACATGCACTGAATTAATAAGATGTTTTATTTCACAGAAAAATACTAACTTGCATATATTACACCTTCAGTACTAGTTTAGTTTTACAAAAGTATTTCATAATGCCGGCTGCTTAAAAATAGCAGTTTTCCAGAGGTTTTTTTTTTTCAAAACGCTCACAGATATTAAATTGATATTTGGTATGTGAATCGCACATCACGTAGAATATGAACTTGCAACTCGACTTGTGCACCCTGGTGTTCATTGTTTTTTTTTATTGTTGTATTATATTTTTATTATTAAAATTTACAAATTATTCATGTTAGGCAACTTCCAATTTTTGAGTATCACACTTATAATGTGATAAATAAACATTGTGATGTATAAAATGTAGTAGGTAAAGAGAACATAAAGCAAACTAAAATTGTCGGTCAAGATTGATGGGGGTAAAATTTAAGAATTCTATTTAGGTGTACAGTACAAAATGTACTTATTAGTTACTTATTATTATTAGTTATTACAGGTAGTTCTTTTATTTTTGAAAAATCAGCAAAATTCATTTTATGGAAAGCCTTTTTTATAAACACGATAGAGATTTTTCACTGTTTGGATTACACTTTAATGCACAAATAATTTCATCACATATATTTATTCAGGTGGTATTGTCATCAAATAAATAATGACATTGATTTGTCGTTAGTGATTTGCTATACATGTATATGTATTCATAAATTGAACCACTAAATAATGTGACCAAAATTAATCAGGCTTCAAACAACAGTTACTGACCCCAGATTAAAACTCAAAATAAAGTTTTATCTGAAATTAAATGTATCTGAAAACATCCAGATCCACCACTTTAAATAAAGTAAAAAATGGTGTCCAACAGCTTATAGTACTTTCTGTTGCTTTATGATAATATTTCCATGTTCCAAATATATGAACATCAAAATTTTTAACCAATTTTTTTAACAGAGTTTTAATAGGCCCCAGGAGTGGTGATGATTGCAGGACCTGAATATTCAAATGATTCTACTAATAATTCCCAATAAGAAAAAACACACATACCCATTCTCCCCCCTCTTATTAATTGAGTGCATGTGTATTTGCAGACCAGTGTGCAGCATCAGTGGAAAATCAAAATCACAATCCGAGATGTAGTTTCAAAAATAATTTAGCAAACAAGTTTATAATTTAACTGATAATTCAACTGATCAATTGACTCTCTGACTAACAATTCATCTGTCTATTAAATTCATAAATAAGAGGATTAACTTATAACAACACTGCCTATGGAAGAAGCAATTATGTTGTAAATTTCTATTTTTTGGCAATTAAACTGTTTGTATATTAAGTAACACTTTAGGTAAATCCGGGGTAAAATTTACAAATTATTCATGTTAGCCAACTTCCAATTTTTGAGTATCACACTTGTAATGTGATAAATAAACATTGTGATGTACAAAATGTAATAAGTAAAGAGAGCATAAAGCAAACTAAAATTGTTGGTCAAGATTGGTGGGGAAAACATTTAAGAATTTTATTTAGGTGTACAGGCCCCGGTTTCACAATCATTCCTTAACTAAGATTTTCCTTAACTTAAATTTAGCAAAATTTGGTAATCTGATTTTTGAACTACTAATGAGTATTTTTGTCAAAACTAAATGCAAATGTTTTTATCTTGAAGTGATCTTAAAATTGACACTTTAAATTCTTGAATATCTTAGAAAATAACTACGTTATAATGATTTTAAGATTTGGCAGATTTAAGTTAAGGAAAATCTTAGTTAAGGTATGATTGTGAAACTGGGGCCAGTACAAAAATGTACTTATTAGTTACTTATTATTATTAGTTTATACAGGTAGTTCTTTTATTAATTCAATGCATGTGTATTTGTAGACCAGTATGCAGCATCAGTGGAAAATCAAAATCACAATCTGAGATGTAGTTTCAACAATAATTTAGCAAACAAGTTTATAATTTAACTGATAATTCAACTGATCAATTGACTCTCTAACTAACAATTCATCTGTCCATTAAATTCATAAATAAGAGGATTAACTTATAACAACACTACCTAAAGAAGAAGCAATTATGTTGTCAATTTCTATTCATTGGCAATTCAATTGCTTGTATATTAAGTAACCCTTTGGGTAAATCTGGGGTAATCATTTTAGGTCGGTAGGAACTACTGCGGACTCCCCTTTAAGAACGTGATCACAGAAACGCTTAACAAATTAACGGATTGCAGCTTTATGAATTTAAGCGCTTTAAAGATGTTGCTTGATGAGAGTAATTTCATTGTCGAAAACGGAAAGGAAAAATCCGGATTTGACTTTCTACTTTATACTCGCACATGGGCGAGTGAATTTGACATATCCACTCGCATTTACAAATAATTACTCGCATATGCGAGTGTTTTACTCGCATTGTAGAGCCCTGTTAAATTATAGGGTTTAATAAATTAACTTTGGCCAATCTAGTCTTCGGTGATACTAAGTAGTCCACTCCTGGAATTTATAGCCACTATAATGTGGTTTTCCAGCATACCACATGATTCCTCATAATGTCTGCACTGTTACTAGTATTGCGTTTCATAATGTTGAATTACATGCAATCTGCACCATATTATTTTTTTGGTTTGTCTGTTTTTTGCCTTTGTTGGTTTATCATTCCACATTATGGTTCCCCGCTGTACCACATCAACACCCCTTTACGTTTCTGTAAGATGTTTTGGAAAAAAGTTTATGTTGCCAATTTCGGAAATAACAATATTTTTACGGGAAGAGTGAACTGATATGATTCTATATCCAATGGAAATAAGTGTTCCAGACAAATGTTAGGGGGCATTGCTTGGTACAACACAATGTAACCAGAATGCAATCTTTTTGAATAAATTCTATTTCATTCTGAGTACAAACAAACAAGATTGCAGAAAACCACAACATTATTGTCAGATTCTTTTTAACCTCTAACTGCATCCTTTTCATTTGTAATTTACAGATCATCAGAATTATTTTGGAATTGATGAGAATCTAGGTCCAGTGGCTGTAAGTGTTCGGCGAGAGAAGTTAGATGACCGTGACAACAATCTTGGTAAAGCTGAATATGGTCAATACCAGTACAGGATTATCTTCAGAACTAGTGAGGTAAAACATGTTTTCAACTGTTTGATATTTATACTGTATAGCACATGGACAAACTTATTCCTATAACAAATCTGGTAAACTAGATTCTCACTTCATTTCTTTCTTCAGAGCCTTGCAACCTTTATATTTGTCTTTAAGGTACTCATTTATTAATTCTTAAACTGTATGAAACAAATAGTAGAGTCACATAACTTTATGTTCTGGTACATGTATTGTTAAATCGAGTAATTGTTAAACATAAATCTACAAAACATTAAACATGTTGGTCAAAATGCACCAAGATGTGCTAGAATTCAGCATTGTGTAAAGCATGAAGATTTTCTCCAGATTTGACAAGTTTTAGGTTTACACAGTTTAATGTAGTTTAATTCAACAAGCAATATTAAAAGGTGTGTCCCCAAAAAAATTACATCAGTTCTGACAGGTATTGGATTTACTCAAGATTTCAACTGAATGGGATTACAATACACTGATTACTTGAGTAGGACTTATTTCGGAAAAATGTTATCTCATGGTAAGGAGTTAGGGGATCAGTTTCGTCTTTCATCAAAATAAAATCTGTTTAAAAAGAAGTTTAAATTCTTTTAAGTGGGATTTTCTTTTTTTCCAAGATGATTACAATAAAAGATTTAGGATATTGCCATGATTTGTGTAAAGTAATCAGATAAATTAGATCACATGTAGTAACATACCCTTTACTTATGTACTGGTTTAATACCCCCAGCTGTCATGATTATATATATGTCAATAAAATTGTTTGTATGTTTTTGTGTATTGTATATAGATCACTTTATTTTTTTGTGACCAGACAATTTTGTGGAGCAGTCATTGGGGCTTTATTTGTGAACATATGAACTCAACTGGGCAAAATTGAAATGCATAAATTGATGTTTGTCTCTTAACGTTTTTAACATGAGTTTTAATATTTGAATTTGCAATTGTGTCAATTCAAGTACATGTAATTACCATTGCATCATTTTGATTGATTGAATGGGGTTTAATGTCCCAGTTAAGAAAATTTCACTTATTTTGAGATGCCACCAGCTATAGGTGAAATGACAGAAAATTATACCATGACAATGTGCAGAGATGGTTCTTTAATGTGCCACATGACATGGGACATCAGTTTTTAATGTCTTTTTCAAAGGACCCCATGATTTTCATTTCTAAATCAAGTAAATCCAGAGTGCTTGGAAAAAGAAGAGTCACTACCTATGTTCAGTTTTAGCTAGACCCGTTGGGTTTCAAATCCATGACCTCCCACATACGAAGCAAGCACTCGACGAACCAAGCTACCATAGTGGTTGCATCAATTTGTTCATATTCAGTTTAGTTTTCATTGATCTGTTGTGCAATATGGTACATCTACAAAAGTTGCATATATTTGGTAGTCATAGTAACAACATATGTATTCTAACTTTTATCATTTTGTTAGTTAGATTTAAGAATGAATGCATAGGTTCTGGATGTTACAAGATGCGTACAGTACAACCTCTTTATAATGCCTCTTGATAACTCTGGCATTTGGCTAGCAGAGTAAGAGTGTCAAGATTCCATGACTTGTATGAAATTTTATGTACATAGAGACAGTCAGTTGAGATGGGAGAGGGAAAGTGGAATACCTGGAGAAAACATGAAGTTTTGGTAAGTGAACTGAAAACTTTCTCATATTAGGATCTACCCAAGTGGCATTCAAACCTAGGGTGTAATAGGTGTATGCACATTCTATAGACCATTTGGCCACAGAGTCTCCTCTCACTATGAAAACAAATTTTTTATACCTTTATTTCAATCATCATATTTGTTTATTTTTTATATTTCAGTTGACAACTTTACGTGGTGCAATATTAGAGGATGCTATCCCATCTTCAGGTGGTCGACTCAGTACTTCTAGAGGTGTTCCTATAAAAGATGTCCTGGAATTTGCCTTACCTGACCTGCAGACCTCGTGTCTACGGGTATCTACATCAAATCAGAAAACATCAGACCAGCTTTTGAAGTTAGATGAGCAAGGGGTATGTACTGTTTGTGGTGGCTTCAGATGTATGTAAATTCTTCACACTGAGATTTGAGGTTATTTCCCTTTAATTGGTTCTCAGTAGAACACTGGTTTCATTTGCAAGAGATGTTGGGTTTGAATCTCAGTGGGGAATATTTTCTTCTGGTGCTATACTACATGCTTTTAAGAGCACTGTCCATCAAATTTGAACTGACATTTGTGCATAAATGACTATCAATTAAACTTATTTAGCCCAATTTGTCCCTATATTTTATAGACAGTATTTTCCAGTCCTTTAGCTTTGACTCATACACACACAGTTTAACATTGATCATTCAAGTAAAATTACCAATATTTTCTTTTTTAAATGAAAATATTTTCCAGGTTTTGCTGAAATTGAAAATTCACACCAAAATTTAAAAGGATTGATGAACAGAGAAATAATTACTGGTACACAAAGCCTTCCAAAATCATTTACCGGTATGTTGCACAAAGGCAGTTCAAATGCACAAAATACTACATTGTATATAGTATGATGTTATACTTTCATGTTGCACTGTATGATTATGATAATTCTCTTTACAGGTTGCCTCTACATATAAAGTTGGAATTATGTACTGTAAATCAGGACAGTCTACAGAGGAAGAAATGTATAACAATGGTAAGTCTTACTTGTTTGTCACAAACCTGTAGGTTTATCAGGCTGGAGGTTATTTTAGATGAAAGCAACTGAGAATAGAAAATAATACTCAACTTTAAGGTGCTATCTCACATAGGCAGTACACCACAGACAAGCATTCCACTCCCCCGATCACATTATATTGGCAACATATGAACCAGTCAATACTTTGTCCTAATACAGAGCCCAAGGCAAGAAAGTGGTATCTCAAATTTTAAAGCCTTATTTATGACCCTGTCAGGGTTCAAATCCATGAGCTTCACTCTCAAGGCAGACACTCTTCCCACTGAGCCACCAGAAGAGATTCCAGTCAGTCACTAGACTAACCCAATGGTTTGGATGTACAATAATATCCAATGTCTGTCGTGTTTAAATCTCTGATTAAGATGTTTGCGCAAAAATATGTAACTGAAAAATTTGTACTTGGCATTAACCAACACAACCAAGAACATAACACAACATAAGTGAATAATAAATCTGCCATACAAGACCAGACAAGAAAAGACAAACACAAATAGCAGGACCTCTGATTATAAAGTTCCTGACTTTAGTGGACGGGCACTAGGTAAATGTCTAGTGTTTGATGGTAGTGTTATTGTTTCATGTACAGTAAAACCTCGTTATAATGCCCCTCGATAACTTTGCCACCTCGCTTATCGCCACACTATTTTGAAGTCCCAAAATCCATATTGTTTATGTTTTTAGCTCACCTGAGCCAAAGGCTCAGATGAGCTATTGCAATCTATCACCGTCCGTCGTGCGTCGTGCGTCGTCCGTCGTCCGTCGTCCGTCGTGCGTAAACTTTACATTTTAATCTTCTCCTCCAAAACTACTGGGCCATATTTGATGAAACTTGGTGATTATCATGCCTGGGTAACAGCCTTTCAAAATTGTGTTCGGGGTTTGGCCACGCCCAACAAGATGGCCGCTGTTACTAAAAATAGCAAAAAGACAAAAAAATCTTCTTCTCTGAAACCAAAAGGTGCAGGCAAATTTTGATTGGATATTTGGATTCAGCATACCTGGGAACATTAAAATTGTGTTTTTCATGAAAATTAGACGAAAAATAGGTTACGCGTTTTTTGCGTAAAATTACATAATTTTTAAAATGAGACATTTATTGTTATAACTTCATAACGGCTGAAGATAATTGTATGGAGTTTTCACTGTTGATCTTGTCTTGCAATTTTCTTCCAATTGATGTCAAGGTCGAAGGTCAAGGTCATGTCCCAGTTTTTGACCTTTGATAAAAAATGCTATTTTTTTAACATTTCTTGTGATAATGGCAAAGGATTTTCAGTTATTTGTAGGTATTGACATGACGATCATTTTGATACATAGATCAGGGTCATGGGTTCAAAGGTCAAGGTCACAGATGTCCAAGAATACCAAAATAGTTAATTATCTGCAAAACTATGAATTTTTTGTATAGGCATGTATATCAGAATATTACAGGTAATGGCACAATGGTCATTTTGATATATGAATAAAGGTCATGGGTTCAAAGGTCAAGGTCAGAGATGTAAACAAGTACTGAAATGGTTAATAATCTCAAAAACTATAAACTTTTTGTATAGGCATGTATATTGGAATATTGTAGGTATTGGCCTAACGATCATTTTGATATATGAATGAAGGTCATAGGTTCAAAGGTCAAGGTCATAGACGCAAACGAATACTTAAATGGTTAATTATCTCAAAAACTATAAACATTTTGTATAGGCATGTATATTGGAATATTGTAGGTATTGGCCTAATGATCAATTTGATATATGAATAAAGGTCATAGGTTCAAAGGTCAAGGTCATAGACGCAAACGAATACTTAAATGGTTAATTATCTCAAAAACTATAAACTCTTTGTATAGGCATGTATATTGGAATATTGTAGGTATTGGCCTAATGCACATTTTAATATACAGATGTTTTAGCTGTTTATAAATATATTGTAGCTAGACTTTAAATACGTGGAAGCGCGTGGCCTAGTGGTTAAGGCGTTGGACTCATGATTCGAAGGTCGTGGGTTCGATCCCTGGACCGGGCGATGTGTTGTGTCCTTGAGCAAGACACTTAATTTCACGTTGTTCCAGTTCACTCAGCTGAAAAATAAATGAGTACCAGCAAAATGCTGGGGGTTAACCCTGCGATGGACCGGCGTCCCATTCAGGGGAGAGTCTTGTACTCTCAGTCGCTTAACGCCACAGAAACCGGGATAAGCTCCGGCCTGATGGGCCTAATGGCTCGGGACAGACTTTAAGACTTTAAATATGTTATATATAGCATACTTATATAATAATTATTATAATTAATTTGCAAAAATACTTGCATATTATTGGCCCTTACTGCTGAAAATTTTGATATTCTGTTTTATTAATGTCATTGACCATTGAACCTCTGCATAAGATATGTACTCTTCCTCAGGTGAGCGTTAAGGCCCATGGGCCTCTTGTTCTTTATAGGCTTCCCTCGATTTATTGCCAAACCCCTTTATAACGCCAAAATTTGACTGAACAAATGGTGGCGATGAATCGAGGTATTACTGTATATTAGATTCACTTTACATAATTACATTTATATTATTTTGTTTTACAGAACACTCAGGACCTGCCTTTGATGAATTCCTTAATTGTATAGGACAAAAAGTTAAATTAAAGAATTTTGAAAAATACAGGGCACAACTTGACAACAAAAGTAAGTGTTGGTGTTCCAGGTAATAATAAATAAGTTATTATTGATTATTCTCGATAATTTTGAAAAATATATTTGAAATTTCAAAATTAGGGTCTCCAACAACAAAACAGAGAAAAATTACGGTAACCGTACCAACTGTTATATTTATAAAACTCCGATTTCTAGAACTTTTAAAGAATTTTTAGATATTGTCTAAAATATTGAGCACTAATAATAAAATGATGAAAATAAACCCAGAAACTTGACAAGAATATTGTATCGAGAATGATAGTTCACTTTATTGAGAACCTATTTTACCATAGACAATGTTGAATATAACAGAAGACATTGTCATAATTGTATCTTGTATATTATCCTCCAGTGATGAAAGCAATATGTTATAGTTAGAGAAAATGGGGTAGAGTGGCCTAATGGTGTTTTAAGTCCCAGTCAAGATTCTTTGGTTTACATTGAGGTAGTCAGTTCTAGAATGGTGAAGGAAACTTGAATGGCTAACAGAAACCACCAAACATCAACAGGTGAACTGACCAAACTTTCTTAGTCAAGAACTAGAATTTGCTTGATGGGATTCTAACCTATTTGGCACAATGTACTGATCCTAAAACCCATGCTTAAGAGTTTTGGAAAGAAGTTTTATTTTCATTCATTATGTTTAAGACGCCAAGATAGGAATGTAAATAAAAATGTTACATAGAGAATGGGAAAATTTATCTGTTTTTGGTAATATTTCTAATGAACAGTTTTAAAGAAATTTATTTATTTATTTTATTTTTGTAGCTGATTCTACGGGAACACATTCTGTATATACAACATTTAACAACTGTGAAATCATGTTCCATGTATCAACATTACTACCATTTACTGCAAATAACAAACAACAGGTTAGTTAGTTAGGTCATAGCGAGAGGAAATAAGTTTGGACATGGTGTAACTCTGATTACGCAGAATAGTTTTCTCAAATACTATAAAGTCCTTATTTGGTCTAGTAAGAAACCAAGGTAAAACGTCTAAAATTCCCATATCAGTCACATCATCTTTTTGATAGAGATATGGTAATCAAGAATGTGCATAGTAATTTTTCAGTTATTATTATGCTCAATTATGTGAAAAATGCTACAAATTTTGCCAATTTTAAAAATTTGTGTACATTTTCAAAAATCAGGTGTCACAAACATAGTGACATTGACAGTAAGATTTTATATGTAATCTGTAGGCTATATTTCCATTTCTGGTACCGGTAGCTAAAATCACCATTGATGAAAATCTTTCCAAAAGTTATATATTTTAGCAAATTTGTGAAAAAATACTTCAGTTTAAAAAAGGACTATATTTTTTTCTTTTTTTTACAAAATTGGCTACTAATGATTCTAAATTTGTGGAAACCTAATAAAAGGAATCAAAATGTAATTATAATTATTATACATGTAATATGTTACTTTCCATTTTAGCTACTACGCAAAAGACATATAGGAAATGATATTGTTACCATTGTGTTTCAAGAACCAGGTTCATTACCATTTACACCTAAAACAGTCAGGTCACAATTTCAACATGTCTTCATCATTATTCAAGTTCACAATCCATGTACAGATCATACCCATTACAGGTAAAAACTTCAAAATAATTATAACCCCCCTCCTTCAAAGAAGAGGGGAGTATACTGTTTTACCCCTGTCCTGTATTCAGTTCGTCCAAAACAATGATGTTCGTAACAGTTTTCTCGACAACTACTAACACAGCCAATTGAAATTTTGTATGCGATTTCAGTATGAGGTCCCATACCGCAACTACCAATTTCAAGTCTAAAAGACATATACATTTTGCTTTCTGACTTTTTTGTGGCTGATTTTATTTTTCTATATTAACGGTCAGTGCTTGAAGTTATAAACGGGGGTATACTTAGTGAGCAGTAGCTCTTGTCACTCACTTAATAGCTATATATCGCTTTGAATAGGATCTTTGTTTTATTTCACTAATAAGACTTACAAATCCTGTGCTCAACCAAAGTCAGGAGTTTTTATAATCAGTGATCCTAATATATGTTTATGCTATTCTTCTGACACCTGGCACCAAATGCAGATAAACACATGAACTTCCACCAGAGAAGTGAGGCCAGGTGCTCTAGAAGTGTAAACACCTACTGTCAAGCTAACTACATTTACCACATGTGAAATCAAAATTGAGAATGAAGGAAACATGGAACTATAGGACTTTTAATATATCCAAAAAGAGTGCTTCAGAAGGGTAGGCACTTCTTGTCTAGCTTGCTACTTGCTACAACCGCCGCTTATTAAATTGAAATTGAGAGTGAAAGGAACATAGGACTATCGGATGTCATATATATCCAAAAAGAGTTTTGAATAATCTGATAAAGATAAAATGTAAATGCTTGGTTATGATATACATGCATATAATTAGTATGTTTGAACTATTTCAGCATTGCAGTCAGCCGATCCAAAGATGTACCTCCATTTGGTCCTCATATCCATGAAAATGCACTTTTTCCTAAATCACAAGATTTTGCAGAATTCCTTTTAGCCAAAGGTAAAATCTAAGATAACAAAACCTAAATGCATAATGTATAAATTACCAGTATATTGGTATATATTTGTTGTGATACCTACAGGGACTAAAAAGATTTATTGTTAATTTAAGAATTCTTAGAAGAACTAAACTTTATATTGCAGTGGCATATGTATTAGTATCCAATTTGATAAGGATTTTTTGACACATCTGGATGTTAATTGAGGATTGTCTACTTATAAAATCAAAACTGGAAACAGATTATCTAGCTATTGGGATTGGAAATGCATCTTCACTCCTTTTAGTGTTAAAATTTCTAATTTTGTCATTGGGACATGTTAGTACATGTAGTCTCACTCCTTTTTAATCCTGTTAATCGATGCTAATATTATTTGAAAATGTTGATCGTACCAGTGATACTCTTGGATATATTTTAAATGTGTTTCACCTTTATCTAATTTTCAGTTATAAATGCAGAGAATGCAGCACATAGATCAGAAAAGTTTAGAGCCATGGCAACTAGAACTAGAACTGAATACCTGAAGGATTTAGCCACTAATCATACCACAAGTACAACTATAGACTCAAGCTCCAAATTAAGTAAGTGTGTGTTCTTCTCTCTGGATTATATATTGAAAAATATATGTGTGATAAGTGTTGGTACAAAAGCATGTAGCTCAGTTGGTAGATTTTCAGACTTCAGATCCAAGACTCTGTAGGTTTTAATCATGTCTTGAACGTGTTTTAACCTTAAATAAGTAACTTAATTTTACATTACTTATGACTAATCCAGTATGAGGATAATAGACTGGTGAGGCAGCAAACTTTGATTATGCTGTTTCAATGGGCTAGCACGTAAAAGTTGTCCTAAATCCAAACAAGTACAATGCAGAATACCTGAATACACACCACTAGTCGTGGTAACATTAACATAACTTAGTGGGATCTTGCTAGCACATGCAACATAGTGAATTTATTCAAATATGCTGATACAAGCTAAAGGCTTACTTAAAATGTTTTAAGTGTAGGCAATATTTTAATTTCTTTGTTGTTAAAACAGTTGGAAGTTAACCAATCTTACTTGTATGCTTCAGCGGTTTCAAAAGTCCTATTATACTGGGTAAATTATTAAACAATATAGTGAGGTACAAACTTTAATTGTTATTCTGTTGAAGTGAAAGTAAAATTTAGTTTTGTTAATATTTTGCACTTAAATTTTGTATTTTCTTTGACAGGTAAATTTGCATTAGGTAGTGGTAGAAAGAAGGAGAAAACTAAACAGAAAGTTATACCAGATTTATTCTCCCTCAGTGCTCTTGTATGGGTTATACAGGTAGGTACAATATTGTACAGTATTAAATTCAGTTTTAAAAAATTGTGGTTAACTGAACATGGTGCATTAACAGTGGTTTATCAAAAAAAATTTAAGACGCTTCCTAATTTCGATCACTAATTTCTTCTTGAATATAGTCCTACAGTTTCATCAGGAATTTCTTATGATGGCCAACCAGTGTCCATGAAATTCATGTATATTCTCTATATTTGTAATTATTGTTAGAAATTTTATAAGGACTACAAGAGGCTTTGATGTTTGGTTTCGAACTTAATAATAACAAATTATTTAATTATTTTATCTATAGATTTTTCAAACAGTTAAAAGTTTGTAAGTGCAAAGAATTGTTAATCCAGTGCTCTTAAAACTTAGGATTTTCTATACATGTTTCATGATTTACATGTGGTGTGGGCATTTGTATTGAACCATGATTTAAATTGTGGTTTTGTTTTTTAGGTTGAAGACTTTGGTCTATCCTGTCAGGTTGATACAGTACTTGGTATATCTGCAGAAGTTTTTGTAATCATTGAAGAGAGCTCTAAGGATGTTATATTTACATGTCATTGTGGTGCAATAATAGGATGGACTTCACAGGCCAATAGGTAACGCTCAGTCAAATAAACCTTGACAAAAAATAGTCTGTTATGTTTATTACATACTTTAAATTTATTTTACCCTTCTAGTTTCTTTGTTGTTTGTTGGATGTCGCAGGAATCTGTCCATGACTTGAAAATAATTAGTGACTTTTCTTTTGCTAAGCACTCAGGATTTAGAAATTAAAGTCACTGGGTCCTTTGGAATAAACCTTAAAAACAGATGCCTAATATCACAACATGTGTGGTACATTAAACAACCCTCCCTGCACACTGCCCTCAGCACTCTGCAAATGTAAAAATTTCTGCCAGTTCACCTATAGCTGTTGAGGTCTTGATATAAGTGAAATTTTCTTGATAGGGACGTAAAACCCCTTTGTTATCAATCAATCAATCAGTCTTGTTTCTTTGTTAATAATTTTCCATATTGGAATTCTGCCTACATCTGAATCTGACATCAAGTTACAAAAGTTTAAAAACATTGATGAGAACAGTTTGTGGGGATGTCATTGTGATTGTTTAAGATGACATAACTCAGAGATATTGTATACTGAATCATGTAATGTCGGCCTTTGTCATAATTTTATTGAGGAAGGTATTAAAATTTGTGTATAGTAAACAAAATGCTATTATTTATTACTATTTTATGTATTTTAACACTCGGTTTAAGACATAATCTTTAATAATTTGCTTACAATCTGTAATGTGGTGATACTTTGAATAATGTTAGATTCCAATAAGTTATGTGGTATAATGCAGTTTCAACATAGTGCTGAAAAGTTTCTTCATTTCTAATTTACAGCATCAAAGTGTACTTTGGCCAAGGGGAGAGTATATCATTACGACCACAAAGTGGTGAAATGGAAGAAACTCAGGAAATATGTCAAAGATTAAAAGCTGTCACTCCTGGATGTGAGGTTAGTAAGCTATTCTTAAATTGTCCATTTTCCTTAGGTTAAAATTAGTCTGTCTAAAGTCTCAAGACAAACCTATCATAATTTCAGAACTAGACACTCCCTTGAAAGGAACAAGTGACCTAGGTTGGCAGGTGTTTTAAAGCTGGTGCTTGCATATCACAGCACCTCTCACTGCCTATGTTGAATCATGCCTAAAGGCAGAATCTAGTGTGAAAAAGTTTGTCAGTTTGCTTGTCCAAGATGAAGTTCTCAGGGCACTCTAGTTTCTGGGATATTCCCCCACCATCCCTAAACTGTCCACCTTGATAAACGTGAAAGATTATTGACTTGGCATAAAACATCATTATTCCACTCTCTTTAACTGAGATTTTAGTCCTTCAGTATATCTGCATTTATCTATCTACCAGAGAGGTGGACTGGAACAATGTGAAATGAATTGCATTGTTCAAGAACATGCCTCACTGCCTAATTGAGACTGAATCATGTCTAACCCAGGCCCCTTGAGTCTGGTGTGTTAGTCACTTGGCCGCTCATCTTCCTCATTGGATTGAAATATACAAACATTATATATACAGTTTAATGTGAATAGTATTGAAATATTTTACATAAGTATTTTTTTGTGTATTTTCTCTCAAGATTATAAAATCTATCACAGTCTGCAAAGCTTCAGTAACCATATAAATAAAAATAAAATAATTTTGTTCAAATAAGAATGTGTAAAACAGAATCTAAAGTGATATGATGCATGTATTTTATATATTTTCAGACTCAGGAGATGACATTGAAGAGAAATGGATTGGGTCAGTTGGGTTTCCACATTCAGATGGAAGGAATTGTAACAGATGTTGAAAATTATGGATTTGCATTTGAAGCTGGATTAAGAAAGGGTAGTCGGTTGGTTGAAATTTGTAAAGTAGCATCTGCAACATTAACTCATGATCAAATGGTGGATTTATTGCGGACATCGGCAACAGTTAAAGTTGTCGTAATTCCTCCACATGATGATGGAACACCAAGGTATATTATATTTTATATTTATGTATCTATTAAATACAGGTGATCAGAGTTTGGGTTTTTGAAATCGGCAGTTCAGTATAATTTGTCATCATCATCCTCATCACTTTAATCACCTAATTCATCTATTTAATCTGCGGTCATTTGCAAAGCTAGTGCAATCATTTTCACTACCATTCCTTTAGATTTTGAAACCTTTTTTTACTCACATGGCAACATGGTTTTTCGGTAGTTCATTAACTTGAGTTTTTTTTACTTTTGGTCCAATAGATATCATTTAAAATCATCATATTTCTTTATTCAGTTTTTCAGGACTTTAATGCATGTACATATTTTATATTCATAAACCATGTCATATATTGCATATTAAGCATCTCTGCATGTGGATATATCCCTTTTCTCATTGTAGCATTATCACATACTTATGTTATAAATCTTTAATCATATACTCGGATGTTCATACAAGACATTATATAATTGTATAGCATTATATATCCTTTCTTATTTCATACATTGATGAAGAATTTTAACTTTCAAGTTTATATTACTACATGTACTTATTTTATAATGCCAATACATTAATTTAGATTTTTCATGCAACTTAGATTTGAAATTTGGTACTCCAAATATGTAAATATTAAAACGATGTTTTAGAATTTAGTGTTATTAGATCTCCCTTTGAGTTTTCAATAGAAAATTCTTGTCTCAGGTAAATTACCAAACACTTGATTGGAAGTTTACATAACTTGGTTAACAATATCAACAGTAATTAAAGAAGTACTGGTACATTCTATTAACCCGAGCTAATTTTCCTTGGAAGTTATTGCACTTTGGAAATTTTTGACTGGACTCTTTTATCAGAAGTTTTAAAAACTAATAAACAATAACAGTGTTAGATGTTAAATTTACTGGCTGGGGATCCTAATTCACTGAAATAACTTATTTGATTTTTGAACTCTTTTTAGGATACCAGTCAATTTTTCAAGTTACAATGAGGCTATAAAAGGTTATGCATGCAAATTTTGTATTTATTAACATTCAATTTATCACAAAAACTTGGCGACATTTCCATTTTTTTTTTTTTTTTTTTTTTCAATTTATTTAAGATTTATGACTTTCAAACAAGAAATGGGCTAATTAATTCTTTTATTATTTTCTATGTTGCATGAAATGATATCTAAATTCATTTTATATTCAACGATTATTATAAATTAATCATTACCTATGGACATGATAAATAATTGCTTTTATTAGGGGTGTTACCACTCTGCATACTAATCATCAGACGTCATCACTTACAACATTAAACGCTGCCATCCAGGCTAGTCAAAACTTCCAACAACGCCAGAAAGATTCCCTGTCTTCTAGTTCCTCCTTTGAGCAGTTACACCTACAGAGAACGGCGTCAAGACAGTCTTCAAGTTCATTTGAATGTTTGAATGCTTCAAGAGAAGCCTTGAATCAAACAAGTAGTTATAACGAGCAATTTCAACACCAGAGAGAGATTTCTATAACATCCCAGAGCTCGTCGGAAAACTTGCTTCAGTTTGATAAACTCAGTGCATCTACAGAGCATATAGCTCATCAAAGAGAGAGCTCCAGGATGTCGACAACTTCCAGCGATCACACTTATTACCTAAAAGAACTTAGGATTTCTACCAATATCAAGGACCATTCTCTCCAGCGGAGAGAATCCAGGATTTCTTCAAGCTCTAGTGAACAGCCTGTCAGTCCAACCATGCAAGAACCTCCTCGACAGTTAACCATAGAAAAAACAACGAGGTTCCTTGACGCTGCCATTGCACCGTAAACCGTCAGGTTCTACAACTCCTACTAGGTACCTTTACACGATATTTCTATATCACTAGATTGGTAGATGTGTTTGCTTGTTAGCTTGTTTTTTGCTTTCATCATCAGTTTCATGTTGCATGTTTGTTATAATTTTTTTCCACACAATTTTTTGTTGTTTTAGTTTAGCATCACTTTTTGGTTATTTAATCAATATTATATATTTATTTAGTAATTAATATGATTTTGAAGGAAAGGCAATGGTGCATTTGTCATACATTGTCAGACCTTTGCCTGCCTAACCTATATTTATATATCTAAATTTGAGTTATAGTTTTATTAATTTCAGCAAATTTTAATAATATTTTATTACTTATTTACTTAATTGGTTATATTTATTTTCAGTTAATCTTATTTCTTTTAGGTTCTATATTTAACTTTAATTTTTGACCTTTTGACAGGTCATGTCTGTTTCACTGTATTTTAAGTTTTGTCTGTGAAACAGAAAATAATATATTATTCATTTAACATAAATTGTGAAAAATATACAAGTCTATAATGTTTTTTCCCCTACAAGTCATGGGTTTGGTCAGAAGAAATTGATTTTCGAAGAAAGAGGCAGATATTAAACTTGAGTGGCTGTCTGTCCGAAAAGAGGGAGATATTAAACTTGAGTGGCCGTCTGTCCAAAATGATTGCGCAAATTCTCCAAAACTATGAAGCACTATTTCACGAAATGTAGTAAAAAGCATCAACATTGATAGAAGATGTGCACATCTTTAACCTGAGTTGGTTTGCTTATTTTCCTTGGAGTTGTGCCCTTTGGAGATAAGTGCAAATCACAAAAAAAAATTAACCTGCTGGCAGGGGATCTTAAATGAATGAATTTGCTTTTTAGTCTAGTTTTCAAAGTCTGTAAAAGACGAAGGGTTTAATTTACCGGAACTTTGAAACAAATGATTCTTTATTTGAAGAACATGTATGTTATTGTATTATATAAAAACATTGTATTTAATATGAAAATTTGAAAAACTGCATATACCTGATATATACAACTTTATTACTTACCTATACTTAAGAAATGATTAATGTAAAGAAAAGTAATTTATTAAGACTTGTACATTTTTCCGATAACATTAAAAAGTATGGGTGGTCGGTTAGCTTATTTACATGGTATACTGAGGTTATTGGTTTGCATGTTTTATGTAATATGCATGCTTACTTTCATAATTTATTTATTTATTTTTTTTATTTTTTTTTTTTTTA
Organism: Anadara kagoshimensis; assembly: GCA_021292105.1. NCBI lineage: Eukaryota > Metazoa > Mollusca > Bivalvia > Arcoida > Arcidae > Anadara > Anadara kagoshimensis. The sequence goes on from CM037858.1 coordinate 22,645,250, forward strand.
TTTTTTTTTTTTTTGTACATGCTTATGTCTTAACATGGGAATGGGTTTATTCATTTTGACTTATTTTATTTGAAAATTATGTTCCATATTATGAATAATAATATTTCAGGATTTATTAAACAGAATTTGTAAACTGTAATGGTCTATTTGATTGTCTTGTAGTCAGTTGTTTAAAATTAAAGAAAAATCTCATTTTTCAATATCATGATGCCCTATATTTATTTAAAAAACAACATCATTGCATCATTGCATTGCCTCATGTGACTGACAAGATATTTTTGATTTCTGAGTAGAAGACTAGTTGATGAATCATTTACATTTTTAGCTCTCTTGTACAAAGCGAGTGCGGTGTAAGCATGCTTCCAGTGTACATGTTTCACTCTTTTGAAAAGAGGAAAGGAGCTACATTCTGATTAGGTACTTTCAGTATCATTTTAAGAAGTGAACATATCTTAATAGTTGTGACAGGAGGAATAGTATGATGCATTGCAAAGAGTAATTGCTGTTTAAAGTTGTCAAATCCTCTATTGATGTTAGCTTGGCTTCATCACAATATTTTGTAGGCTTTAAATATTGCCTTGATATCACAATCTTCTTGTATAATCACCAATTCTTACTTTTCATTCAACATTACAATCTGATTGTACTATTATTGTTGGGGCCATATGTCACTATAACTAAATTAGCTAAAATCATTTGAGTGTAGCTAAAAATAACTTTATAATCAACATATTTATGTAATTCTTCATCAAATTTATTTTCAGGGGTGATTCAAAACTAACATCCAACATGGGACTAACACCTCCATACAGAGAATTCCGACATGGTACCTCTAGTCTTTCTCGAGGGATGGGTCTACATCATGCATACACAGACTCTAATTTACTGAGTAAATCTGTCCCTCATACATCATACGATGACACTTATCATCCTTATCACTCGGAAAAACATTTAAAGGGAGATTACTCAGATAAACCGTTCAAGGGAGATAATATTAGCCATGAACGAAGTGGATCAAAGGACAGTGGGGAATATGCATATATTGGTAAGTAAAGCTTTAATATATTGTAATATTTGTTTTTCTTGTCTATTGGCATTGGAAACATTTGAGCCATATATTTTTGTTCATTTTTATTTTGACTTTGAAACAGCGCATTTCTTGTTTCAGCATTTGTCAGTATGAAACTAGCATGGTAATATACAATAATGTCTGGGTGACATTCCTTCTGAGGGTGACGATTCAGGATGTTCACACCTAGAGGGCAATTATCATTTTATGATACCAAAATGTACCAGGTTGTTACAGGGTGACAATTAACGAGAGAGGCTGTCACACGCTGACAGTAATTTTGTGGGAAATATCTCATTTGTTACATGTCAAGTGATTGGAAAACATTTAGTATAATGTGTTTTAATATTTATACATGAATATTGATGAACTTTGAAAAATAACAAAAAGTTCATAATGTCACAGAGACCATATTGGTTTAAAGTGGCCGCTTGTAGACCACAGTGCAGCACACTGCTTAGGTTTGATTCCCCACTCAAGACTGACCCTAGTGTGAGGAAATTTGTTGGTTTGCCTACAAAACAAAAAGTCAGTTTTTTTTCTATAGATAATTAGATTTTTTCAGTTTGGGTTGAAAACTGAATTTTATAGATCACAAAACATTCAGATAATGATAAAGGATTCCAATGACCTTTCTTAATGTAATTGAAAAGTATCTGACATTTAAATCTGATATGAATAACATCCCATTCAACAATATTTCAATGAACAATGAGAAGGTCTTCAAGTTATAAGGCCTACCCTGGACTGGACTTAAATAGGAGTGATTGTGGAAAACAAAACCTCAGCATTAAGAAATTGGAGTGCAGAAATGACACATTTTATATCCAGATTAAAAAAAATCACTTTAATCAAGACTGCTGTTTTTGGGAAAGTAGAGAAGTCTTGAGTAACAGATTACAAACACCAACCTTCAGGAATTGAACTGGCAAACTTTCTGTCATATTAGGATTTAAACCTAGGCAGTGGAACGCACTGTGATCTGTAAGCAGGTGCATTTATCCACTTGGCCACCAAGGTCGCAGCACAAAATATAGCAGTGGTCTTTAACCTGGTCTGTGTGTTAGACCACCCACTTAGCCTCAGCGAGCCTTTAATTGATTACATGATAAAATTAGCTGCATATATAGACTTTCCTATTTTTTGAAATCTTAATTTTAAATTTTTGGTTTGTCATTGTATTTAAAAATGTTAAAATAAGTAAAACTGCTTATTGTTCACTATTTATGGCTTTGTTATTTTCCGGTATAGATATTGTATTAAGTACACTTCAGATTTAATCTCTTTATACAGGATAAATTTAACTATTTTTGCATAAGTCTGTGAAACTTAATCTGGATGAACAAATACTGATAAAATCTGATTTTTTTTTCTTTTTTTAAAAAACTTAAATTTTACACATATTTAGTGATTTTTTTCAAACATTGAAAGAAATAATACAAAATTGCAACTTTTCTCAATTTTTTAAAACTATTTTTGAAACTTAATCTGGATGAACAAATACTGATAAAATCTGATTTTTAAAATAAACTTAAATTTTACACATATTTATTGATTTTTTCAAATATTGAAAGAAATAGCACAAAATTGTAAAAAATTAAAATTGAAACTTTGCATAGGTGGTATATATTTTTTAAAAGAAATTTTTTCAAACCTTGAAAGAAATAATACAGAGTTGGAACTTTTCTCATTTTTTGAAAAAGTTTAAATAAAAACTTTGTATAGGTATATACATTTTTTTAAAAGAAACTTGAATATTTCACATATATACACATGTATATAATGAGATTTTATTTTGAAGTTATTAGAACTAGTACAGGGTCACAAATTCTAACAATTTAATTGACACAACCCTTTCCCATTCTGTATAATTCTAAAAACAAATATTCACAGTTTTGTGGTTTTAAGATAAGAATATTTCCTCAAGACTTAACTGTTAAATCCTGGGATTAGAATATTGTCAAAGTTTTAGAAAACAAGTTTACCAACTTTACAGGACAGACAGTTACAATCAAAATACATCTAATGTCTTGACCCATTCATACTACATATCTGTATCTCAATATTATGCAATGGACTTTTTCTGCAAACTTGGCATGTTTGAAGACTTGATCATAAATATTGTTAAACAATGTTGGTTTCTGCAGTCACAATAACTTTGAGTCACTTTGAGATGTGAATTGTTCCTCGTCATGATGTGGTAAAGTGTCCTTTCAGTTTGTAGAAGTTTGTTGATTAAAGGGGGCCTCAATGGCCAAGTGGTCAAAAGTACATGCTTACAGATCACAATTCCTATCACTGCATCTGTTCAAATCCAATTTTGGTACAGGTAGACTATAGTGTGGGAGTTTGTTAGTTCTCTTGTTGAAGGCCATTGGTATTCTCTGGGCACTCCAGTTTCCTCCATCATCCAAGAACTGACTACCTCAGTATCAGTGAGATAATTTTGGCTGGGATTAAAACACCATCACTCCACTCCATGCTTCACTGATATAACGTTTAAGGTAAAGTTATTGAAGTAAGAGCAAAAGTTGTTATTGGTTTTAGGAGGGGGCAAAACCTTGTTTCTTGAAGTTTTTCAGTTTGCTTGCTTAAGGCTTGCAATTTTTTCTGGATACTCTGGTATCCCCCATCATTGCTGAACTGCCAGTCTCGGTATGAGTGAAATATTCTTGACAAAAACATAAAACACAATTCAATCAACGCCACTAGACTAGTCAGTAAAGACCTATAGCAGATACAAATACCTTCATATGTATGGTTAAGCAGGATTGAACCCACAACAACGAGACTGTTTACATCCCTAAAACTAGGTAAATTCTGCTACTTATTTAGAAAGAATTGGAATCTTCAGCCATACATATTTTGTACAACTACAAGTTCTTGTAGTTTTTTTTGAGATACTGGTGAAATATGTGACAGTTATTGATAATAAATCCTTCTTTATAAAGAGAGGACATCCTTATAGCTTAAATCTTGTGTAAACTTCCTACTGTCTGTTTACTTTATGTGATAAATATAACATCTGCATTGTTAAGTCATCAGTTTGTAATACACATATTGAACAGTTATAGTTAGTAATTATATGGTTCAAGTTTAACTATTTCTACAAATTCTACAGACATGTTTAAAAGTGGCAATTTGACTCTCTTTTAACTAAGAAGGTTGACTGACAGATGAATGATCATTTTGCTTAAATCAAGGTAAGTCCTGAACCCAAAGATCTGTAACTTTGGGATTAGATTCTGATAAAAACGTTCAGTGTATAAAGAAACGATTGTAAGCTCACCAATATGATGTTTAGAAGAGCTTGTGTTATGGTATGAACATTTGTTTATAGACAAGATATACCAGCAAGTTACAATGTTGTACTTCTGAAACCTCTTGTTTTGAATGAAAATGTAACCGGTATTACCTCTTGGTACCAGGCTGAGTGGTCTTCAGGGCTGACTCAAGGATAACATGCCTAGGTTGAAATCCCATAAGGACAAATCATATTGTTATAAAATTTGTCAGTTCATTTGCCAATTGTTGGCTTACTTTTGGGTACTCTGCTTTCTTCCATCATTTATGAACTGACTGCTCATATCATATTTGTGGCATAAAACATCATCACTGTAGTCAAGTTACAAATACCTGTTTGTCAGCTATTTAATTCTATCTGTTTATTAATCATATATGTACTATGACTGATGTATTCTTATTATAACAAGATATACCTTTTAAAGTTTGTTCTTTTTTGTTACACAGTTCACAAGTTTTAAACTATGTCATCTCTCATATTTAAATTATCAAAACTCATATATTTAAATTGACTTAAGTTATTGACTTATTTGCAGATAAGTTTTAAACAAATGTCATAATTTCATCACAGATGATAATCCACACATGACAATATATGGAACCACTAGAAGGAGCATTTTAAATTTTATTGTTGTAACATTCTTAATGTATAGTCAAACTACATTGACTTGTCTGCTTGACCTTTCATTAAGAATATTTATAAAATCCTTCCAATACATGCATAGTGTTTGGATTCACAGTTAACATATAAATAATGAATGTTTTCCTTGAAGTAGAGGGAAAAAAAACACCTGTGTTCCCTATACATAAATGTACTGGTCCGTAATACACATTTAAATTAAAGGTCAAGCAGACAGGTCAATGTTATTTGCCTTTATAAACTGTCGATAAAGTCATAACTGACTACTGGTAATATTGTAACAAGTACCTGTTTCCCTCACTCAGGTATGGGTAACATACAGTACCTGCAGTTTCTTAATTGCAAGCTTGCCTGCACATAGTGTAATAAAATGTATGTCAATCCTGCATTAAATTCATATATTGAATGACGATGTGAAAGTGATCTTCACTGTTCTTATGGCTCTAGAATGTTTGACCTTATGACATTGACCTTGACCTTGACCTGTAACCTACTTTTCATAATGGCTGCTGGGGTATATTTTTTAACAAACATATCAGAAGTAAATAACTCTGGTTTACATACCGGTACTTAGTTCCCTTTAAGTACCTCGTACAAATTTATGACCAAAAACCATAAACAAGATCTATTACAACTATGTACAACATATGTCTATAAAGTGGAAAAATATTTATACCTGTAAGTAGCCTAAAATGTTTTATATAAACTTGTATTATGATTATAGGGTGAAATGGTCATTTTATATCAAAATGACAAAAATTATTTCACTTATATCGAGACATCACATAATTATTGAAGATTTGTAATAATCACTGTGTTGTTCAGATTATACAAATGTAGCTAAGTAACTTTGATTGAAAGAGACAGAGATGGAGATCGAGTGTTTGGGGTGGGTGGGGGGGTGGTTGTTAATGAGAAACGGTAATGATGTTAATGTGTTGGTATCTGATTCAAATGAGAGGAAGACAAAACTTTAAAAGGAAATTCATACTAAACTGGTTGCAACATTTGTCTATGTTTAAAATTTCATTTTATCACCTTTATTCACACAAAACAAGATTAAATGTTAGCAAAATAATAGCATAAGTGTTTCATAAGTTTAAAAGGTAGCTGACCTGATATAGAACTGAATGTTTAGTACTAAATTATATAGATTTATAAGATAAATGAGTGTACAGTGTATTTCCAATGTATATAAAATTTTTATCTACTGGGGGTTTATTATACACACTTCCAATACAAGGTCTTCTGACCTCCTGCCAAATAATATATATTCATTTATTTATAATTGGATTAAGTTGTGTGTATCTATTTTGTGGTTTTTAATCTTTCATTGAGCACAGTTAAAATGCCTTCTTTTGAAAAGTCTTAAGTCTTTCTTTGGACTTGTTTTACATTTTAAGACTTGTTTCCGTCACCTCAGATTTTACAGCTTTGGATCACTTTGATTATCATTTCTAAGGATTTACAAGTTTAGGTAAGGTTATCTGTTGGAGAGATGTTTTGTTTCAGAAAATAACTTTTGAAATGAGGACATGGTTGCATGTTTGGGGCCTTCTTAGTTTTCGGAAATCTTGGCGTGTCAACATAAGCTTAAAATTTCTACAAAAAAAAATTTTAAAACTTTAGAAACTGGCTTACTGGACAAGTAAATATTTGATGCAATAGTGTAGTTAACATATGATAATATGGCTACTGATATGTTAAAGATTCACTGCTCCTAGACTATTTTTTTTTTTTTTTTTTTTTTTTTTTTTTTTTTTTTTGCCAAGTACATTGTGGCTGGACTTGTTTTGGACCAGTAGACAATTGCTAGGATAGAAATTAATGTTTAAAGTCCTTTAACTTAAAGATTTAGATTTCTATATGAATTTAAACTTGTACATGTGTATAAGATATATAAAAATTACATGAAGGCATAAAGTACATTGAGTGGTTACCTGGTAATTCTTGTGAATGTATTTAGGGGTAATTCCCATGGATGCATTTATAGCTCATAGACAATATATATTATAAAGAACTTGTGTTAAGATGAAGAATTACAAAATAATATCTAATAATCAAAGGGTTTTGTTGAAGTTAGGTTTAAGGACAAAAGAGAGGTAACCTAAGTTGCACTTTAACCTTTAGACAGAGCTAAGCACACATGTTGGTCTTTCCAATATTTTCCTGATGAGCTTCTGTCTTAAGAATATAATGTTCAAGCCATTCCTTGCGTGTCTTGTTATATTTTATATGAAGTTTAAGCGCATAAAACTATGTTATTTCAGCAATTCCTGGTCGCATCACACCTAAGATCATAAAATGTAGGTTGCAGTTTGCAACTTTGGTCAACAAACGGTCAGGCGTTTTATTTGGTAAGGTGTGTCCCTGTGGTGTTGGGAAGGGTTTTTTAGTAGGACCTTGGTATAGTATTATCACCTGTATTACTCTTTCCCAACCTCATATAATCTGATGTAAATCATGGTTGTATTTTTATGAAGTTGAAATGTAGGGATATATATATATACAGGTATATTAAAATCGCCATAATTATTATATATTTTTTTAGATAATTATTAGTGTCATGTACATAAGAGTGAATTTTGTAATGTAGAAATTAGATTAAATACTGTACACTTAGTATAATTGTTTACAGTAAGGTAGCTTTTATTCCTGTGCAATAAACCTTTGAGGATTTCACGAAGACAGTGTCCGAGTGAAATGGCAAAACTTAATTGTCATGAATAAAATGTATTGCAAATAAGGTTCGAGACACAAAAAAAGCCTTTTTAATGTAATGAATATAGTTAAACAACACAGAGGTTACATATGAGTTAATTGATCATGTTTTTATTTGGGCTTCATCACTTTCAAAGAATTGAATAAAAAGTAGAAGTACTGATCACATTTTAGTTGATAAACCAGGTTATTTGTATTTCTGATTTGAGCCCCACTGTAATAACATCATCAACATACCGTTTGTAATAGTCAACATTACTTTGGTCTTTGGTGAAATTACATAACCAAATGCCCTGAAAATGATATCACCGGGTATCATAGATAGAAACCAGAGCTGAGTAACTGGAAGCTGTGTTAACCATTACAAATACCTAATGTTTGCATATTATACAGGCATTAAGTATTCATAATTGTTATGATAGCTCAAGTTACACAGCACTGAATAAAATACATGCATACATAATGTATATACTGGAACATTGCACAATGTGTTATAGAAAAATCAAAATACAATCCACCCAAGGGAACCAGTAAAAGTGGCCTTTATGGACAGGTGACCTTTATATACAGGTTCAAATAATATGAATAAAGAATAATTGGGATACAATTCTACTGGCCTTTATAAGCAGGTGACCCGTATATAGAGATGGCCATTAAGGCAGGTTGGACTGTAATGTAAAATTCATCTTCTTTTATTTATACTTATTTTCTGAAGATGAAGGGGCTTCAGTGGTCTAAAGCACATGTCTACAGATCACAGAGCCTCTCACAGTTCAAACCCTACTTGGGCAGATCCTAGTGTGAAAAAGTTTAGTCAGCTTGCTAACCAAAGGTTGGAAGTTTTCTTTAGTTAGTCAGGTTACATACCTCTGCCATCCAAGAACTGACAGTTTTAGTATAAGTGAAAGAATCTTGGCTAGGGCATAAACACCATTACTCCACTCCACCATCTCAGAATTGAAGTGAAAGAATCTTAGCTGGGGCATAAACACCATTACTCCACTCCACCATCTCAGTATAAGTGAAAGAATCTTGGCTGGGGCATAAACACCATTACTCCACTCCACCATCTCAGAATTGAAGTGAAAGAATCTTGGCTGGGGCATAAACACCATTACTCCATTCCACCATCTCAGAATTGAAGTGAAAGAATCTTGGCTGGGACATAAACACCATTACTCCACTCCACCATCTCAGAATTGAAGTGAAAGAATCTTGGCTGGGACATAAAACCCATTCCATTACGCCAAGGTCAAAATTCACTAGTGATCCATTTATTTTATTGTTTTAATTTCATTTGTACAAAGTGATCAAGTGCAAATTGATCAATTAATAGCATGATCTAATAACAGCTGTAATAGGCAAAACATTACAAGATATTATCTTAATTGAACAAATGCTTGCTATTGTGAATTTACCTTACCTTTTATATTTAAAGCGTCTATCGTTATATCATCGCTTTAAAAACAGTTTTGTCTGCCTAATCTATAAAGAAGTTAACCGTCTGTAAAACTATACCTAATTGTCTGTTTTTTTGTAAAATAAGAAAAGGAAAAACTATAAAAAAAATTCGTAATTAGGGGTTTTTATTTTTAATTTTCACAATGGATTTTGTGCATGTAGCACATTGTGGTGCAGGTTTTAAGGACAGTTTTTATACAGCAGGTGTGTGCTATTCTTTTCATTTAAATTTGCTTGCCACAGTTTAATTACAGATTACAAACTTTAAAATCCACTATTTTATAAAACTTGAGAACAGTTTTTTCATTGAGTGAATCAATTTTATTTAATTTCAGACATATTGAGAGTTTAGTGATATGTATAAAGATGATAATTTTTGTAATTTTATCATTTTAGGACCTGGAAGTAAGCAGTGGACTTCTAAAACCAACCTTCAGTCATCAGGACAATATCAGGTAATCTATATACTCCATGGCTTACTAGTACCGGTACAATCAAACCTGTCTATAAAGGCCACCCAAGGTAACCAGTAAAATCAGCATTTATTGGCAGGTGCCTCTTATATACAGGTTCAAATAACGTGAATGAAAATCAATTACTGGCATTTAAAAAGCAGGTGGTCCTGAAATAGAGGTGGCCTTTATGGCAAGTTTGATTGTATATGGCCATAAATTTGCCAAGCTTTTATCTTTCCAGTCAGATTTGCTTTCTAAGCAGTAAATTTTGTTAGTTCAACAAATTTTATCGATGCTTGAAAGGATGATGTATAGTAACAACTGTGTATATAAAGCCTACCCATGGGACCTAAGTTTTCATTATACAGTCCAACCTGCCTTAAAGGCCACTTCTATATAAGGTCCACCTACTTTTAAAGGCCAGTAAAACTTTATCCCAATTGTTTAATATTCATGAACCTGTATATATATAAATCTTACCCACGAGACCTAAGTTTTCATTATACAGTCCAACCTGCCTTAAAGGCCACTTCTATATAAGGTCCACCTGCTTTTAAAGGCCAGTAAACTGTTATCCTAATTGCTTAATATTCATGAACCTGTATATAAGAGCTACTTGCCCATAAAGGCTACTTTAGGTGACCTTTACAGACAGGTTTGACCATATATTGTAACAGAAAAACTTCTGTTTGTAGATATTTTGAAATGGAAATTTCCTCCTGAGATTTGAATTTTGTGATTGAATCAATTCACAATTTTTAGAAAAAATAAATAAATCTAAAAATAAATAAATCTCTTACAAAATAAGAGTGATCTACAGTATATTTTATGTAAAAATAAGTTGATATCTACGAAACGTGTATTCATCCATGTCTAAAAAAAATCTGCTATCTTACATGTAATTTGTTTTCTTAGTGTAGTATTATATCAAGATATTCAACAAACCATAAATAAATTACTTTACCATCAGAAATAAATATACACAAACAGGGGATGTTACCTAGGCAACAGCAAAAAAACATAAATATATATATACAATGCACATGTATTTGCTCTGGATGTTTTGGGGATTTTTTGTCAATCCAAAAATTAGATTAAATAACATAGAAATATGGCATTTATATTGCAATTGGGAATCATTGATGGAATGAAATGAAACCAGTATTGTGTCTGTAATAACATCTGAAAAATCATATATTTTTGCCTGAAATTTTTGTCATTTTCTTAAAAACAAAATAATTATGAAATAATGAAGTTATTGGATTTTTATATGTTGAGTGTATATATTGTATTTTGTAGTCAACAACAAGGACATGGCAAGATTCAAATTCTAGTGGTGATTCTGGTTCCCATGGAAACTACCTCCACTTATCTGACAGTACACCTAGTATGACTTCTTTAGTGTCAAGTGCATCAAATTCATATGTACCTCAACGTAAGCCTGCTACACCGGGAGACTTTAGTTCTGTTCAGCACGGAAATATTGCATTTGAATTACTTAAACATCCACAAAATACAAAATACTTATTAAGTCAGGGTCATGACCCTGCAGTGAGGAATTTACCGCAGAATTCTAGTGCAAATTTAAGTGACACATCATTTTCTAGTGGTTCATCACACAATTCTGGTGCTATGTCTGGAGGTCAGCGAGGTCAAGGTGACCATCATGGTTACCATGGTCACAGAGGTGAGTATTTACAGGTGTTTTATGTATTTGTTTTAGTACATTAAAGCAGAAAAGTTGATAAATGTACATGTTTGTTAGTTAGCATCAGTAACCACAATATGTTAAGTAAAATCATTAAACTTGACATGACAAAGATGGGATTTGATGCTAATTGAATGTAGGAAGCTTGATTATTATGGTTAACTTAAACATGCTAGGATTGAATGTTAGTACAATAAAGTCAGTCTAATATAAAAGTCATTAGGATTGATTCGAATAATGGTGTCTTCCATCCAAGTCAAGTCAGTCAGCTCTGGAATGGTGGACAAACCAGAGATAACCTGTTTGCCTATTATTGTGCCTAAGGTCACTAGAGGATCTGGAAAAAACCATCATCCTTCAGCATCATAATAGACTACTAAGTCCTGGTTTTCTCAGGTTTTCGCTTTCATTCCAGAACTTACCATTTTGATTTAAGTATAACATTTTGACTGGGGTATAAAACAACATAAATCCACTCTACTTTCTACCTTTTTACTGCTATAATTGAAATGACTGAAATTTGAATTTTGCATTCTAGAACAAGCCACCTTGATATAAATGAAACATTTTGACTGAGGTATACATCATTAATTCACTTCACATATTTTTACTGAGCACTATAATTGAAATGACGTAAGATTTTGCATTTTGTGTTTTTGTTCTTTCAGATGACAGTTTGAGTAGAAAGCGAGCAGATCCATCTTCCACAAATAGTAAAGGTCGGCCATCAGTTTTACAACAACGTAAAAATCAATTGGAGATTTCTCCATTAAGTAGTGAAAACAGTAGTCCAAGATCTTCTCATAGGTAAAGTGTGTTAATGATTTAATAGTCTCTACCTGTCATAGTTTGTTTGGTGGAATGTGTAGTTTCTAAATGAGCGATTATGTTCTGAGAAAAGTTAAAAAAAAAGCAAAAAGTATTCAACTTTCCATCTCAAATTTTTTTGGCTAAACATGAAATTATCTTGACCGAAGGCAATGGATTAATAAATTCATTTTTTGTCCTAAATGTTTTTTTCTTGGTGATTCTTTGATAAATCGAGCATTACAATACCTCAAAGTCAACATGGAAGCCCAGTGCAACTTGACAGATTGAACTTCTGTGGTACCTATAGACTTCAAAACTATGCACCTTTCACTAGGTTTCCACAAATTTAAAATTATTAGTAGCCAAATTTCCTAAATTTGTGAAAATATGGTCCTTTTTAAAGTATTTTGTCACAAATTTGCTAAAATAGGTTACTTTTTGAAAGAATTCCTCAGAAATCAGTAGCCAATGGCAATTTTGGCTACCAGGAATGGAAACATAGCTTTCATTTAAAAAGGACTAAAATAAAGTTGATATGATGTCATGATTGATAGATACAGCTACATTATATTTATGCCCCCAAACAAAGTGGGATCGGGAGACATATACATTGTTTACTCTTTTTCTTCTGCCAAATTTTTCTGTTTTTTTCCTCAAAGACTATTTTACAGACCATTATGAAAACTAAAAAAAAACAATGTTTGAGTAGAGTAGATATGCCATTGGCTATTTGTATTTAGATCATGCACATGGTTGTGGATTTCCCAGCCGGGTTTGGTTTGGTGGACACTTTTGAAATGTCAGCTCGTTTCAGCTATAACTCTTATAATTGTATTTTTGTTTATGTTTACAGAAATCTCTCAGGTATGTCATCAGAAGAATCTCTAAATACTCGTTTACGGCCAGGTGTGTCATTGAATACAAAACCGTCAAAATCCCCAGAGACACAAACCAACCTTCAAGAAGAACTGATGAGACTTATAAATCCTGACATATCTGATCATGACCTCAGAGGTTTACTGGTAAGTAAGGCTTAGTTTTATAGAGAGAAGAGAAGGAAGACTGAGTGGGTGGTTTAGAACCTGGATTATTCCCAGTCAAAATTCTCTCACCTATATCTAGGTGGTCAGTGTTTGGATAGTAGAAAAAATCAGAGTTACAGGAGAAAACTTTTAACATTCACAATTGGAATTGGAAACTTTCTGAGGGAGAGAGGTTAGCTGTTTGCATTCCTTGGTGACAATAGTTCTTATAAGGTTGGGCATTTCCCCCACCCCCCACCACCACCCCCACCTACCTCACCTATGAAAGAAAGAGAGGGATATTACATTCAAAGGTATGTTCTTCTGTCCTTCTGTTTATTCTACTGTCAAAATACTTTTCGTGCACTATTATTACGAAACTTGGTGCAAAGCATCAATATTGATAGAAGATGCACATGTCAATAACCCAAGTTGGTTTTCTGATTTTCCTGGGAGTATGTCCTTTCGAATAGAAGTGCAAGTCACAAAACAGTACCTACTGACAGAGGATCTAAATTTGCTTATGTGGTTTTACATCTTTGTGTTGTGATGCCAGAAGGATACAGTTGTATATTATTGAAATTTGTTTAAATCCCTTTTGTTAAGCCATATGATGAGCTATTTGAGACATCTATTTCTGTGGCATTTATGTTTTTGTATTACCGGTAACCAAGATTATTATTTTTTGGCAAGCAAAAGCCAATTACTGATAGACATTTTTTCAAGAATTTATGATTCACAAGATATTTTTGAGGGAAAATTTCATACAAAGAATCTGATGACTGGCATCTTGTTTTGTGACTAATATTGGATTTCACCTGTGTACCATGTAATCAATATATCTTAATGTTTGTGTGGTATGTTTTTTTTTAGCTCACCTGAGCGAAAAGCTCAGATGAGCTATTGCAATCTATCACCGTCCGTCGTCCGTCGTCCGTCGTGCGTCGTGCGTCGTGCGTCGTGTGTCGTGTGTAAACTTTACATTTTAATCTTCTCCTCCAAAACTACTGGGCCATATTTGATGAAACTTGGTGATTATCATGCCTAGGTAACAGCCTTTCAAAATTGTGTTCGGGGTTTGGCCACGCCCAACAAGATGGCCGCTGTTACTAAAAATAGCAAAAAGACAAAAAAATCTTCTTCTCTGAAACCAAAAGGTGCAGGCAAATTTTAATTGGATATTTGGATTCAGCATACCTGGGAACATTAAAATTGTGTTTTTCATGAAAATTAGACGAAAAATGGGTTACGCGTTTTTTGCGTAAAATTATGTAATTTTTAAAATGAGACATTTATTGTAATAACTTCATAATGGCTGAAGATAATTGTATGGAGTTTTCACTGTTGATCTTGTCTTGCAATTTTCTTCCAATTGATGTCAAGGTCGAAGGTCAAGGTCATGTCCCAGTTTTTGACCTTTGATAAAAAATGCTATTTTTTTAACATTTCTTGTGATAATGGCATAGGATTTTCAGTTACTTGTAGGTATTCACATGAAGATCATTTTGATACATAGATCAGGGTCATGGGTTCAAAGGTCAAGGTCACAGATGTCCAAGAATACCAAAATAGTTAATTATCTGCAAAACTATGAATTTTTTATATAGGCATGTATATCAGAATATTGTAGGTAATGGCACAATGGTCATTTTGATATATGAATAAAGGTCATGGGTTCAAAGGTCAAGGTCACAGATGTAAAAAAGTACTGAAATGGTTAATTATCTCAAAAACTATAAACTTTTTGTATAGGCATGTATATTGGAATATTGTAGGTATTGGCCTAATGATCATTTTGATATATGAATGAAGGTCATAGGTTCAAAGGTCAAGGTCATAGATGCAAATGAATACTTAAATGGTTAATTATCTCAAAAACTATAAACTTTTTGTATAGGCATGTATATTGGAATATTGTAGGCATTGGCCTAATGATCGTTTTGATATATGAATAAAGGTCATAGGTTTAAAGGTGAAGGTCATAGCTGTGAACGAATATTTAAACGGTTAATTATCTCAAAAACTATAAACTTTTTGTATAGGCATGTATATTAGAATATTGTAGGTATTGGCCTAATGATCATTTTGATATATGAATGAAGGTCATAGGTTCAAAGGTCAAGGTCATAGAATTGAACGAATACTTAAATGGTTAATTATCTCAAAAACTATAAACTTTTTGTATAGGCATGTATATTGGAATATTGTAGGTATTGGCCTAACGATCGTTTTGATATATGAATGAAGGTCATGGGTTCAAAGGTCAAGGTCATAGCTGCGAATGAATATTTAAATGGTTAATTATCTCAAAAACTATAAACTTTTTGTATAGGCATGTATATTGGAATATTGTAGGTATTGGCCTAATGATCGTTTTGATATATGAATGAAGGTCATAGGTTTAAAGGTCAAGGTCATAGCTGTGAACGAATATTTAAATGGTTAATTATCTCAAAAACTATAAACTTTTTGTATAGGCATGTATATTAGAATATTGTAGGCATTTGCACAATGGTCATTTTGATATATGAATGAAGTTCATAGGTTCAAAGGTCAAGGTCATAGATGCAAACTAATACTTAAATGGTTAATTATCTCAGAAACTATAAACTTTTTGTATAGGCATGTATATTAGAATATTGTAGGTATTGGCCTATCAATCATTTTGATATATGAATGAAGGTAATAGGTTTAAAGGTCAAGGTCATAAAATTGAACGAGTACTTAAATGGTTAATTATCTCAAAAACTATAAACTTTTTGTATAGGCATGTATATTGGAATATTGTAGGTATTGGCCTAATGATCGTTTTGATATATGAATGAAGGTCATAGGTTCAAAGGTCAAGCTGCCAACGAATATTTAAACGGTTAATTATCTCAAAAACTATAAACTCTTTGTATAGGCATGTATATTGGAATATTGTAGGTATTGGCCTAATGCACATTTTAATATACAGATGTTTTAGCTGTTTATAAATAATATATTGTAGCTAGACTAAATATGTTATATATAGCATACTTATATAATAATTATTATAATTAACTTGCAAAAATACTTGCATATTATTGGCCCTTACTGCTAAAACTTTTGATATTCTCTTTTATTAATGTCATTGGCCATTGAACCTCTGCATAAGATATGTACTCTTCCTCAGGTGAGCGTTAAGGCCCATGGGCCTCTTGTTTAAAAAAAGTTTATGTCGCAAATTCCAACAATAAGTCTTTTCTACAGTGAAATGTCAACTGATGTGATTCAGTATTCAATAGACATTATTGTGTTGCACCAACATTAGGGGGTATCATATGGTACACTGATAAAATACATACTGTTAACATATTTATGTGTGAAATTTAATACCAAGTGAAAATTTACTACCGGTATGCTTATTGGGTTATAGTGCATATTTTAAAAAATGCAAAAATTATACTACGCAGATATGTGTAAATTTCATATACATGTACCTCGAAAATAAAAACTGCCAAATTAAGTAGGTTTACAGTAGTTTGTTTTAAAAGTAAATTATGATATTTAATTGTAGATACATCCACAGAAGCGAGTTCCTCCTCCCAGATTGATGAGAACTATGTCAGAAGAGAGTATACATAGTTTAAAAGGGTCTGGAATATCTGCTGATACTATAGATAATAAACTTAGTGATGTTATATTTACCAGTACTAGTAAATTAAAACAACAAAAAGAAAGGTAAGTTTGTGTGTGAGTGAAGTACTTGTCAGAAATATTTATTTCCCCCATGAAATTGAAAACTTAAATAAGTATCCTCACTTTATCACAGTTGGAATACATTATGTCATCAACATTATGACATTTCTCCAATGTGGTATGGCATTCCTTTCTTACTATACAACTGCGGTAGCTCAGTTGGTAAAGTGCTTGCTAGGTAAGTGGGAGGTAGTGGGTTTGAACCCAGAACAGGTCTGAGTTAAATGTGGGTAAATGTGCTTTTGAAATTTAGAACGAAAAAATTAATGGGAAAAAAAGTAATAAAGCACATATATTAATGGTAAAGGTCACAGGAAAACATTAAACTCTTATAGATGTGTGTGTGTGTTTCTGGGGGGGGGGGGGTTATTTGGCTTTCAAGAGACAGTTCTTGTTCATCAACTTGTTAGCTCACCTGAGCCAAAGGCTCAAGTGAGCTTTTCTGATCACAATTTGTCCGTTGTCTGTCGTCGTCGTCGTCGTCGTCGTCGTCGTAAACTTTTCACATTTTCGACTTCTCCTCTGAAAGTACTTGGCAGATTTCAATGAGACTTGGTCAGAAGCATGTCTGGGTCGGTGCAATTCAGATTTGTTCGTGGCGTTGCCATGGCTACCATAACTAGGTCAAGGTGACCTAGGGGTGCAAAAATCTTAAAAAATCTTCTTCTCCGAAAGTATTGTTTGGAGAAAAAATCTGATGAGATATTTGGCTTCTCTAGGGTCTTAAGCCTATAGTTTGTTCATTTTGTGAAATTCGGTTGAAAAATGGGTTATGCGTTTTTGCGTTTAATTTTGAAAAAATCGTAAAATAGCTTCAAATTGTTATAACTTGACTACTTGACCAGATAATGACATGGGGTTTTCAGTTTTGACATCTTCTTGTTAGTATCTTCAAAATGAGGTCAAGGTCAATTGTGAAGGTCGTGACCTAATTTTTTTTACCTCTGATTATAATTATTATCTCGAAAACTATAAACTTTTTGTATAGTCATGTATATTAGAATGTTGTAGGTATTGATACAACGATCATTTTGATGTATAGAAAAAGGTCATGGGTTCAAAGGTCAAGGTCACAGATGCGAAACAATACCAAAATGGTTAATTATCTCGAAAACTATAAACTTTTTGTATAGGCATGTATATTAGAATGTTGTAGGTATTGATACAACGATCATTTTGATGTATAGAAAAAGGTCATGGGTTCAAAGGTCAAGGTCACAGATGCGAAACAACACCGAAATGGTTAATTATCTCGAAAACTATAAACTTTTTGTATAGGCATGTATGTTAGAATGTTGTAGGTATTGATACGACGATCATTTTGATGTATAGAAAAAGGTCATGGGTTCAAAGGTCAAGGTCACAGATGTGAATCAATACTGAAATGGTTAATTATCTCGAAAACTATAAACTTTTTGTATAGGCATTTATATTGGAATGTTGTAGATATTGATACAACGATCATTTTGATGTATAGAAAAAGGTCATGGGTTCAAAGGTCAAGGTCACAGATGCGAAACAATACCGAAATGGTTAATTATCTCGAAAACTATAAACTTTTTGTATAGGCATTTATATTAGAATGTTGTAGGTATTGATACAACAATCGTTTTGATGTATAGTAAACGGTCATGGGTTCAAAGGTCAAGGTCACAGATGTGAATCAATACTGAAATGGTTAATTATCTCGAAAACTATAAACTTTTTGTATAGGCATGTATATTAGAATGTTGTAGGTATTGATGCAACGATCATTTTGATGTATAGAAAAAGGTCATGGGTTCAAAGGTCAAGGTCACAGATGCAAAACAATATTGAAATGGTTAATTATCTTGAAAACTATAAACTTTTTGTATAGACATGTATATTAGAATGTTGTAGGTATTGATACAACGATCATTTTGATGTATAGAAAAAGGTCATGGGTTCAAAGGTCAAGGTCACAGATGTGAAAACAATACCGAAATGGTTAATTATCTCGAAAACTATAAACTTTTTGTATAGGCATGTATATTAGAATGTTGTAGGTATTGATACAATGATCATTTTGATGTAAAGAAAAAAGTCATTGGGGTTTAGTATTTACGTTTACTTTAAATCTATCAGCTAGCCATTAGTTATCAGGTGAGCGTATAAGGCCCATGGGCCTCTTGTTATTTATTATTACAGGTTATCTCCGAGAGCCATGGTAGATGGTGGTTCACAGAAGTCAGGTAGAAGTAGTAACAGTCCGTCCACTAATGTGCCATTACCAGAGTCCACTGCTGCCTTAGAATGGTCAAGTCTTGTTGATGTAGCCACTAAGGCTATTGAAGGTTAGTAACTTTACTGTTATTACTTAGTTCATGCCAAAACCACTTTAGTGGTTGCATACTGTGTATGTTTTTGTACTGTTTACATAGTTATCAGATTGTCATAATAGAAGATAAATGTATTTATTACTCCTGCTATTTAACAAATCTGCGGTCTATCCTCAACAAAGGGCTGTTGACTATAGTGAATAAGAGACTGCAGGTAAGCTGAAGGCAGACGCACCTAAAATTTACTTCACTAAGCACTTGTACATAAGGTTACTAAATCAATATGTTATCATGTCAAAGGTTTGGACAGAAAAAAAATCATTTACATCCGGTCTTGACTATTTCAAGGAGACTAAAGCCCTTTTCACAATTGGCATATGACCACTTTACTACACTTTGCAATGGGAATTATTTAGCTTCACATGAGCTCTTGCATTTTCGTATCAAGTATTTCTGCATGAATTTCAACCAAGTTTGCAAACTTACTGGGTAGTATTTTGACCTTGAAAGTTTAACATGACCTTCATTAATACTGTCATAAATGCTGAAGGTTGGTGATTTTCTCTGGGAACTCTGGTTTTCACCACCATCCCAGAACTGTCCACCGCAATTTGAGTGAATGTATCTGAACTTGATTTAAGTCACAAATACTTAGAATAAAAAACATAAGTTGGCTGCCCTGGCCTGGCCTTGACATTCATTTAAAACCTTACTGATATGGATGAAATAACGTAAAATCGGGATTATATAGCAATACAAGTTGTGACAGCTGTTTGATGACAAGCATTAAATAATTAATTAAGACCTAATGGATCACTTGTTTATATACAATTTGATTTATGATGAAAATGTCTATGGAGTGATAAAATGGTATAACAGAGACATAATGCTACTTTAAATAAAATAATTACAGTAAAACCTGTCATAGTGACCACCTCAATATAAAGACTACCTGCCATAGTGACCACCTCTATATAAAGACTAGCTGACATAGTGACCACCTCTATATAAAAACTAGCTGTCATAGTGACCACCTCTATATAAAGACTACCTGTGATAGTGACTACCTCTATATAAAGACTAGCTGACATAGTGACCACCTCTATATAAAGACTAGCTGACATAGTGACCACCTCTATATAAAGACTACCTGTGATAGTGACCACCTCTATATAAAGACTACCTGTCATAGTGACCATCTCTATATAAAGACTACTTGTCATAGTCACCACCTCTATATAAAGACTACCTGTCATAGTGACCACCTCTATATAAAGACTACCTGTCATAGTGACCACCTCTATATAAAGACTACCTGTCATAGTGACCACCTCTATATAAAGACTACCTGTCATAGTGACCACCTCTATATAAAGACTACCTGTCATAGTGAACATCTCTGTATAAAGACTTTCTGTCATAGTGACCACCTCTGTATAAAGACTACCTGTCATAGTGACCACCTATGTATAAAGACTACCTGTCATAGTGACCACCTCTATATAAAAACCACCTGTCATAGTGACCACCTTTATATGAAGTCCCTTTGCATCAAGCTTCAACCAAGAACCTCTATAAAAAGCACCTGTTCATTAACATCAGTGTTTTAAGGCCCTTTTGCTTCAAATTTTGAACAGAAATGAAGACCACTTGTCTGCATAGTCCATATTTCTTTTATCCCATAGGTGGTCTTCATATACAGGATTTACTGTATTCAAAGCCATATGTATTTGATTGCTTCAGGCAAATTCTGACGTTGAAGCACTCCAATAAATTAATATCAAGATACAGAGTATGATATTTTCAGTAGTTTGTAGATAAAAAAAAACACTTGTCATGGAACAAATGAATTAAATAGATAAATATCAAGATACAGCAGTTTATATGTTCAGTAATTTCTGGATATAAAAAACCAATTGTCATCATGGAACATATAAATTAAATAGATAAATATCAGTTTACTACTACTAGACAGTGTAACAATGACTCATACAAGTGATGTTATTTTATCAACATAATTGCTTTACTTTAATGGAATTGTGATACATAAAAATCAATAATTAATTGTAGCTGGTTATGTCAAAACAAGTCAGTCTAGCTGCAACAACCTGTACATATCTATAGCAAATGTGGTGCATATATATGTGTATATGCTTTAGTTTAACTGTTGTATGTAGGACTAAACAGGTGCTTGGTGGTAGTATCATTTTGTGTATTTGAAACAATTGTGTGGCATAAACATGGCAGATAAAAAGTTTTATTTTAAGTTTCTCAGTAAGCATGACAATATTTAGATTTTATATCATTTACATGTCGATTATTATACTTTATTACTCTATTTCAAAATTTGCATTTGCATTTTTGATGGTTAAGTTTGTTGCAATCTCATAAATAGATGTATGTACAGCCAAACCAGCTTAAAGACCAATTGACCACTGTGGTAGCTCGGTAGAGGGCTTGCTTCGTAAGTGAGAGGTCATGGGTTCTGATCTAAGACTTAAAAGTGGGTAGTGACTGATTTTTGGCCAAGCACTTTGCATTACAAAATGAGTCATGGTTCTTTCAGATTGGAACTTAAAATAAACGAGGTCCCATGTCATGGCTTGGCATGATGAAGAACTCTGCTGTAAAATGCCACCAGCGCAACACACAGGCAAATTTTTTGCACCTTCGCCTATAGCTGGTGATGTCTCAATATCAGTGAAATATTCTTGACTGGAACATTAAACACCATTGATCAACTCAACTCAGCTTATAGGCCACTTCTATGTAGAGGACACCTGTTTTTAAAAGGCCAGTAAAGTTTTATCTCAACTGTTCTTTATTTATGTTATAAACCTGTATTTAAAGGCTACTTTTATTGGTTTCCTTATGTGGCCTTTATAGACAGGTTTGACTGTATAGAATGAGGGTCTTTCTGTAGAAAATAAAGAAGTACTTGTATATAGTAACTAAACTTATTTCAATGTCAAGGATATTTATGTTTTCATTCCATTACAGGAAATGATTCCCAGCCTGTTAAATCTAGGAACTCTCCATCAGAGGCCAGGGAAGTTAAAAAAGATACACAAGTTCAAAGGTCAACCAATCAAGCTATCAAAATAGAAAACAAACCCAGTGGCTTCTCTTCAAAGTAAGTGTAATTTTAACATTTAAAAATAATTTCAAACATTGCATTCCTGAAGTTGAAAAAATATGAAATATTGGTAAATTATGTGAAAAAGGAGAAAGAAAGAGAGTTTCTATTCGTACTGGTAAGCTTTTATGAAAAATTCAAAATTGCAGTGCTGAAAATTTATAAATGATAAATTGATTGGAAATGTACTGATGTTGCTTCAGAATTATATGATATTATTCATTTCTGTGTTTCTTCATTTTCAGTCCCCCTGTGTGGAGATCAGTGGTACCTAATCCACAACAGAGAATTGTTGAATTAGAGGCAAAGATAGAACACCTTGAGAGTGAGTTAGCTGATGTAAGTATATCAAGATCTTATATATAAACCTATATTGTGACACAGATAGAGAAGTCTTGCTATTTTAATTTTAACCTAGAACTTCTTTCATAACACTGGCTTGAGTATCAGTATTAGTCTCAGATTAAAAAGTAAAGGTCGATGATTTCAATAATAGTTGTTAATGGACTATGCAAGATGGTCAGTTCTTGAATAGTGGAGGAAACTGCAGTGGCCAGAGAAAACCAATTTCTTTAGCAAGGGCACTGACAAACATTCTCACACTAGGATATGCCCCATGGGATTTGAACCTAGGTGATGAGACACATGACTGGGATTCCTAAGCACATGCTTCAGACCTCTCGTCCCCAAAGAATGGACAATACAATATTCTAGTACTGGTTTTTTAAGTTGCACCTTACAGTTGAGAAAATTACTTGGCAAGTTTACATACATTTGTATATGTTTGTTCTTCTATTTCTTTTAGGAGAAAAAGGAAAATGCTGCTTTAGAGGCAGAAGTTCAGGAACTTAGACAGGAGAATGTACGACTACAAGAAGAATCACAAACAGCAGCAGCACAACTACGCAAATTTACAGAATGGTTTTTCCAAACAATAGATAGGCAGTAGAGCGTAAACTGGTTGTGACTACTAGTATTCCTCATGTGGCTATTTCTGTTCATCATTACAGCATATTTTCTGTGATTTGTTTACGAGGAAACACATAAATTTATTAATAAGCGCTAAAAACCTCCAAATTCTCTTTTTGCCTGCAGTGTCTATCTGAGAACTATTTTGATGTTGAAGTTATCCTTGAATTCTAAAAACATAACTTTGTGATCTTAACAATCTTGTTTTAGCAGATGTATAGGACTTGTAAAATTGTAATGCTAAAATATATCTCTGATAAGAATTTAACTTATCGAAAAACCCTTAATCTTCTCTCTTTTCAACTGCTGATTTCCCTTCAACATTCACAGAAACACCAAATAACCAGTATATGTATATTGTGTTTCATTGGGATTATATTTAATTATTATTTTTACAAGATCTGGAAATTTTGAAAAAGCATCAAGTATTATTCTCTGTCCATTTCCACAAGGTCTATTTTAATTCCAAATTTGATTTTCAGTATGGGGTCTAAATGTTATTGTCAAATATGTTCCCTCTTTGTTTAATGTATTTGTCCAATTTATCTCTCATCACTTACAGTAACAGCATATAAGGGAAAAAATGTTTTTGTAGAAAGGCAAAAAAGCAGGTTGTCCAAAGCTCTGTTATATTTTATCTCTAACTGGTGAAGTTAACAGAATTTTGGACAATCTGGAAAGTCCAGGAAGACATTAAAACTTAAATTTTAAATATTCTAAAAATGAGATGTGGTGGAATTAAAACAATTATGATGTAAATTTATAGAAATTCCAGGGTTGTGTTGTATTTCGTGCCATTTCAGTGTTGTGATGTCATACATATAACAAACATCATATATTTTTGTAGTTCCTTCGTTTGACAATAAACCAGGTGGTTGTGATCATATTTATATAGTTGGTATCTTTTTGTCATGTTAAGTTTTAAGTTAGATCTGGCTGATAAATCTAAATCTTAAAGAAAATTTAAAGTTTTAATATGCAGTATAAACTTGTCAAAACTTAGGGTGACTAGAATTTTACTTTAGGGACAGTTTTGGGCAAAGGTTTTTGAAAATGGGGGCGAAAATGCCATGTTAAGTTTAGACTGGATTTGCGGATACTGTACACACACACACACACACACATATATATATATCTTTTGATATAATTTCATATTGATTGTTTTTCTCAAAGAAGTTTTAAGTTAAATTTATGGCTACACATCAACAGTCTATTTCTATGATAAAACCATTTTTCTCTGTGATAATATGACTTTGTTTCTATGAAAATCCTGTCTTTTTTCTAAGTAATTCATTACATTAATGATGTTTTACAAAATATTTAATTGATGTACAGTAAAACCTCAATTTATTGCTACTATTTGTTCAGTAAGAATTGTTATACCTCCACTTCGAAGAAGTGTCGTTTGGTCCGTCCGTCCAAAGATTTTAGTAACAGTTTTCTCAGCAGCTATTAATCGGAGCCACTTGAAATTTTGTATGTCAGTTCAGTATGAGTTCCCATACCGCAGGTATCAATTTCAAGATATATATATTTATAGGTATAGATTTCAAGTCTAGCAGGGTGTACCCAATGAGTAGTAGCTCACAGATTTCTTGTTTTAAGGGGCATTGACGTGAGGTTTTGCTTGAACTTGATTATTATCTAGATGGTTGTGAATTCCAGTATTTTGTTTATTGGTGATATTGAAACCCCTGTTTAATTGTTTATAATCATGGTTGTCAATCCTGCAACTAAAACTGTATGTGGCAAACAAATAAGTTTTATTACAACTATCTGTACAAATTTTATTTTATTTTCTGATGGCAACATATCTGTAAGCGAATTTTTTGGGTGTGTTTTGACTTGTTTTGTCATGTTGATTTAAATACCATATCTTAAGGGACCGTATAAGAAGAAACAATCGTGAAGAAAAAATATTCGCGATTTTCAAGGTTACTCTCATATAGTGAATATATCTTCTCAGCAAAAATTTCTAATTTCTCTAGGTACACTTTCTCTTCTGACAGTCAGAACCGTGAAAATTTCTTATCGCGAAATAGTTTAGTATATCAAAAAACACGCCTACCGCTAATGTTTCTTCTACACAGGATACATCTTAAAAAAACCTCCACATTTTAATGGTAGTGATGTTTACATGTTAAAAATTTATATATGACATTATTCAGCATTAGATATACTCTATATTTATTATTCTAAATTATGCAAGTCTCTATTGGTATTTGGCTCTCAAGAGACAATTCTAGTTTCTAGTGTAGATGTATTTGTGTATAATCACGAAGAATCATGATTCATTATTATCCTTTGTATGTTTTATATATATGTACCACCATAACTGCAAGTTTATCATGACAAGATATTGTTTTCTATTTAAACATATAAATGTTTATGTATATACACTTTTAAATCATGTTTTATTGGGGGGTGAGTTGTAAAACTATGACCTTTTCATCTATCATGATAACATGCATGTTTAGGAGGGCATATCCGGGAAAGGGTTTTGGAATTGTCTTTTTTATTGCCAGATTTTTGGAGAATGGAATAACATGTATGTTTATTAACAAAGGTTCATTTCAAATCATGATAAATCCATATTTCTCCATGAAGATTATAATAATCTGAAAAGATTACCATGAAGGTTTTGTATTATTTTTTATTGGTTGATGTGATAAATTGTTGGTATAGGGTTACATAAAAGTACAATCTAGTCAGAATTAATCCTTTGTTAACATTGAAGAAATATCATATAGAAATTTTTAAAACATTTATACACATATTGCAAATATACATTTATCCATATTAATTATTTACTGACATGACAAATTGTCACAAAAGGGCATATCATAAAGATTTTATTTTTTGAGAAAAATCCTTAGCTAGAAAAAGTACATATAAAATAACATTGCTTCGACTTTTTAGTCAGTCATTTTAATCCTATTTTAACCATATCTGAATACCAAATACTGTTGAAAAGAAGTGGAGTAATGGAAGTTTTACTCCCCAGTCAAGATTCTTTCACTTATATCGAGACAGTCAGTCCTTAAATGGTGAAGGAAACTGGTGTGCCCTGAGAAAACCGCCGACCTTTAGCAAGGAAACCAAAAAGTTTTCTTTTTCACATCAGGATCTGCCTGAGAAAGAATCAAACCTTGGCAATGAGAGATGCTATTATTATTCATAACTGTGTGTATTTAATTGGCCACCAGTGATCCCTAATGGAAGAGGAACACAAATCTAGAATTTTTCATAGCAAGAATTTTTCATAGAAAAATTGAGAAATATCAATAATATAATAAGCATGGGTTGCATAATTAAAACGTATGTGCAATGAATGGTTTGGTGCAGAATTAAAGTGTTCTTGAAAGAAAGTCATGCTACATTTTAAGATTTTAAATTTTAGCTGTGAATGATAAATGCAAGGTCTGTCGGGATTTAAATATTGCACTAGGTTAAGTTATTCTCTTAAATTGAACCTATTTATATATCAAGTTATAATGCAAGAAATTATGAAATTGTAAGGAAATCGTTTCATTATAATTTTGGAGCTAACTTTCATTTCAGTTTGTGCAAATGGAAATGTGCAATAAATTCTAAAAACCTAAGAAAATCAAAAAATCAAAAATGTTCAATAAATCGATTCATAACAACATTAATTTCTAATTACTTCATAAGGTTCCAAAATTGATTTGTACTCTTGAGATTATATTTAATGAATACTCCCATGATCCTCTACTACTAAAACCAAATCTTGTCACCATAGTTGCAAGATTGCCATAGTAACAGGTATAAACAGTGTTTATTGAGAAAAGTTTTTATTGTAGTTTTATATTTATAGTCTGTGGATATTTTTATATGAAAAACCAGCTATCAACATTTTCATAAAAAATTAAAATGTACAAGCTGTATGCATTAAATATTGTTTATTAAAAATTAGTTTCAAATATTTACATCTATGTCAACCTTTGTCTTGTACAGGAAAAGGTTCAAGGTGTGAAAAAACTGCATTTAGGATGCTTAGGTAAGGAAACACATGGTCCAAGAACCAAATGGAAGCTACCTTTAGGGTGCCATATGGAAAATGTAGGATTTCCATTTTGTTGTTACATATTCCATATGGTGCCCTAAATATACGGGTATCTTGTTACCATGGTGAAATTTTCCCCATTTTAGAAAGTACATAAGTATATTGTAGTTTTTTCTCTTCACTTGAATAATTTTATCAATTTGATATTGCGTATCAATTACATGAAGGTGTTATTTTGATTATTTTTAAAGAGAGTTGTGATATATACAAATTGTACAAAAATAACCACACCATCATGAAAACTGCAAAAAACTCTGTCATGTCCGAAATCAGATTTGTGTTTGTATCATATTCATTCTTTTTATTTTAATGATATTTTTGTTGGTACTGTAATATATTTTTATTTCCTATACACACATATATACATGTATATATAAAGAAGAAAGGTTAGGAAGGTATTCTAATTGTTTATATATAATGTCGTAAAAAACGCATGTTAAATAGCATTTATTTATTCATTTAACAGTATTGATTTTTTTTTTTCAACTTTGTCATTTGTACATATTTTAATACTTGAAAAGTGTAAACACATACATGTATTAACTAATTTTTAAAAAAGAATGAAGAACTGTAAACAATGGGTTCTTTATATGTTTACACAAGAAATAAATTATACTTAAAATTTATTTTTGTTTAGATTTGTTTTTAGGTTGTCATGGTAAAAACATAGAGTTATTGCTACCACATCATTTGCCTCACTCTGTTTTGGCTTGGTGAAGAGCGCTTTGTGTCAAACATGTACATGTATAACCAATACGATAGCCCAGTTTAATAAGTGTTCTCTTAGTTTTGTGAGATTTGGACCCAAATCCCAACTGGGTCTGACCAGCACTTGAATGTTCTTTCCCCAAGCACTTGTTTAAAAATGAAAGTCATGGGGTCCTTTGGAAGAGATCTTAATTTGATAGATCAATAACTTGGCAGACAATCTGTGATACCACTCTTTGGTGTCACTCAGACCAGTTGTATTCCAAGGTCCAATACTAGTTATTACCAATCTTTTGCAATGCTCTGCAGTAAGCAAAAGGCAGAAGGGCATGGATTCAACATGGTAGTCACAATAGTTGAAAAGAGTAGTGTAGTAAAATTTACCCTGCCAAAAGAAAAGATATGAGAGATAAGACAATAAAACAGATGTCCACTGTCATAGCAGGCCTGGTCTGGAATAATGAACAACCTTTAGCGCAGTTTTGTTCAACTTGTAGTACTGGCATTTAAAGTTCTTGCAACTGGTACTTTATCTGGCGAAGCTTTTCAGTTTGCTTGCTGAATGCTAGAGGTTTTCTCCAGGTATTCTGGTTTTCTCTACCATTCCAGAACTGACTTGTCTGGATATGATTATGAGTAGAATTCATATGTAATCATGAATAAGGTGCAAGACACTATTCCACTCACAAGAAACATTCACCACAACTTGATTGTTAAACCATGCCAATCAAATCAGAAGAAATTACTTAATTAAATGGTGAACTGGGTTCAACTGTTAGTGTTGAAATATGCTTGGCCAAAAGAGCCATGTCTGTCATTAAATTTGAAATGTTGCATAGCAGTCTGTTTACAATGGTAACATGGGTTTAAGCCTCCAATCTTTCCAGTATTTTGTTAGTCCTATATAGTGTTATAATTCATAGATAATGCATACATTGTACATGTGTTTACTTTTTAGCTCACCTGGCCAGAGGCCATGTGAGCTTTTGCCATCACTTGGCGTCCGCCGTCGTCCGTCCGTAAACTTTTCACATTTTGACTATCTCCTCTGACACCACTAGAGCAATTTTAACCAAACTTTACAGGAATGATGTATGGAAGGTCCTTTACTTAGATTGCCGAAATTTTTTTGATCCGCCAAAAAACATGGCTGCCATCGCAGAAGATAGTTTAACATTGGACCCTATGGGAAAAATGCATTTTTGACTATTTCCTCAGAAATGACTGAAGCAAATTTAACCAAACTTTACAGGAATGATGTATGGAAGGTCCTTTACTTAGATTGCCAAAATTTTTCTGATCCGTCAAAAAACATGGCCGCCAGCGCAGAAGATAGTTTAACATTGGACCCTATGGGAAAAGCATATATATGCTATCTCCTCTGAAGCTAGTGAAGCAAATTGAACCAAACTTTACAGGAATGATGTATAGAAGGTCCTTTACTTAGATTGCCAAAATTTTTCTGATCTGCCAAAAAACATGGCCGCCAGGGCAGAAGATAGTTTAACATTGGACCCTATGGGAAAAACAAATTTTTGGCTATCTCCTCAGAAATGACTGAAGGGAATTTAACCAAACTTTACAGAAATGATGTATAGAAGGTCCTTTACTTAGATTGCCAAAATTTTTCTGATCCGCCAAAAAACATGGCCGCCAGCGCAGAAGATAGTTTAACATTGGACCCTATGGGAAAAGCATATATATATGCTATCTCCTCTGAAGCTAGTGAAGCAAATTGAACCAAACTTTACAGGAATGATGTATAGAAGGTCCTTTACATAGATTGCCAAAATTTTTCTGATTGGCCAAAAAAACATGGCTGCCAGCGCAAAAGATAGTTAAACATTGGACCCTCTGGGAAAAACACATTTTTGACTATGTCCTCAGAAATGACTGAAGCAAATTGAACCAAACTTTACAGGAATGATGTATAGAAGGTCCTTTACATAGATTGCCAAAATTTTTCTGATCTGCCAAAAAACATGGCTGCCAGCGGAGAACATTGTTTCACATTGGACCCTATGGGAAGAGCAAGTAAGAGATGTGATTTTAATCAGATTGAAAAAACTGAATGGTACATATAGTTCTACAGTGATTTCCTTAGCCATTCTGTCTGATATAAACAGTGCATTTGTTCATCACTGGAATACAAATTTGCTTCAAAAGCATTTTAGTCAGGTGAGCGATACAGGCTCAGCCACACTGAGCCTCTGGTTGAAATTAGTATTTCGAATGAAGTTGACAAAATAAACACTTGTGTTTCCTATAGATAAATGTACTTTTCCATAATAAATAATGAAGTTGAAGGTCATTTGGACAGGTCAATGTTTGACTATACAATTCTGGGATATTGACCCGTCTTGGTCAATTGATGGTTTACACAGTACCAATACATAAATAGAATGAGTGATGTTAATCTGCTATATTGTATTGTCGGCAATTAAATCAACCACAGACATATCAGTCCATGTCCAAATCAAAATCCCAAAAGCAAAGTAATATCTGGTAAATTAAGTTAAACACATGAACTTCTACAAGGGAAATGAGGCCTAGTGCTCTGGAAGGGTACACACCTCCTGTCTAACACTAAGAGTACACTGTAGAAAGAAGTTTAAAAACACTTGCCACAAACATGTGTATCACTTGAGTATAGATCATTTTATGTCCGGAGAATTCTTGTAATAAAATTGGGTCTACTTCACAATTAGCTATGGTAGATGAAAATTTCTGTTGTATTATTAAATACAATAATATGCAATCAGCTTTCAAACTGAGCACTACCATAGTAATACATTTATTATGTGAATGTATTGGAATTATAAAATCTGCATACTAGACTAGTCTTCAACACTATTTTTCCAATTTATAAAACTGTTTGACTTATTTGAATGTGTATCACCCAAATATGATCTATACTGTTAGCAGTAATTGGGTAATATTTTATGCAAATGCTCTTTACCCAATAAATATGGGAGTTTAACAATTTTATCTCCCTTGATTACTCTTTATGGTTAGAAGTAAGAAAGTGTACCGTCTGCAAGCCAGGGGGCATTCCCCTATTACCTACATGTATGAAACTTAGTATATGTAATACATATACATGTATCTACATTATATTTTATTTTCTTAAAGTGTTTCGTCTGAAAATAAATAAATAAATAAATAAATAAATAAATAAATAAATAAGACTGAAAAGTAATCTTGACCCAATAAGTACCAACAATGTAATTGAATAATGATTGATGCAAGGTTGCATTATAGTATTTAAATAAATAAATAAATAAATAAATAAATAAATAAATAAAAATAAATAAATAAATAAATAAATTTTGAAACATGACCTTGAATGCCGTATCAATATACACTTTAAATATTTTAAATCTTTATTTTATTTTTTATTTTTATTTATTAATTTTTTTTTACTTTTTTTCTTTTTTTTTTTCATTGACACACAGTGAAAAAAAATCATGTCATGTCTATCAATTTATTTATTTATTTTTTTAAATTTTATTCTGGAAAGTAACTTTATAAGGGAATGGTTGGTTACTTTAGTTAAAACGTTTGAAATAAATAGGGATTTTTTCTAAAAAGTAATGAATCGTTTACCATTTCATATGCCATTTTTTATGAAATCAAAATAAAAAAAATATGACAACCAAAAATAACCGGATAAAATTATTGAAACCATACAGATATTTAATGTTAAAGTTTATTTTAATTTTTTTTTTATTCACATTCTAAATACTTTTACGATATTCTCTAACATTCATACATTTCATTTATCAGTTTATAAGTTTGATATTATCTTGTATATTGAATAAGTTTGATGAAGTTTGTGTAATTATAAAAACGATACTTGTAAATTCTTAATGTTATCGATGGATGCTGACCATAAAAGGGTTCATTTGTCGTTTGTCGGTACGTGTCATGTATTGAGTCATCCGGTAATGTTGACAGGTGTGCGGAGGTATGTGAATTACGGATACCAATTAACAGATTAAGACTTCAACACCATCATCTTGGTAATACATTACGGGATAAACAATTCATCAATGAGTAACTTTTTAATAAACAGTAATGTAACATGTAGATATGAGGAGCATCATATTTCTTGGAGCAAAATTGGGTAAGGGAAGGAATAAAATGTAATTGTAATCGCCATAAGTACATCATAATTTTGGGTTCGTTTAATTAATTAAAATTAGTTAAATGTAATTCTGTCAAAGGCAATTATATACATGTATACAGAATATATCGATTTAATTTTCTCCCACATCGGCGTAAACTTTATACGTTTTGATACTATTTCAAGAAAAGAACAACTGATAAAGTTCTTCCACAAACTTGTATGTATTCAAGATTGTTTTTCTAGCTATAGATTGCCTATTATTAGTATCATATCTTTGTCCTTATAGCAAACATAACCATTTTATTTTATTTTTAAAGTTTAAAATGCTAAACAAAATATATTAATTATACTTCTTTAATTTGGTTTATTCATTTTTATCATCTTTTAATTTTAACTGTTTTTTTTTTTAATTCTTGATAGTTTTATTTTCTAAAATATTAAAAAATTAACATATTTGACTTAAAGAAAATATAAATTTATTAGTAAGAAAAAGTTTTGTCACATAATATATATATTTATTCATGAATGAATGTAAATATATCCCATTTACGGCAATGTTTAACCATTTAAAGGTCACCGGTCACCAAATTTATCAATTTTGTATTTTGCATTCCTATGGGTAGAATAGTCAATATTGATGTGTCTGATGGTTTCCCACGCCTTGCATTTACCTGTAATACACTAAAACCTTACCTTAACGAACTGCTAATACTCGGTAGTTTCCGACACCGCTCGTAACTTTCCGGCGACCTAATTGATGACGTACATGGTGTTAAGCTGCTGAGGAAAGACACATTATTTATATATGTATCCATATATTACATGTGGGTTTGTGTGGTGTTTTGAAGGTTTTTAAAGTTTGATATCAAGTCAAAATTATATATTTTGTAAAGTTTGGATATAATAAAATCACAATGACCGATGAACATGTTTTTTCCACAAAATTCAGAACAAATTAAAGCCAGATTTACACAAGTCCTTCATGCAGCTTTTTGATTGTTTTGAATGTATTCAGATTAAACATTACGAGATAAGTCAGGGAAATAAGAGCGGTATAATCATTGAAGACGATTCAAATTATTATGAATGAATTCAGTCAAATATATACATTTTAAATAATTTTAATTTTTAAAATTAATTTAATTCTGTTATTCAATCAGGTCACCAATTCACACGTTCAAACAGAGACGTATGTCTTGTCCAAATTAACTAATCTAACTTAACTTTAATTTATTCGATTTTCAGAATCCAGCAAAAATGACAAATAACATTTACCGGGTATATCATATAGATATACGCACATGCCAATAAATGTTGCATATTGTAAGGTAAACTCTGTTAATTACAGGTGGTAGATGTCTACTTCTAAACAGGATGTTTCCCAATGTAGCATATTGATAATCTCTTAATTACGAGTATGTGAGAAGGTGTAAATCACACTTTGAACAATATTAATTTATTGTGAATAAATGAAAGAAAGTTTCACTCGAGTTTTGAGTCCTTAGTTAGTCGAGCATAATCCCACTGGTATCACATTTTGATGACGTTCTTTTCATCCCATTAAAATTAAGCGTAATAAAGTTATTATATGAAAATTTTTATTTTTTTTTTATTTTATCATGGAAACAGTAATGATGATGATGATGATGATGATAATGATAATGATGATGATTATTATTATTAAACTTACTGCAAATAAGAAAAGGAAGCTATTGAATTGAAATTGTTTTCATATTTAAGTAATACTGGGGTGAAAAATTTTATTTGAGAGACAATAAGAAATTATTTTTTAAACCTTTATTTTGATATTTTCGTTGTACAAAAAACTACAGGTCATGGACCAAGATTCTACCAGAAATGTGTTTTTTTATTCATTACATGGGTAATTAATAATAATAATAATAATAATAAATCTTTGATTTTAATCTAAAAAGAAATTAAAAATGGGACAATTTCTAAAACAAATATGAATTAAAACCAAATTGAGGTCATAATATAGCTGTACTAGAGAGAAGAAAAGATTTTTAAAATAAAAAAAAAAAAACAAAAAAAAATGGGTTCTTTTTATTATTCCTTATGATAAATACATAAAATAAATAAATAAATAAATAAATAAATAAATAAATAAATAAATAAATAAATAATTTATTAATTAATCAGAGATATGTAAAGATAATTAAAATGATATTAAATACTAACAGAAATTAATCACGGTGAACAATATTTTAAATACAAAACGGAAATTAGGGTTCTTTTATTATTTGTTGTGATAAATAAATAAATAAATAACTAAATAAAAAATAAATATATATATATTTTATATATATATATATATTATATATATATATATTATATATATATATATATATATATATATATTTAAAAGAGATATAAGGATAATTAGAATGATATTAAATATTAATGAAAATAAATATGAATAACATTTTAAATAAAAAACAAAAATGTGTGTTCTTTTTATTAATTCATTGTGATAAATAGATAAAAATAAATAAATAATGTAAAATTATGTTTTGTAAAAGTATTAGTAAATAGTATATCATACTTAGAGCAAACACAAATATCGTTTTTTCTTTATTTATTTCTTATTATTATATTAATTATTTATTTATTTTTTTCTGGTGAAGGAAAGTGAAATACCCAATGCTAAAAAATAAATAAATATATAAAAACACTAGAAGTTATTTCCGATAAATCTGGGTAATAAATGCAGTTCACTATACAAGCTTCATTTACTAAATAGCTGGGATAACACCTTCTGCGTCACTTCCGGTTTTGTGCCCTTTTACTACCAAAGGGAGATAACACAGTTTTTCAACAGTTTAAGGACTTTAATTTACGCTGTAGAAAAGGACAGAAATGATTAAAAAATGTTATTTGTGGCTAAATCGACTTTTTATGATGTAATCTTTCGGAAAATAGTACTAAAAAAAATTCGGTTTTTTGTGACCGGTGACCTTTAAAGCGTTACCAGCCTTAGACCTTTATTACGACTGCCCCCTCGATTGCAAATCACGTTCAATCGCGTCCAATCTCGTAAGGTCACGGGCCTTGCGCATGCGTAATAAACAATGTTAAACTCCTCTATTCTTGTTCATATGATTATGGCAGATAGTGATGGACACATCTTGTAGTTATAAACTTGAAATCAACATCTAGAGCATTTAATTTACCATTTATTCATTAAGCATATACAATGCAACAATTTACCCAAGTCATGATTAAATAGAACTGATATTCAATTTTGAAGCTCACAGATCATTGTTTTTCTGTACTGTGATCTGCGATCTGGCATCTTGGACCACTCTACCACTGAGGCCCCTTGGCATGGGTTAAAACAATAAAAAGTCATTTCAGGCTGTATAATACAATAATGCCAAAATATTTCATGGAAAAGTTAACACATTTTTAATCTTTTTGAAGTTTTCACATTTAATTAATGTTCCCAAGAAATTTCAGTCACTGTAAAATCCAGAAAATTGAAATATAAATGCACTGATAATTGTACAAATGGAAAAAGCAAATATTTTCTGGTTCATAAATTTTCACATTTGATTCAGAATTTTAAATTTTGGCCATAATCACTGAATCTTCAAAAAAATATTGATTGTTATAATATGTGTTTATTTCTAACATAATCTTAACTTCCAGCCTCTGCTCTGATCCTTTCCATCTTCAACGGCATAAGTTCTACCATTTCTTTACATATACTTAACTCTGCCGGCACAGCCTCAGCTCCTGCAGTGTGTTTTTCACAGTAATTAACAATAAACTCATAGTAATGTTTTGTCTTCAGCATATTATCTAGTTTTTCTCTCACATTACCGGTAATAAACTTAGAATAAAGTCTACCTATACAAAACATGGCGACCAAAGCAGGACGGAGATCGTTATCAGGGAATTCTTCTGGCAGTTCATCTTTGCCACGCTCTTTTAGAGTGTTCAGATATGCTTCATATTGGTCAACACTTTGTTTTATTAAAAAATTTACTTTTTGAAGTGCATGTTGACTACCTCCCGATTGTTCAGCTATGGTCATTTTGATATCCATCATTGTGCTGTATGTTTCGGCCAGCTCGTAAATCAACTGACGCATAACTAAGAGATAATGCTGAGAGTTGAGTTCCCTGACCAATTCTGAAATCATGTCAATCCTTCTTTTGTGCATCTTTGCTTGGCGCTCAAGATTCATCTCGAAAAAGGCCAAATATTTAAAAGCCTTGCTATGATCTTGCACAATTTCAATATAATCACTACAGCGTCCATCAAAAACATAATAATCCTTGGCCTCTTTTAACCAATTTTGAATTTTCAAAAACACTTCTCTTGCATCCACGAAATCCTTTAGAAACTGGTCTGTAACTTGTTCTTCTATTGCTGTAAGTTCAAGGTCAAACCTCGGAAAAATGTCATCTTTACTCTCTTCGTCTTTGTTTTCATCAGAGACACCATTTTCCTGTCCGACAGATTCTAGCCATTTATCCTTGGACACCTCCAGCAGATTCAGACCATACTTAACCCAGCATCTTGCAAGATCTGCTTTACCTTGAGATAACTTGTCTTTCATATCTTCAGATTCGTTCAGCGATTCTTTTTCCAATTTTTCGGCAAATATAAGTTCAGCGCTTGCAAGACAATGACGAGCATTCGGAAAGTCCTCAACTGTCACAAAATATTGGGAGAGAGTTGCAGCATTAATAGACCAATCCAGAGGATCATATGTGCGTGCCTCTAACTGTCGCTTTAAAGTCATGTGACAATATTTTGAAGATAACTCTTTATTATCTAGCTTAGCATACACTTGTGCAATATAATATAGTGTATGTGTATAGGTATTTTCAAACTTAGAGTCTCTTTCTTGTTCACGCATATCGTCATTTTCATTAACTGGAGAGAAATATTCATCCAAGGATTCTGGTGCACCACCAATCTCTTGTTTGAAATCCTTGTAAAGTGACTCAGCATTTTGCAAGAATTCAAAAGCTTTCTGTGGTTCCCTCCTCCCTGACCAAAGAATTCCTAAATTATTTAACACATGTTGATACAAATTTGCGGCACCTTTGTGTAGTCTGTATTTCTCTAACTCATCAATACACTTGTTAAGAATCTCTTCACCACTTTGTAATTCTTCTGTATCAATGTAATTTACTGCTAGCTTTATGTCAACCGCAACACACAAAAACTTCAAATTCAACGATTCATCTGAAAAAATAAAATCAAAAGAATATTCAACTCAGTTCATCGATTTTTACAAGATTACAAGAAATCCTGCAAAAAAGTGAAAATTTCTAAGGGCCATAACTCTGTCAAAACTAACTGATATTGATTCCACGTCTACCTTGACTTGTAGGTCAACTATATAAACATACATACCAAATTAAATTCAATATCTAGACAAATAAAAGTAAATATCCAGAAAATTGTTTGAGGAAGACTACCAGACAGACAGACGAAGGGAAGACCTATAGGCGCCTTCTGGTTTTACCAGGAGTGGATAATAATTGATAAAAAAATAATTTTAATCTAGAAAGGAGTAAGAGGAAGCTGGAGGGAGGAAAATGGTGTTGTTTCATGTTGAACTAGTGAAGAGAACTGGTGTCATAAGAAACAACATGACTCATTCAAATTTTTGACAGGATTTTTGCATCCCACTGTAAGCATGATGCCTATTAATTACTGCAACTGTAGCTGGATGGAGGACACAACTTAAAAATAAACTTCTTTACAGAGTGTCCCGGCCGATGATTGAAACCAGTCCTCCCGAATGAAAACGGAACGTCTTACCCCAAGTCAAGCTAAGTAGTCATTCTATTATATCTACTACATGTATAAACAACACTACACTACAACACCACAACTAGCTCAATCCTGCTACACTCCTCCAATTCTCTTTAGATTTTCAAGGTGGAAATCTCACACAACCCCCTCTGTGGGTTATTTTGTTGGGTGCCGATGTAACAGGAAATAGTTGAGTTGGGTAATGGTATTTTATGCCCAAGTCAAGATTTTTTCATTTATAATGAGGTTGTCAGTTCAGGAATAGTGAGGGAAACTGAGTACCCACATTTAACCACTAACCAGCAAGCGAACTGACAAACTTTCCCACACTAGGATCTGTCCCAAGTGGGATATGAACCTAGGCTGTCCAGGGCTCAAAATAAAGGCGAAGTTGGGCGATATCTTCGCCCTGTTTCAAAAAACTTCGCCCTAAACTGTCTCAAAAGCGAAGTTCTAGTCGCCCTAAGTTTTGACAAGTGTATTTAACCCCGAGGTG
Source organism: Anadara kagoshimensis (assembly GCA_021292105.1). Classification (NCBI taxonomy): domain Eukaryota; kingdom Metazoa; phylum Mollusca; class Bivalvia; order Arcoida; family Arcidae; genus Anadara; species Anadara kagoshimensis. Next base: position 22,683,780 of record CM037858.1, read on the forward strand.
CCTCACATTGAAAGGTAAACAACAGGTAACTCCCGATATCTACAGGTGTTTTAATCTGATAATTAGCTTAATTTGAGATCACCCATGCATGTCATGGATTCATCAACCTGTTGACTGATGTAATAGAAGCTGTCTTGATGAAGAACCTCAAATATTTGCTGTGAAAAACGTCTCTATCAATGTTTATGTACGAGTATGGAAACGGGGGGGGTGTATTGAACAAAATAGTAGATCATTTTTTGTATGAAATTTAATAATATAACAGACCTGCTCAGAATGATGCCTCCTCACAAAGGAATCCATAAATAAAAGCATTTTCCGATTAAATGATTGAAAATGAGTAAAATCATCTCTAGAAATTTGGAGTCAGCATCCATGTGACATGTGCTTTTAAACAAGGGGATAACTCAATCAGAAAATAAAAGTGCACATAGGGGGCCTATATATTTATTTATTTTTCATTTATTTTTTTTTATGTTTAAAATCATTGTATTTTTAAAATTAATGATTCAAACAAATTGTATATGTACTTCCCATTTACATTGTAATATTTAGACAGTGTTAGTGATGTGACAATGTAATACTATCAGGACATGTTTATTTATGATCAATGTGTTTTGCTTCAATAAAAGAGCCTTTAAATATAAACTTTAGAACAATATTTTCTATTAAATTTAAATTATTATCAGTATGGCTGCACTGAGCTTGTACATATATAATTCTACACATTGCAAAAAAAAAAAAAAAAAAATAGAAAAAGGAAAATAATTAAGAAGAATTTTACTTCTTGGTTTATTTTGATTAAATAATTAATATTACATTTATGTAATATGCAAGTCCTTAAAAGGGATGCTCCCATTTATAAAGACAAACAGCTTGGAACACGCGTTGCCACATATTAAATTTCGCGGCGGAAAAACTTCTCCCTGTTTTGAAAAACTTCTCCCTACTCTTGGCTGAGGGAGAAGTGACTTCTCCCTGTTTCAAAATCTAATTTGAGCCCTGCTGTCCCTCTCTCAGGAAGGAAGACATGTCTGAAAAGCCACTTTCTCAAGAAGTGCCCAATCTGAGAATTAAATATTGCTGTAGCAGTTGAAAAGCCAACATTCTATTAAAAGCCTAAAAGATCCTGACCAGAAAGTCTGGCAGTAAATAACCCCTTTATAATATTACTCCAACTAATTAGAGTTGGAGATAGACAGCAAGCGGCAAGCTACTTTTCGGAGAATGTGCCATCGTCAGACTCTAACTGTGCCATCGTCAGACTCTAACAATTTAAGCTCAAAAATATGTAGCTCATTCCGACCCAATCAGAGTCATTGTTGAATGTGGACAAATATCTAATTGATACACAAAAAATATTGTTCAATGTTCAAAATAACAAAGCGTATACACAGCAAAACCATTGGTTTCATTTCGTTCATTTCAACATTGATTCAGGCATAATCTGCAATTTGTATTTTTCTATTTCGAAATGGCTGTGTCGTTAGTCTAGAGGGTGGATTTTGTAGACAAATGTAAAGACTTCCAGTTGTAAGAAGCTGAATTTATGGGTTTGTCAATCGGACTGAAAACTTCACTGCACCAATTGATGAAAGGCCTAACGAATATACGTGAAATAATTTCGACTGGGAACGTTAACCCAATTTACTCTCTCGTTTGCCAGTCCAAGTGATAGCAATTGACAAATTTCGTGTGAAATAAAAACCATTCACACCTGTGTTTGTTTCTCCGCAAGATGATTCTTCTGCGAATTTTTTCAGAGCTTCTTTTACACCAGAAAGGATATCTCTTGCGTTGTACTTTGATCTATATGGGTCTTCCTCTGGATCATTCAGAGAATCTACATCTGAAAGCTTATTTGCCTCCTGAAATTGTTGATAGCCTTCTTCAGATAAATAATTTTGCCATGCTGCAGTCACTCCAGTCGCCATTTTGACGCACAACAGTATCGCACAAAACTGTTATTAATGCTCTAATATTCTAACAAAAGTAGTAATTTCACAGGTAATTTTAATCGAAAATAGGATATTATTATTCAATTTGAATAATTTACATTTAGACAAATCTATAAGTAAATTTTATGTAAATACTATTCAATGTAATTTTCTTAACCTCGGAAGTATAAACATTCCGTGCTGTAGAAACGAAAGAAGAGTGACAGATAGATGTCTTAACATCATAAATGCGGATTTCTGCAGTCTGTTAATCTGTTTCTATTCAAACATGTCGGGGTAAACAAGTTATCTTATTTGTCTTTCTGATTAGAATGATTCATATTCACAATGACAACTTATGGCATGCACAACACCAAATTTTCAGACACCTTGTTTGGCAAAATAATTCTTTTTTCAATCAAATGATTGATTAAAAAATAACATTTCTATCATTGTCTGCTAAAGAGCACTCCAAGAGATGAAGTAATTTTAAGGATTTATTAATCAAAAACAAACATACTAATCTATGTCTGAATCGCAAATTATCCAGAAGCAAAGTAAAAACTCTGGAACTGACAAATCATGTTAGACATGTAAACTTCCACCAGAAGTGAGGCTGGGTACTCCGGAAGGGTAAGCACCTCCTGTTTAGCTAGCTACACCCACCACATGTGTAATCGAAATTTTGTGAATGGAACTATGGGACGTTGAATATATCCAGGGCAATCCCCCAGATAGCAGACTAACGTTGGGCCAACGTTGGCATATTGTTGTATGGTTGGCGTTGGCTAAACAATGTTGGGCCAACGTTGGACCAACATAGGATTTCTTACGGTTGGTTAAACAACACTGGGCCAACATTGGACCAACATAGGTATTCTAACTGTTGGTTAAACAGCATTGGGCCAGCATTGGACCGACATAGGTATTCTAACTGTTAATTAAACAACATTGGGCCAACATTGGACCAACATAGGTATTCTAACTGTTGGTTAAACAACATTGAGCCAACATTAGACCAACATAGGAATTCTAACAGTTGGTTAAACAACATTGGGCCAATATTGGACCAACATAGGTATTCTAACTGTTGGTTAAACAACATTAGACCACCATTGAACCAACATAGGAATTCTAACTATTGGTTTGACAACAATGGGCCAACATTGGACCAACATAGAATTTCGAATAGTTGGTTAAACAACATTGAACAAACATTGGCCCGATATACGAGTAGTAATTGTGGTTAAACATCATTTGGCAAACATTAGACCAACAGATTCTAACTGACAGCTTGACAACGTTAAAGCAACAATGGGTCAACATATGAATTATAACTGTTGGTCTGACAATATTTATTGGGCCAACATATGAATTATAACTGTTGGTCTAACAACATTGGGCCAACAATGGGCCAACATATGGATTATAAATGTTGGTCTGACAATATTGGACCAACAATGGGCCAACATATGAATTATAACAAACAGTTGGTCTGACAACACCAAGCCATCATATGAATTATAACTGTTGGTCTGACAACATTGGGCCAACAATGGGCCAACATATAGATTATAAATGTTGGTCTGACAATATTGGACCAACGATGGGCCAACATATGAATTATAACTGTTGGTCTGACAACATTGGACCAACAATGGGCCAATGGTAAACAAACATCCTAATCCATGCCCAAACATAAAAACTGTTGTTCTTACCACATTTGGCCAACAAACAAGGCATAATTTCCACATTTCTTTTTCCTAAGGATGCATTTAGGACCAAGTAGTACAAATGGACGCTAATGTTACCATGGGTTGTACATGCTATGATGGTATTATTCTAAGTCCTAACTTAAAGTACGTAACTGTTATAATTTTTGATAAATTATTTACAGGGAATAAATACATTACTAGTATGTCTATCAATTAAAAGATTAAATGAAAATATACAAACAAAAAAAAATCATAACTACAGTACACTGATAAATTCAACAGATACCAATGAATCACTAAGAATTGCCTTTGATACCTTTGATGAAAACGTTTTTTCACAAAATTTAATTGATATCTTTTTTAATATTGTCAAAATTCTTTCAGATTTAAAAAAAATTAGGATTTTCGTAATTTTTCATACACTATGACTTTTAAAGTATATTCACAATGACGTCATGAAAATTTATACTGAAATAAGGAGTTTTTTAATGACACATGTAATTCATGTGTAATTTCTGAATTACATGTGCATGTTTTCGAGCTTAGTGGTTTTCAATCACTTTTCTGGTCAAGTAAAAGTTTTCAATTATAATGATTTTTTTCACTCCAGTCAAAATTGTGGCTTTAACTTTACGGTTGTGCGTCTGTGCCCAAAACCATATTTGTTAATTATATCAATAATTAATATTTTATTTGTTAGTTAATTTGATAAAATAGATAAACATGCTTATAAGAATAAAACGGCTTAAAGGAATGCGAAAATTAATTAAAATCATCAAAGGGATGTAGTCTACACCTTGGTCACTCATTTTGATTATTGACCATCACAAAAGTTAGGTTTTTAATTATATTTGTTACAACCTTAAAAAAACAACTTCCTCTACTTTTTCTCAAACAGGTGAGCTTTTTGAATGAACAGCTGGGTTAATGGTTTTCATCCCAGTTTGGTCATGTTGAAAGTGTGGTCTAAACTGATTAGATGACATAAGGCAAATCTTCATGAATAAGAAAGGGCTGTGTTCCACTCCACCCCTTCTTATTCATGAAGATTTTTCTTATTGTCATCTAACCAATACTAAGTGGACAGGTTTTGATGGTATTAACTTTACCTTAGATGGTTTTAAAGTTTGAAAGAAGACCTGGACAACAGTATTACCAAGACAAATATTAGTAGTACTCTCTTGTAAAGACTGAAGTTTAATTTAATTATGTAAGTATAATTTTATTATACTATATAAATCTCTCTCTCTCTCTCTCTCTCTCTCTCAATATGAAAGTATGTATGTGCAGTATATTCAGCTACTTGTCCAGTCAAGCTTTGTAATAACAAACTTTTTGATGTAAGGATAGGAACCCCAGATTTACTGAATTGAAATTTATTTTTAATGGTTTAATGCCCTAATTAATACCATCGTCAATCTGCAAATATGCATAATTATATTCACAAGGTTTGCAGTAACTTAAGTTAACGTGAATATAATATTTGCTAATAAAAAATCTGTTTAACACACACACATTTGTAATGTCAAACACTGGTCTTGAACACCTGTTTTAGCACTTTCATTGTACAGAAATTGTAACCCCATGGGCATGAATGTGTACATATTAAGTTGTTTTAATTATTTGGAGGAACATTTTTATAACATAAATTTGTAACATTTCCTTTGAAATTCTCCAATTGATTATAATTATATCTTTATTTTGACATGCAATTGTAAAATGTGTGCATTCAAGTGGCCTATATTTCCTCAGGTTATTTTAGAATTTCGTTTTAGATTATTTAACATTTTTTATAGTGAAATGAAAAAAAACATGATCAAGGCCATTGATATTTTCCAATTGATTAATTAATTCATTAAATGTGAATATATTAACTTCACTGGCATAATATTCCTGATTTTAAGTATTTTAACTCAACTCAACTGAATTTAATACAGTATTAGTAAATCTTTGAGATACATGTATAAAACAAACTATATTACCATAATGAATTATATTTTTCAAAAAGACATTGATTAATTAATTAATTAATTAATTAATTTATTTATTTATTTATTTATTTATTTATTTATTTATTTTTATTTTCTGTTATAAGTCATGTAAAAATTATTTAATTTTCCATGTTTATATGCACTTCCATGTACATTTTAAATAAACTGGTCATAAGTCCTGCAATGTAGCAAAATACCCCAAAATGCTCAAACTACAGTACAGACCTGTCGAAAGTTAAACACTGAACTAATGAACAGGAGCAGAAGCTGACGTGTTGAGATATGGATAACTAGTTGTCGAAAAGCTGCACAGATATAGATAACTGCATTCGAGAAACTTTGGAGATATAGGTAACGAGGAATCGAGCCGACTCGGCACGTATTTCTTAGCTTAGTGTTAAACTTTAGACAGGTCTGTACTGTACATATTGATTGCGAGACTAAGATTACATATCGAATAGAAAGATACCTGCATATTTTTAGAGATGGTAGTATATATAGTTGTTTCATGTCATTTAACAGCAACTTATATACAAATAGTTTCGATCTTAATTACAGAAGCTGTTAGAAAGAGAGATTATGTGCAAGTGCGACAGAAAATGAAATTGCAAAAACTGCAAAAGTCTGGTTCAGATTTGCATCCGATAGAAATGGTGGCAGAAAAAACAGGATAAACAAAAATTAATCAGATATGTGATTTACATAATAAAATAATAACCAAGATCAATAACTGTAGAACTGAGAAAAAGACACTTTCAAAGTTTTGTGATAATCTGTATAGTATTTACTTTGTAATGATGTTTTGTTTGATTCTGTTTGCATATTAATAAAGTTAAATTTATGTCAAATTTGTGTACCTTTAATTATTGTAAAGAAATATTGTTAGTATTGAACCAGCATCTGTGACATTTCTTTGGAGACATAATTAGGATATATATGTTTTTACTGTCTTTGTAATTGTCACTGGATCTTACTGGAACATCGTTACTTTTTAAAATTCAAAGAAATTAAAAATGATTTTCGCAGATTAGCTGGGACAGTATTGACAGATATTTTATCGCCAACATGTTTCAAATGTGGATTTATCGTCCTTATATGGCAAACAAAGTTGTCCTAACATATCTTGCCTGTCTGCCCAATGAAGGGCCACCGTTGGCTGCCATCGTTGGTCCAATGGTAGCAACTTATATTGGGTCATCGTTGGCATTTATGATTGGTACAACGATACCAGATAAATAAGATAACGTTGGCCCAACATTGGCAGGTTATGTTGGCCCATTGTTGGCATTTATGGTTGGTACAATGATGGCCCGCTGAGCAAGATTACGTTGGCCCAACAATGGCAACTTACGTTGGCCCATTGTTGGCAGTTTATGTTGGCCCATTGTTGGCATTTATGGTTGGTACAACGATGGCCCGATGAGCAAGATTACGTTGGCCCAACATTGGTAACTTACGTTGGTCCATTGTTGGCAGTTTATGTTGGCCCATTGTTGGCATTTATGGTTGGTACAACAATGGCCCGATGAGCAAGATTACGTTGACCCAACATTGGCCAGCTTATGTTGGCCCATTGTTGGCATTTATGGTTGGTACAACGATGGCCTGATGAGCAAGATTACGTTGGCCCAACATTGGCAACTTATGTTGGCCCATCGTTGGCAGTTTACATTGGCCCATCGTTGGCATTTATGTTGGGTACAACGTTGGCCCGATGAGCAAGATAACATTGACCCAATGATGGCAGCTAACGTAGGGCCAACAAACCCAACAACAACGGGCCAACGTTGGCCCAACATATGTTTGCTATCTGGGGGCCGGCCGGCCTGGACAGAGACATCAAACTTATCAACAATTTAATACTGTGATGACGGCCATAAAACTTTTTTAAGGATTTATTAAAAGATACTTAAAAAATACAAGTGTAGATTTAAACATGTTAAATGTTTCAAAATATTCAAATAAGGTGGAATTTACAGTATATATCTTTCCTCCAAGCAGGTTCAGGACCTTGTTATGTAATGCTAAGATATTTCATTTTGGTAAATTTTCCCCACCATTTATGAGTTGGGACTGAGAAGTAAAACAAAATACCTAGTCTAAAAACTCTATTTAAATTATATTTGTATATATTTTCAGGTTTGAAAAATCTCTGTGGGACATTGCTGTTGACCAAAGTAAAGAGAACACGGGTATATATAATACATATATGGGTACATGGTAACAGGATTACTGTAAAAACCTATTTAATTTATGCACCTGTATAAATTACGCAAGGTGATTTTTAGGCTGAAAATTTGTTTTAAAAAAGCTTCTACTCCTGTAAAGTTTGTTCCCAAAATTTCAGAATTGTCTATATGGTCAGGGGAAAGTGGTATTCATCTGTTAAAATGTTTGTTTTAGTACAACATATTTTACATATTTTAATAAACTTTGATTAGATCTCCTTAAATTTTCGATTTCACATATATCGGGCAATGAAGCTATATTTTTTATACCTCACTATCCAGTGTCTGCTAAGCATGTGATAATATCTGTTTATGCAGTCGATACGTTCTTCAAATTTTATTTTCATACATGCACACACTTTGTCTCTAGTTAAATTACTTCAATACATATATACCTTTGCCATTCATTCAACTGAAGTTATCATCCAAAAAATTCAGTAGAATCAAAGTTGAATCCTTAATTATAATGATTGTGTTTTGTATTTCAGATGAGAGTCAGACTGGTGATGGGTCATCAGTGTTCATAATTGGAAGTAAAAATTCTGTAAGTTAAAAAGATTTGATAAAGTTGTAGCAAGTAATAATTAATCATCATGGAATAAATGTCCTGTGGCTGCCCACCAAAACTTAATCTGGCAGCTCTCTCTTCAACTTTTTGCTTGCCTTAGAAAATTAACATAATTGATGAAGTCTTAACATTTTGTAAATTAAATGCTTATTCTTCTTAATTACATGTTGTCTAGTAACTTGTTTGTATGTTATATAGGCAAGGAACACAATCACATTATAAAATTTATGTTGTGTGTGCTAGATTAAGAAATATTTGATATGCTTTCAAAAAGTATGGCATATCTTCATACTTGTGAATTTTTATTTTATATTTGTAAAAATCCGCAATGATTTAAGTTTCTGTCCGATGTTTATGTTTGTGTTTACCAATATTAATTAGTTACATTCCATAATTTGTGTTTCAAAAGTTAAATAATAATTCTAAAATTCTTTATTTGTAGGGGAAAACATCAATAATTTTAAGGTTTTTAGACAGGTTAGTATGAGTATAGTATAAATATAAAATTACAAAGTACATATAGTATACACAGATCATCGGTACCTTGAATATGGTGGGGAGAATAATGGGGACTTAGTGACAGAGCAGTCTAAAGTACAGATCACAATACCTCTCATTGTATAGGTTTGAATCCCAAATGAGCAGAACCTAGTATAAAAAAGTTTGTTTACCAAACGTTTAAGGATTTCTTAAGGCATTCCAGTTTCTTCAGCCATCACAGAACTGACTTCTTCAATATAATTGAAAGAAGTAAAACATAAAACGTAAGACAAAACACTATTGCTAAACTCTTCTTTGTAAGTGATTTATTAAAAACATTTTTACAGATGAAATGAACTTTCACATTTTTTGATCATGTGAGTAGAAAATGTAGTCAAATTTATTTGATTTTTTGTAAATTGATGATAATTTTGTCTGAATAAACATTTTCATACATATATTTACCTGTAATTTATGTTAATCTTTGTCTTTCAGAGATGAAGCACCAAAACCAACAGTAGCATTAGAATACACATTTGGTAGAAGAGCAAAAGGTCATAATATTGTAAGTAAAATGTTAAATATGGATTAAATGTGGATTACTGTACATTAGTCATCAGTATTAGTAATTACCAAACACAAAATACTGATCCATGACATTTCCATGTTATATTACAATCCCAAAAGTCAACTACAAACATACCAATCCATGTTAAATCACAATCTCAAAAGTCAACTACAAACATACCGATCCATGTTAAATCACAATCTCAAAAGTCAACTACAAACTTACCAATCCATGTTAAATCAGTAAAATCACAATCCCAAAAGTCAACTACAAACATACCAATCCATGTTAAATCACAATCCCAAAAGTCAACTACAAACATACAGATCAGTGTTCAAATCACAATCCCAAAAATCAACTACAAACATACCGATCCATGTTAAATCACAATCCCAAAAGTCAACTACAAACTTACCAATCCATGTTAAACCACAATCTCAAAAGTCAACTACAAACATACCGATCCATGTTAAATCACAATCCCAAAAGTCAACTACAAACATACCAATCCATGTTAAACCACAATCTCAAAAGTCAACTACAAACATACCGATCCATGTTAAATCACAATCTCAAAAGTCAACTACAAACATACCAATCCATGTTAAATCGGTAAAATCACAATCCCAAAAGTCAACTACAAACATACTGATCCATGTTAAATCACAATCTCAAAAGTCAACTACAAACATACTGATCCATGTTAAATCACAATCCCAAAAGTCAACTACAAACATACTGATCCATGTTAAATCACAATCTCAAAAGTCAACTACAAACATACCACCATGTTAAATCGGTAAAATCACAATCCCAAAAGTCAACTACAAACATACAGATCCATGTTCAAATCACAATCCCAAAAGTCAACTACAAACATACCAATCCATGTTAAATCGGTAAAATCACAATCCCAAAAGTCAACTACAAACATACCGATCCATGTTAAATCACAATCTCAAAAGTCAACTACAAACTTACCAATCCATGTTAAACCACAATCCCAAAAGTCAACTACAAACATACAGATCCATGTTAAATCACAATCTCAAAAGTCAACTACAAACATACCAATCCATGTTCAAATCACAATACCAAAAGTCAACTACAAACATACAGATCCATGTTAAATCACAATCTCAAAAGTCAACTACAAACATACCAATCCATGTTAAATCGGTAAAATCACAATCCCAAAAGTCAACTACAAACATACAGATCCATGTTAAATCACAATCTCAAAAGTCAACTACAGACTTACCAATCCATGTTAAACCACAATCCCAAAAGTCAACTACAAACATACAGATCCATGTTCAAATCACAATCCCAAAAGTCAACTACAAACATACCAATCCATGTTAAATCGGTAAAATCACAATCCCAAAAGTCAACTACAAACATACAGATCCATGTTAAATCACAATCTCAAAAGTCAACTACAAACTTACCAATCCATGTTAAACCACAATCCCAAAAGTCAACTACAAACATACAGATCCATGTTCAAATCACAATCCCAAAAGTCAACTACAAACATACCAATCCATGTTAAATCGGTAAAATCACAATCCCAAAAGTCAACTACAAACATACCGATCCATGTTAAATCACAATCTCAAAAGTCAACTACAAACTTACCAATCCATGTTAAACCACAATCCCAAAAGTCAACTACAAACATACAGATCCATGTTAAATCACAATCTCAAAAGTCAACTACAAACATACCAATCCATGTTCAAATCACAATCCCAAAAGTCAACTACAAACATACCAATCCATGTTAAATCAGTAAAATCACAATTCCCAAAGTCAACTACAAACATACCAATCCATGTTAAACCACAATCTCAAAAGTCAACTACAAACATACCGATCCATGTTAAATCACAATCTCAAAAGTCAACTACAAACATACCAATCCATGTTAAATCGGTAAAATCACAATCCCAAAAGTCAACTACAAACATACCGATCCATGTTCAAATCACAATCCCAAAAGTCAACTACAAACATACCGACTCATGTTCATATCTCAATCCCAAATGCAAAGTAAATATTTAGAAAACTGGCAAATTAAGTAAAGCATGTGAACTTTCACCAGGGAGCTGAGGTCAGGTGCTTTGGAAGGGTAATCTCCATGTGTCTAGCTAGCTAAACATGGAAGATAGAATGGGGTTCGCCGCTGTACCACATGGTACCTTCTAACGTGTCTGCCAAATGCTTGTTTCCAATGGACATGGAATCGCACAATATGATATTTTCCCGTAAAAACGACGTTATTCCGGGAAATTGTGACATTGACTTTTTCCAAAATGTTCCGCACAAACGTTAAGAGGTATTGACCAGGTGGTACAGCCCCGAACCCCATTATGGGGCTCCAAATATATCCAGGATAATTTTTGATACAGAAACATCACACATATCAACAGTATTGTGATGATGACTATGACTTCTATCTAATTCGGTGAAGAAAATGTTCGATTTACACAAGGAAACTTTGTTAAGTTATAAAACAACCTGATCATCAAACATAAAGGCATTCAATGCCCCAAGAAATTAAAAACCTGATAACATGGAGGCAGCCATTTTGTTTACCAGGTTATGTGGTAGTTCTCGGGGAATGTGTATTGCCAATATATGTATTAATATTCAAACACAGTGATGCTATCATTTGGCATTTATAGTCCTATGAATGTCATTGCTCTCAAACTGGAAGAAATAAGAAAATATGCAAGGCAAATGAAAATATATTTTGATATTCATTTGAAAGTTTGTTTTTGTTTGATTTGTATTTCAGAGTGAAAATGTGTATAAAAATGACTTCACATAAATACATGTTCATGGATGTTTTTTATAATATATTTTTAAGATAAAAAAATTAACTAGGGTGACAAATATATGTATTTATTTCATTTGTTTTGTATTTGTCATGATAAGGTGTCAAATACCAGGACCTTTCATGTTCAGGTAAAGTACTTGTCTTTGTACAACCAGTATTTATCATTTTAGCTCACCTGCTCAAAAGCCATGTGAGCTCGTGGCATAGTGTAGTGTGTGCATGTGTCATTAATACTGGTACCTATTTCAACATCACCTATGAAACTAATGGTCAAATTTCAATGGTACTTGGCCAGAAGCATATTTGGACTGGTACAATTCAAATTTTTCTGTGGCATTGCCGTGACAACCAAAAACTAGGCCATGGTCACCTAGGGGGTACAAAAATCCTTTAAAAAATTCTCCAAAATGGATGATTGGAGAAAATAAATCTAATGTGATATTAAGCTTCTCTAGGGTTTTAGCGAATAATTTGTTCATTGCCTGAAATTCAGTTTAAAAAAAGATAACATGTGAAATCGATTTTGAAAGTTTTATGAAATAATTTTAAACTGTTAGTTCTTGTTTAAGGTGAGCATATCAGGCCCATTAGGCCTTTTGTTCAAAGTAAAAAGAATTAGACTTATTATTTTGCATGAATTTTTGATAAATAATACTTAAATTTTTATTTATTTTTTTATGTGAAATCATATCCATGCAACAATAGCTTTAAATGTTTTTATTTCTAGATATATTTGTGTATTGTTTGTAGAATAGATGGATAGTGAACATTTAAAATGTTACTCTAGAGTATAGTTGAGTTAAAAAGTTAAAGTCTGTCCCGAGCCATTAGGCCCATCAGGCCGGAGCTTATCCCGGTTTCGGTGGCGTTAAGCGACTGAGAGTACAAGACTCTCCCCTGAATGGGACGCCGGTCCATCGCAGGGTTAACCCCCAGCATTTTGCTGGTACTCATTTATTTTTCAGCTGAGTGAACTGGAACAACGTGAAATTAAGTGTCTTGCTCAAGGACACAACACATCGCCCGGTCCAGGAATCGAACCCACGACCTTCGAATCATGAGTCCAACGCCTTAACCACTAGGCCACGCACTTCCACGATAGTTGAGTAATGGAGTTTATAACCAAGTGAAGATTCTTTTTACAAGACATTCAGTTCATGAATGATGAAGGGAAACAGAGTGCCCAGAATCAAACGATTTGACATACATACTTTCTTGCTCTAGGATTTGTCCCCAAATGGGATTTGAACCTAGGAGTTGCACTTACCCTGTGATAGTTAAAGGTCACACACAGACAGAGCCTCTGAGGTTAAGATTTGTGTTGTCAAAATTGAATTGTCACAAATTGGACTCACACACATGTATCACATGATCACAGTCATCACTAAGGTTTAGGTATAGAGGTGCCACATGGTACATGAATATACACCATTATGCTGGTATAAATGTACTAAGATGGCAGTAAGCATACTGCAGCATACTTTTTGGCATGGAAAAAAAAAGGTTTTGGGACTAAAACTTCAAATTTGCATGATAGAATAGTAGTAGTATATGTCATATTCGTTGTATTATAATCACATATATGAACTATTCCTAAAAGGCTTGTAAAAATTTGGGCTTAAAGTAACCCTTATTTAATTAAGATTTTAATCACTATTCAATTATAGTGTTTTGTGGACCATAACCTTGTATTTATATTAATAAATTTTGTTGTAAAATGTACTGTAAATGAATATTTACTGGCATTTCATAAATGAAAACCTGTACATTGCTAGTCATTAATTAGTACATGTACAGTCCAACCTGCCTTAAAGGCCACCTCTATATAACAGCCACCTGCTTATAAAGGCCAACAGAATTGTATCCCAATGGTTACTTATTCATATTATTTGAACCTGTATATAAAGGCCACCTGCTCATAAAGGCCACTTTTTCTGATTCCCTTGGATGGCCTTTATAGACAGGTTTGACTGTATTTAAAATAGGGAAATGCCATCTATAATCACTATGACATGAGCAATGAATGTATGCATTAATCTCTATGTGTCTATCATCGCCACCATTCATTCAGTCTGATTTTGACATTATAAAGTGGTTTGTTGGTAGTATACTGAAACCTTGATTCATCACCACTATTTGTTTAGTTATATTTTGGCATTTTAAATCAGTTTTGGCGATAAATTGAGGGAGACTTACAAAGAAAACTATAAAGTAAATATACTTTGGGACTTTAATACACGATGACAATAAGTAAAGTAGCAAAGTTATTGAGGGGTAGTAGTATAATGAGGTTTTACTGTACTGTAAATTAATAGAAACAAATAAGAAAGCAGTAAGTATCATCAGACATGTATATAACTAAATTTATATATGTCTCTGGTATCATGTTACATCATTTTAAGTATCAGCAAACAGCTAGGATCTTGCCATACATGAATTTCAAAATGTATCGGTGTTTGAGAGGGTGAAACAAATTGTCACATTACAGAAATTTTTACCGTACTTGTGTAAATCTGAAATTTTGTTTTTCTTTTCAGGCTAAAGATGTTGGACATATATGGGAGTTAGGAGGAGGAACCTGGCTATCTAAGTTAATGGATGTTCCTCTTAATGTCGATACATTATTGTAAGTTATGATATTAATTATAATAAACTGGTTACTTTAAACAAAAAACTTTTTTTTTCTTTTTTTGTGAAGTAACAATATGCATTGTAACAGATACAATATTTTAATACATTTTTTCTGTTTTTACTTTTGAAATTAGATCAATATTGATCAGTTATTCAAAACTTATATCGTAACATTGTGCTTAAAGTATCCTCTTTAATATTTAAGTCCCCCAAACTGCTGTGTTTATTATTGTTCTGCTTTTTGTGCTTTTTGCTTTAATTCTTGTTTAAAGTATCTGAGAGATGGAATGTTAGTTGGTTTTTTTTTCAAAACTTCATAGGATTTATAACATATAGATGTAGTTGTGCCTTTTGCTATTCTAATCTTTTATGTTTCTTTTTTTTCTTTTTCTTTTTTCCTTTTTCTTTTTTATTTGATAAATTTGTAGGCTAGTAAACTTGTATTTCAGACAAATATCATTTCATTTCAGAACTGCGACATTAGTTATAGTACTTGATCTGTCTAAACCCAACGAGATCTGGTTTATGTTAGAGACTTTACTAGCAGCAGCTCGATCACGGATAGAGACATTAATCGCAGAGATCAAACCAGATGATCCACAGATCAGAGAAAAATTAAAGAAAAAAGCCTGGGAAAGAGTAGGAGCTGAACATGATGTATGTATACACATTTCTTATCTTGCTATGTCTGTTTCAATCATTTCTAGTTGTAAGCATCCTCTGTAGTGGCCACAGGTGGCCTACTCTTTATCGAACTCTGCAGAAGTGTCTTTAGCATGCACTGAGCAACAGTACCTCGGTATTGAGTCTCATTCTAAAGATTACTCTAGTAATGAGCATTTTACAGCTCTAGTATGGGCAGGAGTTGTATTCTGGTATGGCACTAACCTGTTGCCTCGTATCCATGTGCCATTATCTGATTTTGGTTGGATCGTTACTTTACAAAATGCTGTTTCATGAAATCCCTTTTTTACATAGACATTACTAGACATTATTTTGCTGGCATAACGTTTGTCAGCACAAACGAAATCTAATAATATCAATCTGTTTCCATTCCTGGTATTCAAAATTGCCATTGGCCACTGATTTCTGAGAAATTCTTTCAAAAATAACCTATTTTAACAAATTGGTGGAAACAATACTTTAAAAAGGACCATATTTTCACAAACCTCGGAAATTTAGCTACTAGTTACTTTAAATTTGTGGAATCCTAGTGATGTAGTTGTTGACTTTAAACTATATACATGTTTTATTATTTTTTATTTAGGATAAAAGTATGATGGATCCATTTCTAATTCCATTAATTATTGTGGGTGGAAAATCTGATATATTTCAAGTAAGTATTAAAAAGTTGTTTTATTTTGAATTTTGCAGTAAAAGAAAGTTCTGGAATTTGAATTGTCCAGTTAATTTCACATTTACTTAATTTTAAAATACTGAAGAGTCATTAATATTCATTAAGTTAGATATAATGTGATTTTGTAATTTACAATGGAGGCGCCTCCACTTACCCTGCCGTGCCTTTTACTCAGTGAATTTCATCAGTACTTAGTATGGCCAGCCAGCCTCCGTCAAGCAACAAAAAAAAAATGCTGGGGAGAAAATTTGGAGGAATCCCATAATAATAGAAATAATATTGTAGTTTAATTGATTTTCAGGACTTTGATTCAGAGAAGAGGAAAATCATCTGTAAAACATTAAGATTTGTAGCACATGTAAATGGGGCCGCTTTACAGGTATTTATGTCCCTTCAATAAATATTTCAACAATTTTAAAAACAATACATGTACAGTCAAAGTTGATTTAAAGACCACCTCTAAATAAGGACCAGTAAAATGCTATCCCAATGGGGTTCGCCAGTGTACCATGTGACCAATACCCTGCAGCTTTTGTGTGAAAGGTGTTAAAAACATTTTATGTGGAAATTTCCCGGACTAACATTATTTTACAAGAAAATGTGAACTGAAGCGATGCCATCTTCAATGAAAATAATTGTTCCACAGAAACATTACGGGGTATCACATGGCACACTGGCGAACCCCATTGCTCTCTATTCATGTTATTGTGTCTCTGTATAACAGTCACCTGCCCAAAAATGCCACTAAGGTGGCCTTCATATACAGCTTTGACTGTATATCATCAAACTGCCAATTTAAAAGGTTTTGAGATATATAGGAATTAATTATTCCATCCATCTGTGAAAATTGTCAGAGGTATGTTTTTTAAGGTAGTTGGAATATGAGGTTCTATCTTGGTATACAAGAATAATTATATCAATATGATGTACAGTGTATGGTCTGTTGATCTGTCAGTTTGAAATTTTAATTACCATAGTTAAAAAATAGGGAAAATGTTATTCATTTTCATGAAATCGAGGAAAATAATAAGCATTATGTAGTAAACCTAATTCTAAGGGTCAATGTTAACTTTTTCACCTTACATATTGCCACATTAATCCTCATATTAATGTCCCATGACAACTTTGCCACCTCACTTATTGCCAAGTATTCTGAGGTCTTATGGCTATTTCTTTTATGTTTTTCTTCAATTTATCACCAAACTCCTATTTAACACCAAAGTTTAAACAAATGTTGGCAATGATTTGAGATTTCACTTCACTTCTTTATTATGTTTCAGTTCTTCAGTACAAAACAGGAACAGTTAGTCACCAGAATGAGAGGTCTAATAAGTCATCATTTATTTTCAACACAAGCTGGGTATGTTATGGTCAGTGGGCAATGATTTTGTTTGCCTAAAACTACTAACAAATACAGGGGTAGTTTCCCCTGGACAAATCCCCATTTTGCCACTTCAATTCCAAAACAAAAAAAAAGCAGTGATACACTAGCAAATTAGATTTAGCTGCCTTTTATAACCACAAAATTTCGGATATTGTCACAATATTACATCTTTGCAATGAGTTTCACCCTAGAACTAAGTGATGCCACACAGTGTCTGCTGGGTAACTGTCATTTCCATTAAATATGGCAATGGAATGATTTGATTCTGAAAATTTTGAGTAGAGTGTTTTTCATTACCTGTAGTTAAGATCACATGATGAATGAATAAATTACATTTCCTAAAATTTTAATGTATCTTACTGGAATACTCATCAAAATTTAGCATTGTGGACATACATAAAATAAGTTTGTATCCATAAGTGAACAAGCAAGGAATTTCCTCCTGTAAGATTCTTTTTTTTTTCATCTTCTTTTCACTTTTATTTCTTTATTTTACTTTATTTTATCCTCTGCCTTTTGAAGAAAGAAGACGATATTAAAAACTAGTTTCTGTCCTTCCTTCTATCCGAAATCCTTGTTTGCACAAATTCTCCAAAACTGTGAAGCACTATTTCATTATACCTGGTTCAAAGCATCAACACTGATAGGAGATTTGCATATTGTTAACAAGACTTGGTTTCATCATTTTCCTGGGAGTTATTGCCCTTTGAACATAATTGCTAATCGCAAAAAAGAACCTGCTGGCATGGGATCCTAATTCATTGAACTTACTTGTTCTTTTGAAACTTGATGTTAAGAGAAACGTTATATATAATAAATTTGGTTCACATATTTAAACATACTTATAAATTTATGAAATTTTGTTGAGGTAAATTGTCAGGATAAATGCTCTGTTTCTATTTGTCTGCCCAAGTTGTTTTGTAGACTGTATTTTGATTTATGAAATTAACATAAAATCTAAATCTTGTTTTATTATTATTTATTTTTAGTAAAACATTACAGACGGACCATAATAAACCTTTAATTGTTGCACCTGGTCATGATTCATTACAGCAAATAGGTGAGTAATCAATCATTATATCAAAAATCTCAGTTTACTAGTTTATGTTGGTTGAGAGGTCTAAAATGCTGACTTATGAATCAAAGCACCATTCACTGCCTAGGTTTGAATCCCACTGGGAGTAGATGCTAGTGCGAGAAAAAGTTGTCAATTCCCTTGTTGAAGGTCAGTGGTTTTCTGTGGGTACTCTGGTTTTCTCCACCATCTTAGAACAGACCACCTTGATATAAGTAAAAGAATCTTGACTGGGGGCAGGTATAAAAAAAACCATCACTCCATTCCACTCATGACAGTTACATGAAGATGACAGAACCATACAAACTTGGGACACAAACAGATCATTGTTGTATCTTATCTGGATTCATTACACAAAATAGATAAGTGATTGGGGTATAGATATAAGTGCCACAACTAGACCCTGCGACTACAATGTAGTAATGTATAAAATCAATATTTCCATATTATTACAAAATGTAGATTTACATTGATTGCTACCCTTGTTCAAGTCTCATACATGTGTTAGAATATAGCTTATCAGACAAGACTTTATAATTTATAATCTGCCATTTATTCTGAAATTTAATTGTTATTTTTGTTACATTTACAGGAACACCACCATTATCTGACCAAGACATTGGTAGAATTCATGCCAAGTAAGTAAAACAGAATATATAAGAACACTGATAATTTGAACCACTGCGGTAGCTCAGTTGGTAGAGTTCTCGCTCCGTAAGTGGGAGGTCGTGGGTTTGAACCCCAGCCGGGTCTGACCCAAGACTTAAAAAGTGGGTAGTGACTGTTCTTTCGCCAAGCACTCAGCATTACGAAATGAAAGTCACGGTTCTCTCGGATGGAAACTTAAAATAAACGAGGTCCCGTGTCTTGGTAGGCTTGGCACGATAAAGAACCCTGCAGTATAATGCCATCAGCACAACGCACAAGAAAATTTCTGCATCTTCGCCTATAGCTGGCGACGTCTCGATATAAGTGAAATATTCTTGACTGGGACGTTAAACACCATTACTCAACTCGACTCTCAACACTGACAATTTGAACGTCATTTCCTCAAATACCACAGATATGTTGTAGATATTATGTGGTCAAAGAGTTTTATTTGATATCTTTTTGAATAGAAACTTAAACACCAGGTTACCTCAGAACTCAAAATGGAAGTTTTTTGTTCCAGGCCCCAGTTTCACAATCATTTGTTAGTTAAATTTTAGTAATCTTGAAAATACGAATGAATATTTTTAACAAAACTAAATAGAAATTATGTAAGCTAGAAGTGATTTTCAAATTGACACCTTAAATTCCTGAATACCTAAAAAATTAAAAAGATTTGAAATTTTGCCAAATTTAAGGTAAAGAAAATCCTGGATAGGGAATGATTGTGAAACTAGGGCCAGTAATAGTTTTATCAAAATTGTAGACCATGCTTGCTGTAAAACTTAAAATCCTTACAGAGAATGACTTCTATTTAAGAAGTTTTACAACATGTAATAATAATCAATTTACATAAGTTGGTATGTATTTATACTGTGATATCTGTAGAGGGAGAAGATACAAAATTATTTTATTATTTTCAGGACTCCTTTAGAGCTGTGGAAATTTGCATACAATGGATCTTTTCCTCAAGAGGTATTTTATAACTTTTATTTTATGAGTTGGAACATGACCTTTCCTCCACTTGTTTCACTTTTCAGAATTTCAGAGATACTCTTTGAGGTGATAAAATTGCCAATTCTTTACTATACAAATTTAATTAGGCTGAAAAATGCCAAGCTTTTGTCAAGCAAAATAAAATCTATTTCAGATATTTTGAACTTTTAAATCCATATACATTTAAGGTAGCTTTCTTATTTTTGGAGGGGAAAGGTGTATTGAATAGGATTTGAAAATCTTCTATAGAAAATTATTAATTTTTCAAATTTGAACTGATGTTTGTCTTAAATACATACACCAATGGTTCAGTATTTTAAAACTTAAAAAATTAGCACTGCAGCAATGCCAAACTAAGTCAAACATATTTCACATCAATGTAATATTAAAATTAAGAAATATCTCACTGGAAATGAACAGTAGAAAATTTATACATGTATTTTCTTGCTTTTTTAGACAAGACATGTATTTTCTTGCTTTTTAGACAAGACTTTTAGTGATGGCTGGTATTAGGGGAATAGAAAATAACAATGTATCCTAATTTGCTTTACCTGTGTGACCATCATTTATATATTAAATAAATAAAATCATTTGTGTATTTTTCACATTACAGAACATCACAAATCCAGCCATGGTAGAAGATCCTGCTAAAGATTCTCAGTACAAAGAGGCAGCTATTGATGCAATACGAGCACAGAAAGATGAGGTTAGCTTTGTTTTAAAAATATTTACATAGATTAAGAAAAAAATCTAGTAATAACAAGAGTAATACTAGGTGGAGCATCATACACTGGTTTATATTCTGTCATTAAACTATTGGTAAAGACATTAAATTGCACAAAGTTAGCAGCTCTTCCAGTCCACACAATGTCATATCCTGGAAGCATGTATAGTAGAAATATCTTTGATGGTGTTAGGGAGTAGGCAAAACAACCTTACAGACAGATGAACAATGTATTACCATAATACAGTGTGTTTCTAGAAATGGTTGTATAAAATAGAATAAGAAATAGGCAGTTATATGTTACTGGTACATTAACGTTATACATGTATGTAGATTCCTCTAGTATAATTTAATGTACTGTACTGTGGGACTGATTTTATAATCAGTCACTGGATGAAAATTGCTACATGTTGTTTTCACACTTACTGTCTAATCTCAGTTCAAATTAAAAGGCAAGATACAATATTGGCTATATACTATGTATGTTTTTCATTTTTAATAATGAGCGTTTTTATATTTTAATGTTTTTAAGGAGTTGGAAAGATACAGACGTTTATCAGAAAGAAGAGCTAAAGAAGCCAGAAATAGATACAATGAAGGACAGGTGTATGCTTAAATAGCAATTTTATAGTAGTTATTCAGGTTAGTATGATAACTCAGAGGTGTGTTCAAGATAGTGTTCCTTTGCCACTTTGCTCACACTGGTCCCTAGAAATACCGTATCAGACAGGAGTGTAATTACCAAATCGCCACTGGATCAGCCCTTGTTTTAAGTTCTGTAAATGGTATTTATACTGTATATAGTGTAAATAAAGTATATAATTCATAAAAATTAAATGTTGAAATTAAATTGATTCTTTCTTCCAGATTTTAAGAGCCAATTCAGTAACTACTGGTATATGTTAGTCCGGTCCAGTATTTTTAGGAATCAAGTGAGCATAGCGACGACCAAACACTATTTTGAACGGGTCTCTGGTCAACCCTATATTATAAGTGACCACTAACCTCTTGACCATTTACAACACAAACTGGAAATATCAAGCAAAAGATACAGTATTTCAATGTTAGTTTAAAAAAAATCAGAAAAAAGTGTGTTCTAAACAATTCAAAGATTCAAAATGATACTAAATTTGAATTGGAGTACTGTTAATGGAATGACTGAAATATTAGTAATGTGCTAAGAATTATACCATGGGTGCATAGAAATGAATAGTTGAACCATAAGGGGGTTAAGAAGTAGAGTAATGTTGTTTTATGCCCCAGTTAAGATTTTTTCACTTGTACCGAGGTGGCCTGTTCAGGAATGATGGAGGAAACTGAAGCAACAAGAGAAAACCTCTAACCATTGACAAGCAAACTTACACTTTCTCACATCACAGGGTTCGTACAGGCCTGGAAAAGTCCTTAAATTTTGAGGTTTGCCCTAAAAAGACCCTAAAAACAGGTCTGACCCTAAAAAGCCCTTGAATTTATCCCAAAGGCCCTAAAAAGCCCTTGAATTTGGCCTTTTGGGTCTGTATTTCGATATAAAGTGGTTGCAAATAGACATATAAATAAATAAGTTAATTAATTAATTAATAAGTTATGTTGAAATAAGCAATTTAAAGGTACCTGGCCCTCCCAAAGGCCCAACTTCAACATCCACTTAAAGTGTCATTACTATGGACACGTAAGTAATTGTTTATTGATTTAATTGCCTTTGCACCAATATTTTTTTGCTAAAATTGTATCTCTGATTAGGCCTTAAATTTGCAAATAAGGCCCTGAAAAGACCCTAAAAAGTCCTTAAATTTGGAGACCAAATGTCTGCACGAACCCTGCATCAGAATCTGTCAAGAGCGGGATCTGAACCTAGATAGCGAGGACCACTATGATCTGTAAACAGGCTTTAGACCACTTGGCCACAGAAATCCTGCTTAAAAGACCTAAAGGGACATTATAGCAAGGTTTTACGGTATTTATGGTTTTGTTGTGAATTTTTAACAGATTTAAAACAATGTAGTTGTAATAAAATATTATGTCTTATTATGTCTTATTTCAGATCTGGTTATAATTATTGTGAGGAAGACACCATGTATTTAGTCATCTATAGTGTACCATCATCAGCCAAATTGAAAAAAGAGGTCATCTCATATTGATACAGCTTCTAGCTGTCATAGATTTTTACACAATTTTAGTGAATTTATGAACTATCATAGTAGATATTTGAAAGAACATTTGTTAAGTAAAGTAGTGATAGAACATCACAGAGATTTAGGTCTTACTGATGTTCTTTAATCAGTTAGTTGTAACTTATATTATGTTTTTGAAAACATAATATTCCATGGAAATTTTTTTTATAAATTTATTTATGTATTTAACTGTTATTCAGTTATTCAGTTCTAACTGAATACCAAAATCCGTCCAAATAAATATGATTGCACTGTTGTTACTTGTTTTGTTTTCAAATACCGGTATCTGTTTCATTTTTGTGGAAAATTAGGGAATGCAGTCACAAAATTTAGACTTGGAACAAAACGTTTTCCCTTTGCATGAGTTGAGTTGAGTAATGGTGTTTTAACATCCTAGTCAAGAATATTTCCCTTTTATTAAGACGTTGAAATTTTGCATGTGCGTTGCGCTAATGCCATTATACAGCAGGGTTCTTTATCATGCCAAGTCTACCATGACACAGGACCTCGTTTATTTTAATTTCCCATCTGAAAGAACTGTGAATTTCATTTCCTAATGATGAGTGCTTGGCGAAAAAAACAGTCACTACCCACTTTTAAGTCTTGGGTCAGAACTGGTTGGGATTTGAACCCACGACCTCCCACTTATTTCCTCTACATGAGGTATTTAGTCCAACCATAGCTTAGCTATTTACTAGCCAATCTGACTCAAATATAAAAAAAAAATTATATTTAATCTGAAGAGACGCTCTAAAACTAGTAACACTTTATGTCATGGAAAAGTGACTCCAACTATAATACAGTGTTTAACTCAATACTGGTAGGTGGTTACAGAGTTACCTACCCTTTGATTGTGTAGGTAGATTTAGTCTGTAGTGGGGACACTTGTACTTCATCTGTATCCAGCTAGAAATAAACTTGATATTGTTCATTTATAATAACCTCAGAGGCTGTTATTATTTGATCTGAAACTGTGCTATGTTAGAATGAGACAATTGAAAAAAATCGCCAAGGATAACCCTTCCCAGTCTGTGCCTGCTGTAAGTTGCCCAGCATCTTAAAAATGAATCCATTAAGGAGGAACAATAATAGTGATTAACTCGGAATCCCATAATGAGTATAGTCAAATATGTTTATAAATGCCACCCACCCAAAGGACCATTATAAGTGTCTTTCCGAGGTAAAATAGATGATTACCGTAATCAAGTTACCCTGTCAGCCCATATACTAGTAAGCAGGTGGTATTGTATAGGTAACTTTTCTTAAATACCTAAACATTTTATAACAGCAAGACAGGATTAAAAACTTCTGTTTGCTCATGAAAAAGCTCATAGTTTATATCAAAGATGTGTACTGAAAAAGGGGGTCTATCTTTACTCCAGACAATGTATGATTCTGCATTTTTTTTACCAAATTGATTACCAAAGCAGCAAATCTGGGAATTTTGACAATGAGCTCAACTGTGCAAGAAATTGAAATCTGAAATATCATAAGCTCCTTCGGTACTTACAAAATAATGTGTTTCTACACAGAATGACATCATAACCCCTTGGGGTTGGGTGGCTTCATTTGACCATTTTATACACATGAAATACTTAGGAATAATTAGCCTCATACCTCTTGCATCTAACATGCATGTGCCGATTCCTTGAATTACCAAAAACTAATAGCTTGATGCTTTTGAAGAAAATCCTTAAAGCCTGATATAGATATTTAAAATCTTATAAACATTGTAATGACAGGAACATGTGGTGTTGAGCAGAATTTAAAAAAAACAATATAAAATGGCATAATTGAATTTGTACCTTAAACATATATATATATATAACTTCAAAAAGTAAATGTGATTTTAAAGACTAGATACATTGTTCAAGTCCACACCACTATTTCCTCTTATTTGTAGCTTTTCTCACAGCTTTACTCTGAAAACAGTCAATCCATGCAATCGCTGCATTCCAATTTTAACACATCTTTTCTGAAAGTTGTTGTTGTTGTAGTAATAATGTGTCACCTGGTAAAAGCAATTTTTCAGCTATTGGCTTATTAATCTCTGGAATAATCCAGTATTTGTGAGATTTGGGAGTGTTTTTATGGTCTGCCTTGTACTTGCACACAATCCAGGCAACTATAAGGTGCTAGAATGAAAAATGAAACAAAAAATTACTGCTAGGTAAAATGTATCTGGCATAAGCAAGAGTAACCAATAAATACCACAACAATTAACGAAATAAGAGCACATTATAACCAGGAATCATGACTTTCTGAAATTTTTATTCAGAAAAAAACAGCATTAGTTTAGTTAACATGGTTGGTGAAGGTACACTACACAGGGGCCAGTTTCATAATAAAATTTAAAAAATACCGATAAGTATACTCTTTTTTATATACTTATCGGTATTTTTCAAATTTTATTATGAAACTGGCCCCTGTGGTACACTATATGTGAGTAAAATATGAGTTAGGTCTACTGCTGCAAATAGAGGGTGACGTTACCCATGACGTGTACAAATCTGTCTGCTCAGATGTTATTATTGTCAAGTCTTAATATGAATTTAACCGGCCCAAGTTTCACAAGCATTCTTTAAGTTTTTCCTTAGGGTACATCCGGCAACTTTTGTCTATATTTTATGTTATAGTCCAACCACGATCTGATGGCAGAGTGAATGGTGCAAGTAGTGTATCACTGCATGTGTATAATCACGCCGGTTCACACAATTCCATTACCCAAATATTAAAATAGACTCGTTGTATACTTTGCCATTTGATCGTGGACGACCTATACAATAAGTCTCAACAAAACTAGAATACAGATGTCTTAAGTTTAAAGCAATCTTCAAAATGACGCCTTAATTAAAAAATACAATGAAAACTAACAACATTATATTAGGTTCCAAAGCCTTTAAGTTAAGGAAAATCTTTTGAATGATTGTAAAACTGAGACCTGGAATAATGTTGATAAATAACGTGCGGGAAATATAATACCTAATAGCCATTACAAGAATAAATAACAATAAAAAATTCAAAAGAAAAAGCATCATAAATATGGTACATCAATTCTTAGATAAATTCCTAAAAAAAAAAAAACTAAGGTATACTCCCTCATGCGAAGTATTTCCTTGGCCGATTTTGGTCCTTTGGATTTCTTCTCAACATGTGGGAACAAAGTTTTGGTTTCATAATTTTGGCCCAAGCACTACTGATAAGGAATTGTATTCCAAAAACGGACGTTTAGTGCTGTAAGACTGGAATAATATGTAATACCAATGATTGACTGAAGAATTGCATTTTGATGCCGTCAATTGATAAAGACGTTTTTCTCACAAAATTTAATTGATGTATTCTTTAATAATGACACTATTTTAACTTTCTTTTATATTTTTAAAATTGAGAATTTCTTATTTTTCATACACACTGGCTTTTAAAATACATTTTTATTGACGGCGTGAAAATTTAGACCGAAATTAGGGACGTTATTTGAATGACGCACGGAATTTCTTCGTGACGTATTTTCAGTTGTTTTTAATCAGCTTGTCGGATATATACAGTGCAAAAGAAAGTAAAATCAATGAAATGTTTTAATTAATTGTTTTCTCTTGTAAGGAATTGTTTTTCTCTAGTATCATTCACTTTGACCGGTCCGTCTTCTTGCATTTTTTTTTTTAAAAATTATCATTATTGACTCGCATTTCGGATAAGACTTTGTTATCTTGCTGTTTAAACTAATAATGCTTTATTTATTCATGTTGTATAAGCCACTAGGAAGACAAAATAATATGATTTACAGAATAATTTTATGAAAAACATAAAAATAAAACATTGAGTATAACAGTTGGAAGTACACAACACTCCTTGTTTACGACACAATGACGTCAGAGTTTGGCAGTTTGGTGATATTTATGCAATATCATCGAAAAATATGATGTTTTTGTCAATATTTTGGTATCTGGTTACGTCTTTGGATATTTATAGCGAAACATCGAATAAGGTTAAATGTTTTCATTTACATTTTCAAAATATTTAAATCTTTTACTTCATTTAAGTTAATTTTTCAAAAAAAAATATTGCAGGTTAAATTGCTCTTCTTCTACATTATAATTTTCCAGAGCTTAAATTTCACTGCATTTAGTCTATAAAAATCTAAGATTCTGTAATTTTTGCCGCGTTAAAGCTGAAAAATAGGGAAGAGGGATCCCTATATTTTTTGGCATCTTAAAATGCACTTCAAAAAGATTCAGTACTATTATTGGACAAAAAATCGTGCAGGACACTGTCCATCTGCTGTGCCATGTGCTACTTTTGAATTTTTATGAAATAATACATTCAAAAGTGGCACATGACATCTGTACCGCTTGTCCTTCATATGTTAACATTGCCGCTAAGTAAACTATGCGTATTCTATGAATAGCCATGCACTACTTGAATTTTTATGAAATAATGCATTAAAAAGTAGCATCAACACCGAGTAAATCACAACCAGTATGTTAACAACACAGGGTAAGCCATGAATCTGTCAGTCTGAAATCAACATTATTTATACACGGTTAGCAAATGTGTTAACATCACTGCTGAATAAAGCTAAGTGAGTGGTTGTGTGTCAAAAACACCAAGTAAACTGTCACATACCTTTTTATTTTTTAAATTTTATCATTCATAACATTCAACAAAGGAATACGTTAACACCAGAACTGGTCATACCAAATGAATACGTTAAAACCAGAACTGATCATACCAAATGAATACGTTAACACCAGCGCTGATCATACCAAATGAACACGTTAACACCAGCGTTGATCATACCAAATGAACACGTTAACACCAGCGTTGATTATACCAAATGAATACGTTAACACCAGCGTTGATCATACCAAATGAACACGTTAACACCAGCGTTGATTATACCAAATGAACACGTTAACACCAGCGTTGATCATACCAAATGAACACGTTAACACCAGCGTTGATTATACCAAATGAATACGTTAACATCAGAACTGATTATACCAAATGACTACGTTAACACCAGAACTGCTTATACCAAATGAATACGTTAACACCAGCGCTGATCATACCAAATAAATACGTTTACATCAGCGCTGATCATACCAAATGAATACGTTTACACCAGAACTGATTATGCCAAATGAACACGTTAACACCAGCGTTGATTATACCAAATGAATACGTTAACACCAGCGTTGATTATACCAAATGAATACGTTAACACATGAACTGATCATACCAAATAAGTACGTTAACACCAGCGTTGATTATACCAAATGAATACGTTAACACCAGCGTTGATTATACCAAATGAATACGTTAACACATGAACTGATCATACCAAATAAGTACGTTAACACTAGTGTTGATTATACCAAATGAATATGTTAACACCAGGTTTGATTATACCAAATGAATACATTAACACCAGGTTGATTATACCAAATGAATACGTTAACACCAACGTTGATTATACCAAATGAATACGTTAACACCAGGTTTGATTATACCAAATGAATACGTTAACACCAACGTTGATTATACCAAATGAATACGTTAACACCAACGTTGATTATACCAAATGAATACATCAACACCAGGTTTGATCATACCAAATGAATACGTTAACACCAACGTTGATTATACCAAATGAATACGTTAACACCAGGTTTGATTATACCAAATGAATACGTTAACACCAACGTTGATTATACCAAATGAATACATCAACACCAGGTTTGATTATACCAAATGAATACGTTAACACCAACGTTGATTATACCAAATGACTACGTTAACACCAGGTTTGATTATACCAAATGAATACGTTAACACCAACGTTGATTATACCAAATGAATACGTTAACACCAGCGTTGATTATACCAAAGGAATACGTTAACACCAGCGTTGATTATACCAAATGAATACGTTAACACCAGCGCTGATCATACCAAATGAATACATTAACACCAGCGCTGATCATACCAAATGAATACGTTAACACCAGCGTTGATTATACCAAAGGAATACGTTAACACCAGTGTTGATTATACCAAATGACTACGTTAACACCAGCGTTGATTATACCAAATGACTACGTTAACACCAGGTTTGATCATACCAAATGAATACGTTAACACCAGTGCTGATCATACCAAATGAATACATTAACACCAGTGTTGATTATACCAAATGAATACGTTAACACCAGCGTTGATTATACCAAATGAATACGTTAACACCAGCGCTGATCATACCAAATGAATACATTAACACCAGCGTTGATTATACCAAATGAATACGTTAACACCAGCGTTGATTATACCAAATGAATACGTTAACACCAACGTTGATTATACCAAATGAATACGTTAACACCAGCGCTGATCATACCAAATGAATACATTAACACCAGCGTTGATTATACCAAATGAATACGTTAACACCAGCGTTGATTATACCAAATGAATACGTTAACACCAGCGCTGATTATAACAAATGAATACATTAACACCAGCGCTGATCATACCAAATGAATACATTAACACCAGTGTTGATTATACCAAATGAATACGTTAACACCAGCGCTGATCATACCAAATGAATACATTAACACCAGCGCTGATCATACCAAATGAATACGTTAACACCAACGTTGATTATACCAAATGAATACATTAACACCAGCGCTGATCATACCAAATGAATACATTAACACCAGTGTTGATTATACCAAATGAATACGTTAACACCAGCGCTGATCATACCAAATGAATACATTAACACCAGCGTTGATTATACCAAATGAATACGTTAACACCAGCGTTGATTATACCAAATGAATACGTTAACACCAGAACTCATCATACCAAATAACTACGTTAACACCAGTGTTGATTATACCAAAGGAATATGTTAACACCAGGTTTGATTATACCAAATGAATACGTTAACACCAGGTTTGATTATACCAAATGAATACGTTAACACCAGCGCTGATTATAACAAATGAATACATTAACACCAGCGCTGATCATACCAAATGAATACATTAACACCAGTGTTGATTATACCAAATGAATACGTTAACACCAGCGCTGATCATACCAAATGAATACATTAACACCAGCGTTGATTATACCAAATGAATACGTTAACACCAGCGTTGATTATACCAAATGAATACGTTAACACCAGAACTCATCATACCAAATAACTACGTTAACACCAGTGTTGATTATACCAAAGGAATATGTTAACACCAGGTTTGATTATACCAAATGAATACGTTAACACCAGGTTGATTATACCAAATGAATACGTTAACACCAGCGCTGATTATAACAAATGAATACATTAACACCAGCGCTGATCATACCAAATGAATACATTAACACCAGTGTTGATTATACCAAATGAATACGTTAACACCAGCGCTGATCATACCAAATGAATACATTAACACCAGCGCTGATCATACCAAATGAATACGTTAACACCAACGTTGATTATACCAAATGAATACATTAACACCAGCGCTGATCATACCAAATGAATACATTAACACCAGTGTTGATTATACCAAATGAATACGTTAACACCAGCGCTGATCATACCAAATGAATACATTAACACCAGCGCTGATCATACCAAATGAATACATTAACACCAGCGCTGATCATACCAAATGAATACGTTAACACCAGCGTTGATTATACCAAATGAATACGTTAACACCAGCGCTGATCATACCAAATGACTACGTTAACACCAGCGTTGATTATACCAAATGACTACGTTAACACCAGGTTTGATCATACCAAATGAATACGTTAACACCAGTGCTGATCATACCAAATGAATACATTAACACCAGTGTTGATTATACCAAATGAATACGTTAACACCAGCGTTGATTATACCAAATGAATACGTTAACACCAGCGCTGATCATACCAAATGAATACATTAACACCAGCGTTGATTATACCAAATGAATACGTTAACACCAGCGTTGATTATACCAAATGAATACGTTAACACCAACGTTGATTATACCAAATGAATACGTTAACACCAGCGCTGATCATACCAAATGAATACATTAACACCAGCGTTGATTATACCAAATGAATACGTTAACACCAGCGTTGATTATACCAAATGAATACGTTAACACCAGCGCTGATTATAACAAATGAATACATTAACACCAGCGCTGATCATACCAAATGAATACATTAACACCAGTGTTGATTATACCAAATGAATACGTTAACACCAGCGCTGATCATACCAAATGAATACATTAACACTAGCGCTGATCATACCAAATGAATACGTTAACACCAACGTTGATTATACCAAATGAATACATTAACACCAGCGCTGATCATACCAAATGAATACATTAACACCAGTGTTGATTATACCAAATGAATACGTTAACACCAGCGCTGATCATACCAAATGAATACATTAACACCAGCGTTGATTATACCAAATGAATACGTTAACACCAGCGTTGATTATACCAAATGAATACGTTAACACCAGAACTCATCATACCAAATAACTACGTTAACACCAGTGTTGATTATACCAAAGGAATATGTTAACACCAGGTTTGATTATACCAAATGAATACGTTAACACCAGGTTTGATTATACCAAATGAATACGTTAACACCAACGTTGATTATACCAAATGAATACATTAACACCAGGTTTGATTATACCAAATGAATACGTTAACACCAACGTTGATTATACCAAATGAATACGTTAATACCAGTGTTGATTATACCAAATGAATACGTTAACACATGAACTGATCATACCAAATAACTACGTTAACACAAATGAATACGTTAACACCAACGTTGATAATACCAAATGAATACGTTAACACCAGATCTGATCATACCAAATGAATACGTTAACACCAGATCTGATCATACCAAATGAATACGTTAACACCAGATCTGATCATACCAAATGAATACGTTAACACCAGATCTGATCATACCAAATGAATACGTTAACACCAGTGTTGATTATACCAAATGAATACGTTATCGCCAGTGTTGATTACACCAAATGAATACGTTAACACCAGATCTGATCATACCAAATGAATACGTTAACACCAGATCTGATTATACCAAATGATGACGTTAACATCAGAACTGATAATACCAAATGATGACGTTAACATCGACGCTGTTCATACCATCGACGTTGTTCATACCAAATGAATACGCTAACGTCAACTTTATTTACACAACAGACTGAACAATGATTTAGCCTATGTTAAAATTACAAGCCTTGCTTTATTTTTTAATCTCCCTGTCACCTTAAACCTTAAACAGTAAAAAATGGACCCGGCTTTTTTGTTGTGTTTAGATGCGCCTCGTAAAGATTTACACGTGGTGTAATGTTTGTAACACACACTTATCCTACTAATGACGCAACTTCTCGATGAACTGGTTTTTTTCTCTTTATTTCAGGCTGAAATCCATATGTATACATGTATATATAATCGTGAATATGAGTGAGAATGTGACTGATGACAGTTTCCATAAAGTGTTGTTTTGAATCACGACTGTAATTTGTTAATACATTTTTATTACACAATATAACACGATGTCTCAGGATACTATCTTATTTTTTCTGTCTCTATAGAATTTACAGAAATCGTGTTTTTCCACTATTTACGAACTATGACCTATTGACACAGTGGTTCATTTTCTGTAGGAAAATCGTCTCCATCAGTGTCTACTTAATGTCTGTCCAATATATCTTTCCCGTTCAGCCTATATTTAAGAAATATTTCATGTATTCGTTTATTTTATTTTATTTTATTTTATTTTTATTTTAAACTGTAAATCATAACTTGCTGTACGCAGGTGCGTGGCCAAAGCTATTGTCATGTGCTAATTTTGAATGTTTATGAAATAATACACATGACATCATTAAAATTGTCTTTAATAAAGAATCCCTTGTGATGGATGTTTGTTATGATTTGTTTGTCATATTATTGATGCCACTGTATTTTCAGGTTTTTTTTTCAAAAGAAAATTATTTTCTTTATTTATACTTAGTTAAAAAACCATACCCACACTGGAATTTCAGTTCCATTCACGAGTGTAAAGTGCGTGGGTACACTTTTGAGTAGGAACAGGCACCGAGAAGTTATTTCCTGCGCATGCGTATTGTTAAATTAATACCTGTGGGATGAACTAATCGAGTCTATCAACATTTCCAATGTCCTTGCAGTTTTCGACCTAGTTAATTTATGAAACTTTGTAAGGAAAACAACACGTTTTAGCCATAGTTTTATTGTTCAGGAAATGTAAACAGATTTTACAAATACATTTCGGATTTTATTAGAAGTGTTGACAAGCTAACACGTTTGTTCGGATTCGACATGGTTTGATTTTCCGGTTTACACTCGATTTGGGACAGTTATACGAGCATTTGACAACTGTTATTCCTATGTTTTGACAGGTGAGTGTGTACAAATTCGTAAAATGCTTAAAAATGCCACCGTTTTATAAGAACTAATTAAAGTTTCAATGTCACTTGTGTGCTAAAAATATTTTACGAACTGATTAAAAATGGCTGCCAGTCTAAACTGGTAAGAATTTTTTCATGATACACTTGAATAACTGAACAAAACATTGTGATATTTCATCTTTGTACATTTAATTAATTTAGGATTTTTAAATAAGTATACTGCCATCTTTTAAGACTGGTCCCAATTTGTGACATCACATATATTTTTAATATTTCGTTTGCTATGATATGAAGTCAGTGAACCAGAACATTTTTTAATCTTAGAGGGTTAGGACTCGTGGAATGCGTTCTAGATCAGTAGATCACCATACACCCATGAATAGACTGTAGATAAATAATGCAAGACACACAGTCAGTCTGACGTGTTTACAAAACGAAGATCTACTTGGAATAAAATAAATACTCAGTGTTATACTTTTTATCTTTCAGGATAAATTAGTTTTAATATTATTTTTTAACAATAGACCATTATTTGTAAGTTAACCATAAAATTAATTGTTCCACTGGTAGTTAACATTTACTCTGTAATGATTGGTGCCTTTATGTTTTACACAGGAGTTCATTTAGTACAATATTTATATTCTGCAACATACAGGTGTTTTTGTTTTTCAAAACAATGTCAATGAGAAAAAAACTTTATTTTATACTTGAGTGTGTTACAATGAGTGCTTTCTTTAACCCTCTTGCTGCCAAACGGTCATATGTGTACTCTACCGACAGCCTGCCATACGGACACATATGGCCTTTCAATGGAATTGACAACTCTTGGTTAAACTTAAAATACTAAGAGATACTAAATTTCTTTTGAAAAGTAAACAAAAATGTAAAATGTTGACTATTGAGATTATAATCTACAATTAACAAACGATGTCATATTACTACAAGCGCGTCTGACGTCATTTTCTATTGTTGACGTCATATCACTTCGCGCTGTGAACTTCAATTTGGCACTGCCAACGTTGCGTTGAAGGGTTAATTAAATTAATTTCCAGCTTGGTCAGACCCAAGACTTGAAAATGGTGGGGGGGGGGGGGGGGGGGGGCTTTTCAGAAGCTCTCTTTCACCGAACATTGCATAAACATGTATTAATTTACATATTGTTGCGAGTTCTTTACACAACTGTCAAATGTTGTGGTAAGTGTGGAAATGAATAAGTCAAGCTTTTATTGCAATAAGAGCATTACAATATTTCTGTAATGTCAACTGTATACCTGACATCATCTCAGTATAGTGACACAGATCATTGTGCATCTCGCAGTCTAAGTGTGAATCTCTTTCAGGCAGATTCTAGTGTGATCAATTAAAAACAAACAAATAAATTCATGTGCAAACCAACATCTTTGAAGCTGGAAAATTAAGTTTAACACACAAACTTCAACTAGGGAAGTGAGGCCGGGTGCTCTATAAGGGTAAGCACCTCCTATTTAGCTAGCTACACCTGCAATGTGTGCAATCAAATTTGGAAGTTAAATTCATCCAGGTAAATTTGTGGTAAAGTTTTCAGTTGTATGTAGCTTACTGAAGCTCACCGTTTTCCCTTGGCATTCAGGTTACCTTTACCACTCAAGAAGTGACTGTCTTGCTACAGGTGACAGAATCCTGACATGCAAATAAGTCTGAACTCATTGCTATTTGAAAAAAAATGCATCTAAAGCTGATGATCAATTATGATTTTGAACCAATGTTGTAAAAATACCAAGGTATAGGTTCTGTCAAAAACATGACAAAAATCTGCAGGAAATCGCATAATATGTTACATGTTTAATGTCTTAACCCAGAGCTCAAAATAAGGGCAAAGTTGGGCGAAATCTTTCCCCCTGTTTTTAAAAAAACTTCGCCCTAAACTTTCCCAAGAGCAAAATTCTAGTTGCCCCCAGTTTTGACAAGTTTATTTTAACCCCTGTGGTGCCTCTGTATATTACACACATCCAAATGTATACAGGTAACTACCAATTTTTCCAGGTGTCTTAATCCATAGTTAACCACACTGCAATCACCCCATGAAATTATAACAACTAAAATTTGTTATGCAGTTAAAATACATTAACTACCGTAAATGCTATATGCTTACACAGTGCATATGACAACTCCAGTTATTTTGCACTATGTTTTCATATAATGCAAACAGGTATACCGGTACTCTGTTTTGTGATGCATTTTTGCCGTACATACTAGTATATCTGATTAATTAATATTTTTACCAAACCTTTCCTCATTTCATAATGATATAGGTCCCATGTCAGCAAACTATCCTTGCTCTTTCATTCATTAATTGAAATGAATAGATATATACAACTCTCATGGGAGCCATAGCATTTAGCAGTGTGACATCTTTTTAATATTGTATTTTGTTGTGTGTCTCGTGATATTTGAATTCTGTATATTACACCATATACACACATATATATATATATGTATATATACCAGTATGTGTGATTCATTACCTTGGAAATAGGGCTAGAAAATGTTTGGACTTTTAATGAAGTCATTTTACATTAATTTGTCGCCAAATCAATATTTTGCTGTCATATGTTATAAGGGCTTTTGAATAGAAATTAAGGTTGGTTGCATTCTGATATATTGTTTTTTTGTGACATCAACAATATTTTAGTTATTCACAACAAGATGATCGTCAGTCAGATCATCTCAAGTTCATACTCAAACAACCAAGGTTTTCATTTGGTCTGACTTTATTATATCCCCCCCCCCACCAAACTAGTTTGAGGGAGGTATATAGGAATCATCATGTTTGTCTCACTCTGCCAAGGTCAAGGTCGTGGGTAAAAATTAAATGTTGGGGGCGGGGGTATTTGGGTCTCAAGAGACAGTTCTAGTTTATTTAAGTGTTCTAGCCTTTCTGGTCTGATTTTTACAAGAAATTGGAAATTATGAATTGTATTGTTTATACCCAGTCAATACTAATGCATAGCCCCTTCACAGTATCAAGTTCAAACCTCAGCATTTTGGCGTAATGTGAGACAGTTTGTCAGTTTGCTTGCCAATGGTTAGTCACCCATGGCACTCTAGTTTGCTACCCCCACCCCCCTCCCAGAACTTTTCCACTCTATGTACAGGTAATTGAAAAAAAAAACTTGCTCCACTTGACCTCAAATGTATTATAGGTGATGAAAAACTTCTTGTTTTGACTTTTCTATCAATAGGACATCTTGATCACTCTGTGACTACCAGTAACTATTTTTGTACAGCGTGAACAAAGTGAACGCGTACATTGGTATCGCTTTCTTTCAAGATATCGAGCTTCTTTGCTATGAAATTATAAGATACGAGTACACCTGGAAATAGTGCGCCTGGTAAATGAGCGTGAAAGAAGTATATCTGTTTATCGTGAGATATGTATTCTGAGACGGGTAATGCATTTGGTTACATATGCACATTTGGAATAAATTTTCGGAATACATTTCAGAATCTAGTAAAATATTGCGACGGGATGCATCTAATAATTTCTGCAATTTGGCGAACTGATCTCATGTTTACAATAAAAAGTAGTTCAAGAAGTTTGCGTCCTACGATGTAAAATCATAACTTTTTAAGAAATGATCAGCAACGACAGGTTGTTTAATTAATTCGTCGTGAAATCGACGGGAATTTAAATTTATTTTGAAGGTTATGATAACGTATTTTGATGTTGAGGCAATTGTGTCATATTTTAAAATGTTTATCGATTAGATTTTACTTTCGTGAAAGGGAGATAATTCGTACAGTGTTGTATGCAAATTTTAAATACAGTCGTTTTACCAGTTCCGAACAGGGTTTCATATAAGCGCTGCTGCAGACGTCATCCACTAGCAGAGGAAATAAAATTTATGTGGTGTAATAATACAAATGTTTACTGATTCCAAAATATCGACACCTGTCCTCAAAAACACGTGGTAGTATGTTTTCTTGAAAAAAGCATTTCCGTGATCACGATTTGTTTACATCGTTAAACTAGGTCACCAACAATCTGTCGTACATTTAGGAAGCGATTGAAGAAACAGCAAATTGAGAAAGTTATTTTGCGATTCCTTTAATTGAACGGGATTGAAATTTTAGATTATTCGGTAGTAAAAATTCGGAACTGGTAAAACAACTAAATGATCCAGTTATGCATACAACCGCTAGAATGTACCCCCTCATAGCGACGGTAGGATCTGCAAAACTCTACTTTCTCTCTATCCGAAATGACAAAACGATCGGGTACAACTTTTTTAAATTTTAATTACCGATTGTCTTTTTCATATATTTATGAAATTAATTTTTTCTACCATTTAATTCAGCAATACATGGTTTGGTACATAAAAATTTGTTTCTTTTTCAAAAAAAAAAAAAAAAAACCATCCGTCGGACTATATGCATAGATCGACGACCCCCCCCCCCCCCCCGAATTTTCGGTTATATTCTGTCTTGCCACAACACAATTTTCCCAACTACGCTGTACAACAGCACGACAGTGCTATGTTTTATCATTCAAGGAGATAATAATGAATCAGTTGTGTGGTATGGATTTGAATTCTTGTATAAAAAACGATAGAAAAACACAAGAAACTGTCGACTAAAATAAAATGTATTTCAAAAAAAAAAAAATAATAAGAATAATAATAAAATAAAATAAAAAATTGAACACTGTAAACAGTCTGCTGTAGACTTGTTAAAGTGTTCTAAACAAAATATTTTTACTCTATAATACTGTCAAAGCAAAAAACACTTCCTTCCGAGAGTCCCAAGACATGATAATACAAGAACTAAACTCTAAAAGAGAAAATTTAACCAAATTATCCTATTAAGAAAGTATACTTTCTATTTAATCATGTCAAATTACCATGTACCACCTACCAGTAATGTCTATAATTACCAGCCTGAAAAATTGATTGTTTGAAACCATTTAATGAATAATTGTCATTTTAGTGACCTTAAATTGACCCCCTCACAGTATTGTACCTGAAATGACTTGACCATGGATTTATTATGCCACATCACTAACACATGTTATATAGTCTTATAGTGTTCATTAAAACGCTTCATTTTATCTTGATTAAAATTCATCTCATGTGAAACTGTATGTAGCACACAACAAGTTAATTATACATTTTATGAGGTTTATATATCAAAATTATTCTGTAAGTGCATTAACACGTGGCTGCATGAGGCAAGCTGTCTCTTGTATAATTTAAAATTAAAAGTTTTTGTTTTTGTACCATATTAAAGATCTTTTGTAATATTATAAGAACCTGTTTGTAATGGAATTCAGATTATACAACCTGTTATGGTAGATTATATTATCTGTAGTTCCAAAAAATGCTTAAACAAGATTTTGTTCCCAAAAAATACCATATATGTAAAAGAAGAATTATGGTAGATGTTTTTACTGAACAAGTCCATATTACATAAGTTTTCTGTCTTCAGACATGTCACTGAACTAGATGAACTTGTCTTGTCTACGGTACTTGTAACAGTTATGGAGATTATTGAACATTTGTCTGTCTGTCTCAATCGCTCTCTCTATTTGTGAGTACCTAGCAGTAACTTGGTGATTAGTTGTGATACTTAAAACATGTTAAATTTAACTATAGTTGAACATTTCTGTGGAAAATAATTTTCAAAAATTTACGTAACAATTCCATGGGCTGGGGTACAACAGCCTGTCAAAATGTACTTATAGTGACTTTTTAACCAAGCACACTCACTATTTTTCCAAATGCCAAGGATTTCTTATTCAAATCAGACCTTAAAAAGTGATGTCTCATTTCATATCAAGTGTAGCTCAAAAAAGAGCTCTCACTGCTCATTGCAATAGGCAAACTTGTTTGGATCTGATGGTGACATCTTGATATAAGTGATATTTCGATAATTGTTACTAAAATAGATTACAGTACTTACTACTTTGCCACTGAATTCTTTTCTAAATTATGAATATTTGAGTGCGTACAATGTACATTTATTTCCTCTCACTTTTAATTGAGGACATTTTACATGTAGTAAAGGTCAGTCATGTTTGGGTGTTACTGGAGTATCTTCATGTAACTGTTTTGTAAAGAGTGTAAGTTTAATTACTTATTAATTTATTAAGCTATCGTTTTCGTGATCAGGTTTTTAATGTTGATATATATATTGAAATTTATTTGGAATACAGATTTAGCACCTGCCCATCATCGGCTTCCAACATGGCATCAAAGAAGGTAATTATGTTTATAAATGGCTAGATTACTCTGGTACCTGGTATATATACCTAAAACATACTGCATGTCTCTATAATAATCAATATCTGATGTAGACTTATACCTTACCACTTAATGCAAATATAAATAATCCCCTTCATTATGTAACTCTTGCTGCTTGATATTAATTAGAAACTGATTAGATTTATATAAAAATTCCTAGGTAGTTGCTAGTTCTATCTGTAATCACTGATAACAAAGCGATCTGGGTAGCTCAGTTGGTAGAGCACTTGCAAATAGTGCAGGAGGTTCTGGGTTTGATCCCAAGTCTGATCCTGCTTTTTTCTTGTCCAAATTCTAACAGTGATTTGTCAAGTGAAAGGTGTTCAAAATTGGAAGATAAAAAAAATGAATTAAAATTTAAAAAAAACCTGATGAATACATTTCAGAACCTTTGTAACAGGTCTCAGACATTACGGAAATTGCAATATGTAAATTATTTCATTCAAGATGTGGTCACATGTATATCATGGTAGATTAAATTATGACCAATTACCAGTATTACAGTACCCAAATGTGATCCAAAATGAAACGGGAATGCAATGGATATTGCAATCACCTTACTTTAACCTTAACTCTCTTAGTGCCAGGAGGCAGACAAGGCTTGCAATCAAGAGTTCATTTTTAATTTAAAAAGATTGAAATGTATGCCATAATAACTTGAGAAAATAGAGAAAGTACATTGTCTGGAATATTTCACTCAGATCAGACGTAGTTTGTTAGACTGGTGAAGGGTATTTGGTGTAACCTGTCAGTAAACTAAACTGAGGTAGTTCAAGTACAGACTGAACTTGGTGCTAGAGACCTCAAAAGTACGCTGTTGTGCTGCAACCTTTTATGTAATGATTGTATCTATGGGTAATTTTGAAAAAAAAAATTTTGCCAAAGAATTCCTTACTTCAGCATATTCAGAAATAAACTAACACAGCTGTATATAGAATAATTTCTAACCAGATAAGACATTAACCCCGGTGGATTCTTGTTTTCTGAGTTTTTGTAACACATGATGTGACATCCTAAAAATATCTAGGTTAAGGTAACTAAACATAACTGGTTGTGATATAACTTGTTGGTAAGATTCTGTACAGGTAGATGCGGATGTTTTCAGGTTTAATTAAAACTGGTGAAGGGTTTAAAAATTATATATATAACAGAGGTGTAGTAGATAAATATGTAATTATGTACTGGGTAATTAAATAATTAATTATTTATTTACAGGTATAGTTACATGTACTTGGCACTTTCATAGTAACCGGTAATACACCAGTGTTCAAAATAAGTCAATACATATATTTTAACCAGTCCTTTTCTTGATAATTTTAACATTTTCTATTGTGGTATATAGGGTACTACAGGGATACCTGTCATAAGACCACAGCTGACCTGTATATAAGGCCTACCTGCCCATAAAGTCCAGTAAAATATTTTCCCAAGTGCATTTTAACCATGTTATTTGAACCTGTATATAAAGGCCACCTGCCCTTAAGGTATGAAGCTTAACTATTTAGAGAAGTTGTGTCAGTAATTAATAGCTAAAATGTGAAATATTTAGAAGCCCAGATTTTAATATTCAGAGCCATGGGCCCCTGGGTCCCTATTAATCTCAATCCCTGCTGGAAGGCCACTTTTATTGGTTCCTTTGGGTGACCTTTATAGTCAGGTTTCACTGTATATTGAAAGTAACCAGTTGTTCCCAAAAGTTACCAGTCTCAGGCTGTTGGACTGACTGTTATTTTGAACACTGAGTACACATCCATTTACACCTATTTATTTCCATATACACACCATTCCATTGCTCATCCTCTGCTTTATAAATGTTTAATCAGTCAAGCTGTTACAGTGTCATTCACAGTATAACTCTCCATTCACTACAATGACATAAGGTGGTATTTATATTTTAGATTATTTATTAATTAGTAATATTGACTTTGACTTTACGTTAGATATCTTTTAGCTACATGATCTGTTAATTTAGTCCTTATCACATATAATTGTGCTGGAATGGGAAATTCCCCGTTTTAAATTACATTATGAATGTACAATGTACATACACAAATTTAAAGTAGTTTATGACATATATTTTGGGATTAAAAAAATATATATGCATAGACAAAGTAAATTTAAGAAGATCATAATATTATAAGATTTGTTAAATGAAGTACATATATTATATATAATGATTTTAATGATAATTATTTTCCACATATGTTAGGTCACTTAATTACAGGTGGTTTTAAAATAAAAGAATCTGTAAAATGTACTTGTAATATAATTATTATATTGTCATGAATTTTGAATATTTTTTTAATCAATTTCGGTGTTCATTCTAGGATTTTCAGAGGGGGTCTAAAACACCATAACATCAATAGTTTTGCATTCATGTAAAGTATGACCCAATATGGCCTTAACAACAGGGTTATTTGGCAAAATAAGGGATCAATGTCCTCATGGCCCCATTCTAGAATGAACACTGCAATTTACTTTATATACCGTTAGTACAACTAGTTCAACATTAAGCTTCCAACTCGATTACAAAATGATTCTGGTGTTACTGTCTCAGCAGACATGTACTTTTTACTTGTACTTTTACAGCTGCTGTGACATAAAAGATATAAAATGATATTGTCAGAAAGTAGCTGCTCTTTATGACCTCTTTTTATCCACATTATAAAGTACATGTAGCCTAGACTCTGAAATCAGAATACATGTGCTGGTAACACTGGTCATAAGGACTTTTATATATATGAAATGTTGATTTTAAGGTAGATGGTTGGTTTTCAAAAAATGTCAAAAATTTGAAAAGTACAAATTATTTTTGATGAATTGTGGTCATCGAATAACAATAGAAATTGACAAATTATGGTCATTCAATAACAATGAAAAATTAACGAGAAATGATATATCTTTGACACATGAAATATAGCCTACATCTATTAAACAACTGTTTCACTGTCCTCTCTACCCTCTGGTAAAATACACAAGAATAAATCTGTATTGAGTTGACCAAAATATAGATTTAATTTTTTGGGGGGTCAAAATCAATATATTCTTGTAGTTTTTTGCCACATTGTCAAACAGATCCACAGTTCAATATTAAACATAAATGACAAATCAAATAGGGAATGTTTGATTTTAACAATTTTTTCATGGTCTTATTATTTCAACTGTAGATAAATCCAGTATAAATCATTGACATTTTATAAGGGGGCTAATATATAAAGCGGCAAAAATGAGGTCAATAATCTGTTCTAATTGGGTCAAATCCTGACATTGCATCTTCATTTCAGACCTGTCAAACTGGAAACCACACAGGTAAGACAGTTAAGCTTACCTGAATCATCTGTGAGTTATAAGTATGACATGTTATGATTACATAAGCCTGTACAATACTGTTTATAACAGACATTATAGACAAGACAGGTTTATTTACATGTTAAAATACTATATACCACATGCATGAGTAATCACCTCATTCATTAACCATTATGAACTGACCTGAATGTCTCAGTGTCAGGTAGTACCATATTATAACTTCCACACTATCAACTGAGGTTTATTTGTTTTTTCTTCCTCTTTATACATCAGTCATTGTAGTTTTGGTGTCTAGTAGGTGTACAGCATTGTAGTTCTCGGGTGTCTTAGAGTAGGTGTACAGGAGAGACAGTGAAAATTAAGTCATATTATAAATGTATAGTACACACCTTGGCTACTATATACTAGTACGGACAAATATTTTGTGTAATTAGGTCTTTTGAGGATTTAATTTGGATATATTAGATATAACCTGGATTTAAAGTTTAAACATGACTGTGAGTACAAGTATTACCAATTTATGTCTAACAGAACCCCATCATTTTTCATTCAGACATGGGAGTTTTATTTATTTATTTTTTTTTAAATTTATTTATTTATTTATTTATTTATTTATTTATTTATTTTCTACATGGTCTGGCTATATTTCAAGTTTCCGCACTTTGTTACCCTGCTACACACACTAAATATTTCAATAGAGAGGAATTATGATGTTTTAAGACCCAATCAAGATTCTTTCAATTATATTGAGATGGTCAGTTATGGGATGGTGGAGGAAAGCAGAGTACCCTTAAAAAACTACCAAACCTTCGGCAAGAGGACTGACAAACGATCTGCCAGAATGTGATTCGAACCTCGGCAGTTAGAGGCACTGTGTGTTGTGTTAAGTGTCGTAGACCACATAATGTGTTTTGGTGTTAAGAAGAAATTGCTTAATATATATTACATGTATATTGATAATACAAAATTTCATATAATTGTCATAGGCCCATATGAAATTGATAATACACATTGAAATGCAGCACTGCTGTTTATTTATAGCTATTTTTAACATAACAAGTACACCAATCCTTGATAAATTTAGTTTAAGTAAAGTTAAGGAAATACATTTAAATTGATCATGACATAAGTTCATCTTTTATCATATACAAAGTAATTATAAATATTCCCTGTTGTACCTGTGGGTTTATAATTTATCCCTATA
Organism: Anadara kagoshimensis; assembly: GCA_021292105.1. Lineage (NCBI taxonomy): Eukaryota > Metazoa > Mollusca > Bivalvia > Arcoida > Arcidae > Anadara > Anadara kagoshimensis. The sequence goes on from CM037858.1 coordinate 22,728,408, forward strand.
ACCCCCCTATCTCTCTCTCTCTCTCTCTCTCTCTCTCTCTCTCTCTCTCGCAAGCACACGCCACCCCTCCTCAAAGTGTGTAACACTTAAACAATTGGTAAAGAGGACAACTTCCAGCTGACAAAATAAAAGACCAGAATTATACGATGATGGATAATAGTAATTCTATGAGTTACACTCCATTTCGTAATGGGAGGTGATGGGCTAGAGCCCCTACCACATCTGACCCAAGAAAGTGGATAGTGACTGTTCTTTCGCCAAGCACTCATCACTACAGTTACCGTAAACGCCACTGTTCATTTGGATGGGAATTTAAAATGAACGTGGTGCTGTGTTATATGTTAGGCATGGCATGATAAAGAAATCCTGTTGTATAATGCCATCAGAGCAATGCACAGGCAGATTTCTGCATCTTTGCCTATAGCTGGTGACATCTCGATATAAGTGAAATATTCTTGACTGATACATTAAACACCATTATTCAACTTCCTCTCTCTTGCTACCTCTCCTCAAAGCTTGTAACTTAAACAATTGGTAAAAGAAACAACTCCCAGCTGACAATATTAAATGACCAGAATTACTAGATAGTCTATGAGCTAAAACTTATATCAAAATCAAAACCTAATTGCACTATCAGTTGTTTATTGTGCAGGTAAGGTGGGTATAAAGAAGTGACTGCTTGAAGATGTGAACATCTATATATATATATATATATATCTGAAAAGGGGTCACTCTAGAGACTTGTTTTATCATCTATATTTTATAATCACTCATGCCTTGTGTAGACACATTCCAATGTGTCAGGTCAGACTGCCAGTAAAATATTGAACATGTATATATATATATACCAGTACATGTACAGGAAATGTCCTAAAAATTCAAACAAGCTTTAAAAAAAAAAAAAAAAAACGAAAAAAATCTAAAAAATCTGTAGATAGTAATTTAAAATGTCTGTTAAAGATTGATATACATTTATTGAAAAACGTGTTGGTTCTCTTTTATTGAAGATGTTTTTTCTGGATAATTTGTTTCCGTTGATGTTTCAAGACTACTGCTACCTCTTGGATGTGATGTTGGTCTATCTCAAGGTTAAACTCCAGCATATCTGTTGCAATTTCAAACCCTTTCATTTGTCAACTGCATGCACTGGAGCAGTGAGAAATCAAATCATATTTTAATGGTCTTGCTCAAAGCCATCACACAGCACAGAGCTGGACCCATGGTCCTTGAATCACAAGTACAAGTTCACAATGTCAACCTTTATCGCCACTGTCACTCTGCCACACATTTTGTCTTGACTAAATTTCAAGTTGATTCAGATCTGACTGGATAAAAATCTTCACAGTATATAATGTTTTTTATCCACCATATTATGTTGGGGCCTCAGTGGATGTGTGGTTTAAAATCATGCAGTGCTTCCCTCTGCCGAGGAATGTAACGTTATGATCATATCCCATTTAGGACAGATTCAAGTGTGAGAAAGTTTTTCAGTTCATTTGCTGAAGGTCATTTTTTTGTATGGCCACTCTGATTGCTTTTACATCTACCAACTGAGTGCTAAAACACCTTGAGTGGACATAAGTGGGAAACTCTTTACTGGGAGATCAAACTCCATTGCTCCACCAAACTTCATTTTAAGTGCTAGAATTATTTAGAAAAATTGCTTCAATTATCAGTATGTTTACAGTACTGGTACATTTTATTACACCCCTGGTTGCTGGGAAATCTCAGCATGACTTAGTGTCAAGTTAGTGAACTTGAAAGCAAACTGCATTTTCATTAATTTGTGTAATAATGAAGGGAGCAAGATAGTATTGTAACAATAACCAATCAGAATTGCTGTTATAACACTTTATGATGATAGTAGTTTTGATATATACGTATTATCATACTGAGATTGATAAAAGATCCTTGACAGGTCTTAAGTAAATAGAGACCTTGGGGCATGTCATATCTAATTTTCTCAAAATTAGGTGATATACCTATATGGTGTAAATGACATGTTTATCAAATTTGCTTACTGGAGTTCATGTATCTATTAATATTGTTTCAGTCTTGCATGATCCAAATAATTTTCCAGAAACTGTAATCATTGACATGCACAGGTACAGGTAGTCCCACTTATCAGCTGACTAAACCCCCATTTTAACCCCCAACAAGTCAAAAACTAAAATTGGAGTGTAGTGGATTAATGTACAGGTTTTGAAATTAACTACAAACCTGTCTAAAATTCACTATTTGCGGCAGTGTATAGGTACCCCTTTTCATACTTAATAGTTAGATGTTATAAAGACTACCTGTACTCTTACATATTTCTATGAATGGCGTATACAGTCACACCTGTCAATAAAGGTCACCCAAGGAAACTAGAAAATTGGTCTTTATGAGCAGGTGTTAATTCCTTATAAAAGTTTAAATAACTAAACATGAAGAGTTCATAAAGGTTTTAAAGTCCCAGTCAAGAATATTTCACTTATATTGAGACGTAACTAAACTTGAAAGGAAAATCAGGATAAAATTGTACTGGCCCTTTAAAAGCAGGTAGTCTTTATTTACATGTAGTCTTCGATGCAGGTTTAACTGTATACTGATTTGACAGTTATTCTGAGTTGAAACTTGCCATTAAATTCGACTGGATCAGTTTCAAAGATTTACTTATCAACCAAATCCCATTTGCACAAAGTGATAAAAAGTTATTTATTAGTTTTAAATCCTAATTACGTTATTGTTAAATATTAAATGATTTTCCGAATCGGGTTTCATTTATCAAGCTCCATTGGCCCAGTCAATATTTTAAGTTGAAATGCTAGATACAGTTTATGTATGTTTAAAAAAGCAGGTGTTACAAGTTGCTGTTACAGTACAGCTGTTACATCACTGGAATGTTGCAATTTTAGTTTATTACTTAGGTATGTAATATATTGCTAACATATACAGAAAATCCTGTCATTAATATAGTTTATGAAAAAAATATTGAAATATAGAGACGATAGTCTTGGTTGACAACATTGTGGAGATGAAATAAGTTTGTAATTATGTGGTACTGACACAGTTGTTGGCTTAGACAGAGCATGATTCAGGGCCATTTGGCAAGTGTCGGACCTGTGCTTGAAATACATGTATTAGTTACTGTAATTTTTTATATGATCTTTAAAGAAGTGTTACTGCAAGTATGAAAGAAGTTTCCTTGTCATAGGCTCTATTGGTTGGTTCAGTACCACTTCAGTATATAGACTGAGTAGTGGCAAGCATTGTTTATCTGTGACATTACAGGCAAGTTTTGTTTACTAGCAACCTTACAGTCACCATTAGTGCTCACTAGTAAATACAATAGTAAATACTTTCACAAAACTCTCAGTACTATAAGAACTTGTGTTAAGATTTATCCTTAAGATAAATAGAAAAATTGTCTTGTTGTAAATAGCTGAAAAGTTGCTGATGTGAGGTGATTAAAAAAAGTCAACCTGACTTGGTGGTAGTGTTTTAAAGTGCATGCTTACAGATCACAGCCTGTCTCACTGCCTAGGTTCCAATACCGCTTTGGCAAATCCTAATGTGAGAAAATTGTCATTGCACTTGTCGAAGGTCAGTGGTTTTCTCTGGGTACTCTGGTTTCCTCCATCAACCCAGAACTGACTTTCTCGATATAAGTTAAAGAATCGTGACTGGGGTGTAAAACGCTATTGCCCCACCACATTCCTAGTAAGCTACACTATCATGTCTATGATATTTATAAGACACTTGCCCATAATTACAGTTTTCTTCATTATTTATAACATCTTCCTTATAGTGATATTTTTTTCCTTGAAATTTTGATGACATTTACTACCGTACATTTTACATAGATACTGGTATATAGAGTTTCATATACTAGTAAATATCATCTTTTATACCCTTGTCTTTGATTCCTTTGACAAAGACAAAACATAAAAAAACACGGCTAGATGATCATCGTAATTATTATGGGAGGATGTTTCCTTGGTGTATCATAAATATTTAATTGTCAGTAAGGTTATGATATGGTAGTGTAGAATTAGAAACTGAAAATTATTTTTAGGTCATATTAAATCCAGAGAATATGAAAATGGAAACTGTCTGAAAAGACTGATCATGAGGTTACCAACTGTAAGTTCTTGAAATGATGTATATATTACTAGTATAACGTTGTATAGAATGTCGTATCCACTTACCATCATTTGCATTGATTTTCATTATTTGTCTCTGTAGATCACCATGGAGAGTATTAAACGAAGGCTTAGCTTTCGGAAAAAGAAAGATCGCGTACCTGAATGTTCTAAACCGCATCAGTGGCAAGAAGATGAAAAGAAAGTACGAGAAGGAAATTGTAGCTTTCAAGTTAGGGTAAGTGTTTTTATACTAAACAAATTGTAGCTTTCAAGTCCGGATAAGTGGTTTTATACTAAACAAACTTGAGAAGAATTTTTTTGTAATAAAAAAAGATAAGTGAAGGTACATATATAACTATGCTCATTGCCTTTATTAATAAATCACAACTGCACTAATGATGTAAAGTTGTAAAGCCTGGGGACCTCCTCAGTTTTGGCTCACTTGCGCAAAGTGTAGAAGAGCTTATTTCATCCTCTGTGTATGAGCTTGTGTTCAATGTTAAGTTTTTGGTTGGACCAGAAGCAGAAGCGATCTACACTGTTTGTGAAATTTGTTGTTTGGTAACATTCATTTGTATAACTGTATATATGGCACCTGTATATTGAAATGATTTCTAACCCTCATCTTACCACCCACCATCTGTGGGCTAATAATTGTAGGCTAATACTGTTAATCTCTGTACATGAAAAAATGTTCAAATTTAAGCACATTTGATGACTCTAGTCTATTAGTTCGGTATATGTGTTTTTAAGTCTACAGAAATAAGGGATTTGTCCAGTTTTACAATATTATAACATTTGGAATAATTTTATGATCAAGACAAAAAACTGATCAATAAAAAGGGCCCTGGGACACATACAATACTGCTACTGGATCTATATCATATAAAAAGTGGAATAATTTGAATATATCATTGTATCGGTTAGATTATCCTTGTCTACTCGTTGGAAGCTTTCATCATATATAGAAAAGGTTTTTCTGATACAGGTTCAACACGGTAATTATTCGCTCGAATATCCCAAGTATTGGTAGCTACTCAAAATAGATCTGACCTGGTGTAAGATAGTTTTGTCAGTTTGCTGTTTAATGTCTCTGTGTCCAGGATTTCCTGGATATATTTGACGTCCCATAGTTCCATGTTCCTTTCACTCAATTTTGATTACATACGTGGCAGGCGTAGTTAGCTATACAGGAGGTGCTTGCCCTTCTGGAGCACCAGACCTCACTTCCCTGGTGGAAGTACATGTGTTTAACCTGACTTGTCAGTTTCAAAGTTTTTACTTTGCTTTTAGATTGTGATTCAGATATGGATTATTAGTATGTTTGTTTTTTATTAGAAATTTGATACATGTATATTTTTTGACCAAGAATTTAGTTTCCTCAACTATGCCAGAACTGACTATCTCTATATTCTTGGAAAATTCTTTACTGAAATATAAACCATCATTCTACCCACCTATTACTCATTCATTATGTATTTTTAGCTCATCTGGACTGACCAAATGTTGTTTAAAATAAAAATTTAACATTTTATTTTTTACCATATTTTCATTACAGTATCTAGGCTGCTTAGAAGTATTTGAATCAAGAGGAATGCAAGTATGTGAAGAAGCAGTGAAAACATTAAAATCAGTAAGTACCAGTGACTAACCATAAGTGCAATCAAATTCTAGCTCCAGTTGTTCGAAAGTACCAATGACTGACAATTAGTACAATCAAATTCTAGCTCCAGTTGTTCGAAGGTTGATTAGTTAAATCCATTGATTAGTCAAAATTTGTTTTTTTGCATAATATCAGATATTTTGTGAATTTTTTGTTGAAAACATGAAAAATGACTTGAAATTCATCAAATTGAAACACATTGTTTTAAAACTGTTGATTCAATAATGATGTTAATTTTTCTTGGTGTTTGAAATATGTGCTACCTGTAATTACTGATTAACTTAATCAAGCTTCAAACAACTGGGTCCAAGTGTATTCTTATATGCCAGTGAAAATGAAGAGAGGTCAAAGTAAATTATACAATTTCTCCAACTCCGTAAAATCAAATACTACAGCCATTGTTCCTATTGTTTCACATCTTACTGTTAGCAAACATTTCCAGTGTCATAAGGCATTTTATATCCATTCAAAATAAAATTACACAAAATGGAATGGAATAATTGTGTTTAACACCCAAAATTCTTACACATATCGGGGTGGACAGTTCTGGGATGGTTGAGGAAATTGAAGTACCTGGAGAAAACAATGATCTCTGACAAGGAAACTGAGATCCTTTTTGACTTTAGTATCTGGACAGTGTAGATTGATTATATCATTCTAATGGCCTGTGTGAATCTGACCATGTCCATATGTAAAGATTTTGTGACTACTGGTAGATTTGCAGGTGAGCTATGCTGCTCTGACTGTTATCATTTGGTTGAATGTTTAAAGAAGGTTTAAAAAAGTAATTTTTGTCAGATTTAAATCTGATTTTAATGTCTGGTTAATAAATTATGATCAAGTAAATAACTTGTAAGATGTTTAGGATCTCTGAGTATTTAGTAACTGTCAGTTTACATGAGGAATAGTATCAAGATAACATGTGATTTACCAGTCATGTGCATGTAAATCTGCATATAGTCAGGCAACTGAAGTTGTTAAAATCCAAGCATGGTTAACAATATCAATATACTGTATGTTTCTATTCATTGCCAATATCACCATTGGCTACTAATTCCTGAGAAATTCTTTCAAAAAGTAACCTATTTTAACAAATTTGTGACAAATATATTTAAAAGGACTGTAGCAAATTTGTGATAAAATACTTTTAAAAGAACTATTTTTTCTGACTACTAATGATGTTTAATTTGTGGAAACCTTGATATACTATGTGCTGATGTTTTGAAATGGCAGATTTTGGATTTATATTCAGTTTGAAGTATTGCAAGGAATATTGTTTTCAGATCACTAAACAAAATGGTTATTTTGAGTTTTATCATTACCAAATGTTTAGAACTACAGCCAATAATGTAAACCAGATTGCTTACCCTCTCTAGTTTGATTGGAGTTGGATCTTCATCTGGTTGGTTACTATGAAACCTTCAGTGCACTTAAATGCATTTCATAGCAATTTGGCACAGCACTCCAGATACTATTTTCATATTCTCCCTGTGGTCTAAACGGACCACAGTGTGTGCACTCACCGCCTATGTTGGAATCCCACTTCGGCTGATGCTAGTGTGAAAAAATTTGTTACTACGGTAGTGCTCTCTGCTTATTCTGGTATCTGTTACCATTTCAGAACTGAATGCCTCAATATATGATAAAATCTTGACTGGGTAGTAAAACACCATTACTCGAATCCAAATCTAATTATTTTGTTTTATTAAGGAATAGTTACGTAAATGATGACGACATTTCCAAAAAAAAGTCGGATAATGTGTTTTTGTTCATTGATGAACTTATTTGTAATGCATGCAACATATTAATTATGAAATGTACATCCAATAAAATGAATAATAACATACAGTCTTTTAAAACCGCTGAACTCACATACACCCACATACATCAGGACCTTGATAAAAAAAACCCTGTTGAAACCTTTTAAGCAGTATAAATGTTTTATAAAGAATGAGTTGCTGTTATGTAAGATTATGACAGCTTCTTGTATTTACAAGATTTGCTATCTCAAGGATATACATCACAAACATGGTTCATATTGATTTTTGAAATCCATATAAATATTGATGTTTGTGTGTGTAGACTGAATCAAAATGAGAAATTGGAAAAATATACATTGCTGACTTGTTGATTTTACATGAACTCTTGTGCTTGTATTTTGTATAAGAATTACGATGTATACATATATGTATGAATAAGATATATTTTACTGGTAGATACATTTCTTATGAAAAATAGGGAAAAATCCATAATTTCTTATCCTTGTGTGTAGTATGATAAGGTTATTGAACCAATGTTGTGAAATATTGTCACGAGTTGAACTGATATTTGCATGAGCATGTGAGTGCAAATTTTGAGTCAACGAGGGACAATATTTCACAATATCGGTTCAATAACCCTTTTTACTATATAGCAAAATACACTAGTATTTCATCCAAAATTACCATTTTGTCTCACAATTCATACATATTGCACTATTTCTTGTATAAAGTCTTGTATAAAAATATAAAAACTATTGCAATATGATGACAACACCATGATGACGTCTTCAGTCATGTTACAAAGATCATGTGGTGACATCATTAACAGCATTCTATAATTGAATTACAATATTGCTACACAAGGGAAGATTGAAAGTACCCAATACTGAAGTCAAACTGCTATTAATTTCAAATATCATGTCATAATAAGTTAAACCATTATCAGCTTAGAAACAGCTGTTAACAAAAATTCAGGGTCCTGCATTGCACCACATGACGTCCTTGATATTTGTGTGGAACAATTTTCTGGTAAAAATGGCATTATCCCAGAATTTTATGTTTTCCAAAATTGTTCCACACAAATGCTAAGGGGTATTGTTTGAACACTGACAAACCCTATTAATTTTTTTTGTAGGTCAGTAAAATCTTAATTTGTGGCCACAAATTTGTTAGTCAGATTTTGGCATTATAAAGGGGTTTGGTAATAAATGAAGGGAGTGTTATCAAGAAAAACATAATAGCACATAGATTGACAGACTGTGGCAAGGTGTAATCATTATCGAAGGGCATTATAACGTGAATTTACTGTATTGGGGAAAAAAATCTAAATTGGATTGGTTGTTATGAAAGCTTACTTTTATAAATATTATGTACTTTACTTTCAGCAATGTAAAGGAAAATACCAAAGGGCCATATTATATGTATCAGGGGACGCTTTAAGGGTTGTGGATGAAATAAGCAAGGTAAGTTAACACAAATATAATGTACAAGTACAGTTGAAACTTCATTATCCATATTTTAAACAGTATGCTTTGAAATTAAATAACAATCAAGACTTTTTGATGCATATCTTTTTGCTTCTATCAAATAAAAATCTATGAAAAACACAAGTCTTACGAGCCTGAATATTGGCATCCAAGGTTTTACAATACTTGTATACAAAATTATTTTTTTTTTTCTTCTATGGATTACATGTGAAAACACATTACCGCATTCTTCTAACAGCTCTGTCCATATAACATAAATTAAATAAATAAATAAATAAGTGAAAAACAAATAAATAAATAAATAAATAAATAAATAAATAAATAAATAAAAATGAAAAAATATAAATGAAATGAAAATGAAAATGAAAAAAAAAAAATAGAATAAATCTATAAATGATGTGTTATATTTCAATACAATAAAGAGATTATGTGATTACTGGATGTAATAAAAGGTTAATATAGAATATCTCCAATTATGATATCTATCACTTGTAAGTCATAAATATTTACATCTAGATACGTTTTTTAACACCTTGTTGGATAAAATAATTCCCATCATGTCTCTGTGTAAATATGTTTATCTTTGATGTTGTTGTGAACAGCATTGATTAGTGCTTGGATGATTGCTCTATTACATATATATACAGTACAGGCCTGTCAAAAGTATATCACTAAGGTAACAGTTGGTGCTGAAATGGCAGCTCATCTCTGTCCATTATAGACCTTTATCTCAGCATCTGATATCTAGCTCTCAGCAGTATTTGGGCTACTAGTTATCACTATCTTGGTTACTTGGCAGCCAGGCTTCAACTTGTTTTCGTTAGCTCAATGTTAAACATTCTACGTCTGTATTGTATATGCAGGGCTATTACAGCCTGATCGTAGGAATCATTTAACCGTTCAAATCAGAAATATCTAAGATGTCTTGTGTCTATATACATATGTTAAGCTTCCTAATGAATTATTCAACCACAAAAAATGGAAATTATATTTTCATAGATTGTGACTGCATGTGAAAAGAAAATCTGTTGATGACATCTAAAAGGTATTTTATGTTATTGGATTATATACACATAGTGGAACCTGTAAAAACCAAACACAGAGTAAACCGAAAATCTTGTTTGACCAGAACTACAGCGAAACCTGTCAAAACCAAACCACCAAGTAAATCAAAAAAAGCCTTGTCTAAAATGAATTAGAGTGGAACCTGTGAAAATCAAACACATAGAAAACTGAAAATCTTGTCTGACCAGATCTACAGTGAAACCTGTCAAAACTGAACCCCTAGCATACCAAAAGCCTTGTCTAAAATGAATTAGAGTGGAACCTGTGAAAATCAAACACATAGAAAACTGAAAATCTTATCTGACCAGATCTACAGTGAAACCTGTCAAAACCAAACCACCAAGTAAACCAAAAAAAAAGCCTTGTCTAAAATGAATTACAGTGGGACCTGTGGAAACTAAACCACCAAGTAAAAAGAAAAGGTTGTCTAAATTGAAATACAAAGGAACCTGTGAAAACCAAACCTTGAGTGAACTGAAAACTTTGTCGTAACTGAACTACTGTAAAACTGTGAAAACCAAACCACCAAGTAAACCGAAAAAGCTTGTCTAAACTGAAATACAGGGGAACCTGTCAAAACCACTTGAGTGAACTGAAAACTTTGTTGTAACTAAACTACATGTACAGAGGAGGAACCTTTGAAAAACCAAACCCAGATTAAACCAAAACCTTGTCTTTATTTAACTACAATGAAATCTGTAAACCCCCAGTAAACTGTATATAAAACTGTAAAAAAAAAGCACATGCAAATCTGATTGTTCAAAATCTTTGTAAGGTTCCATTGTATATGGTAATAACCATTTTAATGGCTGTATATATTGAAAATAATTTTTACCTAATCTTTATTGAAAATATTATTTACTTTGTATCCCAGTATAAATGATACATGTATGAACAAATAGGTTATGTAGGGCTTGTAAGCATGGCGATTATGATGACATCATTTTCTAATCTAGCACATGTTACTGTCATCGGTAAAAAATTCCAACTCGGCTTTGATCAATATATTACATGTACTAGTACTTGTGTTTTATCTGATTTTACAAATGCTGTGTACAACTATAAAACATTGATGTTGTCATTGAATTCCTTTATAGTCTTGATTGGTATTCAGTAGTCACTTACACTGGATGATCCCTTTTTTGTAGTTCAAGAGATTTATTGATTGCCTTAAGTAGTGTGATTTAAGATGTTCTTATTAATTAAAAATGGTGATGATTACGGTAACCATGATTACAATACAATATATAGATTTGTGGAAAGTATTGAATTTAGATTAAATTACTTCCTTGCACACGATAATTTCACAAAGTGTGATTGTATAGATCTTGTAAAAAAGGGTTGGGATCTTATAAATAAAGGGATGGTTGGGTGTATCTGGGATGGGGGGTGGTGGTGGTGGGGTTTGGGGGGGGGGGGTTGGCTTAAGAAGCTTTTTCGATATTGAAGATCCTGTTTTATTATAAATTTTTTTTAAATGTATTTGTTATCTGAGGTCCTAAATATATAAATTTATATAAAGGTCCTTTTGCTTTATGTTTGGCCCACCATTTAACAAGTTCACATTGCATTTTGCCCAGTCCATAATTCTGTTACAGAACCAAGGATAGACACTAAGAAAAATTCTGAAGTAGCCAAGAGGTGTCCTTCCCTGTTTTTACTGGTCCTTCCTTGATGAACTCTGGATGAACAGAACTAGGTGGTGGCCATAAGGCCTTGGCCTTGCTAGGGATAGCATAGAAGGGCACTAAATCCCTCCTGTTGTTGGGAGTTTGTGAGGCCTCACTGGAGAAAATTTGTATTTAGATTGCTTTAGAAGCCAGTCTAGAGCTTTCTAGGGCACAATTTACAACTAAGGACAGTGTATTTTGCCTCATGTCTTGCATCTTAATATTTAGTATTCTACATGATGATGCCTGAACATCTAAAGCTTTTCAGATTGGCACTGATTTTCTATTGGTCTTTTGGACCAGCCACTGATGATTTTTTACTGGTCTATCCAGAAAGCAACTGTAAAGACCCAAGGGAAGAAAAAACATCTGAAGCCTGTACCTTTGGCCACATTGTTTTCTATGACTCTCATATGCTTGAACGTATTAAATATCTTTGATTTTATTGCTGTGTTTCAGAGTATGATTGTTGACCAGACAATAGAGAAAGTATCATTTTGTGCACCGGACCGTAACCATGAGAAAGGATTTGCCTATATTTGTCGAGATGGAACAACAAGAAGGTGGATGTGCCATGGTTTCTTAGCCGTCAAAGAATCAGTAAGTGTCAGTAGTATTTTTGTTTATTTTATAAATATTTGTTTTTTCACAACCTTCAAACAAACTACAGCTGTTTTAATCTTGGCTTTCAAATTTTTGTTTGTTTATTTTATTTTTTTTTAACTTAAAATAAAAATTGAAGTAGGGATATATATATATAAAAAAGCAAAATGCATAAAGGAGCATGGGTACTAACACTTATGTTTGAAAGAGCCTCTTTGACTGAGTGGTCCAAAACATGGGCTTACAGATCACAGTGTCTCTAATCGCCTAGGTTCAAATCCCAATCATGCAGGTTGTAGCGAAAGAAAGTTTGTCAGCTTGTTTGCCTACTCTGTTGTTTACTCTGAGCACTCCAATTTTCCTTCATCCCAGAACAGACCACCTCAATATAAGCGAAAATTTTAATTATTAAGGGAAGATTTTGATAAAAAAAAAAACCAAAATGAATTTGAATAAATGATGTTGAATTGAACAAGTCACAAATGTTTTATTCTCTTACTGATTGTGTAACTGTAATTACATGTACCTAGAATATATATGCCGATGTTATGATTTAAATTTTAAGAAAGCCATTTCGCTGTTGTCATAGATACATTTTTTACTACAAGTCTATGTCTAGAATGAATCCAAGTTGTGCTTTTTGAATTGTTTTTTTTTTCGTAAAAGAAAACAGATTTTTTATCAATGATAGGTAAATAAAATATAAAGAGGTGGATTTTTCATTTCAAGTGTATATATAAATTTGTTGAGTTGGTTTATGGATGTAGGGATTGATTCTCTGTCGGTCTGTCTATGTCAGAATCATGATGTGTATACATTTGATATTCCATGCTAAAATGGTATCATTGATTTTATGTATCTTAGAATATGAGACAAACTCAGTCAGAATTGATTAGATTTATATGAAAACATGCTTGAACAGTTTTAATGAATTTTCCTCGTTTTAGAAACAAACGTCATCAGAATAATGCTCAGAAATCATAGTTTTATCGTTAGGCCTTCAAATAAATTTTTGTATTGAGATTAAATGTCTAAAATTCGAAAAATAATGACTTTTCCTCATTTTAAAACAAACGTCATCAGAATGTTCAGGTATTATGGTTTTATCATTCGGACCTTTAAATAAATTTTTATATTATATTGAGATTAAATGTCAAAATTTTGAAAAGAATGAATTTTTCTCATTTTAAAACAAATGTCATCAGAATGTTCAGGTATTATGGTTTTATCAATCTGACCTTCAAATAAATTTTTGTAGGCTATTATATTGAGATTAAATGTCAAAAATTTGAAAAATAATGAATTTTCCTTGTTTCAGAACAAACGTCATCATAATGTTCAGGATTCATAGTTTTATCATTGGTACCTTAAAATAAATTTTTGTTTCATATTGAGATTAAATGTCAAAAAAAAAAATTTGAAAAGTAAGAAATAAAACAGCTGTATGATTCTGTCGTGCTGCTTTAACAAGGCTTGATAAATGTTCATTTCATCCAATATGGCTCTGTTGTAGTAGATTACCTGGCTTTTTTTCACCTGACAGAAAACGATTTTCTCTAGTGTCATAACTTAAATGTCAAAGCATGTTTGTGTTATTCTCACAAATTAATGTTGTCATCTCATATTGCATTTCAATGTCTGAGAAAATTAATGTTTTGTTATGCGTGTATTTCTGAATATTGTTTTTTTTATTGATTTTAAATGGGGAACATTTGACATATTTTGTATCGGCAATATTCTTCTTTGGAATTGTTTTGTTGCCTTGGAAATCAGTTCATACAATATCCCTGGAAGGGGCCTCAAATGGCTGAGTGGTCAAAGCACACACTTAGATCACAGTGCCTCTCGTCAACTAGGTTCGAATCCTACTTAGGCAGATTCTAGTGTGATAAAGTTTGTCAGTTTGCTTGTTGAAAGTCAGTGATTTTCTCTGGGTACTCTGGTTTTCTCTACCATCCAAGAACTAATTGCTTTGACATAAAAAAAAATTTGATTTATAGCATTAACCAATTATGTTGCACTCTACCTCATTCTTTCCCAGAATAATTTGATGTAAATGATGCATATAATGTCATTATTCTCATGGAAACACTTGAGCACTATAGCAACCATGCCTTTGGTAGAAAAAGCAAAATTCTGATAAAAAATAGTGTCAAAATGTTCTCCAATATTAAAATAAAATACTTGGTTTTAATGTAAACTTCTAACACTTAGTAACAGTTATTTAACAGAATGGAGTGTTTTTACATAAATAATACCGTATGTAGACTTATTTTGTGCATAAGAAGTCGTGTTAAGCATATGTTTTCAACAAATCTGACACTGACTAAAGCATTTCACTATGTATGTTTTTTTTCTTCTTCTTTTTTTTGAGTTTTTGATTTGAGATGTTTTAAACCATTTTACCTGCTGAAACAGAAACAGTGATCAGATTGAAATGTTATATTAGTATGGTAGTTGAGCATATAACATTTACCTAGGGTAAGAAAAAAACAAATTGAATCATGTCATTGTGAAATTGTCATGTGACAGGAATCCGTAGTTACCATAAGTGACCAGTGTAAACAAAAGATTTTCCAAGTAAAAAACAAACAATCAGTGACTGTATCTTATGATGTCAAGGTAAATTAATGATTTGAAGTTAATACAGTTACCAGACATGGACTTGTCTCCAAACATTTTAAGTGTTTAAATGGAGATTTTGACATTGGAGTTACTTGCACACACAAAAGATGTTAAAAAAATACAGAAAAATGCACACACAAAAGATGTTAAAAAAATACAGAAAAAAACTAAAACAAACCTCAACTCTTATATGTATCTATCTCACAAAACTAGAATTGTGGTCACCTGTAAGTGTTTCAAACTAAAAGCCTCATTTTATAAAGATTTATCTACCTGTGGTTACTACAAAAGATGCTTCCTGCTATAAGTATATAAGTCAATAACAGACTTAACAGGGTGATTTATAATACTTTTATTCCATCCTCTTCTCTTGAAAAAAAATGTTAAAAAATGCCATAGCCAGATTACAGTAAATGACATATGACTATGAGATCACAACTACTGCTGTACACCATACATGTACACATTTGATCACTGTTTCTGTTGCATTGACATACACACATATATATGTTGCATATGTGTTTTTATCATATATATACAGATTTGTAGAATGTGCATATTGCAGTTTTTTTGGGGTCACGGTTAGCTTTTATTTATTTATCTTATTTCTTCTTAAGTTCTTCAAAGGCAGACATAGAAATAGACGATCTGTGAGTAAACAAAAATGAAACAGATTTAGTATTTTTTTTGTATACAAGATGATATTATTCCTTCATAATTAGCCAGAAATAAAAAAACTGAAAGCATGTGAATTATAATAACAAAAAACTGCTGCTGCTGCGTTTGTTAATATTGCATAACTTGAGCATGAGACATGCCTATAGATGACTTAATCAGCTAGAATGTTACACAGCCGCTAACCTCTTACTTGCTCGCTCGCTCCTTGCTTTAAAACTAACTGTTGTTATTTATAAACATAATGGTAGGCAGAACTAAACACATTGCTACTATTTATACTAACACTAATCAATATTTATAGTGTATTGGCTTTCTAACACTGATCCAGTTTGATAGTTAACTAATCCTGTCTCATATTGTATGATATTTAACATGATTTTCCTTTGGTTTTACCACAGTTTTTTGTTTAAACAAGAATTACCATATGATGATGATTATCGTCCTCATTAATCACTCTCTGACTGTGCACTTAGCATGTTGGTGAAATAGGGAATTAAGAAATTATAGTCACAGAAAAACAGAAGTGGGTGTAATGTGGATATTAATGTTGTAAATCTGAGGGATTTTGGGTGTGTATAAGCACACATACATATAATATTTATAGATAAATAAAAGTACAAGTTTATGGATATTAATATTAAACACACACACACACACACACACACCACACACACACAGAGAGAGAGAGAGAGAGAGAGAGAGAGAGAGAGAGATGCTCTAGTTTGTTGATCTGGGGACTATTGGCTCAATAATTGATAATAAAGGAAGAAATTCTTTTGTCCCAAATCTCTGGCAGGTTAGTTGCTCAATGCTCCAAAAATGTCAAAATATCATGTTGTCCCCAGTATTACTTTCACATTGTTTCCACTATAAAAATAAAAGATCCACACAGAGAGTATGTTAAAAAAAAAGAGATATGAGAGAGAAAGAAAGAGAGAGAGAGAGAGAGAGCACCCTAAAACAATGCTTTGGCTTTTAGCATTTTTTGATTTGAGTGTCCATCTATTTTGAAAAGAGACTTTTTACACACTATCCAGATCTGTGTATCTACTTCCTGATCAAGTTTCTATCTGAGCACGATTGTAGTTTTCTCAATAGAGCACTTGAGTGGATTTTACTCTTCTCTGACAATTAAACACTTGATGCACACTTGGTGAAGGTTCAAGTTCTATCTATCAATGATGTATATATATATTCCAATTCTTTTATTTTATATGATAGCTTTTCTAAGTGTATATAATAGTTTTTCTAAGTGTGTATGTGGCTCTTTTGAAGTGTTTAATTTAATTACTTCCCCTTTCCTCTACTTTTGAGTGATATTATATACAAGTCATTTTTTGTGTTCTTTTATAATAACATTTTCGATGGTTTTTTGGTGTGTTTTTCAGTAAATAAAACAATATTCTTTACAACTGAATGATTCTATCATGTAGACACTGTGAATATACATTTCAAAAAAGTTAAAAGTATGCGATTATTTTATTCATTATTGAATTTTGACTGATTTATTTTCTGCATTGGTTTATCTTTAACCAGGAAAATCCCCTCTCAAAAAAATCTACATGTTCTCTTACTCTCTTTCTCTACATTTTCTCACATCATTCAATCCCCTAAGTCTATAGCTCAGACCATGTGGGAAAGTGAATTTTCCTTGTCGATGGTCTTTACTGGTTCACCCGGTGTCAGTATAATGTGACTGGGGAAATGGTACACTTGTCTGCAGCGTACTGACTCAGTGAGCTAGCACCTTAAAGTCACCCTGAGTACGCGCTGGTACAAGACAGACCATACAACACATTCGCACTTCACATGCATACAGGAACTTGTTCATAGATTATTCCTTAGAGGTTTATAAAAAAGTTCTTGTCGAGAATAGCTGATGCGACGTTAAGCAACATTTAACCAACCAACCCTAAGTCTGTATCAGTTTTTGATGCTGCTAAACACTTTCACTCTCCCTCAATCTTAATTACAGTTACATGCTCGGAGCCTGAGGTTTACTATTACTTGAAATTGGGGAGGATGTGTAGCCTTCCCAGGTTGTACTTATCCCAGCTTCAGTAACAGTTGAGAGTTTGGGCAAAAACAAGTCCTCTTTCCCTCTCCCATTCCCCTATCATAATATCTCAGTATTCTTCCATTTGGCAGTAATATTAACTAGTTAACGCTGAAATAAATGTTTTCCACATAACCAGGCTGGTGCTCAAACCCACTACTCTTGATTCATGACTGTTCGGTAACCACTTAGCCACACATCTACTTCTTTCATCTTTATACATATACAATGCTTATTGATGACAGGTCATGCTGACATCATTCAAGAAGTATCAAAGCTTATTGCAGTGCCTCTATAACCACCTAGGTTTGAAACCCACTTGGGAAATACCCTAGAAAGTTTAGTCAGTTTGTTGCTTAAGGTTAATTTTCTCGGGTCACTCTGGTTTCCCCCACCATCTTAGAGGTTACTACCTTGATTTAGGTGAAATGCTCTCAACTGGGGTATAAAACGCATTTAGTAACTCCACTCCTTTTATCCTGCCAGACTTGGCTTGTTTTAAGAATCATTAAAACTTTGTCTTTATTGATTTCCTCATTGATTATGTCATACATGTTTTGGTGAATCATTATCTAGCCATCATCTAGTTAGTTACTGATACAGGATTTATCAAGGATCGTTAGCTTTATTTAAGATTCAAACTAATCCTGGCATTTTCCTTACCGTCTTTTAGTCTATAAATACAGTGTTCATCACATTTGGAGGTACAAGAGGACCACAAATTTGATTTCTTATAATTTTACTTACAGTCAAACCTATCTATAAAGGAAGGCTACCCAATGGAACCAGTAAAGGGGCCTTTATGGGGAGGTGGCCCTTATAAAGAGGTTCAAATAACATGAATAAAGATCAATTGGGATAAAATTTCACTGGCCCTTTAAAGGCCTGTAAGGCAGGTTTGGCTATATCTGTTTCTGAAGTCAGTCAACTATAATACCTTTACCAGAATTTTTGGTTTCATATGTGGAGATAAACCGGTTTCAGATCTGTAAACACTTGTGTTTAAATTTCCTTATCAGTTTGTAGGTTGATTTATCTTCATTTCTCTGTACAAAGTTGGGAAAAGTTTTTCATACCTCCAACATGGGCATCAACTGTTGTGGTAGACTATATTTGTGGGAAATTAATTTTATGCTGTTCTCCTGACAGCAGGTTTTAAGTATAGTAAAACCTTGTTAAAATGTGTCATTTTGCCTCTTGATAACTTTGAAAAATTTTAATAACCCTAAGATTTGTTTTTGCAAGGCCAATGAAAATTTAGGACAGTCTGCATCTTCAAGGCTGGTCCAGTAGTATTTTATATGTACATGTATATATGTTATTAACATTGGAATTTTGAGGTTTTGGCTAGTTATGATTTCAGTGAACTTTTAGGATTATTCAAAGGCTCAAGTTGGTACTTTTCTTTTCCAGACTGTCAGCTCTACATTTTCCCCATGACAGCAATCTTTTTGAATTGGTTAGAATCTTGTCTGTTCGGATGAGGCTATTAGATTATATGAAGCCTATGTCTTGGTTTGATTCAGCATATAAATAAAGTGTATTGATTGCATTAATTTTTATTGTATAAAAACTCTGGCAGGAAATAATCTTCTACGCATCATTTCTATAAACCAAATTGATTGGATAATAAATCACTTTGACGGAATCAGTTCATGAAAGAGATTTAAACGGCCTTTTACGTGTAATAACCCTGTAATGTCATGCAGACAGTGGTGTGATTACCAATATTGTTCTAGACAGATATTCTTATTATAAAGATGTTCAGTTAGTGAGTTGTGCTAAAATTATTCAGATTTTAGCTTCTGAAGATAAATATATGTCAAGGAATTTCATCAATATTATTCCATTTTATGGTGTTATAATGTAAGAATGTAAAGTTTTTGAGGTTGAAGGTTCCTTCAGTTGGTGTTTGTCTTGTTTTTGATAGAGGAATGATACAGCTCTTTGCATTTGTTCCTTGACATTTGTCTAAATTTGGAGGGAGAAACTGGGTAATCACCAGTTACATGCATCTGAAATAAAATGGCTTGCCTAAATTCACAACATGTCCATGATGGAATTTGAATCCCAAATCCATTGGATTTGAGTTCAAAATGGCTTGTCTAAATTTACATGTCCATGATGGAATTTGAACCCCAAATCCATTGGATTTGAGTTCAACAGTTTACCCCTGAGCCACATGTTTCTTAAGGGGCCTCAGTTAACGAGTGGTTAAATGCACATGCTTACCGATCACAGTGCCTTTTACCACATAGGTTTGAATCCCACTCTGACACCACATAGGTTTGAATCCCACTCTGACACCACATAGGTTTGAATCCCACTCTGACACCACATAGGTTTGAATCCCACTCTGACAAATCATAGTCTGAGAAAATTTGCCAGTTCACTTATTGAAGGTGAAGATGATTGCCGGAGTTCAACGACTTACATGTGGTCTATTGGCTAAGGGACAGACCATTGAAGGTTGGATATAAGTGAAAGTCTTGACTCCAACATAAAACACCATGACTGTACTCTTCTCCCTTTTGACCTAAAACGCCATCACTCTACACTTCTCCCTTTTAAAGTAAAACACCCTGACTATACTCTCCTACCTTTAGTTATTAATTCCCCAGCTGTACAATTACTCCTTTGAGATTAAGAGATGTCTCTATAGTGATTATAAAGATCACTTTTCATGCTAAGAGTTAATTAATCATATTTATAGTATATTTTATGTTTGAGACATCAAAGACTTGATACAGGTGATATTACTTGTTCTTAAGGCCAGAATAAAATACATTAATTAGAATAACAACTACATGTATTTATTTGTAAAAAACAAAACTCACAAGAAAACGGTTGCCATGACAAAAGTTTTGTCATTGCGTTTAATGGCAGATTTTGTCTGATTAATATAAATATGAATAGCTTCGTTAAATGCAGATAGAATATGAAATAACAAGAGAGGTTGTCAAGAATATTTATACTCAACAACAAGAGGAAGTGGGGTTATAAACCCAAACACTAAGAAGTTGTGGCTTGAAAAGTTTGACATTGGAATGGCTCAGGGAGTCATCTGAAATAATATGACTTACTAGTAGCTAGAAGGGAGTGATTGGAGCAAGATTTAAATTATTAGAATCATAAAGTTTTGAGGATATTCTTAACAACCATGGAAAGGTTCATATTGTGAACGTTTGAAAGGTCAGACAATAATATGGGAAAATACAAAAACATTTAGTTGAGGTGCTTCCCATTAAATGAATAACAAATTCAGCAAAATGTCCTAGTATTGGCCAGTAATGACTTTTTTATGAATTGAGGTTCTATGTTGGCTGTATTAATGTTTCTTGATTTCCCAAGGGTTTTACCCACACTTAGACAAAGTCCTCCTGAATGGGACATAAAACAGCATTAATCTTATGACTTTATCTTTTCAGTAGAATATATATATTGTCCAAATGTACATTATATATGTTATGTGTATTGGAGGTCAACATTCTATTATTTTACTTTTCATTTCTGGTATTAATACGACCTCTTTAACATCATGTGAATCACTACCTGTATATAAAGACCACCTCATTAAGATCATGTGAAAAGTTTTGTCTGACGTGGTACCTGTATATAAAAACCACCTCATTAAGGTCATTTGAAGAATGAATTTTGTCCATTTTGCTACTTGTATATAAAGACCACCTCTTTAGGATCATGTGAAGAATTTTGTCTGACTACCTGTATATAAAGACCACCTCATTAAGCTCATGAAGAATTTTTACTGTTTCACAACATGTATAACATTATAAAGACCACCATATTAACATTTCCAGAATTTTGTTGTATTACCTCAGTCTACCTATATATAAAGGTTATTTCACTACCTGTATATAAAGACCACCTCACTAACATCATGTGAAGAATTTTGTTTGTCTCACTACCTGCATATAAAGACCACCTCATTATTATGATCATGTGAAAAAATTGATCATGTGAAAAATTTTTCCTTTTGCTGATACATGTACAACACACATATCATAATTCTCATGAGTTTTCCAAATTCCTATGTATCATATACTCTCTCTATATATAGCTGCTCTACCTCATATGAACATACATATACATGTTGTCACTCCCTTTGTATCTGTCTTTTCCATATCATTATATGCTTTTCCTTCATATATCTGTACTTAAATTTGATCATGTCACAGTTTTTATTTCCTGATGAATGACATGAAATGTTTTACTTGAATCTTAAAATTTCAGAAAAAAAATTATATTAAAAATGATGAATTTCTCAATGCAATTGAAAGTTTTAAACAACTGAATTGAGGAACCAATAATTTTGAGTTCTTAAGAAATAGAAAGAAATATTTTAAATGGTTAATACATATTTAAATGTCTCTTCACTTTTTGATAGCTGTTGTCATTTGTATACTGTTAATTCTGAATCAGAATAAATGAAACCAAGTGTTTTATATCTTGCAGGGAGAACGGCTTAGTCATGCTGTTGGTTGTGCCTTTGCTATATGTCTGGAGAGAAAACAGAAACGTGACAAGGAATCGGCATCGACTGTATCAGTAACATACACTCAGGATGGAACTAGCTTCACTAGAATGGGATCATTTAGACAGACCACACTGACCGAGAGAATCACAGATCCACAGAGTGCTATCCTTGCTGGTACAATATAAACACTCTTTATATCTCTACCTGTAGTTGAGGGGGCCTCGGTGGTCCTTGCAGATCACAGCACCTCTCACTGCTTCCTAGGTTTGAAACTCCTTGGGACAGATCTGAGTGTCAGTTTTTCAGTTTGCTTGCCTAAGGCTATTGGTTTTTCTGGGTACTCTGGTTTTCTTATCATTCCTGAACTAACCTGAGATATGAATGAATGAATCTTGACTGGGGCATAAAACTCAATTGCACTGCATTTGGGTTTTTGAAATTAAGACCAGTATTCCAATATTGAGATGCAGTACTTGTGATTTCGATGGGTATAGATGATAAATGATAAAAACACAAAACCCATGTGATATGGTAGGGGTGGTAAGAAAATTTATCCAGTCTTGTCATTGGCAGATTGGAAAGGTATAAATCGCTTGCTGCAGCTTCACATTTATTTGTTTACATCTCTATACAAGTGAAATAATCTTGACACTGACATGAATTTGGCCAATCTATCCCTTCTATTGGTTTGTGGTTGAACCCTGGTCTGTGCAGCTCTCATAACTCTTGTCTGAACTATTTAATTTTGGTTTCAAGCCTAGACAAAATACAGAAGTACAAACTCCTTATCTCTCTGGTCAGAATTTTGAAAGTACATGTATTCTCATTAAATTGGGATTTCAGACTGGCAGAATAATTGTAGCCTTAGATATAAACACTGCCTGTCATTCTTACCACATCTTATTAACCTTTCTGCTTTTATATCAAGCTTTTGTCAGTAAAATTGTACAGTCTATATGAGTGTCAATCAAGCTTGTCAATAACTTTGGCTAGTTATATGTAAATATATCATTACAGTACATTCTTGTGCCTACATAGTTCAGATTCAGATGGTTACTTAACATTAAGAAGTAGACTTTATAGAGTTATCATAAGAATGGTTCAGATTTCATTTTACATTGTATATAAATAAGTACAGTAAAAACTGCCTTAGCGGCCACCTGGATTTAACGGTCACCTGCCGATAACGGCCAGGTTGCATCCCGCCCAATGCATTTTACTATATATTTCACCTGAAATAAGCGGTCACCTGTGTAACGCGGTCAGCGGCCACTAATTTCGTGACCGGCCACATAGAAGAGCCTGGTTTAGACGGCCATTTTGTCCGTTTATAATGTCACGTGACAGTCGTCACATGATTTTGTTTCCTTAGTGACGATAAGTTGTTTATGATAGAATATAATGTTCAGCTGATTGCTCAGGCATATCGCACTTGTCGGGTCGATTTATATTGTTATATGTTGAAACAATAAAATTATCTGAGAAGTATTCACTTTTTCTTTGTCTTATTTTACGAACATTAAACATATCGCATTTATTCAGTTGACAAAATGGACACACCATCTAAACGGAAAGTTTTAACCCTAAAACAAAAACCGCTAGTCTGTCTGTCGGTCTTTTAAACTCTACCTGACTTCACTAAGTGTATTGTGACTGATTGTCCTTACCACGCGTTTACCTGTCAACAACAGTAAGATCTAATAATCAGGTGATTGTTTATTAATCAGTAAATACCTGTGGACTTAAGGAGTCGCGTGCCGCGTGTATTTTTCTTTTGTTTCTCAGGAGTCGCGTGCCGCGTGTCTTTTTCTTTTGTTTAGTCCGAATCATTATAACTTTCTTTAAACGTGTGTTTGTTTAAAATAAGTGCATGGTCGTAACTGTGTTGATTATGGAAGCCATAACGAGTGTCGGTCAAGGGTGACGGTTTGTCATCAAAGAGGTTCCACGCGGGGTGTTGAAAATTACCTACTACGCGCTTTGTGACTGTTTCTTTATTAACAAATAAAGAAACGCGATTAAATTTTATTTTAATAAAAGTTTCGGCATTAATATCTTTCATTCACATAAATATAATTCAGGAATTAAAATTCTTTGCAATGCATCATGGCATGTCGGATTTATTAAGTGATGTTATGAGTAGTTCTGATAAAGTTGAAGCAATGTTGGTAAAATCCGTTAAACAAAAAACAATCAGACTTTTTTGCATAAATTATTTATTATGTTGACAAACATATTATTTATATATATATATATATATATATGAGAAATTGATATAGATAAATAAATATGTACAAATCTAAACAAATTGGTTCGTCTTCATAAATTTGTCTTCTGGAACACAACCTGGTTTTAAAGGCCACCTGTCTTAAGCAGCCACTTTTGTTCAGTCCCATAAGTGACCTCTTAAAACAGGTTTTACTGTACTTTGTTATCTGGAATATTAGACCTACTGGGATTTGAAGAATTTTCAGTAGAGTAAAACGCCATTATGATGCCCCTTGATAATTGTGTACCATCTGGAATATTGGACCTACCACTAGGTTTCCATAAATTTAAAATAAATAGTAGCCAAATTTCCAAAATTTGTGAAAATATAGTCCTTTTTAAAGTATTTTTCCACAAATTTGCTAAAATAGGTTACTTTTTGAAAGAATTCCTCAGAAATTAGTAGCCAATGGTGATTTTGGCTACCAGGAATGGAAACATAGCTACCAGTACTTCAAGGATTTTCAGGAAAGTAACACTCCATGATAATGCCCTTAGATAACAGTGTAAGTTCTCTTTGGAATCCTTGACTTTCTGGTACTCGGAAGATTTTCAGGAGAGTAAAACTTCATTATAATGCCCCTAGATAAGTGTAACCTCATTTATCACCACCCACTTCCCACAGCTTATAAGGTCCCAGATTCCATTTGATTTTGTATTTTATAGCCAGACCTTATAAAAAATTACACTTTGATCGAACAAATAGTTGAAAGCACAAAAAGATTATTTCAGTACATTATACATAATGGTTGTTGAAAGGTCAAAGTTCAAGGGTACAAATACTATCTCTTCTAAGATTGTCCATGAGTCTAGACGCCATAGACAGAAAGGTGATGGGTGAAAGCTTTACATTTTCACTAGTTATATTGAGATTTTAGAAGCACCATTGATTTTTCATGAAGGTCTTAACGGTCTATGTTATCAATAACCATTATCATACCAGTAAATCTATCTTAATAACTTTACAGTTGAACTCGCTATCCTGGTGTATTTTCTACTATGTTCTTCTGGTCTATAAACAGTTTGACAGCAGTATACATCTCTATTAAGCCGTAAGGATTACACACTTATACTCTTTATTGCTTTTTAAGCTGATTTATATAAGTTCCATTTGCATTCATGTATTTTATGGTCTTTCTTGTGACTTTGAATTTGTCTAGTAACTCCTACGTAGGAGTTACTATTTTATGGTCTTTCTTGTGATCTTGACCTCGTCTTGTAACCCGTGCAATACTGGTAACTGTATTTTATGGTTATTCCTCCGATCTTTATTGTGTCTTGTATTTAGTTCATTAAGTTGTGTTTAAAAGCACACGTTTACAGAGGATTACATCGCCTCTTACTGCCTATGTTTGAACCCTACTCTTGACAAGTTCTAGTGTGAGAAAGTTTTGTCTGTTAGCATGTTGAAGGTTGGTGGTTTTCCTTGTGCACTTTAGTTTCCTTATCTGTCCCTGAACTGACTGCCTCAATATAAGTGAAAGATTCTTGACTTAGGCATAAAACTCCCAATATTCCATCAATCTTCAACTCATTGCTATGGTTATATTAAAAGATTGATATGTGGTGCTATAAAGGGTTCTGTAAATGTCTTCACCCCTGAAACTAAGCCAATTTATCTATATTAGCGATTGATTTTCTCCCTCTGAGCACAAACAAACTAAATTGATGATTCACACAAGGTTTTATTAAGCCTTATTGGTAATAGATATACAGTCCAACCTGCCTTAAAGGTCACCTCTGCTATGTTTCCATTCCTGGTAGCCAAAATCGCCATTTACTATTAATTTCTGAGGAATTCTTTCAAAAAGTAACCTATTTTAGCAAATTTGTGGAAAAATACTTTAAAAAGGACTGTATTTTCACAAATTTTGGAAATTTGGCTACTAATTATTTTAAATTTGTGGAAACCTAGCCTCTGTATAAGGCCCACCTGCTTTTAAAGGCCAATAAATTCTATTCCAATTGCTCTTAATTCATGTTATTTGAACCTGTATATAAAGACCACCTTTCTATAAAGCCCACTTTAACTTGTTCCCCTTGGTGGCCTTTAGACAGGTTTGACTGTAGTCATTTAAGGGTGACAGACTTGTTTTTTTTTTTTTTTTTTTTTTTTTTTTTTTTTTATAAATATATACGATTATTGCATGTTCTTATGTGTATTTTAATTATTACAGAACCAGTTCCTGTTAAAAAAGTTGATAATCCTTTTGCTGTTGATCGGCCAAAAGCCACACCAAACATGATATACAGACAAGGATCTTTTCGTGGTTTTGAGAAGTTACAGGAAGCGTCATCACCGTTCAAACGTTCTGTATCCCTTCGTCTTGGTGATTTACCATCCACTTTACAGAGACAGAATGCCATCGTTGCTGACACATCTCCTCCTACAAAAGCTAATTCAGGTCAGTAGTTCTCAAATGTATTTAAAAAAAATCCTAAAACAAAACTGGTCCATAGAGAAAATCCAGAGGAACATGCACAATTTACAGAACAGCTTTGAAAGATTTCTTGAAAGTTAGATCACACTTGCCAAGGAAGCAGCACTAGTACAAAAGTAGTTTGGATAAAACAAAACTACTTTCATTGACAGGCCAGTGTCATAATCATTCTTTAACAAATATTTTTGTAAATTATGCAAATTTTGGAAATCTTTCATTAAATCAAAATAAACATTTTTGACAAAATTAAATGCAAATGTTATAAGTTTGAAATGATCTTCAAATTACACCTTCTTGATATTATAAAAAATGAACAAAGTTATTACCGATTTAAGTTAAGGAAAATCTTAGTTAAGAAATGATTGTTTCACAATTGTTCAAGTGTGCTATCATAATAGATTTTGTGATGGCAACATTGAGTACTTGCACACTGGACTACAGTGCCACATTTTGATTATTATTTTAAAACACTTTGAAGCAATATCTTAGTAGTCACCAAGGCAGCCAGTGATATCAAGACAATTGGAATCATTTTCTTCTCATGTGGTGTACCAGGATCAAGTTTAAATTAGTGACACACCTTGAGTATAAAGGCTCATGCCACTGAACACATTGATTTATAATCCTCTATTCCACTAGCTGAAGAAATAAGCTTATAATCCTGTATTCCGAGTACTGTAAGGGTTTTTAATTTTGCGTATTTTTATTTTCATGGTATAAAAATTTACACATATCTGCATAGTTAATTTATCATGTTTTTTAAATATGCACTTCAACACAATAAGGTTAATATAATAATTTATCACGTTTTTTAAATATAGTTTAAAACTATGTATTAATTTTTGCGCAAAACAAACAACCGCGAAATAATAAAAAATTAGTACACCATGAAAATAAATATGTTTACAGTATGTTCTTCTGATATATTTCAGTTGTACATGCTCCCATTGAAGAGATATCACCTACTAAAGAACAAGAAGATTCTATATCACAGATGTGTCAACAGTTAACTCAGGGGTTATCTGCCCTTGCATCAGATGATCCATTTGCCAACGCCCCACAAGGCTCTCAGATTTCACCATCACCTTATTCTCAGAACACTTCACCTGCATTCCATGGTTACCCAGCAGTGTCACAAAGGACAAATGTTCCCAGTAACCAATGTAAGATATGCATTTATATTAGTAACTCAGAAGGTTGATTTGCAGGAGAAACTATTGTAATATTGTGCAGAAAATATTGGGGACTTTTGGTCCGAGAGGTCTTTAGAATAACAGTGCCTCTCACCACCTAGGTTAGAACCCTGTCTGGGTAGATACTAGTGTGAGAAAGTTGTCAGTTTGCTTGTAGAATGTTTAGTTAAGTCACCCCAACACAGTTTGGGTGACTTATTCATTTACCCTTTATTTTCTCTTGATACTCCAGTTTCCTCCACCATCCTTGAACTGACCGCTTCAAAATTGAATTATATTGTTAATACATTTTTCATAACTAAAAAAAAATGCACTAAGCATCTAGAAATATTCACAGTTTAGAAATATTTGTGGTTGTCATGGTCACAGCAATCCATGAAGAAAAGGCCACAGAGGCCCCATGTGCATAGTACAGAAATTTCACCATTCATTACCATAAGAGCATTGATAGTTACTAATTTTCTGCAAATTTCTACAAGCTACATGTATATCTATGAGAGAACTGATCTTGACTGGAGCCTAAAACACTATTCAATCAATGTGGTTCTACAGCCTACCTTATAATCAATACAGTTTAATGTTATGTGAAATGATATGAAAAATGTCTATATATTGTAAATTCCCGCAATAACATTGTTTTAACAGGTAAACACTATCTTATATTATAAGTTATACAGGGCTTTGGCAGGTTACACGGTCCCATGTACCCTGTCAAAGATTCATGTACTTTCATCTTTGACGGGGTACATGGGACCGTGTAACCTGCCAAAGACCTGTACAACGTTTTTGTCGCCCTTCAAAGCGTTACCAGTTGGATCTTTTTAACTTCCATTTCGTATTTTCTTTGACTTGCGTGCGTTGTCGCCATGTTTGTTTACCGTAATTAGACGTCAGAAATGTACGAGTTACTACCCTTTTACCGCTAAACGTCGTGTGCTCTCATGTACCCCGGCAGATTTCCGAACATCGTTCCATGTACCCCGGCAAGTTAACCAATCGCCATATGAGATATTTCTTTGAAGGGTGACAAGATTACATATCCAGGGGAAATAATAGTTCCATTCGGACATTAAAGGTCATTAAGAAGCCCAATTTGTCAGTATCCAACATTAACGCATTGCTTTATATTATATGTCCAGTGTAAATAATAGTTCCACTCGGATGTTATGGTGTATTATATAGCCCTACTTGTCAGTTTGAAACATTAATGTATTGTTTTATATTTACAGCACCATCTCCTCATCAGATACAGACAACTGTCCAAGTTGATCATCCTACACCACCATTACAACAGACCAACCCATGGGCAACACCATCCCAGGTCGTCAACACACGGGTTCCAGATGTCTGGTCCGCAACTACTTCTCAAGATGCTACAAATCCCTTTGCGGCGGCACCTCCTGCTAGTAGCGGTCCTGTCACAAATGGTGTGCCTTTCAGTGGTGTTTCATTTCCACAGCCACCACCCAGGTCTTTACATCAACAACCACACGCCCCTCATATACAACAACATGCCCGTAGTCATTCCATAGATACTGGTGAACTGTCCAGCACAAGTCACCACTGGCAAATGCGTCAGCAGCAACAACAACATAAACCCACTTTATTAGACCTGGCGCAGCAGCGAAGTTTTCAGGTTAACGGAAATACGTCGTGGTCAAACACAACAACACATACTTCTTTGTCATCACACCATTCGTCTTCAGGAGGACCAGGTGTAGATCCTTTTGATGTGGCATGGGCGGCTAAAGCCACAGGTACACCAGGTAATAAACAGAACAGTACAAATGCCACAAATCCATTTGCTTCCAAATCATTCGAAGTAAAGTTGTAGGGCAGACTGTGATTTAGGTTTTATATACTATTATTTGTGGAGATAAAAATTTGTAAATGGATTCATTAAAAGAATGATATTAATAGACTGATAATCCAGCTAAAACAGCCAGGACAGACCGTCATGATCATGCGCGTAATCAGTTTGACCTGCTAATATGGATTACTAGTACGATGAACAAATAATGAATTGCATATGAATCAAGTGATTTTGAAAAAGCCAATAGGTGACCATGGGTCTATTTTTATTAGTTGTAACAAACTAAAAAGATGGCCAGTTTTCTGGTCTGTGAGACCATTATTCCTAAAAAAAACGAACAGCAGTGATCCAAAGGATTGAGTCTTTTGGCCATATGTTTTGAATAATCAGTTGAAGTGGATGGAGATTTTACATGTGTATTTGGAATGGAATATACTGTTAATCTATTATTTAATTTAGATAGATAAAAGCTAATAATTACATTGTTGATGTATACAGAGTTACTATAGCAACAAGATCCAATCACCAGAGTTACTATAGCAACAAGATCCAATCACTGTTGTAATGAGTGTTACTATAGTAACAAGGTCTATTCATGGATGTATACAGTGATACTTTAGTAACAAGATCCTTTTATGGATAAATTGGTATTTATTCATGGATATATATCACCATGGAAACATGATCTATTTAGATGCATATACTGTTGCTATCGCAACCAAGCTATTTGTATTGATGTATACATGGTTACCATAGTAAAAGAGACCAATTTATTGATGTACAACATGTTACCATAGAAACAAGATCCATTCATTGATGTATACAGTGTTTATATAACCAGGTGATAATGATTAAGCGAGTAATTAATTCATTATTCATCCATTGTTTTTAACAACATTGTAAAGACAAGGTTTTTATAGTGATACAGAATGTACCTCTTATTATTATTATTATTTTGTAAATTTTAATTTTTGTTGCATACTGTGGTGTATACAACAAGGCTTATTGATTGTGATGGGGAAATACACTCATATTATCAATGTCAATATTCATATCATCATATTTTTTATTTTGTATTTTTAACAAACCCCCCTGAGTAGCCCATATTATAGTGTGACATTCTGACCTGTGAGTATTCATAAATTCCTAGATTTCAAAAAGTGCGAAATATTTGCAATTAATCTTTAGATTCTTTGTTCATTCTAAGTAGCAGATATTATATGTTTTCTGTTTTTGAACATCAATTTTAATTAATTCAGTATAATTTGTGTTTAATTCTAAATTGATTGTTTTAAGCTTTTTATGATCCATACAAAGACCTTGAGTTAAAATTGTCTTTGGAATGGCAGATCATGTTTATTGCACCATATCCATACAAAGACCTTGAGTTAAAATTGTCTTTGAAATGGCTGATCATGTTCATTGTACGGTAATGGTATCACAAGTTTGACCTTTTCTAGCTCACTTGTAAGAACTATGTAACAGATGAGTGAACATGTGTCATGTTTAAAAGTTTTTGGTTTAAGATTTTGGTTGACTTGGTAGACCCAAGCAACACTGTTTTTGATTATTGACCTTTTTGATAAATTTCCAACTTCAGGTGTTTGGAAAACATTACAATATGTTTTGTAGGAGCAAACACTTTATTGTTAGCACTGGTGGTATCGGTTTTTCAACCCCTGTTTGTGTATAGACCGATATTTTATTTACAGGTCAGAATTGTCACACTATAAAACTTTATTTTATAATCCCATATTTTCGTTTTTATGTCCATTTTATATGACTATATACATATGACAAGTAGTTGTGAGTACCAAGCTGTGATTGTCTTATATTTTTTTCTGGAGTTGTCTCCCATTACTGAAAAGGTTGTAAGAAAACTTGTTTTAATGATAAAAACAGGTGCTCTTGGGTTTTTAGTGAAAATTGTAATTCAATAACGATTTTGTTATTTTATTTTTTCTGGAGGTATTTTAAGTTACTAAGAGATTGTTTATAGTAAACTCTTTTTATGACAGAACAGTTATTTTGCTTTTAAGTTTGTTAATTTAGTGAAACAGAAAAATACTGAAAAGGTTTGACTGAAAAATTATATTTTCGGTGTGTGACAGACTGAGCAAAAACTTCAAGAATAGTCACTTGTGAGATCAGAGGTTCAGTCAAATTGTCAGCAGATTGGTTGTTCGGTGGAACTCTTTAGTTTTTACATGCACATTTTTGTTGACAGTCTTAAAAATAAAATACATACCAGAAAATACAACCAATATTTGCGCTGGGCATCACCAATGTCGTCAATTGCGATTTTTTTTCTTAAACTGGCGATAAAAATCGGCACTTGGTGATTTTTTTTGGCGACAGTTTTCAAAGTTCACCGGTAGCTTGGCCATATGTAATTAACAGGTGATAACACATTGAAGCCAGTGAGAACCCCTAATGGTACTAGTAAATAGTCAATTGGTGTAAAGAATGATAAGCTTTCACCATTGATTTTGTCTTTTAATGTCAAGTTCTGAAGTTACGTGACACTTTGATCGTTAATTAGGTAATCAGTTCTGTTTTTCTTTAGAGGTTTTGTTTTAATGTTTAATGGTTTTAACTGATTGTAATTTTACTTATGTATGGATTTTGTTTTAGAATACTTACTGTAACTTACTTTAAAATGATTTAAAAAAGTAGATTTTAACAGAAAAGTTGTGGAAATTAACAATTACTTTTTTTTAGTTTTATTGATTTTATTTACCATTATGCAACAGTGTTTATATTTAATGACATCTATACAAAATGGTTAAGAAAAACAACAAACTTTTGAAATAGACACATTTGCTATATCGGTACACTATTTCCTATACTGGTATCTATGGTGGTACCAAATCTTTATATGATACATGTAGATAGATACTATGAGCCTAACAATAACATTGTAACTACATTGATTTCAGTTATTTTTTATTTCCATTTTCTCTGGGAACTTGCCTTAACCCATAGGTTTATATAAAAAAAAATTAAAAATATTAAAAATAATTGGAGCCAAATTGCCAAAATTCGAGAAAATATACCCCAGTAGTCATTTTTGAAGTATTATTTTTTCAAAATTTGCTAAAAATAAGTTCTTTTTAAAAGAATTTCTCAAACATTAGTAGCCAGTGGTAATATTGTCTACCAGTAATTGAGACATAGTTTAACAACAAGTGCTAAAGTGATTAAGTATCTTTGTTGGTATGTTGAATATACAATACATAATAAGCCAAGCCAGTAAGAGTGTGTTTGGGATATCAGGTATAGGCAGATTTAAGATATACACTGTGGTCTTTTAAAATGATGGCAGATAATACAGTTTATCATCAAATATTTTTGACTTCATTTAGCTTCTTGTTTTAAGTTGCCTTCACTTTCTGTTTATGTTTTTTTTTTACTTGTTTTTGAGCTAAAGCCTTTTGCTTATAATGCAGAATAAGAAACAAAAAATGATATATTTTATTATCACTGCATATACAGATTATTTTCATTGTATAAAATACATCTGGTAATTTTTCCAATTTTTTGGCAGAATGAATTAATTTACGTGATTTTAGCTAATTTTTCAGGTTGTTTGTATCTTTTGTAGTTTACAAGTGGTTTGTTGGAAGACGTGTATTAAGGGAGACAACTCTTTATATTTTATATTGTACAGGAATCAACATGGTTGTTACAAGGACCTGATGGTTCTGAAATTTTTAGTGCATACAAATCATTTATTATTATTGCAATATATTTTTATTTCAGTTCTTAAAAACACAATTGAATTTATTAAGTAAATGTTAATATATAAGATACTGGTAGTTGTAGTTGTTTTATCAAAAGTGAGGACGTTTAAATTGAAACCCAAAGTAGTCTAGTCCTTATCTCAGCTTCCATTGAGACCACTGCAGTAGCTCAATTTGTAGAGTGCTCACTCTGCAAGTGGGAGGTTGTGGGTTTGAACCCTGACCAGATCTGACAAAACTTGAAAGTGGGTAGTAACTGTTCTTTGCCAAGCACTTGGCATTACGAAATGAGAGTCACTGCTCTTTCGGATGGGAACTCAAAATGAACAAGGTCTTGTGTCACGGTAAGCATTGCACAATAAAAAAAACCCTGCTGTATAATTCCATCAGGATTATGCAGAGGAAAAATTTCTGCACCTTGGTCTACAGCTGGAGATATCTCGATATAAGTGAAACATTCTTTACTGAGGCGTGAAACACCATTACTCAACTCAACTTCCATGGAGTGTAGCGACTATGAGTAACCCCTCTTCTTTTTGGATAAAATGCAATATATATTTTTGTAGGCACTAACTTATTGATCGTTTGAACAAGAAGTAATCATAATCAGTTTGAAATGAAATGTCTTTATCAATAGCAAATCATATAGTCGGAGCTCTAGCCTAATGGTATGAAAATGACAACATTTGACCATACTTATGTTCTTGTGTTTCTCAGTCTGTTTCAATTGCTTCTAACTGTAATTGACTCTGTAGCAGCCACAGATGGCATAGGCTACGCTTTTTAAAACTCTTGAGGTGTCTTTTGCATAAACTAAGCCACAGGACCTCGGTTTGGAGACTTTTCTGAGGACTACTCTAGTACTGAGCATTTAACAGTTCTAGTATGGGCAGGAGATGAAAATCATCTCGTAAAATTTCCAAGTCCGAAGTGAGGTTCAAACCCACAACCCTTGATTTTGAAAGCCAGTGACAGTACCACTGGGCCATGTTGAAAAGCTCTGAACTTGACTATGAACATTAGTAGTAGACAACGTTTCTCTGGACTGATTGTGACAGGATTAGACAAAAATGTGGCATGTTAGCACTGGACTGATTATTAATCATGACATCATTCTAAAATGTGTCATTAACACTAGACTGAATGACAGATATTTCATGTTAGCACTGGGCTTAATTATGAAAATTGGAGCATTTCATTTGAAAAAGCAATTATGAAAATTACTAAAATCTGACATGTTAACACTTGACTGCATTTTACACACAACAGCATTTGTTTAATATGTAGCATGTTAGCTTTATGAATTCGCAAACATTTCACTGGAATGTGGCATGTTGAGTACAGGGCTGAAGTATGAATGACAAAAACAAACGTACCAATCCATATTCAAATCACAATCCAATGGCAAAGTAAAATCTGGAAAACGTTAAACACGTGAACTTTCATCAGGGAAGTGAGACCGGGTGCTCCGGAAGGGTTACTCCAACTTATTAGAGTCCGAGCTAGCCGGAAAGACACTTCGGCACATTTTCCGAAAAGTATCTCGGAGTCTTAATTAGCTGATCAGTTGGAGTACGGAAGGGTAAGCGCTGCACCTGTTTAGCTAGCTACACACAGCACGTGTAAAACATGAAAGTTAATTGCGAAAATAAAATGCTCGCGAGAAAAAGTAATTATCAGTATATTTGCACATTGTCATTTTACACGCAGTTGCAGTATGTTTCAGCTGAAAAAAAGTGGAGATCATCCCAGCAGTATCGGCACGGTATAGGACAATTTTCAAATACGAGTTGTGTCCCTTATACCATGAGTTTAACGCGCGTTAAGCCTCACGAGATGGTCACAAGACCCAAAAACGAAAACTTAGTTGGGCTTCAAGCCGAGATATATTTATCATCTGGCAGACTGCGTGGTCGATATCAACGTGAAATATAATGTCTTGCTAAGTAACAAATCCAGACTGATTGTCAAACCCATGGCCACCAATCGAGGTCAAATAGATCATTTATCGTACTCATAAGCTTGAAAAGGGTAGGTTTGTATGAGATATTAATTATTTAAAGAGTAGAGAAATGGTGTTTAACGTCCCAGTCAAGATTATTTTACTTATATCGAGACGTCGCCAGCTATAGACTGGGTGCAGTAAGTTATCCCTACAGGTGCGTTGCGTTGATGGCATTATACAGCAGGGTCCTTTATCATGCCACGCCTACCTTGACACGGAACCTCGTTTAATTTAATTTCCCATCTGAAAGAATGGTGACTTTCGTTTCGTAATGCAGAGTGCTTGACGAAAAAACAGTTACTATCCACTTTCAAGTCTTTGGTCAGACCCGATCGGGGTTCGAACGTACGGCCGCCCCACAGTTACGGAGCGCGCACTATACCAACTGAGCTATCACAGTGGTTACCATTTATAGAGTGCATTGTAATCATAGTTTCAATCTGACTGAATTTTGACCATGTCTCTATTGTCGTGCCAATGTCATAGAGTGAAAGTGTGAAAGTCCGATCTTGAATGGCAGAAGTCTACTGAAGTTTGAACTCAATTATGAACAAGGCAGCACTGGACAGTCCGGCTCAATGGTAGGAGACTCCGAGTTGACTAATATATGCCATGTTAAGACTTGTTTGCATTTAAACATGACACCATCCAAACTATGATGTGGCATGTTAATACTATACTGAAATCTTAAAACATGGCAGCACTTAAAACAGCAGTGGGCTGAAGTTAACAATGAACCGATAAATGAAAATAGAGTGCTCGCGAAATGGGCAATTTACTATATATGTATTTCATTTGATGCAATGCAGTTGCATGAACTGGCATCAACGGTTAGAGTAAAGCCGTATCTCTTTTTCAATATATTCGGCTCAAACGAATGGCCGTCATCCTTTCCGTCTTTGAACAGTTGATCAATGATCATTACTGCAGGCTCGTGTTTCAATACGAGTTGTGTCCCTTATCCCATAGCCCTATAGTCCAAAGTTAGTGATGCTCAACTTTAAGATCTTTAACTTGGAGCCGGGATCGAAACCGAAAACTTTATCAAGAGGAAACTGTTTTTTAACTAAGTCTAAAAGTAGTCTTTTCCATAACCAAAATACATTATTGCCAAATCCGTTTCACGCCCGATGTATAAAGAAATTGATTCACTATATCTGCACGTGTCAAGCGTATGCACGCATACGCGTATGAGCAAACACGGTGCTATATATATAACCCACAGAAGTGATTCCAGTGTTTCATACAAGATGGGATACAATAAATTAGACGTTTATTAATTAAAGCCTTTTTCCATTAATGTAATACGCCATGTTTGTTTGATAGGCGGAAGCATGAACGTAAATACGCGCGGTATGATAATAATTTATTATAATCAAACCAGTATACATGTAACATTATGTTGACCTCATAGTTTGGCTGTGTTATCTAATATTCGGACAACGTTGGTCAATATTATAGTGACCGGTGCCAAGATGACCTACTAACTCTCTACCTGACCTGAGAGAGTTATTTAAACAATGAAGAAATAGTTTTGTTTATTTACACCTTTCAACTTTGTTTATTTTATTTCATTACGTTGGTTATTTTCAAACTTTATTACAGCTAGTTGACCATTGGTCTATGTTATCAGCGTGGATAAAGAAAACAATGGCGTTGTAAAAGTTATAAATAAATAAATTGGTATTTAAGAGACACAATAAATGGTTTAAAAGTAAGCGTGAATTGTTTTAATTTTTTTTGAAAAATAATTGCATGATGTGATATTTAATCAGTGTTCAATCTAGGATCTTTTTTTCAGAAGAAATTTTCAAGATCTTTTCTATAAATAACTGCATGATGCGATATTTGTTCGTTTAATTTTCAGACGGGGACGGGGGCATTTTTCAAAACTATAACATGATCATCAATATTTTTGCATCTATTTAATGTTAAAAATATGCACCACTATGGGGTGATATGGCAAAATAAAAGATCAATGGCCCCTTGGTCCCTACTAGCTTAGAATGAACATAGATTATAAGAGTAAAAACAGTGTGGACTCATGATTAAGCAACAGTCGGAACATAAGCAATGGAACAACATAATTGAAACAGGAACATAAACAATGAAGCAACAGCAACGAAATAGGAACATCAGCGATAGAGCAACAGCAACGAAACAGGAACATCAACAATGAAGCAACAGCAACGAAATAGGAACATCAGCAATGGAGCAACAGCATTGAAACAGGAACATAAACAATGGAGCAACAGCAACGAAACATAAACATAAGCAATAAAGCAACAGCAACGAAACAGGAACATCAGCAATGGAACAACAGCAACGAAACAGGAACAACAGCGATGGAGTAACAGTAACGAAACAGGAACATAAGCAATGAAGCAAAAGCAACATCAGCAATGGAGCAACAGAAACGAAACAGGAATATCAACAATGGACCAACAGCAACGAAATAGGAACATCAGCAATGGACGAAGGGCAACGAAACAGGAACATCAGCAGTGGAGCAACAGCAACGAAACAGGAACATCAGCAATGGAGCAACAGCAACGAAACAGGAACATCAGCAATGGAGCAACATCATTGAAACAGCAACATCAGCAATGGAACAACAGCAACGAAACAGGAACAACAGCGATAGAGCAACAGCAACGAAACAGGAACATCAGCAATGGAGCAACAGCAACGAAACAGGGACATCAGCAATGGAGCAACAGCATTGAAACGGCAACATTATGGAACAACAACAACGAAACAAGAACAACAGCGATGAAGCAACAGCAACGAAACAGGAACATCAGCTATGGAGTAACAGCAACGAAACAGGAACATAAGCAATGAAGCAAAAGCAACATCAGCAATGGAGCAACAGAAACGAAACAGGAATGGAACAACAGCAATAAAGCAACAGCAATGAAACAGGAACATCAGCAATAAAGCATTAACAATGAAACAGAAACACCAGCAATGGAACAACAGCAACGAAACAGGAACATCAGCAATGGAGCAACAGCATTGAAAAAGTAACATTAGCAACGAAACAGGAACAACAGCGATGGAGCAATAGCAACGAAACAGGAACATCAGTAATGGAGCAATAGCAACGAAACAGGAACAACAGCAATAGAGCAATAGCAACGAAACAGGAACAACAGCAATGGAGCAATAGCAACGAAACAGGAACAACAGCAATAGAGCAATAGCAACGAAACAGGAACAACAGCAATGGAGCAATAGCAACGAAACAGGAACATCAGTAATGGAGCAATAGCAACGAAACAGGAACATCAGTAATGGAGCAACAGCAACGAAACAGGAACATCAGGAATAAAGCAACAACAACGAAACGGGAACATCAGCAATGGAGCAACAGCAACGAAACAGGAATATCAACAGTGTAGCAACAGCAACGAAACAGGAACATAAACAATGGAGCAAAAGCATTGAAACAGTAACATCAACAATGGACCAACAGCAACGAAACAAGACCATCAGCATTGGAACAACAGCAACGAAACAGGAACATCAGCAATGGAGCAACAGCAACGAAACAGGAACATCAGCAATGGAGCAACAGCAACGAAACAGGAATATCAACAATGTAGCAACAGCAACGAAACAGGAACATAATTAATAGAGCAAAAGCGTTGAAACAGTAACATCAACAATGTAGTAACGGCAACGAACCAGGAACATTAGCAATGGAGTAACAGCAACGAAACAGGAACATCAGCATTGAAGCAACAACAACAACGACGACGACAACACAAGAACACCAATAATAACTACAGGACGGTCACACTAAGTTAACGAGTTGGTGCCGAATCAGCAGATAATGTAAAATAGTGCTAAAAAAGAAAAAAAGAAAAATGGAGAAGAAAAAGGAAAAAACGGGGACAGTTGCAGTATATCGACAATAGCAATGATTTAAAAAGGAGAAAAAGGCAATTTTGTAAATGGGGATTACAGCTTATAATCATAATGAAATACCAGCATAAAGATGACAAGAGATAACAAAAACAACAACTGCACCACCAGTGCTGTTAGAACAATGTTTAAGACAAAGATGCAAAATAAAGCAAACGAAAAGGCAAAAAATGACAGAAATAAAAAACTGCAAAATCACCAACATTCATTAAAAAAGATGGTATTAAAAAGCACAACAATCATAAGCACAGGCATATCCTTTATAAACCATTGGCTTTGTTGTTAATTTTGTTTTGAATGAAGGTGATAGGTCACGAAACAAAAATGTACTGAACTGTTGAGTGGTCACCCGGTCGTATTAAGTCACAGGACCAGTGGTCAGTAAGGTCATTTTGTAACAAGTATATAATTATTGTCTGACTGTTGAAGTAAACTCGGGGTCATGTTCTTCAATGGGAGATAAAGTAACAATATACCAGGGATGCCATCTTAACTTTTATTACTTTATGAGATAATAATCACCGAATTCAAAAGGGCGTTTTAGTGCAAGCAGAAGGTGAAGTGACCATTGCTAAATGTTTCACAAGACAATAATTGTAATAAGCTTTCATTAATAGAAACCACTTCTCATGACATCGTGATATAATGGAGCCATTCACAAACAGTAAAACCTCGATTTATCAGGGCCATCGTTGGTCCAGGCGTTATAAAGGGGTTTGGCAAAAAATCGAAGAAACAAAAAAGAAAATAGACCTTGGGAATTCAAAATATTGTGACGGTAAGGGATGTTGGGAAGTTATTCGTGGTGCGTAGTAGTTACTAAAGCCAACTGTACAAAAGATTGAGCTGGAGTGGAGAAATGATGGCTTTCGCCCCAGTCCAAAAATTTTCACTTATAAATGTCAAGGCTATTAGTTCTGGGGAAATGGGTGAAACCACAGACCTTCGGCAAGCAAACTGACAAACTTTCTCACAATAGAATCTCCCCAAATGGGAAGAGATGTGACACATATTAGTACACTCGGCCAGGCCACCCATTTCCCACCCAAATAAGATGAATAAGTAGAATATGTAGGTAGATGAAGCAGCCAAGTAAAGAGTTTTCCTTTGTTAAAAAACAGAACAAGTGTGATGCTAGCATTGAAACTACTGCTTACAAGACTCCTGGGTTTTTGACAGACAACATATGGTAATGACAATTATTCTAAGTCATGTTTAAAAAATGACTCGGTATACCCAGATTTAGTTTCAGAGTCGCATTCCATTTTTTTTCATTTTTTTTTAAAATCATTCAATACATTTTTAAAAAAGTATATGACGTTAATATTAATTTCGCCGAAATAAGAAATTTGATATCCAATGGGTTTTGTATACGTGCACGTCTCATTTGTTTTTCCCATACATAAGTTTTGTCGTGAGACACTGATTAGTGGCTGGCACGTCTTATTGTCTGTTGTACCCTCAAAGTGCTATTAAATAATTGTACTATACCTAACTGCGTCATGTTATATGCACTTCAAATTGTAAGTTGATAGATGTTCAGAAAGTCTTTCGCTAATCAAGAAAATAAAGTCTGATACGAAATAAAATAGATTAATGCTACATAAAAGTACTTATCCATTTGCAAGTTACTAAGAGAAAATGTTGGTCAAAGCAATGTAAGTGCAAAACAAAAAAAAACAAAACAAAACAGGGGTTGAGGTGGTCTAGGCGTTATCTATGGGTACGGCACCGCTGTACGGGCCTGTACTGGTTGGCTGGGTTCTAATGATATTGTATGGACTAAGTGGTCTGTGTGCCTATGCGGCATTGCTAACAAGTGCAATAGCACTCTAATATTCGACATAAGTGCGCATTAGTACAAAGCAGATCGGAGATATTTGCACAAACCTCACGTAACATATTAACTTATGATTAGATTTTTCCTTGAGATTATAAGAAAAGGAAAGATTGCTGATGCAACGTAAAACAGCATTCAAACAACCAAACAACTCCCAAAATTAATTTTAAATTCTGAATTTCTCAATTTGTGATACCCACACTATTAAATATTATTATGTATGCCAACATAGAAAGTCATATACAGTCCAACCTGCCTTAAAGGCCACCTCTATATAAGGGCCACCTGCTTATAAAGGCCAGTAGAATTGTATCCAAATTGTTCTTTATTCATATTATTTAAACCTTTATATAAAGGCCACCTGCCCATAAAGACCAATATTACTGGTTCCCTGGAGTGGCCTTTATAGACAGGTTTGACTGTACATATATTACTGTGTTATTCTTGTCGGTGTAAGTGCCTACTCTTCTAGAGCACCTGATCTCACAATCCTTATGTTTAGCGTTTGCTTTAGGGTACACGATGGTAAGTTTGCTTTAGTGTATACGATGGTAAGATTGCTTAAGTGTATACGATGGTAAAATTGCTTTAGTGTATATGATGGTAAGTTTTTAGTCTATACGATGGTAAGTTTTCTTTAGGGTATACGATGGTAAGTTTGCTTTAGGGTATACGTTGGTAAGTTTACTTTAGTGTATACGATGGTATGTTTGCTTTAGTGTATACGATAGTAAGTTTCCTTTAGGGTATACGATGGTAAGTTTTACTTAGGGTATACAATAGTAACGTTGCTCTAGTATTTACGATGGTGAGTTTTCTTTAGTGTATATGATGGTAAGTTTGGTTTAGTGTATACGATGGTAAGTTTGGTTTAGTGTATACGATGGTACATTTGCTTTAGTATATTAGATGATAAGTTTGCTTTAGTGTGTACGATAGTAAGTTTTCTTAAGGGTATACGATGGTAAGTTTTCTTTAGGGTATACAATAGTAACGTTGCTCTAGTATTTACGATGATGAGTTTTCTTTAGTGTATACGATGGTAAGTTTGCTTTAGTGTATACGATAGTAAGTTCCCTTTAGGGTATACGATGGTAAGTTTGCTTAATTGTATACGATGGTACATTTGCTTTAGTATATTAGATGGTAAGTTTGCTTTAGGGTATACGATAGTAAGTTTTCTTTAGGGTATACAATAGTAACGTTGCTCTAGTATTTACGATGGTGAGTTTCCTTTAGTGTATAATATGGTTTGTTTGCTTTAGTGTATACTATGGTAAGTTTGGTTTAGTGTATACTATGGTAAGTTTGGTTTAGTGTAAACGATGGTAAGTTTGGTTTAGTGTATACGGTGGTAAGTTTGCTTAGGTGTACGATGGTAAATTTGCTTTAGTATATTAGATGGTAAGTTTGGTTTAGTGTATACGATGGTAAGTTTGCTTTAGGGTATACAATA
Organism: Anadara kagoshimensis; assembly: GCA_021292105.1. Classification (NCBI taxonomy): domain Eukaryota; kingdom Metazoa; phylum Mollusca; class Bivalvia; order Arcoida; family Arcidae; genus Anadara; species Anadara kagoshimensis. Next base: position 22,771,326 of record CM037858.1, read on the forward strand.
GTAAGTTTATTTTAGGGTATACAATAGTAACGTTGCTCTAGTATTTACGATGGTGAGTTTCCTTTAGTGTATAATATGGTTTGTTTGCTTTAGTGTATACCATGGTAAGTTTGCTTTAGTATATTAAATGGTAAGTTTGGTTTAGTGTATACGATGGTAAGTTTGCTTAAGTGTATACGATGGTAAGTTTGCTTTAGTATATTAGATGGTAAGTTTGGTTTAGTGTATATGATGGTATGTTTGCTTAAGTATATTAGATGGTAAGTTTGGTTTAGTGTATATGATGGTAAGTTTGCTTAAGTATATTAGATGGTAAGTTTGGTTTAGTGTATACTATGGTGAGTTTCCTTTAGTGTATACGGTGGTAAGTTTGCTTAAGTGTATACGATGGTAAGTTTGCTTTAGTATATTAGATGGTAAGTTTGGTTTAGTGTATATGATGGTATGTTTGCTTAAGTATATTAGATGGTAAGTTTGGTTTAGTGTATATGATGGTAAGTTTGCTTAAGTTAGTATATTAGATGGTAAGTTTGGTTTAGTGTATACTATGGTGAGTTTCCTTTAGTGTATACGGTGGTAAGTTTGCTTAAGTGTATACGATGGTAAGTTTGCTTTAGTATATTAGATGGTAAGTTTGGTTTAGTGTATACGATGGTAAGTTTGCTTAAGTGTATACGATGGTAAGTTTGCTTTAGTATATTAGATGGTAAGTTTGGTTTAGTGTATATGATGGTATGTTTGCTTAAGTATATTAGATGGTAAGTTTGGTTTAGTGTATATGATGGTATGTTTGCTTAAGTATATTAGATGGTAAGTTTGGTTTAGTGTATACGGTGGTAAGTTTGGTTTAGTGTATACGATGGTAAGTTTGCTTAAGTATATTAGATGGTAAGTTTGGTTTAGTGTATACGGTGGTAAGTTTGGTTTAGTGTATACGATGGTAAGTTTGCTTTAGTATATTAGATGGTAAGTTTGGTTTAGTGTATACGGTGGTAAGTTTGGTTTAGTGTATACGATGGAAAGTTTGCTTTAGTATATTAGATGGTAAGTTTAGTTTAGTGTATACCATGGTAAGTTTGCTTAAGTGTATACGATGGTAAGTTTGCTTTAGTGTATACTATGGTTTGTTTTCTTAAGTGTATACGATGGTAAGTTTGGTTTAGTGTATACTATGGTAAGTTTGCTTTAGTGTATACTATGGTTTGTTTTCTTAAGTGTATACTATGGTAAGTTTGGTTTAGTGTATACTATGGTAAGTTTGCTTAAGTGTAAACGATGGTAAGTTTGCTTAAGTGTATACGATGGTAAATTTGCTTTAGTATATTAGATGGTAAGTTTGGTTTAGTGTATACGATGGTAAATTTTCTTTAGTGTATACGATGGTAAGTTTGCTTGAGTGTATACGGTTGTGTATTTGCTTTATTGTATACGATGGTATGCTCGTTTTAGTGTATACTATGGAATGTTTGCTTAAGTGTATACTATGGTAAGTTTGGTTTAGTGTATACGATGGTAAATTTGCTTTATTGTATACGATGGTATGCTCGTTTTAGTGTATACTATGGAATGTTTGCTTTAGTGTGACCATGCGGTGCATTCTTTTTTATCACATCGTATGGTGGTAAATTTGCTTTATTATATACGATGGTAAATCCATTTTGGACTCACTAACCCCAGCTGGTTTATGGCTGGCCGTAAGATACCGAGGTATTTATAAACTCATTAACTACATAACTCTTTATAACATTTCAAATAAGAGTATTTGGGTCTATGTGTATCGTATTGTGAATGGAATATTTATTTGTAAACCCAATTTGACAGGTCAGAGCCAGGTTATTTCGAATCCTTTAAGGACACCTGTGGTCAGTTTTACATTGAATGTTGTGACCAGTACCCTGTAATAAAATTACGTGCCATATTTACGAGCTTACACTCAAACATTAAAGGTATTGTACTGGCAATGATAGGATTCACCCCATTGTCGGAGAGGCGCTAACAATTCAAACTTATAAATATATATGTAGGCAAACGACATTGACCTGTCCGCGTGACCTTTAATTTAAATTATTTATGATGGAAGAGTATTTTACATATAGAGAACACACGTGTTTATTTCGTTCACATAAAAAGAAACACACAACACGAACACTATTTAAGAATTGACTGAGAATTTTAATTCTACCCATGTAATATATGAATATTCCTAATGAAGGGTCAAGCGGACAGGTCAATGCTGTTTGCCTCTATATATAATACTTTTCTTTATTGAAATTGTAATTAACATTTATATGTATTTACTTTGTTATGGTTGAAATTGTAATTTTTCAAATAACTAGTTTTCAATTTAAATTTAATTAAGGTCCTCCTTCCTTTTTTCCTCCTCTGTGGCCCCGAGACATAAGTCATATTGCCTTCTTGTAAGGTCGATTGCGGGACATTGGATATAATGGCAGAAGTTCACAGAGACCTGTGTTTGATGTTACATAACTGTCGGGTGTACCTCGTCACCTAACTTTTAATATTCTTACAAGTACCATAAAGGTTTAAAGAAATATGTAATGTTCCACTATAAATCATATTGCTTTGTACTCTATGATGTCAATTAAAACTTTCATATAAATACCAAAATTAACCATTGCAAATTGATATTATTTCTGATTAGATAAAGGGCAAAAGGTTAAAAGAGACATATCATGCTATAAAATTTTGAATTTTCTGAATAAAACATTTTTAAAAAAATTCATTCAGAAAATTCAAAATTAAAAATATGGCATATATACCTACAGAACAGAATGTAATTTACAGATGAGCAATTTTCAAATTAAACCAGCTATAGACCAGCATTTGGAACAATTTGCTCACAAACTAAATCAAGTGGAACTGGAGAACTTCAACCACAATAGCATTGTGTTTCATTATAGATTACAACGCAATGCATGTTATGCCAGGATTTCGAGAATGTAGCTCTTTAGGTCAAACATGCAATGACTTCACCGAACATTGAATGCAACAAGTGTTTATCAAGACAATAGGATAAATAAGATACCAACAGCTATAGCTTCAATTAACACCAGAATAAAACGATTGTTTATTAGGCGATAGAATGAATTGTCGATTAAAAAAAAACAACCAACACTTGCATATCCAATATTGTCATATTATTAATAAGGTACAGTCCAACCTGTCTTAAAGGCCACCTCTATATAAGGGTCACCTGCTTATAAAGACCAGTAGAATTGTATCCAAATTGTTCTTTATTCTTATTATTTGAACCTGTATACAAAGACCACCTGCCCATATACTTGTAGACCTTTTACTGGTTCATTGGGTGGCCTTTATAGACATGTTTGACTGTATACTGATCAAGTTTTTTTCCTATAAGCTCAGTTTTGAATTTTTTGATGAGTTAGATTTTTGCGTTTTGTATCAATAATTCATGTTATTTATAGAGTACAATTTCATTCATGCAACCCATGCACAGATACTCCATTATTGCCTCGTGACCATGTCAACCGGTACCTTGTAAGATCACCATGAGTAGTGCACTGGGTGTCAGTTTGCCCCGTGTTACATAACTGTCGGATGTACCCCGTCACCTAACTTTTAATATTCTTACAAGTGTCATAAAGTTTAAAGAAATATGTAATGTCCCACTATAAATCATATTGCTTTGTACTCTATGGTATCAATTAAAATATTCGCATTAATACCAAAATTAGCCATTGTAGATTGGTCCTATCTCTCATTAGTCTTAGAACAAAAGGTTACACATTTCAGGTTTTAGAAAAGCATTAAAACTACTTAAACGTATTTATTTTCGCGGTGTACTTATTTGCGCTTATTTCGCGGTCGTTTGTTTTGCGCAAAAATTGAAACAGAGGGAAAATTATATAATGCGTAATGTGTTATAATACATACATGTATTTGAAAACCGCGAAAATTTAACTACGCGTATATGTCTAAATTTCATATACCTCGAAAATAAATACACGCGAAATTAAATACGTTTACAGTAGTATTTACTAAGTTAGGATATCAGGTGCAAACGCTGTTAATTACGAAAATTAACAATCAGTTCATGTGCTTCTTTTGAAATTGAGATGGGGTTGGCATGTGCTTCTTTTGAAATTGAGAGGGGAAGAAATGTCATGTGCTTCTTTTGAACTTGAGAAGGGAGGAATTGTCATGTGCTTCTTTTGAACTTGAGAAAGGAGGAATTGTCATGTGCTTCTTTTGAAATTAAAAAGGGAGCAATAGCCATGTGCTTCTTTTTAAAATTGTGAATGGAGGAATTGCCATGTGCTTCTTTTGAACTTGAGAAGGGAGGAATTGTCATGTGCTTCTTTTGAACTTGAGAAAGGAGGAATTGTCATGTGCTTCTTTTGAAATTAAAAAGGGAGCAATAGCCATGTGCTTCTTTTTAAAATTGAGAAGGGAAGAATTGTCATTTGCTTATTTTAAATTTGTGAATGGAGGAATTGTCATGTGCTTCTTTTGAAATTGAGAAGGGAAGAATTGTCATGTGCTTCTTTTGAAATTGAGAAGGGAAGAATTGTCATTTGCTTATTTTAAATTTGTGAATGGAGGAATTGTCATGTGCTTCTTTTGAAATTGAGAAGGGAAGAATTGTCATGTGCTTCTTTTGAAATTGAGAAGGGAAGAATTGCCATGTGCTTCTTTAAAAACTGAGGAGAGAGGAATTGTTATGTGCTAGTTTTAATTTTTTATGAAATAATATAATTCAAAAGTAGCCCATGCCAATAACAACGTTTTCAAACGTTACGTGATACGGTGCAATGACACATCATTTAGCAACACGCAGGGTATTGAGTTTCTTATCAACGTCTGTTATAGAATATTCAAAGTAGTGCATATTTTTCGAGATTTCCAAAACAGTGCTTACAAATACAAGAAACAGAACATTCTGATATTTTATGAACACAAACAAATAATATAATATAAACCAAAAATCTATAATCTCCGGTTTCATTGGAGCAGTACATTTAAATGAGTTTTTTTTATATTTGAGCACTGCTCAATGTTGGACATTAAAGCAAAGGAAAAATGACCAATGTCCAAATATACAACTAACCAAGCACGTACCAGCGGATAAACAAACATATTAATGCAATGAAAGTTCTTCAAACAACACATGCAACGTTGGACTTCCTTGACCTTGGAGCAGCATCTCTTCTTGCTTAGTCTGTTTCGTTCACTTCTAGTTGTAAGCGTTCTTTGTAGCAGTCACAGATGGCCTACTCTTTTTCGAACTCTACAGCGGTGTCCGTAGCTTGCACTGAGACACGGGACCTCGGTTTTGAATCTCATCCGAAGCATCAGTTATAGTAAAATTGGCTTTGAAGATTTCACAATGACTGACTAGGTGAACGGCTGTAATAAATGGAGGATTACTATTTATTTATTTATCTATTTATTTATTTATTTATTTATTTATTTATTTATTTATTTATAATTACTGATGTTTAAAGTAAAACCAATTTTCGAAACAAAAATAAGTACACACATTTACATGCAACATTGGTTGGTCTTCAGACAGTATTCGTTCAATGGGCAGACTTGAAAGTGGGTATTGACTGTTCTTTTGCCAAGCACTTGGCATTACGATATGAAAGTCGCGGTTTTTTCGGATGGGAGCTTAAAATAAACGAGGTCCCGTGTCACGGTGGGCTTCGCACGATAAAGAGCCCTGCTGGATAATGCCATCAGCGCAACGCACAGGCAAAATTTCTGCACCTTCGCCTATAGCTGGCGACGTCTCGATATAAGTGAAATATTCTTGACTGGGACGTTAAACACCATTACTCAACTCAGCTCTCAATTCTGTCATCCAAACATTCTTAAAATACTTTCAAAACCATAATCATTATTACTACAACTCCGTTTATCAAAGATTTTGGCTACATTTGACAAAACTTTGGAATTTTTTCTAGTGGTATTAATTATTACGAAGTGACCTAAAGGTCAATGTACAATGTACAATTTTGGTCTCTGCTCAAAATCTTATTTCAAAAAGTCTGCACACTCCGTAAAATTTTCAATTTCACTTCAAACTGAAAATTTTCTATATTCAACAATTCCACCTAGAATGATTGGTATCTCAAATTACCTTGCAATATTATACAAATACAAATACTTTATTGTACAAATATATCCTCGTGTACAGTCAATACAAGTATAATAATTACATGTACAGCCAAACTTGTCTATGAAGGCCACTAAGGTAATAAGTACACGTGGCCTTTATGGACAGGTGGTCTTTAAATACAGGTTCAAATAATATTAATGAAGAACAATTGGGATAAGATTCTACTGACCTTTATAAGCAGGTGGCCCCTATATAGAGGTGGTCTTTCAGGCAGGTTTGACTGAACATACAAATAAAAACAAGGTTTAAGTAATAATGAATATGGTTTAAACTCACCCAGACATTGAGTTCTAATGACTGACGCCTTTTCAAAATAGCCCAACCTATTTTTAATTATTTTAAAGACGTTAAAAAATTCATACATTTTTTTTAGATATTTAGGAGACTCCCTTAACACATCCCGGGGGTACAAGGGTTGTATACAGTCCAACCTGCCATAAAGGCCACCTTTATATTAGGGCCACCTGTTTATAAAGACCAGTAGAATTGAACCCAAATTGTTTTTCCCATAATTTTTGAACCTGTATATAAAGGTCACCTGTCCATAGAGACCATTTTTACTGGTTCCCTTGGGTAGCCTTTATAGACAGGTTTGACTGTACTAATGTAATGCTTATCTAACCACAGATAAATCTTGGGACCATTTAGAGCCATTTCGCAGCCAGATTACAACTCATTCTCATAACTTTAACAAAAGTGATTTTATCTCGCCATGACATCGCCCGCGGAAGAAAAGTAAAAATTTTCACCCAAGTTTAACCTCTCAATACACTTTAAAATGTCCAGCCTTATATTATTGCGTAATTCTTTTAAATAGCTTCGTACCAGAATGGGCCGGTCAGTCCGGTTAGATAGCCTTCGTTGAATGATAAATGAAGATATAATTACGTGTAATGTCGGAGATTACACAAGTCCAGTACTTCTGGGAAGTTTAAACATTTGCTGCCCAAGGTCGTGCATTAAATAATTGATTTTATCGTTACGCTAGCGTTGGTCAACGTTGACATATTTATACAATAATTCACTGACCATTACAAAGTGAACACACTGGCAAGCACAGATGGACATCGAATTTTAATAACACTACATTATGTCATTATTATTTGTCAAACCCTCGTGTGTGTGATTTTAACAATATAATCACGGCGCGGAAATTGATTTTAGTTGCTATTAATTTCACTTCTTAAATAACTAATGTGCAATTGTATTCTACGATCCCACCCCATGAATAATAAAATTATTACCCTATTTAATTGTGTCCCTTTACATGTCAACTGTTATTGTATAATCTTTAGGCATTGGACATTTTGACACTTGTTACGTTTGTTGCTAAGTCTTTTTAGAATGAAGGTTTTCTCTGCTCCATCTTTACCTTTTTTGAAATCGATCATTAAATACATTTTAGACATTGGTTTATGATTAAAGTTAAAAAATGGTATATGTCAGCAGCCATTCGAGCTTTGCATTTCTAATAAGAAAAACTTGCATATTTCTATTTCCAAATCCTACATGTACGTACTACGCCTTTTACAACGCATTATTATACCCCACGCTTAAAAAGTGGGGGTATATAGTGACAGGGGTGTCCGTCCGTCCTTCCGTTACACCTTAGGTACCTATCTCTTATCCGCAACTCCTCCTAAACCCTTCAATGGATTTTCATGAAACTTTCACACAATCTTTGTGATATAATGTAGATGTGCACCTCCTATTTCAAAAATTTGATCCGATGGATTTTTTTATGTGGGGGGAGCGGGGGGTATTTTTTGTGAGCTTGTGGCTCACAATTTTTCTAGTTTAACAATTATTTTTAACTCCGACATTGTGTTTGTGACAGTGTAATATACGCAGTTCTCATAGAAAATTCAATAACCTTTCATATACTCAACAAAACAAGTTAGGGACCGATGTAAAATGTTAAATAGAAATCCATAAAAACTGAACAATTATAACAATCCATTTGTGTTTTGTTTTTGTTCTCTTCTTGTTTCAAATGATGTAAATTTTAATGTAATGAAGTACATTTTTTCTGCATGATATTATATCTCATTAATGGATTTATGAGAAGTGTGAAGATGAAATGATATGATTTGCGTTCATGTTTTTGATGTGGCCCTTAAAATTTTTAGTTGAGTATTGTTGTTCACTGACTTCAGCCTTACTCTAGCGGAAGTTCCGCCGCAAGTACAATAAAACACATAAAGGCATAGAAAGAAAAAAGTTGTCACTATGGAAATTTATTTGCGAAAGCGAATTTGTAGCAAAGTCAACGGTAATGACAGTTCTTTCGATGGATGATAACTAGGAAAAATACTATTATGCATTTAACAGCTTTCTGACATTTGTAATTTAAATTAGAAATGAGCTGTTTTAGTTCTTTATTCAGAACTTTAAATAGCACATTCAGTCAAGACTATCTATAAAAGACACTAAAGGGAACCAGTAAAAGTGGCATTTATGGGCAGCTAACCCTTATATACATGTGCAAATAACATAAATAATGAGAAATTGGGATTAAATTTTACTGGCCTTTAAAAGTTTATATAGAGGTGACCTCTATTGCAGGTTCGACTGTATTTATTCAGAACCTAAAATAGCACTTATAATAATAAAAAATAAAAAATATAATAACTATTATCATCATCATCATCTTCATCATCATTATTATTATTAGTAGTAGTAGTATTTTCATTATTATTATAATCCATCTGTTTTCGCATAATTAAAAATTAACACGCACGTGGTTACGAAAAAGCTGAATTTATTGTGTAACCGTGATTATTGACAAAGGTTGGTGTACTTTTCCACTATATATAGGAAAACTAATTAAATATTGGATTTGATACATCTGTAAGAGTTACGCCAGTAATTAATTTGGCCAATCTTTTGATCAGTTAGATTATAATACTGGGGTATTAATCATGGTCCGATTAACATAACGAAAACATTATATAATATACCTAAATCAATTCATTTATAGTGTGGGAATTGGTGTTGACAACAATGGTAGAATCGAGTAATCGATTCGGAATATTGCACCTTTTACGACCAAATAACTACTAGTTGACATCATGTTCAGAGAATCTGTGGTTAATAAACGGGTTCCCAAGGTAATTTATACTCTGTAATATTAAATGAAATGAAATCCCTCTTGAGAAAGAAAAAAGTCATGATGACCTGACCGGTTATTCATCCATTTGGGTATAGGTATCCAGTCACCTGTAACAGACGACATCTTTTAACAAAGTTAAGAGGTTAATGTGAGGCAACAGAGTGACCGTTACTGACCGCAGTCCAATAGAAATTGGATGAAATTTACCCAAGTGTTAACAAATTGTCTTTTAAGAACAGTTAAAATGTAATTGTATGAGTTCACAGCAGTTACGATTTGAAAAACGATATCTCTGAATCACCTACATACAGTAAAGACATGTCGAAAGTTAAACGCCAAACCAGCAAATAACTACCGAAACAATAGCTTATCTCGGATCATCGTTTGCTACTTCTTCGACAGTTATAATTCATCGATCTCTCGACAGTCTATAAAGGTCACCCAAGGGAACCAGTAAAGTGGCCTTTATAAGCAGGTGGCCTCTATATACAGGTTCAAATAATATGAATTAAGAATTGGAATACAATTCTGCTGACCTTTATGAGCAGGTGGCCCTTATATATAGGTGGCCTTTATGGCAGGTTGGACTGTATTTTAGCCACTAGCTATCCGTATCTCGGCCACTCGGTAGCCGAGCTTTGACCCTTTTTCGTTAGCTCAGAGTTAAACTTTCGACAGGTCTGTACTTTACATGGTCGAAGCAGGTGTCGACGTTTTGGCTTATTATCTGTGACACACAGTTTCTTTTCTACCTAACATCTAAATAAATATTTAATTTATATGCTTGTTATATGAATAATTAGTTCATTACTAACCACATGTTGCATTTATTTCTGTTTGTTTAAGAAAGCAATTTCCATGTCATTTTACAAAAATCCATCTACTGATTAAAAGATCTTTGCAACAGCCAATGCAACAAAACACAAAATAAAGACACACACAAAGTCCATCGATTATAAATGTCATGTGTTGTCATGTGCTACTTTTGAATGTATTATTTCATAAAATTCAAAAGTAGCACATGACATAAAATTCCCGACTTTGGACGGGCACCACGTTTTTCCGGTATTCGACAAACGGAAACAACATTTATTTGAAATACCTGTTGACAGAAAATCCTAAAATGAAAACGACTTATATAAGTACTATTATCTTTTATATTTACTTCTTCTTATTATTATTATCATCATATTGTAATTAAGTGAAATTTCTACAAGAATAAAACTTTAACTGTTACTATTCTTTATTTTTTGCTATGTTGAAACTTTGGTATGAAGACCGTTTGTGTATTGTGTCTAAATCTTTTACTTTGATGCTAAACAAGAGAATCGTAACCCTCTAAGTTCTCAGTAATAAAGGCCGAGCTTACGGATCTCAATGCCTCTCGCCTCCCAAGCTCCGAAACAGCGCCCACCTCCTAGCTCCGTATGTCATAAAAGAGATACGAATATTGGCCGCTGTTCGGAGCTTGCTCGCCTCCTAGATTCGAAACTCACTCGGACAGATCCTAGTGTAAGAGATCCTTGTGTCATTTGTCAGTCCGCTAACAAAATGTTAGTAGTTTTCGCCGGTACCCTGGTGTACTATATAACAGGTAATTCTGCAATCTGCGGATCAGTAAGATTGGTCTTCAGACCACAAAATACAGCCACGGAGCCAACAAGTACAAGTTGACCCCCCCCCCCCCCCCCCGAGCTATTGGAACTTTGGCAATAGCGTCTTTTAAATTACCAATGGATGATGCAGGTTAAATTTTGTCAAATTCGGGTCAAGATGGAGATGGGGATCAAAGGCTTACAATTTAACAGAATAATTGCTTCTGATACCTGGCTACTGGTTCCTCCTTATCCAAGCCCCCTCTCTCTAATTCCCCCAAACAGGAACAAATCGGTACAACCGCCTTTCAGTGTACTAACACGGCGAAAGGAATTGCAGGATACGAACGAAATGTATCCAGGATGGTCCAACGATGAACATTGCAAAAAGCAACCATTGCTTTACGATGAACATCACTGACAGTAGTGTTGTCAGTTATGCCAATAGCTTCAAACACCAATTCGTCTATCAACTATCTAAACTGCTGTGTCCTTGAATCGGAAATTCTTCATTGCAATGCCAGCAAGTTGTCGCATGGTAACAATCCCTGGAGTATCCGCGGTAATAATTAATGATTGTCCTCAGTGCTAGCATTGAACTCCTTGTAACTACACAGAAATACTTCCGGTTCCGCTTCCATATGTAATGACTCTCAATGACTTCTTCGGTCTTTCGCTTACTGACAGTAACCTCCATACCAATATTGGTACAAGTTCTGGTAATCCGCTGATTTTGTGTCACACTTGGCACCTTGAACAAATTGTCGCGAGGTTTCGTAAATTTGCGCGAGACTTAGTCTAGAAATTTCGCCGTCGTCGATAGATATAGGCATGCGTAATGGAATGTTAACCAGGATTCATAGCTTTTATTCCGGTATGTTTGATACCACAAAAATGCAGTTCCGGATATCCGAATAAACAGTTATGGATAACTCTTATGATTAGATACGGACATCTGCGCGGAAATGTCAAACGTGAATCCCGTTCGCTTCGAATTCAATTACTAGTATATATGAATATACAGTGTCAGCACTAGATTATGAGAATTAAAAGAAAGTCAAAATCATATGTTGGACTGATCGTAACTGCACCAGCTAACCCCCCCCCAAAAAAAAATAATAATAATATAAAAAACGGAGATGGTAAGTTTCTTTCGGAGTAATAAATGAATGTGGTACCGTTTCAAGATGATAAGATTTTGGGTATGGTTCATTTTTAGAACATTTTATTAAATAATGACAAATTTATTTTGAATTTTGACATTTAGCGAAAGCAAATTTTCTTTTTCGATGGAAATCAAGAAACAACTGGACAAATTAGCTGTCAACAATTTTAATAAGGGTTTACCTACAGCTGTGGCCAGTTGAAGAAGAATAAAGATGAACAGATAATTAAAATTCATTTAAATTAGATTTTACGCGCTGATTACAAAAGCAGAAAATAGCCATGTTAATTGAAAAGAGACTCTATAAATATCTTAAGATAATTTAATTGTGAGTTAAGAAGTGACCGGTGGCCTATTATAAATATTATGTACATTTTGTGGTGCATTATGATTTGGACTTGTTCACGGTTGACCATTGTTTCCCCGGACTGATACATAATAAGGAGGAGGGGTCACTTAGAAGTCAAATTTGTCCACTTCACTGACCATCAGAAAATTCAATAGCCTCTCTAAATCCATATGTCACATTGGATAATGACAGATGCAATCTTCGGACATTGTCCAGTGTTGTCCATCGCGTCCGCATCATTAACATCATTAAGTACCATTAATAATACCTATGGACCATATAGGACAACTTCTAAGATGCTATCCCTTTTAGTATTATATGATACTTAGATAAAATGAAATCGAACCCCTGACAAGACGGAGATTGAAGTCATAAAATTTTGAGATAAAACTGACAAAAATTATGCAACGGGGAGATAATTTGAGTGATTAAAACCTTATTTCTTAATTACTATACTTATGACATCTAGGGGAAGCTTTAGTTGTTAACATGTAATAATTGTACGTATCAGCTGTAATGTTACCGTAATTAACATCCTATAAATTATAATTGTCCATCTAAGACATGGCATTTGGATACCATTAAATACTAACGACAGATGAATTAAGATTAATCAGTCAGACTTAACATGAAAGGAACTTTCCATTTAAAATAAATCACATTAACATGCTTTATATGGGTGAATGATTCCAATATTTTGTTAATTTTGCAGGTGCTTCTCGTAAAGTTGTAATGATCTTGTACGCAAGAGACTGGACATCTTACAACATCGGAGAGAGAGAGAGAGAGAGAGAGATTATTCCAAAAATGGTCCTGAAGCTAACACGCTTACAATCAAGAATACCCGTGCCACATCGTAAATTTTTCAATTTTTCAAAAATTTAATTTTCAAAAATTTATAATGCTGGTCAAAGCGGTTCGGTAACTGGCATAAAAGAATATTCTGTATTGACCATAATAATTACAAACATTACTTTACGTACATTTAACTATTTCTTTATAATAGTCGGTTGTCATATTTTTATTTTTGAATGTTGAAATCATGATTCAGAAAATTAAAAATATAAGAAATATGCCATCCGGGTTACTCCTGTCTAGTACGGTTGCCGTATTATAATTTTTGAATTTTCTGAATGAAATATTAAAAAATTTTACTTGTCATATTATTTTTTTGAAAAATATGTCATTCAGAAATTTAAAAAAATTAATATGACACCTTGTCTGTCTGTTTCATATATTTTAATGAAATCAGCACGTGATAATTGCTTGGAACTATTTGAATATTTTTTGCTACAATTTATTCAAGCTTCTCATATTGAAAGCTCACTAAACGATAATGGAGTAGACCTGATCTTTTCGATTCTGTGCTGACCATTTATTGGGCGTAAATAATACAGTCGAACCTGCTTTAGAGGTCATCTCTATATATGGGTCACCTGCTTATATAAAGGTCAGTAGAATTTTATCCTAAGTATTCTATATTCATATAATTTAAACGTGTATATAGACCATCTGTCCATAAAGGTCATTTTACTGATTCCGTTGGGTGGTCTTTATAGACAGGTTTGACTGTAATAACATATTTGTTTCTAATTCTAATTAAAAGATTTAATGAAAAAATTAAACAAATAACATGCATATTGAACTATTTGGATAAAGTTTGATGGTTTTTAAAGCATTGAACTATTTTTCTGCATCAAATCCTCAATATATACACGTATAATATTACTAATATAAACAATAGAACAGTGGCGACCGCAGTTATCTTTCCGGAATCGAAATGAGTGTTCATCCTCCTCAACATTACAAATAAGTGTTCTTTTGTGATACCATCTCCGATTTAATTACTATACATACTGAATTATTTCCGGTGTGCTTGAGAGTCGGGATCCTTAAAATGCTTCTTTAATGTTTCTCGCTTTCATGCACTAATTAGACATTTTGATTGGGTATATCAAAATTAGTGAATTAACCAATGGAAGCTGACAGGGAAGTTTACAACAAAAAAGGATGGAAAAATAAATTATTCAGTAACGAATCAAAATAGGAATGTCAAGTAATAAATAAATAAATAAATAAATAAATAATAAATAAATAAATAAATAAATAAGTAAATAAATAAATACGCAAAGCATTTAGCTCAGTTTATTACTATTGATTAGTTTTATGTTTCAAAGACATGTTTTTTTTACAATATTATCAAGTTATCTGTGATACCCCAATAATAAATAAATAAATAAATAAATAAATAAATAAAAAAAAATAAAATAAATAAAATGAATAATGGGTACTTGACTCAGAGCTACCAATATCATGTTTGCAGCAACATGTACTGATGAATATGACATGCAAAACGCATAATGATCAAAATTTTTGCGTGCTACAATTCAATTTTTGTAAAATAAATAAATAAATGATACAATATAATATAATTCAAAAGTAGTACATTGCAATTTGAGAATCCGAATAAACATGTGCTCAGTAATATCATACAAGGATACTGTTACTTTTCAAGATTTAAAAATGCTTCATATATACTGTACATCTTCACTTTCTATTTGGAGTCGTAACAAGTTGCATAATTATCGAACAATTACGTTACGTAGCTCTCCCCTCCGAGAAATAAAATTTAAAATCAATTCTGACCTATTATTTAAAATTCAAATCCTGCAATCTGATAGGTCAGGTTATCCCATCGAGGACGCTGACAGAGTCTATCATTACATGAAGGATCTTATCGTCCTGTCCATTCTCATTAATTTGACCATCATGTAACTCTAATTAAGCCTTACACTTTATGACGTAGAACAGGTCAGTGTTACCGGTCAGATGTAATATGGCATGTATAATAATTGATAACTTTAGATGGGCTTATCAAACAAGGTCAAGCTTTCTGTAGAATGGTTTAATATTTGACAAGAAGCCAAATCGCACGTGTAAGAATTACAAAATACTTTCATCAGTGTACTCTAGTTCACCCAATATGTTCCGACGGGGCCCTCAGTGGTGGCTGAATGGTATAACGCTTACGGATAACAGCGCTAAGGTTCGAATCCGAAAGTTCATCAGGTCAAAGCATAAGGAAGCTTTTGAGCTCGCTTACCGCAATTGGCTGGTTTTCGCCTGGCATTCCGGTTTCCCCGTCAATCAAGCCTTGAACTACCCCCTATATGCTGTACTGTCAAACCTGTCTATAAAGACCATCAAAAGGAACAAGTAATAGTGACTGTTATGGACAGGTGTCCTTTATATACAGGTTCAGATGACATGAATAAAGAACAAATGGGATAAAATTCTACTGGCCTTTATAAACAAGTTACACTTATATAGAGGTGGCCTTTAAGGCAGGTTGTACATATGCATACTGTTTATGTTGGTAAAAAGTCTCGATATAAGTGACAGGATCGTAATTTGGGCGTAAAACGCCTTTACGTACTGCACTCTTACTCCGTTTGTTCCATTTCTAGAATTCATCATTATTTCTTCATTAGGGTATTCTGTGGCCATGGATTTAAATGTAATTATATCACTGCTCTTCTGTTGAAATAGTCAATAATAAAATGAAATGGCTCTGAAAACCTGATGCACTACACAAAACTAATAAAAAACGCTTACCGTGTCCCGGTTTATTGGATGTGTCCATTTGCTAGGTAGTTTTAGAAGGTTCCTTCAATGCACAATTTAAGCAATACGACGCAGCTACCGTAAAATTATAAGCAGAATCATAGGCGTAAAATAATTATTTAAAGACGCATTAGTCAGCATTAAAACTGAAATGAAACTAGAAAAACTGTGAACCACAAGCTCACAAAAATACCCCCCGCTCCCCCCACATAAAAAAAATCCATCGGATCAAATTTTTGTTTACTTTGTCAGTTTCTTTGCCGCAGGTCGGTAGTTTTTCACGACTATCTCGGTTCCGTCTTTCATTCTAAACTAACCGCCTCGATATTTGTATTTGTAGAAAGTTTTCTCAGTTCCTTGATATTATGGCGGCTTTCTCAACTCACACCTGATGTCTTTACTACGCTTACTTGTTGTTGGCCAGTACCATGGCACTGTGTCTATTCTGTTTTGTATTATCTTGTACAAATCTTATGCATACATTTTGAGCAGAATTGCGATGCAGTTTCTATCTTTCACAAGTACAATCAAACAATATAGTATTAATCTTACGTGTATACATGCATTTCCGTAGCTTGGACTCCTAATGAAGTCACAACGCCTAATGTAGTCCAGAATTCATTGGGTGTCGAATATTACAACGCCTTATGAAGTCTAAACTTCAATAAACGTTTACAATTTCGACACAGATTGAGGCTCCAGATAAGAAGACTTTTTGGTATTACAAAATGAAATTATTCTCAAAATTGAACTATCGTATTGAGCCTCAATTTTGTTGTTATTTCGACGCCTAATGAAGTCTGAACTTCTTTTAACCATTGAACTGTCTAAAACATCACAAATGTAAATGATAGGCGTTGGGCTTGCTATGCAGCACATAGAGCAGATATATTGCCCTTCCTGCTCTAAGGAGCAAAAAAGGGGTAGTGGTAACCAATTAAGTGAAACAATGGCGTTTTTTGGGTCCAAAAACGAATCTTTCAATTAAACTGAAGCTTTCTGTTCTATAATTTGGACACTGGATGACAAAAATGTTTGCTGTGTTTCCAAGGACACTATAATACTGGGATAGTGTATGAACTTTTTATCATCAAAACAACACATGGCTTTTCTTGTACCGGTATCTAATTGGAGAAATAACTTGTTATTCTACTTTCTTTTGTGAGAATGTAGTAAGTAAATAGTTTAATTATTGTCTCACTTATCACATTTAAAAAACATTTAACAATATTCACAAATTAATACATTTGTATTTATGTAATAAATGTGATTCCTAGGAGATACAATAAAAATAAAAATAATTGATTAAAATACAAGAGAAAAATTAAAAACTACACATTTTACGCCTTTTAAAAGTTGCAGGAGTGTGGGCATTTGGCGGAGATGTACTGTCACTGGCTTTCGAAGTCAAGGGCTGTGGGTTCGAATCTCATAAGGGATTTGGACATTTTCTGAGATGATTTTCATCTCCTGCCCATACTGGAGCTGTTTAAAGCTAAATACTAAATAAATAAAGGTAGTCTTTCGGATAAGACTCAAAACCCAGATACCGTGTCTCAGTGCACGCTAGGGACAGAGAAAGAGTGCGCCACTTGTGACCGCTACAGAAGACGTTTACAATTAGAAGCGATTGAAACAGAATGAGCAGCATAAACATAAACAAACGAAAATAAGGCTATGATTAAACTTAACATATATTATGGGACGGCCCAAATAGACTTGGAGAAGAACCATCGAAAGAGAATGAAAAGAGCTGGAATGAGGCAACAAAAGTAGCGACAGACAGAGGCAAATGGAGAGGTTTTCATGTTTTTGCCATGTGCTACTTTTGAATTATATTATTTCATAAAAAATCAAAAGTAGCACATGGCACTTTTAACAAAGACCCATTTTTGAACGATTTCGTGTGCCAATCTGTGTTGCATAAAGTTTGCATCGCCAAAATCGAACAATGAAAATGCAAACAGAAACATAACACGTCTCGGGTTCTTTTCTCGATCATCACGCAATCCCATGTAACATCTAATACTTCATTATTCTTTCCTAAATCATATATACAAAATTCTACAATACAGCAATAAGATGTGATTAAACTTCAGTCTCATATAAGATCTAATCAAGAATATCAGAATATCATTTTTCCACAGTCTGGTCCATCTTATATATTTATTTCAAATGACCCCGTCCTATCTTGATTCTGACATTTTTAGATAAACTTTAAGCAATCTAGTGTTTCTCTTACTATTAATTTTGACACCGAAGTCAGCATTGATCCTATGTAAGTAAATATAAAATACACATACACTTTTGACCCGACAGATTACGTGTTAAAGAAAACATGTTTTGGGATAAAATTTGAAATGTTAAGATTTCACCTCTGTTTAGCCTCATAGCTTCTGGATCGGATAACCTAAAGCAGACGGCGTGAGCTTTGTACATATTCATTTAAAATAACAAGACTTTAGACACTCTGCGATAACTTCCTTCACCAAGGTTAACAGAACTATGAAATGTTGATTAACAAAGGGTAATGTTATTCTTGGAGGATCTTCCTGGTGTTATAACGGCTAATAATAACTAAATATGGGAGGAGAGGAGGGAGGGAATCTAACAGGTAGACGGCATTTAATGAGTAAAAACATAAGTCAAAGGATTAGGAAAATGGTTTTAAAATTATGAAACAGACGACAGATAATAATAAGAATTGGTAAATCACAAAGAGTGATTCTATGATTATTTGTTTGATTGGAATTGTTCATCTAGATTATCAGTTATTAAAGTCTCTTATTTTATTTGGGAAAATAAGCATAGGCACTTGATACGGTAAAAATCCTCCTCCTATGTATAGGATAAAGGCATGTGATAATATTTTACCGTATCAAACGCCTGCATGTGAAGATAAGTGAAAGAATCCACCAAGTGGTATTTTAGCATAAATGAATGACCTTGACATGAACATTTTCGTACCCAGATCTAAAAATATTCCCCGCAATATGACATCAGAGAACAAGCATTACCGTCGGTTACGCCAATCGACGAGAAGTTACGTGACGTCATTTAACACGATTGCTACTCAAACCGTTCATGTACCTGTAAATCGGGTCACATGAGCAAGACGAGATTTACAGACCTTGTTACAAGGCAATCGAACTTGTAAGAGAAGGAACATAATATATAATGCATGAATGACACCAATTACCACAGCAACCGTTTGCGGCAGTGTTTGGCAAGAATTTGTTAGGGATATTTCTCAGTAACACTTTAATTTCTGGACATGGCCTGAATTATTTGAAGTGGTCTTTCATGCACGTAGCAACACATTATACCTCCCATATAACCAAACTGTATGTGCTTTTAAAGCTTTTCCCATTGCAAAGCATATAAGTCAGAAAATGACACATGGTTAAAATGCATTTTAACGTCGTACTTTAGTAAAACTACTGGTTTCATTTTGAGACAATGAATAAGTAAATCAATCAGTGAGTTTCAAATTATTTCAAATGAATTGGTCTTGAGATGAAAATGGTGTTTTTCACCTCAATTAATATCCTTCCCGTTCCACTTATGTCGAAGTGGTCATTTCTGAATGGTGGAAGAAACTGAAGTTTGTTAAGAAAACTATGGGTCTCTTTTGTCATACACCATTTTTTTAATTTTAATCATAAAATGCATTTGACAATATAATAATATACCATTTTTTAATGTATTTTATGATTAATTAAAAAAATGATATATGACACGTTTGAAAGACAAATGTTTCACGGTAACAAACCATATTTATTTATTTATTTAATTGTTTATTTATTTGTTGTTTCAAAAAATTGTATATAATACAGAAAGGTGTATTCATACAATGTAATAAAACTTAAAAAAAACAACAACAAAAAAATAGAATTATAATATAGGCATTACTAGAAAAAAAGCATATTAATTAATTATCTATCTATTTATTTATCTAGTAAGGACACGCACTGCCCATTCGTCTTTTCAATTATTTTTGTTTATAGCATCAGATATGAAATACCTAGAATGTCCTATGTACATTGTTACTATACGTAACTTTGATGAGAGGGGCAATTTTTCTTATGTTTACTACTGGGGTTAATTAGAGCAGAAATACACAAACATTCCCGCATTATTACAAAAAATGTCATATTTTTGTTTTATCTTCCTCATGTTGACACCATTGTTTACTTAACAAAGATGTGTGCACTGAAAAGTGC
Source organism: Anadara kagoshimensis (assembly GCA_021292105.1). Taxonomy (NCBI): domain Eukaryota; kingdom Metazoa; phylum Mollusca; class Bivalvia; order Arcoida; family Arcidae; genus Anadara; species Anadara kagoshimensis. The sequence goes on from CM037858.1 coordinate 22,791,560, forward strand.
ATCTGTCAGGACAGTGATATTAATGGTAAATGACAAGCACATTGTCTTAGTAATGACCATATACTACAGCCATGATACATGGGGGAAATGTTGTTACTTCATTTTACAAACTAACCACAACTTAATTTGCTTTTCTTTCTTGACATTATCGTTGGACCACCGTAAATTTTATAACCTTATAATGCAATTGTCTTATACCGCACATTGCCCTCCAAACACACACAGAATGGCAATATCCAAACCGTGGATGGAGAGGTTAAATAGAGACTATTGTCTCTAATCTCTGTTTGGTTTCATTATTCAAAACAATGAAAAAGACAAGTTAAAGACGACTTTTTGCATTAGTAATAAAATATGAAATTTTTCAATAGGAAACTTTTTTCTCTCGTTGTTATGGGATCTTGTTTTTTATAAGGAGTAAAGGGACAATTTGCTGTAACTCTATAATACAATATGCCAAACAACAAAATGTTATCCTGGTGACTTTAAATGATCTTTAAAAAGGAACAACAAAAAAACAAAATAACATAAAAAATCCAATTCTTCTGTGACAAACATTTCTATGCATCGCCAATATTTCTTATATCATTCTGTTTCAAAACATTACACTTGAATACATAAAGTTAAGAGTCTATGAAATAATGAATATGAAGAATTTTATTCCGAAACGCCTGTCCAGAGCTGCAAAATTGAAACTGGTTTAGTGATTATTAGAAATGCACGCTCATGGGTGAAGTTGATTGCATTAAGGGTGTTTTACGCCCCAGTCATTTTTTTGAAACTGATGTCGAGTTGGTTACTTCAACAATGATAGAGGAAACCGAAGTGCCTGGACAAATCTACCGAGTTTCGTACTCACAAACTTCATCACACTAGTACGTGCCTGAGTTGGATTCGAACCTATATAGCTAAGCGTTAAGAACCAAGTTTATGACATCGGTGATTGCGTTTCTTAAGCAAATGAAAGTTATAACAGGCTGCAAAATGTTATTTTGTGACTTTAAAAATGAAATCATTATAGTACATGTTATTTGAATTTTAGACTAAATGCACAGTAAAACTGTCTACAAAGGGAATTTGAAGGAATGGTTGAAAGTGGCCTTTATTGACAGGTGATCTTTGTATACAGAAAATTTTACACACTTGACGTGGACCATTCCACATATTCCTATATGCCATGTGTATGCAGTTTTGTGTTGTTTGTGATGTCCACAACCCTGACAATTAACTTCTAACTAAAGTCCATTACTGTCATAACTAATAAACACTAAAAGATAAATGGAATACTTCTACTCAGCACGGACATTTCAATGGTCAGTGTCACATGAATTCGGTCATATTCTGCAAGAATCCTGCAGTGATGTATGGTCAGTTATGTCCGATACGCCACTTAGGCCAGCTACACTTAGTGCTGTTGTGCTACAAATTTATTTCAGCACCAAATTTTTCGGGTTTTATCAACTGGACACATAACATCTGGTGTTAATAAGTGAACTTTTTAAAAAGGTTCGCAACCTATTCTGACCCCTGTCCGTCAAAACTCACTCAACAGATATCAAATGGGAGTCGTCTGTTAGGTGTCCAGTATCAAAACTATGTAATTCTTATTGCTAAACACTTTTCACATTGCAGTGCATTTTAAATTTGTTTGAAAGTTTAATTCATGGGGTCATTTGGTCAATTCTAACAAAATAATAACAAAATAAAATAAATAAAAAAAATTGTAATAATATAAATAAAAAAATAATAAGTAATGTCTTTGGGTTAATTTTCAAGAAGTTGATCTTTATTTTAGTATTTAATTAAGTCATATTCAATTTGTATATAAATTGAGATATTCAGACACTCTTTCTTTTTGTAAAATATTCAAAATTATACCAGAAACGAATTAATAAAAATGGAATTTTAAACAATAAAGGTTTAATTCTGTTAGCATACTGTTAATTTTCACACAAAAAATCCACAAGAAGAAATTCATCGTTTTTGGATTAACAAAGTTTGTAAAATAAATTAATAAATGAATTATCATATATATACATGTATTTGTTTTTATTTGCGCACACATTTTTTTTTTCACTGATATCATGTAAGATATATAATATGAAATGAAAAGAAACCATTAGTTTGTGTTGTACTCTAAAAAATATTAAAATAGCACAAATTGCATCGACCTCAAAAATGATAATGGTTTCACCTTCATACTGCTTATGCTGTAACTGCAATTGACGGATCGCCGGCCACACCCACGATGTTCCAACAAAGGCCGCCATCACGGTACCAAAGCAGCGTCACGGCAACTAATGACGTTCTAGTGTCAGTGACGGCGCAATTCAGGCCAAGTTTTCATTCTTTTTGCGTTTAGTCCTTTGTCGGAACATTGTGGGCGTGGTCAGCGATACGTCAATTAACAATAAGTATGACAAATTGAAAAATGTAATATGTTCTGGGGAAGAGTATTTTAATTAATGAATTATGAAAACTGACCTTTTTCGATAGATCGAAAAATATCCTGATTTAAAAAAAAAAACAATTTAAATTGAAATAAAACAATTTACATTTCATCACAATATATCTAAACAGGGGTCTAAGGACTTCTAATTGTACCCGCCACTAAAATTGAAAATTTTACTGAAAAAAGCCAAAAGATGAAAAAAGTCATTTTTCAACATTTCTGTAAAAATAATTTTTCAAAATATTTTATATACTAGTAGTATTTTATCATTAGGGTACGAAAAGAATCTCCACCCAGACACAATCGTTTGTCATTAATTATCCGTACACGGAAGACACACGACTAGACTAAAGCACGCTGTAACTAATTACTCGCAAATTTTCAATCTCGGGCAATCGTTCAAAAAGAGCAATCGTTGCAACACGATGATGGCTTATTTTATTAATCTTATCATCATCTAATGAGGTCGACAGTACTGTAGTATATTTCCTGAAGATTATCGTCAGTTACTTTGTACTATTTTACCAGTTAACAGATGTGCCCTTCCGCGTGTGTATTACCACTTCCTTTATCAACATGCATCAGATTACATACACGCTTTTGATGTTTAAGTAAACTTCCCTACAAGTTTCTCCGATTAAACTTTTGCACCACGAGTCCGATTTCATAAATATATACAGCTGTAATATTGTCTGTAGTATACAAGCGTTATTTACGTAAGAATTTGACCTCGATTGTTGCGGCCTCGAGGTGAGTTGTACCTGATCGTTATCGCAATACTGACTATTATTACAACATGTTACACCTTTGTCTTACCGGTCAGTTTAAATGGCGTTTACACAGATGTACTATCCTTTGTTTTACTGGCAAATAACCAAACAGGTTATGATTGCTGTTACATGAATGTGATAAAGGTGCCTTTACTGGCACAGGCAGCTCTCTGCATTTTGACTAGCTGGTTAAAATCGAAGAATAAAATGTGTTGTAATTAATATTTAAAAAAAACTAGATAAATTTATAGGTTTTGTTTGGTCGTTATCAAATACAACATCCATGTTCGCTTTTATGTTTGGAATTCTTTAATAGCTGTTGATGGGACTTTGTAATGCTCAGCAAGGTCAAAGGTCAAGGTCACAATCTATATTCCTAGACTTTTCGGGAGGGGGTATTTGTCGGTGTTTATTGAAAACCCGTGTTGAGTTTGACGTTTTGGAATATTTCTCGTATTCTTTTATTGCTGTTGTTGGGATTTGGTAATGCTCAGGAAGGTCAAAGGTCAAGGTCACAATCTATAATCCTTAGACTTTTCGGGAGGGGATATTTATTGGTGTCTATTGATAACTCTGTCCGTATTAAGTTTGACGTTTTAGAATATTTCGGTGAAGTTTCATATTATATATAACAAACAAGCTGAATTGCAGATGGCTAGATGATTATAATACGATCATCCGACCGCGAGGTCATCCGAAGTTATCCGAAGTTATTTGAAGTTATCTGAAGACACCCGAAGAACCTTAAGAGTTTACAGAGGAGATTGATGAATATCTTGAACGAAATTTTACGTCCACGTCAAGAAAATTTCACGACACCATCTGCAGATGAAGTGGCAGAAATTTTTACCTGCGCTCATGGAAATGTGCAGGGAGGGTTCTTTAACGTGGCACGCCTGCCGTGACGAGGGACATCCATTTTTAAAGTCTTTTGCGAAGGATCCTATAATTTACATTTTACAGAGGAGAGAAGAGAAGCTAAGCTATATAGTTATCTAATAAGCTCAGTATACACGTCGGCAAAATAGCAGGAACATGATAGAAATTCAAACAACGACATGGCACGTTAAGCTAAACGTTAAGATATCCAAGTATAGCAGTCGAAGAAAGCTTTCAAGAACCGTCATGTGCTACTTTTGAATTTTTATAAAATAATGCATTCAAAAGTAGCACATGGCAATGTTTTCAATGTATTATTTTAATAAAATTCAAAGGTAACACATGACAGAATTTTAAAACTGATTGACATCGGTGAAATGAGAAGAAAGAGATTTATCAGCGTCAGTATATACAAATGTAGTAATTTGGTGGATGCCAAACCTACCACATAACACACCTGAATCAACAACCATCAAGGCACATGAGATACCATTTCTGGTCTATAGTGAATGCACGTGTATATTAACAAAAAACAGAACTTTCCATTGGAGCAAATGCCATTATTTCCAAATTGAGGAAGTGATACATAAAAGCTTAACTTGCCTCGCATTCTTCAATGTTTGACAAGTGCTAAAGGATAACAATTGGCAAAAACAACCAACCATGTTACAGAATGTGCGCAGAGGAAAACATTACAACACACTAGTAAAGAGTGACCAGAATATTGACATAACAGATAATCAAAATGATTGGTTGAACTAGCGAGCCTTCGTGGTATCCAGCGTGGTATGCCGCATGCATGCGCTAGACATGTTTCTCTAGGATTCATGACTAAAATAACCTAACAAACCTTGTTGCCATTGCGTTTTCAAACATTCCGTTTTAAAGAACGAACAACACGGGTAAATAAAAAGCAACTAAGTGTAATTTGAATATATATTTAACCATCGAACTGTCTAGAAATGGCGTTTATAGTGCTATAACTTCCATTGCCGTGTAAAGCGAACCGAATAACGCTCGCTAGCGCATTATGATTAGATTGCTTTGCACGGCAATGGAAGTTATAGCACTGTAAACGTAATTTCTAGGTAGTTCAATAGTTATTTTTTTGAAAATCTTGTTTTTGTTTTTGAATCCTGAAATAAAGTAAATTTAAACTCTGTCGTATATGGCATGCAATTCCAATTGCTGGAACAGCAAATCAATGACGTCACGGATATAGGCGTGAGCAAGAGACGAATGACGTCACATTGACACCTATAACAACAGAGTTTAATAAAATAAATAAATATTTTTCGTTGTTCGTTTTAGTCAGTCGTACCCTTCTGATAACTCTACAGAGTCGATAAGGGGCACATGGGTTAAAAAAATCGTATTTTCAAAATACAATGATGTAATATTGTATTTTCAAATTAGCATTTCATACACCGGTATTCGAAATAATATTTTGTGTATTTACAATAGGTATTATTCGTGATTTCGAAATAGTTAACTCGATTGTTCGCAAAAGCATTTTCGCAATAGTGAAATAGGGTTGTAAATTTCACTTAACCTCTTACAACTTCTGTAATCATACTGTCATATGCTAGCTACTTTTGGATTTTTATGGAATAATGCACATGACAATACTACTGCTCCTTGAAGCGATTCTGTCTTGTTTGTAGTCATTATTTGAAGCTTCAAGATATGGGTTTAGTAACGTCAAGAATTTTTCACCTATATCGAGACTTCGTCAGCTATAGATGAAGGTGCAGAAATTTTGCCTGTGCAAATGATGGCATTATACAGCAAGGTTTTTTAGCGTGCCACGGGACCTCGTTTATTTTAAGTTCCCATCCGAAAGAACCACGACTTTCACTCCGTAGTGATTGGCGAAAGAACAGTCGCTACCCACTTCCAAGTTTTGGATCAGACCCGGTCGGGGTTCGAACCCACAACCTTTCACTTACGGAGCGAGCTCTCTACCAGCTAAGCTATCGCAATGGTGTATAATTATATGAATATTCCTATTTTTCGAGTACTATACTGATTACCTTGTTAGGTGTCTGGTAGTTCGTTTGTGACCGACTAGATAGACATCTCCAATAAAACCAGTGATGTTTAGCTATTTAGTTAATAACATTATTTACTACGATTTTGGTTCATCGAAGAAAACAATCCGATTTTTTATCAATAACGGTGGAAATTGTGACAACCTCCATTTAAGACCCAGACTAAGGACTATGGGCTAGCTTTTATGTACTTCAACGCGAATGTAGTTTCCATAATACCACTACTTGTTGGCCTGAACCATAACTATATGCCACCACTGATTTTACAGAAAGAGGTCTCAAATTAAAAAAAAATTAAAATGTCATGCAGTTATCGAAGCCCATATACGACTTGGCTATGTAAAATAGGACGGGTCCTTTCCGGTTCGTTCTGGTTTTATTTTTTAATCAAAATACGTCACTTCTTGCTGCTAACACGTCTCGCAGGAACTTATTGTTTGTTACAAGACCAATGGGGTTTAAGCGGAAATCCCATAAGTTCTGAAGGTTGCCACAATTGGCTTACGCAATTTCATGGCAATCCCCATATCTTGCCTAGATAGCACAATTCAAGCTTTTTGACGGATATGATTAAACTACGAGTTTAACATTGCATCGTAAGTACTGTCATGTGCTACTTTTGATTTTTTATGAAATAATACATTCAAATATATATTTCATAAAAATTCAAAGTAGCACATGGCAGTACCTTATTACTATTTCATTTTTTGTTGTTTTAAAACACGAAAAATATTTTTGTAAAAAGATTCATTTTCATCGGATCAACATTAATATAAGGGTCTTATAGAAAAAACAATTTGAAAACGCTAGCGCGCGTTATTCGGTTTGCTTTGCACGGCAATGGAAGTTATAGCACTATAAACGCCATTTCGTTAAATAAATCGAAATATGAGTAAATGTTCAGTGGTGTGGTAATAGTACTTGCCCACTTTGAGCATGTTCAGTGGTATGTTTATAGCACCTCGGGCGGACACTTCAGTAAATGTCCAGTGGATGATTATAGTACCGGCCACTGGAGTAATTGGCAAATTAAGTAAAACGCGTAAACTTTTACTAAGGAAGTGATACCGGATGTTCCGGAAAGGTAAGCACCTACTGTCTAGCTAGCTACACCCGTCACTTGTGCAATGCATTGAATTATATTCAAACATAACCTGCGTTTTCCTTCATATGAAACACGAAGAGAGTCAGCCGTGGTATTACAAACGATATACCCATCGCTGTTCCGTTTTAATGACGTACTTCCTTGCCCATCTTATGACGTCATGCTATGTGTCGCGAACAATGGTTGTGGTGTAATTTTCATTCATAAAATAATTTATTTCGATGGAGGTAATCTCAACAGCCGAAGTTCGCAATGTTTATTTCATTCCTTTTTATTTAAGTCATGTTAGAATTGAAATGATAAACATTTATCCGTGGTATATCGTCAAATAGTACACGGGCCGTCGTTAACATGCTGCGAATATATCACTCGGTGGCATATATTATTCCGCATGTGAACTCCGGTCCGTGTATTATTCGACGATATACCACGGGTAAATGTTGATTATTTCTTAAATTGAGCATCGGATTTAATCATGTAATGATAAAATGCGTCCGTCTTTGTGGTTAAACAGTGCTATTTTACTTCTACATGGCATATCCATACCAAATCCACATAAATATAAAACGACCCAGAACAGATGTCTTTTAACATAAAAATAGATTTTTTTCTTGCATATGCAAATTCATGAAAATTAGAACTTATGTTATTACTGAATCTTTTCATTTTGCAACACTAGATGGCCTTTTTGGAATAAAATTCCTCATAAGTAGTGTTCGGATCAAAATTGTGGAACTCTGATTTTTAAGATATTGCAATGAGAAAAACAGAAGGACCACAATTTTTTTTTGCCCAAATCCACCTAAGGCAATACTTTGGAACTGTAAGTATAAAGCAATGATATTTTTTAGGAATTTTAAATGTTAAGAAACAGATGAAATTTATGAAAAATATTTATCTGACAACACACGTTAAATTTAAAGCTGAGAGAGAGAGAGAGAGAGAGAGAGAGAGAGAGAGAGAGAGAGAGAGAGAGAGAGAGAGAGTTGATTTAAGTAATGGTGTTTAACGTCACAGTCAAGAATAGTTCACTTATATCGAGACGTCGCCAGCTATTGGCGGAGGTGCAAAAATTTTGCCTGTGCGTTGCACTGATGGCATTATACAGCAGGGTACAGCCGTGATACGGGACCTCGTTTGTTTTAAGTACCCATCCGAAAGGAGAAAGAGAGAGAGAGAAGAGAGAGAGAGAGAGAGAAGAGAGAGAGAGAGAGGAGAGATTTTCCATGTCAAAGAGAAGCGATAAATCGCTTGATAACGTTGTCATAGAAATGGTTCAATCAGACAGTACATGTAATTTCGGGTAAACAACCAGAACCCTTTGTATAATGATAATTTTAAACTTTTGTGAATTCGTCACGTCACTGTCATTAAATCATTTTACAAATTCACTTTTCAAAAGAACATCTCATTAAATTGTAACTCATTCTCACCGATTGTTCGTTAAATTGAAGAAAAACAAAACGTCTGCTAGTTCAAAGTGTCACAGTAGAATTAAATCTTCATATTCGCCCATTAAACAGTTCCTCCTTTTATTAACTTTTTATTCCTTGAAGATTTTCCCACACTCGGACGAAGACATTACACAAAGGGGTAGTCCGACCTGTTATACAATACTTGTAATGAATCACTATGACAAGTTAAGTCAGTGTGTCTTCTCTCAATGGTCAAGTTTTAACTTATTTGAAACTGAAACTTAGTAATATACATGCATTTTTTCTTGAAAAAAAGTTATTTTGACGTTTTGTATAAGATTATATATGGTTATTATACTTACACATACCTACTAGTAGTGCATACTGCTCTTACATTGAGTTGGAGAAATTATTTCAATTACACGCACTTAGTTTCTAATTTTTTTTGTTTTCTAAAAAATAAATTGCATGGAATTTGAAGCGTTACGTTTTTGTAAATAAATAGATAAATACTAGTTAATAAATAAATAAATAAATAAATAAATAAATAAATGAAGGAATATTATACTGGTGTTGTTTTTACAGCTTAAGACACTTCCTCATCAGTAGTACTTGGACCAAAATTGTGAAACCAAAATTAAAAAAATGTAGCAAAATATCAATAAAAATTTGTAACTAGTAATTAAAGGGAAAAAACGCAATGCATGTGAGTCCAATAAATGATTTTACATTTAGTACTATACATATGTACTACCTATCTACTACTTTTACATTCACCTATCAATCTCTCTTATTTGTCCTGAATGTCCTTAACCCTGAGGTCGGTAATGTGTATTGAATTTGTTATCCAATATGATTGTATAATAATTATTTAAAGCTTGGTCGGTTTGTTTATTTCTATAATGGCATTATCTGTTCTAGGTCAGGAGTTATCGAATGTTTCATAACCGGGATCAATTATTCATGATATGGTCCATTTACGGGTTGATTTAGCTAGGTCCCATTACAGTAGGTTACGTCATGACCTGGCTTTACTTCATTAAGCTATCGTTGACACAATCTAGGTTTATGTAATTTTTGGCTATAAATCCAATGTTAGATACTACCATAGCAATTTATTCTTATCTATAGCAATAAACAAACAATATTTAGTATACAGAATGCTCTGTTACAACGTTTGATTACAAGGCACCTGTGGAATGCTGTAATACGTATATGTACGTATCGCCTTAGTATTCTGTAAAAATGAGGAATTGAAACTTAGCAGGCCGGGCCGTACCACGAGGTAAAACTCGTTTAAACTTTTAAAGGACAAATCATTTGATTATATACACACTTTTTGTATAATGTAGAAGTAAGAAGACAAATATAGCTCCTAAAATCGATATATCGAGGCGGTTAGTTTTAGAATGGCGGACTCGGAAACCGAAATGTCTGGATAAACCCGCAAACCTTCGGTAAGGGAACTGCTGGGATTGCCCGGCATGGGATTCAAACCTAGGCGGTCAGCCAATGCATGGGGAATGCCTACATATGGAATCTCCGATGTTTGAAAGACCCCATAAGTCTAGCATGAATTTCAAACCGCGTCCTTCAGTAGCAATATATGGAGTAGAGTGGAGCGGAGTAATGGAAACGCCCCAGTCAAGATTCATTCACTTATATCGAGTCGGTCAGTTAATGGATGTAGGAGGAAACTGCAGTACCCGGAGAAAATCACCAGCAAGAGAACTGACTCTCACATCAGGATCTCTTCCGAATGGGATTCGAACCTAGGTGATGAGAGGCGCTGTGTTCTTTAAACACACGCTTTAGACCACTCTGTCAACGAGCCCCATAACGTTTCGCAATTTTCAAATTTAATCGTCCATACTGTCATATGCAATTTTGTTTTTAAAATTTAATCATAAAATACATTTTAAAAGTGGTTTATGACAATACATTAGTCATATTTGTCATATACCATTTTTGAATGTATTTTATGATTAATTTTTTTTAAATGGTATATGACAATACTACTGTGATTCATTAAGGTTTTATACTACTGTGGTTCAGAATAAATAACAAATCTTGATCTTTTGTAAACTGTAAATCACTTTTTTCACAAACGCCATTTTTGCACGAAGCGCGAAAATAATGTTATGATTGAGCTGGTGTCATGTGCTAGTTGTGAATTTCTCACTTTTGATCGTGTGAATTCAAAATGAGCACAAAATGACGTAACGGTGACATAATTAATAATTAACTGTAGAACTTATAGGCTTTGTGTAACTTGACATGTATAACTGATTTGAAATTGTAACCGGCCGCGAAACGTTCATTTAGCGAAAACTTTTTATTTCAAGTTTGCGAAAAAAAGTGTCGTAATATTAAGACCTTGTGTGTGTAACATTACTCTCAAATCTCGAACTTTATTTAAGGTGTCAAGTAAAGGTTTATCAAAATATACCCTGTTCAGCATGCTTCACTGGGGTCGGGTCAAAGATGAAATTATTTTGTGACTCTTTTAAATAGACTTGCTATTTAATTCTAGATTGCTTCAGATATGTTATAGGACTATTGTCATTTCTAAAACATTTAAACAATCTTTCCTACCAGTCACCCTAAAACTGACCTCTCCGAGGGTCAGACGTCGGCTGAAGTAGTATTCGGCGATAATGACGAAATATTTAAAGAAGTTGAACTTTCTTAACCGCTAATTGTCTCTTTTTGCCTGACATTAAAATCAAAAAGGTCAAACAACCGCGCAGGTGGAAAAACTGATCATACATCTCCGGACAAAGAATGACCACGCGGCTACTGATGGTCAGAGATATACCCACTGGGTTTGCTTTTTTGACCATGTGATTAGGAAAAAATGACTTCAAGTGAGAAATCCCCCGGATTGTAATTACAATAAACACGAACGGTTTCGCATTACCCGTTCGGTCAACTAAACAGCAAAATTATGAATATTTATAACTACAATCGTTTGTTTAAATCAATCTCTTTATTTTCTTTTCTTTTAGTATCAAAAATGTTTTTTATTGTAATTCAGCTGTCTAATAAAGAAATCATTCATATGATGCCAGATGTCGATATAAAGAAAATTATTTCTTTCGATTTGTACGTTTTTTTCTTGGTCCTTTTCGATTGGTCAAGTATTATATCTTTTTAGCGCGTGCCTTTTATGAGCAGACGACAAACTGCACGCGCTTATTGATTTATCTGATCCTCATTTTTTATGAATAATGTAAATATGATTGTGACCTTACAATATGATTTTATACGCTATAAATGCTTGATTAACAAAAAAGTAAAAATGTAATTATTTCACCTTATCGTTATTTTATAACTTTAAATAACAAAATAAACAGATATTGACCAGATAGCGTGAAATTCCAAACGGCTAATAGCATACGTTTTATTATAAAATATAAGCACAGCATAACTTCACAATTCACAGAAATAGTGACATAAAACATTAATATCATTAAATGGTATATAACATTCAAAAATAGTATTATATGTATGATTACACCAATTGCAATGCATGGAGGTGGAGTGTTAGCCCTGTCATATACCATTTTTTAAATGTATTTTATGAGTAAATTTTAAAAAGTGGTGTATGACAGCCCCAGTCACAGCTATTTCTCTTTCATCGATGGAAGAGAAAACCGAAGTGTCCAGAGAAAAACACCGACCTTTTAAGCAGGAGGCTGATAAATGTTCAAACCTAGGATCTGCTCGAGTGGGAGTCGAACCTGGTCTGTGTGATGCGATGAGCCTGATCGCCGAGGTGATTGTTTTGCGTTACGTAGCTTAAATTACTAAACGCCTTTTGGACCACTCGGTCACCAAAGTCTTCGATAGAACAAAATGTAGCGTTAGATATAACTGACTTATAGCATAATATCCATGTATTATGGAATAAAACCATAGCATCACACCACATAACAGGACATAGTACATGTACTGTCATATACTAGTTTTTGAATTTAATCATAAAACATATGGCAATAATGTATTTTATGATTAAATTTAAAAAATGGTATATGACAGTATTAATAACACCAATGGTATTGTATTTTAAAACGATAAACAAGAGCTTACAAACGAGAAAATATTTTATCCAGGCCTCTTGATTTATAGGAAGTGTACATCTTCTACAACCTGCGCCACTGGCCACAGTTTTGAATTTGTAACACGTATTCAAAAATAGCAGGAAAAAAATTAAAGTCTCGATGAGTGCCACCGGTTATGTTACGTGATTATGACGATGATAATGAAAATAGATATGGTGGTGTTGATGCTTTCCAGGAATTTATAATGTTTAATAATAATTCTAGACTTTGTCATTTAATAAAGTGCAAAATAACAGGCACATAAATATATGTTTCAAAATAACGTCATTAAATCACTAAAAGTACAAAGTACTTATTACGTACAAGTGTACGGGTAAAAAAGCAGGTTTTATCTGAATTACGAAACACTTAATTCTGTGTGATTACTTACAGTAAAGGATTGATACTGGGAGCGTAGTCAGAGAAATCAAGAACTCACATCAACACATTGAATAAATACAAACATACCAATCCATGTCCAAATCACAACCCCAAAGCAAACTAAAAACAAACATACCAATCCATGTCCAAATCACAACCCCAAAGCAAAGTAAAAACAAACATACCAATCCATGTCCAAATCACAACCCCAAAGCAAAGTAAAAACAAACATACCAATCCATATCCAAATCACAACCCCAAAGCAAAGTAAAAACAAACATACCAATCCATGTCCAAATCACAACCCCAAAGCAAACTAAAAACAAACATACCAATCCATGTCCAAATCACAACCCCAAAGCAAACTAAAAACAAACATACCAATCCATGTCCAAATCACAACCCCAAAGCAAAGTAAAAACAAACTTACCAATCCATGTCAAAATCACAACCCCAAAGCAAAGTAAAAACAAACATACCAAACCATGTCCAAATCACAACCCCAAAGCAAAGTAAAAACAAACTTACCAATCCATGTTCAAATCACAACCCCAAAGCAAAGTAAAAACAAACATACCAAACCATGTCCAAATCACAACGCCGAAGCAAAGTAAAAACAAGCATATCAATCCATGTCCAAATCACAGCGCCGAAGCAAAGTAAAAACAAACATACTAATCCATGTCCAAATCACAACCCCAAAGCAAAGTAAAAACAAACATACCAATCCATGTCCAAATCACAGCGACGAAGCAAAGTAAAAACAAACATACTAATCCATGTCCAAATCACAACCCCAAAACAAAGTAAAAACAAACATACCAAACCATGTCCAAATCACAACCCCAAAGCAAAGTAAAAACAAGCGTATCAATCCATGTCCAAATCACAGCGCCGAAGCAAAGTAAAAACAAACATACTAATCCATGTCCAAATCACAACCCCAAAGCAAAGTAAAAACAAACATACTAATCCATGTCCAAATCACAACCCCAAAGCAAAGTAAAAACAAGCATATCAATCCATGTCCAAATCACAGCGCCGAAGCAAAGTAAAAACAAACATACTAATCCATGTCCAAATCACAACCCCAAAGCAAAGTAAAAACAAGCATATCAATCCATGTCCAAATCACAGCGCCGAAGCAAAGTAAAAACAAACATACTAATCCATGTCAAAATCACAACCCCAAAGCAAAGTAAAAACAAACATACTAATCCATGTCCAAATCACAACCCCAAAGCAAAGTAAAAACAAGCATATCAATCCATGTCCAAATCACAACCCCAAAGCAAAGTAAAAACAAGCATATCAATCCATGTCCAAATCACAGCGCCGAAGCAAAGTAAAAACAAGCATACTAATCCATATCCAAATCACAACGCCAAAGCAAAGTAAAAACAAGCATATCAATCCATGTCCAAATCACAGCGCCGAAGCAAAGTAAAAACAAGCATATCAATGCATGTCCAAATCACAGCGCCGAAGCAAAGTAAAAACAAACATACTAATCCATGTCCAAATCACAACCCAAAGCAAAGTAAAAACAAACATACTAATCCATGTCCAAATCACAACCCCAAAGCAAAGTAAAAACAAGCATATCAATCCATGTCCAAATCACAGCGCCGAAGCAAAGTAAAAACAAACATACTAATCCATGTCCAAATCACAACCCCAAAGCAAAGTAAAAACAAACATACTAATCCATGTCCAAATCACAACCCCAAAGCAAAGTAAAAACAAGCATATCAATCCATGTCCAAATCACAACCCCAAAGCAAAGTAAAAACAAGCATATCAATCCATGTCCAAATCACAGCGCCAAAGCAAAGTAAAAACAAACATACTAATCCATGTCCAAATCACAACCCCAAAGCAAAGTAAAAACAAACATACTAATCCATGTCCAAATCACAACCCCAAAGCAAAGTAAAAACAAGCATATTAATCCATGTCCAAATCACAGCGCCGAAGCAAAGTAAAAACAAACATACCAATCCATGGCCAAATCACAACCCCAAAGCAAAGTAAAATTTTTGAAACTGTCAAATTAAGTTGAACACGCGAACCTTTAACAGGGAAATGAGGCCGGGTGCTCAGGAAGAGTAAGCACCTCTTTTTTAGCTAGCTACACCCACCACTGGTGTGTAATCGAAATCAACGTGGAACTATGGAACGTCAAATATATCGAGGGTTATTTTGGATACAGAGACACCAAACAATAATAAAAAAAGAGGGCCATTGATACAAAAGCCATGTTGTAAGCATTCTGTTGCTGGAAGAACAAGAAATTGTAGGAAAGTGTTTTAAGTTACATCGCGGATCTATTGGCTTTTAAAATCACATATATAATGAAAATTGGACAATAATTACCTATAACCACGGGTGCAGTTATAACCAAATACAAATTCCTTGGCACCAAACTACACAGAATTCACGTCAAACTACATTGATTCTGAATTTATGAAGATTAAACTTGCCATTTAATTTGAAAAAAAGGTAAATGTTTTAACCAACTCAAGAAATCCAACTACAAAGTATGCCTAATGCATCTTGTATAATAACATTTTGCATTAATGTACCAAGATTAACAGCTCAATTTAAAAATCTTTCACAATATTAAAGAAAATCATCAAGCATGAAAAGTAGGCCACAGTGGCCTACAATCTGTTAAAGGTACAATCAACTGATTTTGTTCCATTGTACCAAGTTTCATCAACTTAAATCGAAATAATATTGTCATGTGCTGATTTTGAATTTCTATCGAACTAATGCATTCAAAATCAGCACATGACAATATTAAGGTATAAAAATATCATTGAATCATGAAAAGTATGTAAATTAATCAGTCAAATATTCTTCAAAATAGCAGACAATATCACTGAAGCATTAAAAGTAGGTCACATTTACCTGCTTTCTGTTAAAGGTACAAGTAACTAGAATGTGTTACATTGTACCAAATTTCATCAATTTAAGTCAAATATTATTAAAATATATGACAAAACCATTGAATCATAACTGAATATGGTTGCAAGACATATGACTTTGTATGAAAATTCATCAGCACGTGTCAAATCACTGATGCATAAACATTAAGTCACAGTGACCTTCTTTTTAATCACTAAAGTAAGTCACAGTAACCTACTTTGTGTTAAAGGTGGAAAGTCATCTCATTTTGCCTCAATAATATCGACATCCTGTAATTAACTCATTTTAAATAAGAACTATTCAAAGTGACTACAAAAGCACTAAATGTGTTCCAGTAATATGAGGAATATTAGCGATAAAACAGATTTATGACAACATGTTTTGCATAAAACCCAAATTTAGTCTGTATGGGTAGTCATTTTAAAACATCTGAGGGTCATTTAAGATTTAAACTATTTTAAGATACTCAGATAACAATAAAGGTGCTCCTGAAATTGGAGGAATATAAGAAAAGCAGCAGATTTATAATGTACTATGCTTGGGTGAAAATCATTTCAAACTATCATGTAATAATACATATAAATTATACTTTGACAGATTCAGACAGCGTGATCTAAAAACTAGGATGTCATCAACATGCATCAAACAAGGCTGTGTTTAAATACCCACCCAAAATTCAGGAATTCAAAGGGCCATAACTCACACAAAATTCATCCGATTTATCTGTTCTTTATAAAAGGCACAATAGGGTTTTATTGTTAACATGTGTGCCAAGTATGAACAATTTATCATATATAATTTAGTAGGAGTAAGCGACACAAAATTGTTTTAATACCCATCCGAAATTCAGAGTTACAAAAGGGCATAATTCACAAAACGGCATCTGAATTAACTACGTTTCACTCAATAATAATAAAATTCAATGCCCTTTTTTTTGCACCAAGCATACAAATGCCTTTTAATGCCGAGAAATATATTTAACACAACTGGTGACAACAAGACGATTCAAATAACATATAAGTATAATACATAGAGTAATATTTACTATAGTAAGAGAGTATTACATATACTAGTTAGTTATAAGTAATACATCATATATATAATGAAACATAAATGGAAGTTAATTATGAAATCGACAAAAAAGAGTATTTTAGGTTGAACATAATATTTCATTCATCAATTTCAATGCACCACATATTTTTTTCAAAACTTTCTTAACTCAAGTAATCTCTTTTGAAGACAAAAGGATTGTAAATATTTGTATGTTAAACTAATAATAATAATAATAATCATTTTTGTCTTTTGTCTAATTTTAACAAAACGTTTATTTACTCAGTTTGGGACTCATTTAAGCCTGTATTATGGATTGTGTCATTTCTTTTTATAAATTGTATAGAAAAATGTTTCAGAAATTCTGCACATTTGGAAATTATCAATTTGTCATGTGATAATTGCGATTATCTGTCTAATTTCAGGAAGAAATTGAAAACTTGCATATGACACTTGGGTGCAGGTGCGCGCTTGAAGTACAGAAATCCAGGATTTTTGACACTAATGAAATCAGGATAATATGAAACGCAATATTTTAGTAACAGTTGTGAAGTAATGCGTAAATATAAATTGACACTTATCAATATTCAGGTTTAACTGCGAATTATAATCTATTTATAAGAGCTACATAAGATTAACAGAACTGACACTTTTGTTTCCACAACACAATCAAAACTATCATCGTAATGCCTGGAGAATTTATGGCATCGGGAATTCCGATAAACCATCAATTGAATTGTGCAACATGACTGTCCCATTGGAGATTATGTTAACAATAGGATGTATCTTGTTCGTGATCGCTATTGTCATATTTCTGTCGTTCCCACGATTTTAAATGAATCTCAATAATCCGAGTGGAAATAATAGATTTACTTGACCAATCTGTCCGTGTCACTTAGATTATGTAATTGATCCTCGTCCTTCTCAGCTGACCATGCATGCATTGTCCACTATTTAACTGTCGGGAATTGACAATGACCACTGCATATAAAAGCTCAGATAATGCAATTATATTACAGTGGCCTATGGGTTAAATTTTAATTTATTTTCGGATATTGGTAATAGCTAATATTAAGATTCCCGCCGTTGGAAAGTCTTTAATTGGCGGAAAATAAAGATTGCAATATTCTGACATTTCGCGTTAATTTTAGATCTTGTTGCTTCGCGTTGAACACTATCCGTCAGTATCGTGGGGCGAGGAATGTTTATTTGCCTTCGGGTTTGTAAAGTCCAGTTGACTTGTTTGACCATATCTCACAAACATCGCGATTTCTCAGTAGCTGAGAGGTCAAGACCGGTCCAGATAACATCAGTTAAGAGATATTATTACGTTTAGTCCGTGTCATTGTCGTGTCAATATTTGTATTACTAAAGTGCTTGTAAAACGTGTTACCGTCTTATATTGCTTTTGTTTATCAAAAATATTTACTGTATTTTCGGTAAATATAATTATGTAAATTAAAATAATGATGAAGCGAAAATTACCACCACCGAAACCATCTTCGAAGAAATCTTCTTAAGTCTGTTATGTGTTACTTTTGAATGTATTATGTCATTCATATTAAAAGAATCAAAAGTAGCACAAGTGTAATGATTTTGTCATATACATTTAAAAAAAGTTATCATTAAATATATTAAAGTAATATGACAAGCTTATTCAATTATAAATTCGTTTTTGACGTATTATAAATATTTCAATCATAATAAATAAATAAATAAATAAATGAATAAATAAATAATACGTTGTAACTCTTTTTTATACTTTTAATTAGTTGTTTATTTATTTTTATCTCATAACATTCATTGGGATTATGAAAAATAAATAATTAAATGCGTGATGCAGTGACAATTTATGCAGAAGAGATTAATACGCGTCATTAATAATTATTGCAGTAAACACGCATAGGTTTATTGGCATGCAAAGTTATTAAAAGCAAACGACGAAATACTGTTCAATTTCTTTTACGATGCTTCAGAATCAAGTCACAACGACTTTTAGTATTTTCAAATAAGAATTTCCTTGTCATGATTTTAAATCACATTTTTAATTAAAAATAAGAAAAAGATACTTTTGTAATAAACATAAAATAATAATAAAATATTTTTATCCTCGTTAAAGTGTGAAATGTAGAAATAAATTCGCCACTAACTGCACTGACATTTTTATTGGGTCCAATAAGCGTGTCCATTATATGTTGACGTACCCAGATAAATACAGACCCAGTCAAGCGACCAAAAAACTGATGCTTTTTTAAAAAAAAATCAATGTATGCCTATCATGACTTCAAAAGGAACTTATAAATAAAAAACCTTTTTATTAAAATACTTAACACTGTTTAGTTGGCCTTAAATATTTTGTTGGAATAAAAACATCCACAAAAAACTCCGACAATGTCCACAAGCCATTATACCATTATTAGAGTTTCGAGTTTCTTTGTTGTGCATACCCCCGTGATAGTAAAATACATCTTTCCATAAAATTATAGAAATAAAAAATAACATGCCTTTAAGAGAGGCGCGTGGCTGAATTAATTGAAGGACCCTGTAGAGATATGGAGTTTGATACTCTTGTTGAAAGTTAGAAATATGTGAAACTTGACAACCCATAGGGTTAAATACAATGAAATGTATTATTAAGTTGGAATTGAAATAATGAAAATCCTAGATTTGAGTTGAATCTGGATTTTTATAATTGCATTACATTTTTTGTGATATTGAGCGGTTATTGTTGGGTGTGTGATTCTTAAATTATAAATCTTCGTGCTGGGCCAAGTTTGTGGAAACTTGATTAGTTCAATCAATTAATTAGTCAAATGTTATTTATTGCATACTGTCAATAACTAGAAATTTTTGGAATTTTTATAGAAAAGATAATGAAATCAAACTAAAACACATTGTTTTAAAACTATCCACGCAAAAATGAAACACGGTATGTCAAAATTCAGATTTTAAAAACTTATGTTAATCATTGATTAAAAAATCAAACTTCTTCTGTTATATTCCATTTTTTATTTGAAGTTCATAGTATTAAATTCATTTAATGACACAATTGGATCGCAACCACCCATTTCAAACACAGCGATGTTTTTTTAGACAGCTCTTCACAGGAATATTAAACTTTTAAATTGCATGTGCATTATGCCTCCTTACTGGAGGACCAAATTCTTGTTGTTCATCCAAAACCTTTTAATATTGTTTATTGCTTTTATGTAATACTAGTAAATACCTTCCGGAGCACCCGGCCACACTTCCCTGGTGGAAGTTCACGTGTCTAACCTAACTTGTCAGTTCCAAAGTTTTTACTTTGCTTCTGGATTGTGATTCGGACATGGATTAGTATGTTTGTTTTTGATATGTTTTTTTCTTGATTCTGGTGTATCAGTCGACTACAATTTCTTTTAGTTTCGCAGAGAGTGTAGTGGATGGAGTAATGTTTCACGTGATTCTAAAGTGTCTGCGAAACGCTTGTTTCCAATGGACATGGAATCGCACAATATGACGTTTTCCCGTAAAAACGACGTTATTCCGGGAATTTGTGACGTTGACGTTTTTCAAAATGTTCCGCACAAACGTTAAGAGGTATTGACCACGTGGTACAGCGGCGAACCCCATTTAACATTTCATGTTAACACAATGTTATCACATTTTTTGGAAGTTTTAGGACTATAATTACATTTGCTAATGTGACGTCACTCATTTCTTGCTTACGCCTATGCCCGTGACGTCATTGATTGGCTGTTACAGCAATTAGAATTGCATGCCGTGCACAAGTGTTTCAAACTCATTTCAGGATTCAAAAACAAAATAAGATTTTCAAAAATGCGAAATGTAAATATTACCATTGAACTGTCTAAAAATGGCGTTTATAGTGCTATAACTTCTATTACCATGCAAAGCAAAGTAATCATAACGTGCTAGCGCGTGTTATTCAGTTTGCTTAGCACGACATGGACGTTATATCACTATAAACACCATTGCTTGACAGTTCAATGGTTAAATAAAAAAAATGAATTGTGAAACTGAGGCATAGATTTTTAAACACATTGAAGTACATTGTGTTTTCTTTTTTTTCAAATCATTCAATGTCTTTTATCCTTTTTATATACAATGTATAATTTTTCATATGTAACACTATCAACTGTGAATGGATATAAATAGTTCATATTTCGTACTTATTTCAGAAGTTGAGTTGAGTAATGGTGTTTAACGTCCCAGTCAATAATATTTCACTTATATCGAGACGTCGCCAGCTATAGGCGAAGGTGCGTATTTCATATGTAACATAAGATAGACACTGGCTATTGAAGAGTTCGCTACATTTAGCTGTGATATTTTACTTCTATTGTCAAGTTAAAATTTGAAATTCCTCAAAAACTAAGGTGTACTCTCTCATGCAAAGCATTTCCTTAGCTGATTTTGGTAAATTATATTTTGGTACTTTGGGTTTCTTTTCAACATCTTTGAAAAAAGTTTCGTTTCATAATTTTGATCCAAGCACTACTGATGAGAAATTGTATTCCGAAACGGCCGCCTGGTGCTGTAAACTGAAACTGGTATAATATGTAATTATCTAATCCCATAATGTAACATATTAACATTTCATATTACAAATATTTAAGTAACACTTATAATTTGTCATTACTTAACCATTTTTATTCTGTCATGTGTTACTTTTATAATTCATATTTTTTTAAAAAAAATAATGTATTCAAAAGGTGCAAAAGTAGCATATACCAGTTCTTTAAAACTCTAAGACAAATTGTAATTCAACGACCATAATCATCAAGTATAAGTCACGTCGTACATTTCTTGATTATGTCTATACGCGTAACGTCAATTTTTGCTATTTCCGTTACATGACGTAAGCATGCTTTTCAAGGCAATTGAAGTTATAGCATTCTAGATTGTTCAATGGTTAAATAGTTTCCACTGCCGTGAAAACGCGTCTTTGTGCCCAGTAACTGAAGCAGCCAGATCGATGACGTCACGATTGCAGACATAAGCGAGTCATGTGATCAATGTAATTAAAACGTCATTGGTCTCAAAACAAATTTTCTCAACAAAATCATTGCAAATGTTTTCATATTGAAGTGTCTAGAATGATGTTTATAGTGCTGTCATGTGCTGATTGATTTTAAATGCATTGTTTTAATTAAAATTCAAAATTAGTGCATGACGGTGCTATAACTTCCATTTTCGTACAAAGCAAACTGAATATCGCGTGCTGATTATTGTAGTTACATTTCGTATTTTTTGAAAATATTATTTTGGTTTGAAATCATGAAATAAACGTGTACAGTGACGTCACGTGTAAAGGCATAACCAATAAATGAGTGACGTCACTTTAGCAACCAATTTTTTTTGTATTTGTCTTTAATTAAATAAAACATCACTAATATAAATCATCAGTGGTTCAAATTCAGTGCCCTTCCAAAGTCATGACTAGTCTTGTCATCAGAGGTTCAAATCCAGTGCCCCGCCAAAGTCAGGAGTACTTTTATAATCAGAGCTTCTAATTCAGTGCCCGTCCAAAGTCAGGATTACTTTTATGATCAGATGTCCAAATTCAGTGCCCGTCCAAAGTCAGGAGTACTTTTATAATCAGATGTCCAAATTCAGTGCCCGTCCAAAGCCAGGAGTACTTTTATAATAAGAGGTTTTATTTTAGTGCCCGTCCAAAGTCTGGAGTACTTTTGTAATCAGATGTTCAAATTCAGTGCCCGTCCAAAGTCAAGAGTACTTTTGTAATCAGAGGTTCAAATTCAGTGCCCGCCCAAAGTCAGGAGTACTTTTGTAATCAGATTTTCAAATTCAGTGCCCGTTCAAAGTCAGGAGTACTTTTGTAATCAGATGTTCAAATTCAGTGCCCGTCCAAAGTCAAGAATACTTTTGTAATCAGATGTTCAAATTCAGTGCCCGTCCAAAGTCAGGAGTACTTTTGTAATGAGAGTTTCAAATTCAGTGCCCGTTCAAAGTCAGGAGTACTTTTATAATCAGAGGTTCAAATTCAGTGCCCGTCCAAAGTCAGCAGTACTTTTATAATCAGAGGTTTAAATTCAGTGCCCGTCCAAAGTCAGGAGTACTTTTATAATCAGAGGTTCTAATCCAGTGCCCGTCCAAAGTCAGGAGTACTTTTGTAATCAGATGTTCAAATTCAATGCCCGTTCAAAGTCAGGAGTATTTTTGTAATCAGAGGTTCAAATTCAGTGCCCGTCCAAAGTCAAGAGTACTTTTGTAATCAGATGTTCAAATTCAGTGCCCGTTCAAAGTCAAGAGTACTTTTGTAATCAGATGTCCAAATTCAGTGCCCGTCCAAAGTCAAGAGTACTTTTGTAATCAGATGTCCAAATCCAGTGCCCGTCCAAAGTCAGGAGTACTTTTGTAATAAGATATCCAAATTCAGTGCCCGTTCAAAGTCAGGAGTACTTTTGTAATCAAATGTCCAAATTCAGTGCCCGTTCAAAGTCGGGAGTACTTTTGTAATCAGATGTTCAAATTCAGTGCCCGTTCAAAGTCAGGAGTACTTTTGTAATCAGATGTCCAAATTCAGTGCCCGTTCAAAGTCAGGAGTACTTTTGTAATCAAATGTCCAAATTCAGTGCCCATTCAAAGTCGGGAGTACTTTTGTAATCAGATGTTCAAATTCAGTACCCGTTCAAAGTCAGGAGTACTTTTGTAATCAGATGTCCAAATTCAGTGCCCGTTCAAAGTCAGGAGTACTTTTGTAATCAAATGTCCAAATTCAGTGCCCGTCCAAAGTCAGGAGTACTTTTGTAATCAGATGTTCAAATTCAGTGCCCGCCCAAAGTCAGCAGTACTTTTGTAATCAGATGTTCAAATTCAGTGCCCGTTCAAAGTCAGGAGTACTTTTGTAATCAGATGTTCAAATTCAGTGCCCGTTCAAAGTCAGGAGTACTTTTGTAATCAGATGTTCAAATTCAGTGCCCGTTCAAAGTCAGGAGTACTTTCATGATTAGAGGTCCAAATTCAGTGCCCGTCCAAAGTCGGGAGTACTTTTGTAATCAGATGTCCAAATTCAGTGCCCGTTCAAAGTCAAGAGTACTTTTGTAATCAGATGTTCAAATTCAGTGCCCGTCCAAAGTCAGGAGTACTTTTGTAATCAGATGTCCAAATTCAGTGCCCGTTCAAAGTCAAGAGTACTTTTGTAATCAGAGGTTCAAATTCAGTGCCCGTTCAAAGTCAGGAGTACTTTTGTAATCAGATGTTCAAATTCAGTGCCCGTTCAAAGTCAGGAGTACTTTTGTAATCAGATGTCCAAATTCAGTGCCCGTTCAAAGTCAAGAATACTTTTGTAATCAGATGTTCAAATTCAGTGCCCGTTCAAAGTCAGGAGTACTTTTGTAATCATAGGTTCAAATTCAGTGCCCGTTCAAAGTCAGGAGTACTTTTGTAATCAGATGTTCAAATTCAGTGTCCGTTCAAAGTCAGGAGTACTTTTGTAATCAGATGTCCAAATTCAGTGCCCGTTCAAAGTCAAGAATACTTTTGTAATCAGATGTTCAAATTCAGTGCCCGTTCAAAGTCAGGAGTACTTTTGTAATCAGAGGTTCAAATTCAGTGTCCATCCAATGTCAGCAGTACTTTTGTAATCGAATGTTCCAATGCATAATGTTAATCTTGTCCTTTTAGCTTTTTGTTGTTGTTACTTTTTCATAAAGATTCACAAGTAACACATGACACGATGGATGTCACAACATGTTTTTCAGCTAAGAATAGTATGTATCTATATTTTCTTTTACAAAAACAATGTAGCTTAAAATAAATCAACAAGCGGCTATTTATTGGTTTATCCCATACAAAGAAGTGATTTTGTAAACAGGATATTTATAAACATATTAATCGGATGTAACCATGGGTCATTTAAAGGTCCTTTTTATCACAAATAACAACAACAAGAATGTGCGAATCTTTCCATTCCTTGTATCAGAAAGCAAATCTTTTGAATCATTAATTGATAAAATACTTGACGGAATAATTTTAGACTTTTTGGCAAATACATGTGCTAGTTTCCAAGTTTCCGGTTTGCTCGCGAAGGTACAGAACAGGCAAAAGTTTAACAATTAGCCGACGAATTACAGTACAGGCCTGTCAAAAGTTTAACTATTAGCTTACGAAATTAGTAGTCGGATTACAGTACAGGCCTGTCAAAAGTTTACTAATAAGCTGACAAGTTACAGTGCAGGCCTAAGCTAATCTCGACACCATGTTAGCCATAACTTGTCTCCTATTTATCTACTAGCGTTTTTTGTCCACTTGGCATCCATATCTCCCCGACTCACATTTGGCGCCTTTTCGTTAGTGCAGTGTTAAACTTTCGTCAGGTCTGTGTTGTTTGATTGAAGTCAGAATGTAAATTTATGAATATTTGCTATTGGTGTTATTGTTCTTATATACAGTCAAACCTGCCTTAAAGGTCAACTCTATAAACGGCTACCTGCTTATAAAGACCAGTAGAGTGGAATCCAAATTGTTCTTTATTCATATTATTTGAACCTGTATATAAAGGCCACCTGCCCACGAAGTCCACTTTTAGTGGTCTCCTTGAGTGACCTTTATAGAGAGATTTCACTGTATTTGATAAGTCGGATGAACTAACGAAAAGGGACTTTACATAACGCATTATGCTACTTTTGAAAGCACTTTTTCATAAAGATTCACAAGTAACACATGACACGATGGATCCTCAACCTTGTTCTCATTTGTGTCAATTCAAGATCACGGTGAAACGCTCCGTGTAGGTTGTACGTTGTAACATCTTGACATGTGGTTTGTGAAAAAGGAGAAAAGAAAAAACCGCACTAGAAACGTTGATTGCAAAATCCCCG
The DNA here is from genome assembly GCA_021292105.1 of Anadara kagoshimensis. Taxonomy (NCBI): domain Eukaryota; kingdom Metazoa; phylum Mollusca; class Bivalvia; order Arcoida; family Arcidae; genus Anadara; species Anadara kagoshimensis. Next base: position 22,817,543 of record CM037858.1, read on the forward strand.
AATTTGGATGAGCACTTTATTTACTGACGAATAAGTATCAGTCGGTATGGATCATATAATAAGTTTTTGAATTGTCTGAAGGACACAATAACAAATTATAATCATATTATAATTTTTGAATATTTTATTCAGAAAATCGCAAAATTTTGAATACAGTCAAGCCTGTTTATAAAAGCAATCCAAGGGAACCAGTCAAAGTGGCCTTTATTGAAAGATGGCCTTTGTATACAGGTTCACTGAATAATATGAATAAAGAACAACTGGGTTGCAATTCTTATGGCCTTTATAAGCAGGTGGCCCTTATATAAAGGTGGCCTTTAAGGGAGGTTGGACTGTACTTCATTCAGAAAATCATAAAATTTTGAATATTTCATTCAGAAACTCATTAAATTTTGAATATTTCATTCAGAGAATTATAAACTTTTGAATTTTGGATATGATATTATGTGGTTATGATAATATTCTCGGATCTAAACGAGTTTACATGTCATTTCATATTTAAGCTTGGAAATGTTTCGCCAAAGTAAAGTTTGAACTATTTGCATAAAAACGTCTTTTTTCCCTTAAAACTAATGTTCTGGAGAGGTCAAATGGCGATAATTACATATAGATGATGGTAATGTTTTTACTTTATTAAAAATCTTTTACTGATGAATGTCTAGCAAACCCCTCAATAAATGATCTTGTAAAAGTGACCGGTCCATTATATTAAATGACCACAGACATTAACTACTTAACCAAATTTGTGCGTGTCCATTACTTATGGTTAGCAACATACTGTACAACATAATTCTTTTAAATAAGGAAAAGAGTCTTCGAATCTTATTTCACGGACTAAACTTTTTTTGCGTTTTACGATATCCCATTCGCGTCACACCAAGAAAACATTTTGTACGATAACTCAATCGCGCCACAGTTAAAGAGTAATCTAGTTCATGGGCTAAACTTTTTTAAATTTTTATTCGTACGAAAGCTTGTTTGTGCCATACTAAAAGAATAATATGGTCTTGATTCCTTTTTCAAAGAATAAAACTTAATAAGATAAATTTTATTTTTGTGTGATAGCTCATTCGCAGCACAAAATTAGAATACAATGCTATAAATTCATTTTTTTACGATAGATCGTTCGCGCCATACTAAAATCATAATATAACTTGAACAAAACAGATATTTAATTCTGTGTCTGAATATGAATATATTGAGAAACATCAATGACAATTCATTTGATAATGTAAACCTAGCTTTAATGGTTTAAACAAATTTTGAACTCGTATTTCCGCGCTTTAGGCCACCTGGCAATCCAGGCTCTATTTATACTTGAGCTGACAACACCATCAAACTATAACCTTTTTCAGATATGATTCAACTAAATCAAAAATCAGAATAGAAAACAAATTAGTACATATGTATTTCAACAACTTTTTATTTGAACCAAATGCGTTCGTCCAATTAGGTGCCTACTTCCTTTGTCGTATACAGGTATAAGATTACAACATCATTAATTATGTCTGTCATTATATGGGAATGTTCACAAACATAAATTGTTCGCCTAAAATTCTGCTTCATAAACTTTTACATCCAAGGCGGCTAGGGGCGTCTAGTGCCTTACTGCAAAATACATGTATGTATATTGAAGCATTTTATAGTGACCGACTGGACAAATGCGTCTTAATAAGTTACTGGCTCGATATAAGTGAAAATCTTGGCTTGGACGTAAAACACCATAAACTCTACTCCACTCCCTTCTTCTGGTAAGGTACTATTATGTAATCAATATATTAATGCCAGGCTTTTTTTAAAAAAAACTTTCTTATTATCTATTTATCTTTATTTTATTTATTTATTTATTTATTTATTTATTTATTATTATTTATTATTATTATTATTATTATTATTATTATTATTATTGTGTGATACGTTGCATGTTTAGCGTACATGTTACATAGCGTTTTCCCTCAGACCATCACTCAGAAGATCGCACTGTCCCTTTCATACTAAGTTTACGACCGGGGTTACTTGTACATGTAATTGGAAAAGGTTACGTTGCTAATGAAATCGTATGACCTCTACGGAGAATTAAATTCAACTTTTCACAGCAAGAAAAATTTAAATTTTAATGAAATAAAAATACACCATCTGTACTGAATAGACACGACTTCAAAGATTACACAATACGAATGCCTGATCTTTTCACCTTAATGTTTTTGTTAGAAAAGTCCACTCTAGAGTAACCCCTCTACACAATGATGGACCAAATGTTAGTGGTTTAATTATTGAATAATTTCAATTGATTAATTTGTTGACACCTGTTGAAAAGGTACCCTCTTGGTTTTCCATAGAAACAATTATGTCATAAGAGCGTAGATACTGTCTGGTCACTACAGTCCCAGGGTCAAGAAAGCGACCGGACAATGGTGACTTTGATGTCCTGTATCAAATATCGTCTGCTTGTTATTAGATAACAGTTACATAAATAATTAGGTTATCTTCTCCCACCTTCATGTCACGTGACACGTGTAATGGCTTAAGCACTCTCTAGAACATTCCACAATGTTCAATCGAATACAAAAAAAAAAAAAAAGAAAAAAGTCCTGATTATCTTTTCATTTGAAAATTATTTCCAAAACCTGTTTCACTGCTGTAAATTTTAATGCATTTTACTTATAATGATCCCATCCCATTTAACTATAACAACATTATGCACTAATCATAAAAAATAGTCGTGAAAATTTTATTTTTTCTTTGTTTTATAACTGAAGAGGGACTATGGTGTCTGCAAAATATGGAGAAAACGGAGGATGTCTACAAAAAATTGCTTTAAAAATTATGTTCATTCTATATATTTAGCTCTTCAAAATTCTTTGACATGTATTTTACAATCGTTTTAAATTTTTTAGAATTGAAATTGAATTGTCTTTAATCTATAAAGAAAAGAATAAAAAAAATCAACAAAAATGTCTTCAACATCAATTTGACCACGAAACTTTCATATATAAATACTACTACGGTTGTATTGTATTGTATTTATTTCTGACTCATTAGATACATATCATGGAAACGTGAAGTTTAATTGAGGCACTGTAAAAAAAATTACCCTAATATTGGGTAAAATGTATGAAAAAAATGGGAAAATCTTCAAAATAGGCTTATATTTTTTATTACAGTTTTGGTTTCACACGTGGCGGGTGTAGCTAGCTAAACAGAGGGAGGTGCTTAACCTTCCGGAGCACCCGCCCTCACTTACCTGGTGGAAGTTCACGTGTATAACCCGACTTGTCAGTTCCAAAGTTTTTACTTTGCTTCTGGAATGTTATTCGGACATGGATTAGTGTTTTTGTTTTTAATTACACACTCACAACTCACAAGCATGTGATTTTATTCCTCATAAACGTAGGTAAAATATTTACTGTATGACTTTTTTAAAAATCCTCATAAGAACTCATCCTCTAGTACCCTAGAATATCCACCAGCAACCGAACGAAAATAATACACCAAAAAACAAAACACTTGAAGATAGCTTAAGTTACCAATTGTACAACATTATAAATACATTGAAGAAGAAAAACATAACAGAGACTAACAATAGCGCAAGGAAAATATAACATTCCACTACAAACAAAAAGAAGGAATGTAAAATAGACATGTTATAGTAACTTAAGCAACCTAAAATATCCTATAACAAGGGAAGATGAAGGAAAAAGGGCAAAACATACACCTTGAAACAGATAAACAGATTAATGACGCATTCTTCTGATATTCCAGTTTAAGAAATTTAATTGAGCCGGTATCTCTGCTAGTGGATACTAGTATTTCCCAGAGAAGATTATAAACTTAGTAGGCAATATTGTAGAACTTTGCTCTTAGTTAAAATCTGAAAATCCTCTAAGACTAAGGTATACTCCCTCATGCAAAGTATTTCCTTAGAAATATTCTGGTCTTTTGAATATTTTTCAACCCCTAGAAAAATTTTTGTTTCAAAATTTTGCTCCAAGCACAACTTACTGATGAAAAATTGTATTCCGAAACGTCCGTCTATTGCTGTAAAATTAAAACTGGTATATATAATATGTAAATATTACTATGTTTGCTGTTAATTAAAATCTGAAATTCCTAAAAAAAAACTAAGGTATACTCACTCATGCAAAGTATTTCCTTAGATAAATTTGGTTAGATATATTTTGGTCTTTTTGGATATTTTTAACTCCTTGAAAAAGCTTGGTTTTAAAATATTGGTCCAAGCACTATTGATAAGGAATTGTTATTCCTAAACGGCCGTCTTATGCTGTAAAATTAAACAAAGTATAATATGTAATACAAAATTTACAAAAATGTAACACTTGTTAATGAAGTTAACAATTATGATGATATTAACCAACTTAACTGAAAAATATACTTATTATAACAGACAGTGTTGTATCTAAAAAGTCAATAAAATCAGTCAAAATATGGAGAAAGAGAGGTGCACAAAACTTGGCTTTACAAAATTTCTGTACATTCACTATCTGTTTAGCTTTTCGGAATGCTTTGAAATGTATTTTTACATTTATGTATCTAAAAAACCGATATACTTTTCTTCAAAGATAAAAACCGCCATTTGGAATAATTATATCTTCATCACCCATTTGACAAAAGAAAATAAATTTGTTGAACCTTTTCTTTCTAACAATAATTCTAACATATAAAGTTGTTATTTTGCAATATCTTTCTTCAGACTAAAAAGTGTAAAAGCGAAACAAAGTTTAAATATTGAATATACAGTTATTTTGTAATATCTTTTTTTAGACTAAAAAGTGTTAATATGTGTAAAAAAAGTTGAATTGTGGAACTCTGAACTTCTCTAAAAATGGATGAAAAATTGTGAAATCATGAAAATAGGTGTATATTAACATATTGTAAGTATTGCATATGTTTATCTTTAATTAAACCATTGTGTAAGAGTTTTTATGGCCGTCATCACAGTATTGTTGATAAGTTTGATATCTCTGTGTCCAGAATTGCCTTGGATATATTTGACGTCTCATAGTTCCATGTTCCTTTCACACAATTTTGATTACACACGTGGCGGGTATAGCTAGCTAAACAGGAGGTGCTTACCCTTCCGGAGCACCCGGCCTCACTTCATTGGTGGAAGTTCACGTGTCTAACCTAACTTGTCAGTTCCAAAGTTTTTACTTTGCTTCTGGATTGTGATTCGGAAATGGATTAGTATGTTTGTTTTTGATTACATTTTTTAAAAAAATAGGTAAAACGTTTAATACTGAAAACTTTGGACTCCAAACAACAAACAGACTCATATGAAATAATAAATGCAGAATAAAAAACAAACATATATATCCAAATCCCAAACCAAAGTAAAACTTTGAAATGGTAAATTAAGTGAAATACGCGAACTTCAATCAGGGTAGTGAGGCGGCCTGCAGCTTCAGAATAGTAAGCACATTTTCTTTAGCTAGCTACAACAGCCACGTGTGAAATGAGTGAGTGAGTGAGTGAGTAATGGTGTTTAACGTCCCAGTCAAGAATATTTCACTTATATCGAGACGTCGCCAGCTATAGGCGAAAGTGCAGAAATTTTGCCTGTGCGTTGCGCTGATGGCATTATACAGCAGGGTTCTTTAACGTGCCAAGCCCACCATGACACGGGACCTCGTTTATTTTAAGTTCCCATCCGAAAGAACCGTGACTTTCATTTCGTAATGCCGAGTGCTTGGCGAAAGAACAGTCACTACCCACTTTTAAGTCTTGGGTCAGACCCGGCCGGGGTTCGAACCCACGACCTCCCACTTACGGAGCGAGCACTCTACCAACTGAGCTACCGCAGTGGTCCACGTGTGAAATGAAAATTAATAATTAAAGTAATATGGAACTATAGGAGTCAAATATATCAATGGTAATTTTGGAGATAGAGACATCATATTATCAACAATCGCCCATTAATATTTTGAGAACCTTGATCAGCCTTGGTAAGCGCCAGTGCTTGTTCCACTAAAGCAACTTTATACAACGAAGTAAGCTGCTTGCAAATAAATTGTTGACGCAAGGATATTACAAGACTATGCCTATCAAGGCCCTCAAAACTCTTTATGACCATCAACACAATGTTTATAAATATGATATCTATATGTCAAAAATTGTCCTGGATATACTTGATGTCCTATAGTTCCATGTTCCTTTCATTTTTTAATTTTGATTACATACTTGGCGGTTGTGGCTAGCTTCACGAAGGTGCTTGTCCTTCCGGATCATCCAGCCTCACTTCCCTGGTGGAGTTGAAGTGTTTAACCTAATTTGCCAGCTTCAAAGTTTTCACTTTTTTTTGAGTTTATGGTTTTGACATGGATTGGTACGTTTGTTTTGATTTGACATGTATTTTTACAATTATTAAAAACAAATGAAATTATCTTTGTTCTAAAACGATAAAAATGCAATTTTTACGAAATGTTTTCCAGAAAACGAGAAAGATAAAACATAAACATATCAATATTCTGAAAAATCTACAACAATCCTCAACAAACAAACAAAAGCAAAAAATAAAATAAAAACATACGCCTGACAATAGCTTTAAAGTAAACCAAATACCTCACAACAAACGATGGAAAGCAAGAAAATGAACACGCACCTCATACAAATTACAATATTTTAAGGATGTATTCTTCTGTCAGTCTAGTTGAAATCTCATTCGAAAACTATTTCCAAATACTAATAATGTAACATGGAAATATAATCATTTGTCTTTAAAAACCAAAATTAAATTATCTCTGTTCTAAGAACCAAAATTTTAAAATGTTTTCATTATCAATTTACCAAGAAAAACAACAATTGTTACAAATTCCCTTACTCTACCAAATGTTTTTTTGTATTACATTTCTTAAAACTCGTTGGTTCCATTTTAGAGAAAGTACTGAAAGAAGTTTAAATGAGGAACTGATTTTTGAAAAAGTGAATACACCCAAATATATTAACATGAATTTAGTCGAAAAGTATTGCAGAAGCATATAAATGTGCCTTCATAAATTATTGTATTACAGCCATGTTTCTTAAAATAAATAAATAAAAGTTAGATACAGAAAAGTTTAAATTTTTCAAAAGAATACATCCTTAGGTAACCTAGAATACACCACGAAAAACAAACAAAAACCAGAAAAACATAACATATACATGACTATAGTTTAAGTTACCCGGAACACGTACATTAAAAAATAAATACACATGATAATACTCTAAGTAACTTGTATACACCAATTTTTTAAATTTAAATTTAAATTTAATCATAAAATACATTAAAAACATAAGACAATAATTTTATGATCAAAATATGATGATTAAAAAAGAATGGTAGATGACATAACTAAGAACACACACCGGGAAAGAAAGACAACAGAGAAGTAATACAAACCATACACCTGACAGGAAAACAAAAAAAAAACCATAATAAACGCACACTGTACAATAGCTCATGCAACACAGAATACCTCAAACAATAGAACGAAAACAAGACAGAAAGAACACAAATATGACAAAAGCTTAAGACACTTGCAAATAAAACACCAAACGAACGAAAGAAAAAATACAAAAATACGCCCGATAATAGTTTAAATAACCCAGACCACCCTACAATAAACAAACGGAAGTTTTTTCTTTCTTGTTTTCGTTCGGTTGCTCTGAATATATTTGACGTCCCATAGTTTCATATTCTTTCATACAATTTTGATTACACACGTGGCTGGTGATGTAGCTAGCTAAACAGGAGGTGCTTACCCTTCCAGAGCACCCGGCCTCAACTGCCTAGTGCAAGTTTACGTGTCTAACTAACTTATCAGTTCTAGAGTTTTTACTTTGCTTCTGGACTTTGATTCGACATGGATTAGTATGCTTGTATTTTATGTCTAGGTTAAGCTACTGTCAGGTGAACTTTTGCCTTTCTTGTCTCCGTACGTTATTAGTTTTAAGTGATTTAAGTCATCAGATGTATAGTGTTTCTATCTTGTTGTCATTTGTTTCTGATAGAGAATTATAAAACTTTTACGTGTTTAATTAACAATTTTACTTTTTAGGTGTAGCTAGCTAAACAGGAGTTGCTTACCCTTTCGGAGCACACCAGGCCTCACTTCCCTGGTGGTCAGTTTCAAAGTTTTTTACTTTGCTTCTGGATGGTGATTCGAAGATGGATTATTATGTATGCTTTTGATTGTTGAATGTCCAAAACTTAATTAAGCTATTGTAAGGTATATGTTTTTTCCTTTTCATTCATTTGTTGAAGTTTTCTTGGTTACTTAGTTTATTGTAAGTTTAGGTTATATTTTATTTTTCTTGTTTTCGTTCCTTTGTTTTGGAGTTTTCTAGTTTACTTAAGCTATTATTATGTTTATGATTTGTATTTCTTTTTTTTTGCTCATTTGTTGTGGATTGATATAAGTAAATTAAGCCATTGCAATGATTATGTTTTTCTTTACTGTTTTCGTGACTGATTTATTTCTTGTTTTCTTGTCTCTGTTGTTTGATGTATTTGGTTGCTTAAGCTGAAAGACCCCAAAACAAAGCAACGAAAACAATAAAGACAAAATCATACACCAGACAAAAGTAACATAGCATCTGACAGCAAACGAATAAAACCAATTAGATTTACATTATATACCACTTTAATTTTATAGCACTATAGACGGCCGTTTTGGTATATAATTCCTCATCAGTAGTGTTTGGATCAAAATTTATTAAAGGGGTTGAAAAAGTATCCAAAGGACCAAAAGAAATTTTACCCAAATTTAGCTAAGGAAATACAAACCTGTCTATAAAGGACACCCAAGGGAATAAGTAAAAGTGGTCTTTATAGGCAGGTGACCTTTATATACAGGTTCAAATAATAGGAATAAAGAACACCGTGGATACAATTATAAGGACCTTTATAAGTAGGTTGCCCTTATATAGAGGTGACCGTTAAGGCAGGATAGACTGTACTTTGTATGAGGGAGTATACTTAAGTTTTTGAGGACTTAAGTCCCAACCTGATGTTGAAACCGTCAATATATGACGTGAGATTATGTGTTATGTAAGAATAATCGTCATATGGCATAAGTTGACTAGTCGCACCATTTTCTTCTAAGCTATTCCAATAGGAAATAAACAAGCAACAAATGTAACAAGAAGATTAAAAACAAACATACTAACCCATGTCCAAATCACATTAAATAAACTCTGACAAATTAGGTTAAACACGAGAACTTCCATTAGGAAAGTGAGGCCGGGTGCTCCGGAAAAATGAACACATCCTGTTTAGCCAGCTACAAGATTATAACTAAAACCTTGACATGCAGGGAAGCAGACAATGTGTTACGTAATTATAAGTCTGCCTTCTTAGAAATTATTTTTGTCCACGAGATTTACCTTAAGACTTTATAAAGAATGAGATTTTGTTGTAACGTACATTACCTCAATGACTGCCGTGTATGGTGTCTAATGATGTTGTAACGTACATTACCTCAATGACTGCCATGTATGATGTCTAATGATGTTGTAACGTACGTTACCTCAATGACTTCCGTGTATGATGTCTAATGATGTTGTAACGTACGTGTCCTCAATGACTGCCATATATGTTGTCTAATGATGTTGTAACGTACGTTACCTCAATGAATGCAATGTTTGATGTCTAATGATGTTGTAACGTACATTACCTCAATGACTGCCATGTGTGATGTCTAATGATGTAACTTACGTTTCATCAATGACTGCCATGTTTGATGTCTAATGATGTTGTAACGTACATTACCTCAATGACTGCCATGTATGATGTCAAATGATGACGACGTAACTTACGTTTTCATCAATGAATGCAATGTTTGATGTCTAATTATATATGACATTTCCTCCTCGTTCCCGGAGAGCTTTTTTTCTACGGAAGTTTCTCACAACACGACAATGTATTAAAACATCCAGACACATCAGGACTGCTCGGTGGTCGAAAAAGCTAATTTGTGTATCACTTCGCCCTAGTTCCATCCCACTCGGGCAGGTTCCAGTTTTATAATCACGCCTTTACTAAAAGCTTGTCCTTAGCTTACATTTACCAAACTTTGACAATCCCTTTAAGGATACGAATGAACATTTTTGTCAAAACTAAATACAGATGATACAAGTCAGAAGTGTTAATTCAAATTCCTGAATATATAAAAACTTAACAGAATTATTAAAATTTCAAATTTGGCAGAATTAAGAAAAAAGGAATCTTAGATGAGGTATGATGTAAAACTGGGTCCAAGTTCCTTCTGTCAAGTATGCGAGGCCGCTTGTCAAAGGTCAGAATTTTTCTCCAGGTATGACGATTTCATTAGCCGTTCCAGAATTTACCGCCAGTATCTTAATTGGGCGTAAAAAATGGCTTTTCTCTACTCCTCTCGACTCTAAAAACAGTCGCTTCAAAACATAAAGTCCAAGAGATCATGCACTTAAATTCAGGTAAACAAGGTCAACAGGTATGGCAGTTGAAACCCAATTTCTTGCGTGTCATCTCGTTTCCGATTTTTCAATCATAACCACATTCATATGATGCCAATTCCAAGCAAGGTTTGTAAACACTGCATGTTCAGAGGAGGCAATCCAATGGGGTTTGCCGCTGTACCACGTGATACCTCTAACGTTTGTGTGGAACACTTATTTCCAATGGATATGGAATTTCATATAATGGCATTTTCTGCAGTGAAAACGTTAGTCCGGGAATTTGTGAGATTAACGTTTTCCAAAACGTTCCGCAAAAACGGCAAGGGGTATTGATCACGTGGTACAATCGAAAACCCCATTGTTTGTTGTAGAGTGTTTTTGTAATGTGTAGAATTATTGTCTTTACAATATGTAAATGTGTGTATTCAAAACTTGAATCTTGATATTTGTTCTTAGTAAAAATTCGAAATTCAACACATGTCAGTTTCATTGGCGCCGCTATATAAGTGAAATCAAAGGCGCAAGAATCTTTGCTCGTTTTGAGTACTGAGTAGAGTTGAGTAATAGTGCGTCCCAGTTATTCAAGATCTTTCATTTATATCGAGGTCAGCTCAGAAATGGTGCAGAAAACAAGAGTGTCCGATGAAAACCACCGACCACCTTCTGAAAGCGGACTGACCTACTTTCTCAAACTATTGGATCTGTCCGAGCGGAATTCGAACCTTCGGATTGAAAGGTGTTGTAATCCGTATGCGCATGACAACTTTAGACAACTGATAGAATATTAATATCTCATCAAAAAGAAGCAACGCGCTCTTTAATACTGATTCTCAATAAGCTTGGTTTGCTTTTGGTACAAAATTTGATAACCAGTGGTGGTAGCTTTCTTATAGCATAACTGATCATATTGTTTCCCTCCATTAAAAACCAAAAGCAAACATACCACTCTATGTCCGTCCACAACCCCAAAGCAAAGTAAAAACTTTGAAACTGACAAACTAAGTTGAACTTACACCAGACACGTGGAACCGTGTGCTCCAGTACGGTAAGCACCTCCTGTTTACTTAGCTACATCCGCCACGTGTTTAACCAAAACGAGAATGAAGAGAACATTTTTTAGACGTCAAATACATGGAAAATCAGGGTAATTTTGATACGTCATTCTTATTAGCAATATTGTGATGACAGTCATACAGGGCCTGTGATAAATCTTGGGTTGTGATATCATTGCGTAAACAATTTGTTTGTTAGCAGCTTGCTTTGTTATGTAAAGTTCTCGGAGTGGGTTCAAACACTACCATAGCGCAATTACTGTGAAACAAACATAACATAAACAGGAGAAGAGGGTGTTTTGATTAGTAAAAAACATACTTTCTGAACCTTAATGGCAGCGGTCAATTTAATCATTCTAGCATCGTCTTAGAAAGGAAGGAAAAGTTGACAATAGAAAAATTAAAGTCAACACGTTTGTCATACAGCTTTAATTGTAGCCTTTCGTTGGCATCATAATTGATATTCAAGTTTTAATATGAAGCAGAACTTGAAGAATCAGCCATATCTTTTATTTCAAGATCACTGAGATAGATGACATTAACATAATCTTCAAAAGAATTATTAAGAGATAACTTGAAATGTCATTCATATATCTGTATGTTGAATGATTTTGCGAGTCATCTCTCCAGATTTAATTAGGTTCTACATAAGATCTGCTTATCATACGAATACAGAAACAAATTCAGCAAGCAATGGGACATAGTTTGTGTCCATTGGTATACCGACTGTTTGTTACATAACTATACTACCAAAACGACAACATGTGAATTTTCCTTGTCGTTGGCCTTTACTGGTTCACCTGGCATCCGTATAATAGACTGGGAGAGTGGTACGCTTGTCTGCGCCGTACTGACTGGGTGAGCTAGCACCTTAAAGTCGCCCTGAGTGCGCGCTAGTACAAGGCAGACCATACAATACACTCGCACTTCACATGCATACACAAAATTGTTCATAGATTTATCCATAGAATACTGACACTAGTACGTCATTAGTTGCCGTGACGTTGCTTTAGTACCGTGATGGCGGCCTTTGTCGGAACATTGTGGGCGTGGCCGGCGATCCGTCAATTCTTGACCAGCGTTAACGGTTACTGTATTATTTACACCAAAAGTTGTATAACATGTAGCATGATTCTTAATCTTTTTGGGCACTGTGTATTTGGTTAGGCTTCTGTCAGCTGCAGACAAATAGGGCCCTTATACATGTATATACATGTAATGAGGTACAAAAAGCTTCAAAGACATATTTTTGTTTACACTATTGCTCAATTGCCATGGTATACCACTGCGAAAGGTCAGTTGGTAGAGTGCTCGCTATGTAAGTGGAAGGTAGTGTGTTCGAACCCCGGTCTGACCCAAGACTTTAGAATGGGTAGTGACTGTTCTTTCGTCAAGCACTCGGTATTACAGTTCTCTCGGATGGGCTTGGCACGCTAAAGAACCCTGCTGTATAATGCCATAAGCGCAACATACAGGCAAAATTTCTTCACTTTCGCCTACAGCTGGCGACGTCTCGATATAAGTGAAATATTCTTGACTGAAACATTAAACGCCATTACTCTACTCAACTCAACTGGCATGGTATTAACTTATACTAATTAGATAACATCTCCAATAATAACGGAGATGGTTAGCTAATTGGTTTACGTAAGTAGCTATGGTTCTAGTCCATCAAATGTTTGTAAGGACATTTTTCTTAACCAAAAGTTCATGCAAATATATTGTCCAAAATTTCCTCAAAACATACCCGACAAATTGAACGTGGCGATCATATGGTATACATAAGCTGAACGTGAGATGGGTAAGCTTTGAGGATTTGAGGAGCTCATTAATTTAGGACCAATATAAATCATATTGGTGACATCATTTCAGTTACCAAGATTTGTAACTTCATATGACATATTTGTTGCAGTTCAGTACTTATTGTTAAACGTGTATTTTTACATTGTACCAATGCGTTATATGAACTTACGGAATAAATGAATTGAAATGTGTTTTATTTATTTTTGTGGTTTTAAAAGCCCAACAAACATAATAATCGTGATTTAAATTGGCGGACATTCTTTAACTGGTGGTCACTCCTTTCTCGGTGCAAGTATGGGTCAAACCTTACATTGTATTATTCAATTCTTAAGTTAGTGATAATAATAATAAATCATACAGGAAACAGAACAGTGGACAGTTGTGGGCATGTATAGACCACTGTGATACAACATGTCCGGATTACAGATTCCGGCTTCTTAGTAATTTAAAATCTGCTTAATTTATTCTTAGAAGTTTTCATTTTAAAATAGCAACATCCACCCACCATTGCCACACACTCACACACACAGAGAGAGAGAGAGAGAGAGAGAGAGAGAGAGAGAGAGAGAGAGTTTTGTCCCTACTAATGTCCGAATTTAAATATAGTAGTTAGCGAGTGGTCAATATTTATCGTATCTTAATAGAAAATTCAAGGTACATTTATTTACTTAATAACTATGTGTACTCAAATGTCCAACTTCTATTTCCTTAGCCTAAAGTAAATTCTGAACATTTGGATTAGGTGGGATTATGTAAACTCGAATTATATATTGATATAATGGGTAAACATACAGTCCCTTTTTCTTTGTTTACGCAGGTCGGTCGCTTATGCAATACATAAATGCTTTGTCGAACTGGGCTCAAAAGGTTAGAAGTTCACTAGGGTTATGCAACATTTTTAAAGAGTTTTTATCAGCTCTTGTGCAAGTGTGCGGTAATAACCTCTTGATCTGACCTCATAGTGTGATCCTAGTTTAGACGGTGACACATTTTAAATCCCATTTATTCTAAAGATTTATCTACTGCGTTGTTTAAAACTTAAAATTTAATTTTAGTTTAAAAACTTTAAAAGTACGGCTACCACGTAATCTTATGTTAAAATATTTGGCGGATTTTTTTTATTATAATGGGGAATTAATTTTCTACATGTAATACACGGTTTTAATTCGGATATTTCCTAAAATAATACCTCACATTACATTAAATTAGTTCATCTGTAATTACAAAAAAAAAAAAAAAAAAAAAAAAAAAATATTAAAGTAAAACAAAAAACTCTCTATCATAGAAATATATTGTTGTAGTAAATTCATGACATTTAATACTATTATATGAATGAAATTATAAAGCCACTATTTGATGTCACAGATTGTGTAAAAGGATAAATTTCAATAAATTTTTAAATTTCCAAAATGTGAACCCTATTACATCATGTCTGTATTGGGATGCTTAAACTAAAATTGTTGCACAATTACTTATCCAGGACACACCTTCGGTTATTTTTATCTTATTAATATTATTATGTTTTTATGAAATAATAAATCTCAAAAGTACGCCTGACATTATATCCCCATGTAATTGAATGCTGCCAATGAAGCAACGAATATTACCATCATCAACATTATCATTATCTTTTATGAAAACAGTAAAGAATTATTATTATTATCATTATTATTATTATTAAACTTTGAATTATTATTATTGTTGTTGTTGTTACTATATTATTAAACTTTGAATGTCTTTACCAATAGACCCATTCGAATTCCCAAACCACAAGACACAATTAAACCAATTATCATCATCATCATCATCATCATCATCATAATCATCATCATCATCATCAAACATATACCATTGATTTTGCTGCATAATATAAAGTTTTATATCTTTTTCAAGAAAAATTATTTAAAATCAGTTGATTTCTTAATTAAGATAAAATATAATTGTTCTGTCATTTTGTCGTTTTAAATAAAATTCACAAAATCAAATTGACGGAAATTATTCGTAATTATTAGTTATAATTGATCAATAAACCAGAGGAAAGGTGGTATTTATATCCAATCATTATGTGAACAGTAACACATCAGTAAATAATAATAATAATAATAATAATAATATCATCATCATTTACTGATATGCTATTTTCACATGATGATGATTATTATTATTTTTCTTATTAATAATTTAATATTAATATTACGATTATTATCATTCCACGGTAACATTAATGCCATGAGCTATTTTTGAACATTTAATGAATAATGCAGCACTTAGTACATGAAAATTTAAAAGTGAGCATTATTTAAGAAAAAATCAAAAAAAGCACGTGAAACTAATGTACTAAAGGGTTTTAATTGATGATTGACACAATGTTAAAATTTAGTAATGCCAAGTGCTACTTTTGAATGTATCATTTCATTAAAAAAATCAAAAGTAGCACATAGCAGTAACAATGCGCCGTGCCATTTCATTCAATTACAGCATATCAAGATTCTAGACTGAGTGGGAAATTTTTTTGAGAAACTAAAGAAAAATTAAATACAGTTTCACCTTAGACATACTTTTATTTGTATGAATTTAACGAAAAATTGACATATGACAATGTAAAATTATTTATATAATATAAACGCACCAAAATGAAATGTATTCAAGATATACATCTCGAAAAACAAATCTCAGAAAAGACAAGTCAAAGATGACAATACACAATTAGTATTTTTTGTTTTTTTTTTCTTGACACACCGGAACAGATTATTTTCTCAGACAACATAAATTTATTATCAGAACACATGATGTTCAATTAGTTTTTTAAAATATCAGTCTGATATAATCATAGATATTTTAATAATCTGTTATACTTTTTTACCAAAAAATTAAATTATGCATTTCATATTTTCCCAATCTTTAACTGAGGGTGAATATGTAGAATGACTGAGATTTCCGATTTAAAAAAAAATTAAAATATAACAGATATACAAATACACTACATAAATAAATGATAAAAATAAATGACTGCCCTTTCCATGCAGAAAAAACCTACATTTCACAAAATTTTCTGCCTGTCTACCATTTTTGAAGAAATTAAAAATTACAAGTCTAATAGCAACTGTATCTCTACTTTTGTCCTATGCTTTCACTCAAATTTCCAACGCCGCTATTTTCTACCTATTCCAAGTAATTTTTTTTTTTTGGTTTTTCTACCTTAAAACAAAATTATCTAAACTTTATCTAAACTAAGAATCTCTTTTAAATTTGTTCTCTTAAAGCTAAAAATTCACTTATAAAGCTATTATTGCTAGATGGTGCTCTTATTTTCACATATTTTTCTGTTGAGAAGTCTGCAAGGTGTATTTGACCCTTTCAAATAAAAGTTAAATATATCAGTAAAATTCGAAATTACATGAAACAAAAAAAAAATATCCCTTTAAAACTTTTTTAAAGACTTTGGATAGTGTTGATTCTATAGGTTAAAAAATAATAACTGGTCAAATGTTTTCAAGTTGAAGAAATAAAATAGAGCAAGAAAATTAAAATAAAACAAATTTTGTCCATTTTCTGAGTAAATTTAACAAATTATAAATATACAACATGCAACCATATAAATAAAAAATCGCACTTTTTGTGTCAAGTTAAACTTTTAGCACTAAATTCAATACACCATACAATCTATAGTAATGCACTTATATTCATATCAGCACTTTTATTACACAAGCACGCACGCACGAACGCACATACAATATATGAACGTACAGACAAAAATCTAGCATTCATTCAACTCTCAAAAATAAAATATATATAATAATATGAAGATCAGAGTATCAAATCTATTTGTAGCCTATATGTAAAAATCCAAGTCTTTCACGCATGAAGATATAAACCATTCCAAAGACTATGAATGCACTATTACCTATAAATGTTTTGTCTACTTTGGCGAGTATTTTGAACATGAAAAATCGTTGATACAAACAAACACTTCACTCCCTTTTTTAAATGCACCATTTACGCCGAATTTAAAACACAATCGTTCACGAATTCATAACCTGTTATACAACATATAATGCAGTTTGGCAGTTTCATTTTTCAAAATTGCAACTTGTGCTCTTAGTTTTAAATTTTCTTGTTCTAGAAAAGCGGCTCGCATTGCTATTTCTTCTTCTTTACACCGTCTTGAATCTCGAGATCGTTTGGCTGCTTCGTTGTTTTTCCGCCTTCTTTCCCAATAAGCGTCATCTTTCTTTTCTTCAGGAACCGGTTTTGTCTTTTTCGGTTCCAAAGCAGATTCGGTGGTAGTTCTGTTGTCATAACGTCTCTTACGTTGTAACAAATGAGAAGTCAATGGCGTCATTGGAAACGACGGAACCGAGCTTTCATACATAGTTGGCAGAACAGCCGCTGAAGCTGCCATCACTGGGGAGAGAGGTGAGGTCGGATTTGCAAGTGAAGTGCTTCCATTATATAATGCGAACGGATCTAGAGGATATGATTTAAAAGGTCTTAGACCTGACGAGGACTGTCTGTCTGGTGATAAACTCCCTTTTTCATCATCACTTTGATGCTTTGGACTTCCTATACTTGAAGAGGAGGGAATTGGTCCAACAACAGGCTTTACACAACTATTTAATGAAGTATCACTTTCATTTTCGTCTGATTGAACAGACGACACTGACGATCTCCTAGAATCATTGAAATTTGGAGGTGAATGTATCCGAGTAGTTGATGGAGTTGGACTGACACGTTCCTTCTTCAAAAAGCTATCTCCAGGTTTGGACAAATCCAGTGCGGCGTCCGCCATCCCCGGATCCTGATTAAAATATATAAAATAATTAATGTTAGAACAATCATCTTAATATATACATAAAATCCGATAAAAATCTCGCACATTTCCGATTGTAATTCCTGGACGTTTGTAGCTTTTCCGGGAGAATGAGATCATTCATATAACAATATACCTTATTTGAATAACTAACTCAACTGTTAAAAAGTAATAATAAAAAAAAATGTTTTTTAGAACTACTAAATTAAAATTTATTTTGTTTATTAATCTGTAATTTAAAAAAAAACCCAACACATCTTCATACAAAAAAGAGATAATTTTTTAAAATTCTCAAATACATTTGCAATTATTTACTTCTTTTTTAAAAAAAAAATATATAAATTGGTTGAAAATAACAACCAGATTTTTCAGTTGGAAAAAGAAAAGTCCTTTAAGTTATATGAAACATTGCACACAAACAAAAATCGTTTTTTTTAAATTTAAACACAACAAACAAAAAACAATCAAACACACCAAAAAAACTAAATAAATACAAAAATATAATTTAAGTGACAAATACAGATTTTTTTTAACTATCTTAAAATACTAATTAATTTCTTAGTATTGGTTTCGGGTTTTTCAAGAAATGAAAGACCCAAAATTACCACTGGGTTATTACGTGTATTCAAATTTAGTTTACTCATGTGAGGCATATCTCACAGGAATTTCCCAACATTTTTCCCCAACACAGAAAATAAAATAAAATAAACAAAGTGGACAATTACATAACTATAAATAAACAAAAAAAAACAAAAATTCAAATTAAAAAAAAATCAAAACTTAAAAAACTTACTGTCTTTAAAAACTATCCGTGTCAAAAGTATCACTTGTAAGTTTCCCGTTATGTGTTGATCTGACTGACCAAACGCTTAATGAAGTTGACCAACCAATGACCAACGCTTATACGGTTGTTTGCAATGCGTGAACTTGGTATGACCCTCTTGCACAATAACTACATAAAGCTTTGCGCATGTGACGTACCTGACCTAATTCGGATTCATTAGCCATTGCGGTATCGCTCCGAGGTTTATAACAGACCTGCAAACATGTTTATATAGTTAGTTACGTAATTATGACATAGTGAAATAATCATGCTAGGCTAGATATATATATACAAGTGTGGTAACGTTAAATAACGCCCGGGATACAGTAAACAGTTAGAAATACCGGAAGTAAGCACTCTAGGTCAAAGTGACCTTACACATGATTTCAGCTATTGGATGGACATTTTACTACTTTTTTCTGCTGCAAAGATTGAACTCTATTGGGCTGTATGAAAAGGAGTATATTTGAACATGGATTTTTTGTGCTCAGATTATTTTTACAAGAGTGCATAGTTAATGGTAGAATTTTCAGAATAAACTAATGCATTTTGATGTTATACTTTAAATAAATAAATAAATAAATAAATAAATAAATAAATAAATAAATAAATAAATAAATAAATAAATTGTCATTAAACTTATTCAAAGTGCAAATTTTCATTGCATGGGCTTAAGTACACCATGCAGCGTTTTAAAAGAAACCATAGTGATAACACATCATTTTATAAAATACCCGGGAAAAGTGATGACAGCAACATTTAAAATCATTACCAATGCCGAGTCTTAGGGTGCGGGAAAAGTTTTGTAATGGGATTCAAGTTCTATTGCACTTTACTTGTGCTAATTTTTTTAATTGTGTGTATATTTCAAACCTCGCGAAATTGCCACCAGCCCTTTTGTCAGTGTAGTTTCGCGTGATAATGCAAGTTGCAGTGAATGTTTCTTTTTCAGTAAAATCATATTTACCGTACACTGTTATAATGATTATTATAATTATTCAATATTGCATTAATTTGGCGACAATTAAAAATTTCAAACTTGATTTTGTAAACAAAAGTTCATTCCAATGGTTACTACAGCAAAACGAAAATATAATAAAATAAATATTTATTAAAATACTGTACTTTTATTAAAAAAATTATTTATTTATTTATATGGCGAAACTCGGATGTGTACGAACATTGAGTGCGTTTATGAAAATAGTTTTAATTATCAAAATTAATTAATTAATTTATTTATTTATTTATTTATTTATTTATTTATTTATTTATTTATATGGCGAAACTCGGATGTGTACTGTAGAACACTGAGTGCGTTTTTGCGTTTTAGCTGCGCTGTAAATAAAAGTACATCTAGTTTTCGTGATTGTCAGTAATAATTATATATTATGTGATGTCTATTTTGTACTAATATTCTCTCCATGATAATGTACTTTAGTTACACAATTCTTGTCACTTGCTGTGAAAGTTATATTGATCTTCAACAATGCCTTAAGCGACACATAATTAATACGGAGAAATAACGACCGTCATTACATCATTTTCCGTATATACCGTTAACGTGATAATAAGCAATACGATCATATCAGTAATGTCATTTTATTCTATTATCGCTTATATCATTACACATAATAATATGTTTCTGTTATGAACTCTAAATTAACACTTTGCAGCTTACAAAATGATTTTCATGATTTGCAAAGGTAAAAAATCACTCTTGGTCCTAGCAGAGACATATGAAACCCTAATAACGGTATGTAGGATTTGTCAATATCTCAGGTCTTAGCTACAGGGATTTGAATTTGTAGCTTTTTTTCCCAGTTGATTTACTAAGTTCGGAATGAGGACAGTCGTGATAGTTTTCAGTATCCAGCTTCTAATTGTTTTTTTTCTCGTTATTTTTTCGGGTGCTTAAAAAGCAAATGATAAAAAGGAAAATGAAGTGTTCTAATGATGCTCTCATTCGTGTTGGAGTTTCTGGTAACCCTCGGTTGGAATTGGTCCGAAAATTTTCTCGGGATTTACCTTATTATTTTCTTGGTACATTTTACTCTTTTTGACTAATTAGTTTCAATGTCCATTAATGTTTAGTCATTTTATCTCTCCTGTAAACCGGGATAAGTACATTATCAATGTTTTCATTAAGTTGTCATTTTCTGCTAACAGCAGACGATCTTCATGTAAGATGACGTAACAATGACACCTCGCTATCATTTTCCAGACCGCGATTATTTATTATTGCATAAGTAATGACAGATTTTTGATATTTGTTACACAATAAACGTCGATAACTAACGAAGACTTAATGGTATTTTGTTTTTGCCCGGAAGGAAACAGACAATCGCTGTTTACAACTTCATTTCGCGCCTAAAAAGCTAAGTCCACCGGAAGGAAATAGTCAGATACGTATACGGGTAACAATTTTATCTTCAAGGATATATGCTGCAATTTGCACCCTTAATTTGGAATTTTATGATTCTGTTGTCACACTTTAAATAAATAAATAAATAAATAAATAAATAAATAAATAAATAAATAAACAGCTATGGAATTCTTAGATTTGTATCCAACAGCAGAATGGTCAATTGGTATTCAGTCATAACAGACTTAGAAGTTTCTTTTTCTCACTTTGTTGCTTCTTCATGTTAACTTTAAATGCAGCATTTAAATTTCAACACATTTAATGCTTAAATTGCTTTGTTAGTGGCATGTGCTACTTTTGAGTAATGAAATAATACATTCAAAAGTGTCTGGTCGTGCGATACTTTTGAATGTATTATTTCACAAAAATTCAAAAGTAGCACATGACATTAGTTTTGTTAAACTAAGTTTTGGTCATTTAATTAGAAAATTAAAATGTTCCTTTTTGTTACCCCTGGTCCTATTTTGGAGGTATGTGGGATGGGACCGTCAGTTATTCTTATACAACGAACTTTAATTAAAACGTTGTTAGTTCTCAAGTCTATATATATTTTGTATTTAAATTTTAAGGATCTCTAAGTAAATTGGTAATGACATCCAGGTAAGTATCGAGGGACATTATAACTTACTTAGCAAGTTTTAAATTGGATGTTGGTTTTGTTAATCACGGTAATGTAAACTGTGCTATTTCTTATTGATTGCCCTGGGTGTATTTGACGTCCCGTAGTTCCATGTTCCTTTCATTCAATTTTGATTACACACGGCAGGTGTAGCTAGCTAAACAGGAGTGGCTTCCCTTCCGAAGCACCCGGACTCACTTCCCTGGTGAAAGTTCACGTGTTTAACCATACTTGTCAGCTTCAAAGTTTTGAGATTGCTTCTTGATTATGAATCGGACATGGATTAGTATGTTTGTTTTTGTTGTTTATTATACTTCTCTTCAACAGTCAAAAAAAATCCATATGATATTATGATAGAGATATTATGAGGCTATAAAAACTACTTTACTACTTTTTTTATGTGCAATGCAGGACATACTTTACTTGGCCCGGAACTGAGCAGCTAACAGTCTGTTCAGTGCTTCATTGACATCTTTCAATACATTAACGGATAAAGCTGCTTCAATGTGTTTCAGATTTGATGGGTGACTGTAGATATTTTGTCTGAATTCTGTTGTCATTTAGCTGTTATATTTTCTTGTACCACTGCTTCCTTGATATCTTTTAATGCATTAACTGAAAATGCTGTTTCAATGTTTTTCAAATACGATGGGTGACTGTAGATATTTTGTCGGAAATATTTTGTATTGTTGCCCATAAATCTTCTTGCACAATGTATGATTCTGTTTGAAAGCTATCTACTTGGAGAAGACATATATTCACTTGTCTCACCAGAAGCTATTCCAAACCTACTCTTTCAATTATTTTGGGGAACTCCCTGAAGTTTGTCGTTTCAAAATATGTTTGACGTACACCGAATTACGACCGTTCTGATCAAATTTATTGGACGACTAGGTTTACAGTCGAACCTGCCGTAAAGACTACCTCTAGATAAGGACCACCTGCTTTTAAAAGCCAGTAAAAATTTATCCCGATTGCTCTTTATTCATTATATATGAACCTGTATATAAATATAAATGTCCATAAAGACCACTTTTACTGGTTCTTTTTGATGGCCTTTATAGACGAGTTTGACTGTATTCGACGCTTTACTCTGGCGATATGCGAGGTAGCAAAGCTATCGAAGGATACTATAACGCGGTTTTGCTTATGTTGTCCGATGGTTTCAAGTGTACATCTTTCAAGTGCATATGTAGACATCTTTGATAGACGACCAGGCTCGTCTTAACTCTTAAATGGAGAATTTTTTGACAATCTTTTTAGAACTAAGAATGAAACATTTTTGACATAACTGATACAAATGTTTTCAGTTATAAGTAATCTTCAAAATGACACCCATATTGCTTGACGGTAGCGTCATGTGTTTGGATCCAACCTGAATGCCTGATGGTCGCGTGATGTGCTTAAACCCACCCTTATTGCTTGACGGTAGTGTCATGTGTCTGGATCTAACCTGAATGCCTGATGTTCGCGTGATGTGCTTAAACCTACCCTTTTTGCTTGACGTTTGCGTGATATACTTCAACACACACTTACTGCTTGAAGTTTGCGTCATCTGCCTAAACCCACCCGTATTGCTTGACGTTCATGTGCTTAGTTTAAGGCCAAGTAGTACAAATGGACACTTTACTACAAGTTTTTGAGTTTTTTATACTTGTAAATCCTTTTAAGGTGCATCTGAAAATGTTCAAAGAAATATGTCGATCCTTTTTATTTTTCTTGCTTGGGGTTTGAGTATAAAACATATGGCAAAAATTAGCAATGACATCATGTTTTTTTTTTACAATTATGTAAAAGGATAGGCAGGCTTTAACGTCATCGTGTCGTAAACTAGGAATGTTGTTTTTGTGCATCTTTCTGTTATGGTAAATACATTATTTTGATTTGATGATTTGTATAAAAATCTACATTTAAAAATTATATTTTTTTATATTCCTAGTCACCTAAATAATAGAAATAATGATATTAAGAAACGTTATTACTTCAAATAGCAGAAGAACAAAGCCGATATTAGAGTCAATTATGATACAGTCCAACCTGCCTTAGGGTCACCTCTATATAAGGTTCATCTGCTTATAAAGGCCAGCAGAACTGTATCCCAATAGTTCTTTATTCATATTATTTGTACCTGTATATAAAGGTCACCTGTTCATAAAGGCCACTTTTACTGGTTCCATTGGGTGGCCTTTATACAGGGTTGACTGTACTTCAAAAATGCAAGAAGACAGCAGTCAGAGCCAGGGAAATATTGTCAATGGCAATGTAAAAGATATTGAGACAGAATCTTAACTGGAGTGAAATATTATTATAATTGAAAACATTTTGCTTGGCAAGAGGTGACTGGAAACCGGTTCCACCGAGCTCGAAAATACGTCACTCAGAAATCCCGTTCGCCATTGAAATAACACCCCTTATTTCAGTAAAAAATTTCATGACGTCATTGCAAATGTATATTAAACTTCATAGTGTATGAAATAATAAGAAAATTCTAAATTTTCAGAATTTAAAAGAATTTTGTAAATCAAAACATGAACATGAAATATATTACACGTTATCAAATTCATGACATTAAGATTCCTCCCTTCCCACACTGTCTTTATTTAGAATAATTTGATTTTCTCCGATAATTTTAATGACTGACAGGAAGACGATTATGGCACCTTAACTATCGGATTTTATCCAATGATCGATGAGCTTATTCTCTACATCACGTTATTATTACGTAACACCTCAGATATAAACATGTTCGTTAATAAGCGTGATCAAAGCTGGATTAACATTAAATGAACATTAATCATGCTATATTAGATAGACACAGTGCCAAGATTAATTTTCCTGATCATCTGCCGGCTCCATTAATTGGCATCTCCTATATGCTAATATCTTTAGATATGTTCTTGCTCATAACAAAGTACTAGTATTACTTTTTTTTCTATTGTATAAGCATGGAGTTGAGTTGAGTAATGGTGTTTAACGTCCCAGTCAAGAATATTTCACTTATATCGAGACGTCGCCAGCTATAGGCGAAGGTGCATAAATTTTGCCTGTGCGTTGATCTGATGACATTATACAGCAGGGTTCTTTAGCGTGCCAAGCCCATCGTAACACGAGACCTCGTTTATTTTAAGTTCCCATCCGAAAGAACCGTGACTTTCATTTTGTAATGCCGAGTGCAAGTCAAATGTTTATCCTAATTGCTCTTCATTCATGTTATTTGAACCTGTATATAGGGGTCACCCGTCCCTCAATTTCACCTTTAATGGTTCCCTTGGGTGGGGCTATATTATAGACGGGTATGCCTGCATGTCACATAGTATTTATGGACTTCTGGTGTTGGGTAAGTAAGAAAAGTGACTGTCCCTTCGATGTCTTACTTGGGGTTGTGATATCGGTTGCTGACCATGAATTTTCATTTAAAAATTCATTATTTAAATAAAATTTCAAAATTAGCACATGGCAGATTATTTAGAAAATTTAAGGCTTATTGCGGAACACTATTCTAACAGTTTTAGACATTTAAACATTTGTTTCATTTATTCAATTTGAAATGTCCGTTATTTAGAACCATTGTTATGAAATGACCGAAGTGCATTAACGCCAATTAACGCCATTTTTGAACTATGTCCGATGTTTGACTAAATAGTAATTTTTATCATTAGCAGTTTCATAAACATGATGACAGTTTTCTCATATACCCGATGCCATGCTGTTGACAGCTCTTGCTGCCACAAAAGGGAGAAAATCAAAAGGAGTGTCGACCGCATTCATGGTCGTACATTAGTAGTGTTAAATGATATGCTGAATCCCCACTTAATGCCTGACGTTTGCGTCATGTACTTAAACTGTTGCGTTGTATACTTAAACCCACACTTACTGCTTGATGTTTGCGTCATGTGTTTAAACTGTTGCGTTGTATACTTAAACCCACACTTACTGCTTGATGTTTCGTCATGTGTTTAAACTGTTGCGTTGTATACTTAAACCCACACTTACTGCTTGATGTTTGCGTCATGTGTTTAAACTGTTGCGTTGTATACTTAAACCCATACTTACTGCTTGATGTTTGCGTGCCGGTTTTTTGGGTTTTTTTTTTGTCATCATTAGTTACAGGGGACAACCCCATAATCCCCCCCCCCCCCCCCGTTGACCAAGAGGAAGACGAAATATTCGAGGATGATGTAGAATTATTAGTAAATGAACCCGCAGAGCACACACACACACACACACACACACACACACACACACACACACACACCCACACACACACACACACACACACACACACACAAAACCACAACTGTTGTTGTTTTGTGAATCTGAACGGTGTCTTTATTTAAGATGTTTAGCATTTTCATGCGTGTAGTCATTGTTATTAGTTCACCAGTTAAACCTAGTAAACCATAGCGATGGTTTTTTTTAAACTTTTGGTTTTCCCGAAAATGGCATGCTACATAAAGTCTGAAACAATGGAAGACATTTATTATTTACTAACGACAAACTAGTGCCTGTCCAGTAAGGAAAATGGAATTCCAATCTCAGCCAATGTGGTGCGTAAGCCAGCGCTGTTCGTGGGCAATACAGGATGGCCATTATTATATCAAGTAGATCGTATAAAAACTGATTGATTGAATTGGGTTTAAGTGACAGAAATTTTGATTTTTGTAGTGCGCTCAGGACAATGTGCAGGGGGTGTTCGTAAACGTGCCATACCTACCGTGACATGGGACATTAGTTTTTAACGTCTCTTTAGAAGCACCAAGTGACATTCATTTCTAAATGCCGAGTGCTTGGCTTGGCGAAAGAACAGTCATTACCTATTTTCAAGGCTTGGTCAGACCCGACCGGGGTTCGAACCCAAGTTCTCCCACATATGTACGAAGCAAACACTCTACCAACTGAGCTACCGTAGTGATATGGAATCAGAAAGTAAGGTTTCCTGTCATGTTTCATCAAAATGATTCTAAATCGGTTGTTGCTGTTGTTGAATGTTGCTTTACGTCGCACCAGCAATTTCTCAGCTATTCGCGGCGAGAACTACTTTATTAATCTCTATGAATTAATATCGACGTGCAAGTGTATGCATGTGAAGTGCGAGTGTTTTATAGCCTGTCATGTACAGCGCGCACTCAGTACGACTTTAAGATGCTAGCTCACTGAGTCAGTACGCCGCAGAAAACAGCGCACGCAAAAACGTGTTCCTATGCGGGGGATTTCAACGCATGAAGAGAACGCTTTTGTGCGACAAAAGGCTACCTTCCGCCGCATAAAAAAACATTTAGAGCACGATACCATAATATCCTCCACTGCCATCACCTATACCTCCATCATCATTATCCCTTTCACTAAAACACTACCACCATCACCATCACCATCGCCGTGGCCGTCGCCCTCTCATCGACCCCATCCTCGTCATCCGCCTCCTTACAATTATTATTAACATTATCCACAACAGCATAAATTCTCAATTGTCACCGTCGTCGCCATAAGTAATGCCATTACCACCGAGAACTCCAGACAACACACCCCCTTTTCTTATAAACAAAATGTTAAAAAAACAAATGACAAATATTTTTTTCAATTTTTCGTTTTTTTACCATTGATTCGTCTTATCTTTATTTAAGATAATTTGAACAATCTTTTTTTGATGTTGTTGTTTAATTTTTTAAAGCTCTTTGTTATTGGTTGATCAATACTGTCATGTGCTACTTTTGAATTTTTATGAAATAATACATTCAAAAGTAGCACATGACAATACTATTCACTGATCACGAAATTATATTTCATATTTAAAGCACGCTCATTTACACAGACCTTGGCTTCAATACTTATATAATAACGTATATATTTCCGCTTACACCACTGCTTCGCTTGCAAAGCTACTGGCGTCCAGATGGTAAGGTTGAAACAAAAAAGTCAATATGTTTCATAATTTGTACAAATCACCCAGCAGCCGAACTTCGACTCCTTTTCGTTTACTCATTTTTATTAGTTTTCTAGTAATAATAATGCATTTTATATGACTGGATTGATTTCAGAGTCCAACACTCTGTTTTTATAAAAATCTTGCTGACGAAAACCATATATTGAGTGCCCTTAACGCCAACGCAACCACGAACAGCACGCCAATAAAACAAGTATTTGGCAACTGCCAACGCAACTAAAAACTGCCAACAACCTTTGAACGCGATAATAAAAACAAATACCTGCCAACGCAAATAAATATTTGTAAGACAACCACGAACACGCCAGTAACAAACAGGCGCTTGAAAACTGTCATCACAACCCAGAACTGCCAACGCAACCACGAACACGCCAGTAACAAACAGGTGCTTGAGAACTGTCATTACAACCCAGAACTGCCAACGCAACCACGAACACGCCACAATAAAACATGTACTTGACACCAAGAACTGCCAACACAACCATGAATACCCCACTAAAACAGGTACTTGATTACTGCCAACACAACCACGAATACGTCATTAAAACGGGTACTTGATTACTGCCAACACAACCACGAATACGTCATTAAAACGGGTACTTGATTACTGCCAACACAACCACGAATATGTCATTAAAAACAGGTACTTGATTACTGCCAACACAACCACGAATACGTCATTAAAAACAGGTACTTGATTACTGCCAACACAACCACGAATACGTCATTAAAACGGGTACTTGATTACTGCCAACACAACCACGAATACGTCATTAAAACGGGTACTTGATTACTGCCAACACAACCACGAATACGTCATTAAAAACAGGTACTTGATTACTGCCAACACAACCACGAATACGTCATTAAAACGGGTACTTGATTACTGCCAACACAACCACGAATACGTCATTAAAACGGGTACTTGATTACTGCCAACACAACCACGAATACGTCATTAAAACGGGTACTTGATTACTGCCAACACAACCACGAATACGTCATTAAAACGGGTACTTGATTACTGCCAACACAACCACGAATACGTCATTAAAACGGGTACTTGATTACTGCCAACACAACCACGAATACGTCATTAAAAACAGGTACTTGATTACTGCCAACACAACCACGAATACGTCATTAAAACGGGTACTTGATTACTGCCAACACAACCACGAATACGTCATTAAAACGGGTACTTGATTACTGCCAACACAACCACGAATACGTCATTAAAACGGGTACTTGATTACTGCCAACACAACCACGAATACGTCATTAAAACGGGTACTTGATTACTGCCAACACAACCACGAATACGTCATTAAAACGGGTACTTGATTACTGCCAACACAACCACGAATACGTCATTAAAACGGGTACTTGATTACTGCCAACACAACCACGAATACGTCATTAAAACGGGTACTTGATTACTGCCAACACAACCACGAATACGTCATTAAAACGGGTACTTGATTACTGCCAACACAACCACGAATACGTCATTAAAACGGGTACTTGATTACTGCCAACTAAGAACTGCCAACACATCCACGAATACGTCATTAAAACGGGTACTTGATTACTGCCAGCTAAGAACTGCAAACACAACCACGAATACGTCATTAAAACGGGTACTTGATTACTGCCAACACAACCACGAATACGTCATTAAAACGGGTACTTGATTACTGCCAAATAAGAACTGCCAACACAACCACGAATACGTCATTAAAACGGGTACTTGATTACTGCCAACTAAGAACTGCCAACACATCCACGAATACGTCATTAAAACGGGTACTTGATTACTGCCAACTAAGAACTGCCAACACATCCACGAATACGTCATTAAAACGGGTACTTGATTACTGCCAGCTAAGAACTGCAAACACAACCACGAATACGTCATTAAAACGGGTACTTGATTACTGCCAACACAACCACGAATACGTCATTAAAAACAGGTACTTGATTACTGCCAACACAACCACGAATACGTCATTACAAACAGGTACATGGTAACTGCCAACACAACCACGAATACGTCATTAAAACGGGTACTTGATTACTGCCAACACAACCACGAATACGTCATTAAAACGGGTACTTGATTACTGCCAACTAAGAACTGCCAACACAACCACGAATACGTCATTAAAACGGGTACTTGATTACTGCCAACTAAGAACTGCCAACACAACCACGAATACTTCATTAAAACGGGTACTTGATTACTGCCAGCTAAGAACTGCAAACACAACCACGAATACGTCATTAAAACGGGTACTTGATTACTGCCAACACAACCACGAATACGTCATTAAAACGGGTACTTGATTACTGCCAACTAAGAACTGCCAACACAACCACGAATACGTCATTAAAACGGGTACTTGATTACTGCAAACGCAACTAAGAACTGCCAACACAACCACGAATACGTCATTAAAACGGGTACTTGATTACTGCCAACTAAGAACTGCCAACACATCCACGAATACGTCATTAAAACGGGTACTTGATTACTGCCAACTAAGAACTGCCAACACATCCACGAATACGTCATTAAAACGGGTACTTGATTACTGCCAGCTAAGAACTGCAAACACAACCACGAATACGTCATTAAAACGGGTACTTGATTACTGCCAACTAAGAACTGCCAACACATCCACGAATACGTCATTAAAACGGGTACTTGATTACTGCCAACACAACCACGAATACGTCATTAAAACGGGTACTTGATTACTGCCAACTAAGAACTGCCAACACAACCACGAATACGTCATTAAAACGGGTACTTGATTACTGCCAACACAACCACGAATACGTCATTAAAACGGGTACTTGATTACTGCCAACTAAGAACTGCCAACACAACCACGAATACGTCATTAAAACGGGTACTTGATTACTGCCAACACAACCACGAATACGTCATTAAAACGGGTACTTGATTACTGCCAACTAAGAACTGCCAACACAACCACGAATACGTCATTAAAACGGGTACTTGATTACTGCAAACGCAACTAAGAACTGCCAACACAACCACGAATACGTCATTAAAACGGGTACTTGATTACTGCCAACTAAGAACTGCCAACACATCCACGAATACGTCATTAAAACGGGTACTTGATTACTGCCAACACAACCACGAATACGTCATTAAAACGGGTACTTGATTACTGCCAACTAAGAACTGCCAACACATCCACGAATACGTCATTAAAACGGGTACTTGATTACTGCCAACTAAGAACTGCCAACACATCCACGAATACGTCATTAAAACGGGTACTTGATTACTGCCAGCTAAGAACTGCAAACACAACCACGAATACGTCATT
This sequence comes from Anadara kagoshimensis, assembly GCA_021292105.1. Taxonomy (NCBI): domain Eukaryota; kingdom Metazoa; phylum Mollusca; class Bivalvia; order Arcoida; family Arcidae; genus Anadara; species Anadara kagoshimensis. Next base: position 22,848,812 of record CM037858.1, read on the forward strand.
AAAACGGGTACTTGATTACTGCAAACGCAACTAAGAACTGCCAACACATCCACGAATACGTCATTAAAACGGGTACTTGATTACTGCCAACTAAGAACTGCCAACACATCCACGAATACGTCATTAAAACGGGTACTTGATTACTGCCAGCTAAGAACTGCAAACACAACCACGAATACGTCATTAAAACGGGTACTTGATTACTGCCAACACAACCACGAATACGTCATTAAAACGGGTACTTGATTACTGCCAACTAAGAACTGCCAACACAACCACGAATACGTCATTAAAACGGGTACTTGATTACTGCAAACGCAACTAAGAACTGCCAACACATCCACGAATACGTCATTAAAACGGGTACTTGATTACTGCCAGCTAAGAACTGCAAACACAACCACGAATACGTCATTAAAACGGGTACTTGATTACTGCCAACACAACCACGAATACGTCATTAAAACGGGTACTTGATTACTGCCAACTAAGAACTGCCAACACAACTTCGAATACGGCATTAAAACGGGTACTTGATTACTGCCAACTAAGAACTGCCAACACAACCACGAATACGTCATTAAAACGGGTACTTGATTACTGCCAACTAAGAACTGCCAACACAACCACGAATACGTCATTAAAACGGGTACTTGATTACTGCCAACTAAGAACTGCCAACACAACCACGAATACTTCATTAAAACGGGTACTTGATTACTGCCAACTAAGAACTGCCAACACAACCACGAATACTTGATTAAAACGGGTACTTGATTACTGCCAACTAAGAACTGCCAACACAACCACGAATACGTCATTAAAACGGGTACTTGATTACTGCAAACGCAACTAAGAACTGCCAACACAACTTCGAATACGCCATTTAAACGGGTACTTGATTACATTACCGCCAACCACGAACACGCAAATAACAACAGGTACCTGCAAACACAACTTAGAACTGCCAACACAACTACGAATAAGTCATTAAAACAGGTACATGATAACTTCTTACGCGACCAAGTACTTCAAACACAATCACGAACACGCCATTACAAACAGGTACATGAGAACTGCATATGCGACCAAGAACACCCCATTAAAAACAGGTACATGGTAACTGCCAACACAACCACGAATACGCCATTAAACAGGTACATGGTAACTGCCAACACAACCACGAATACGCCATTAAACAGGTACATGGTAACTGCCAACACAACCACGAATACGCCATTACAAACAGGTACTTGATTACTGCCAACACAACCACGAATACGCCATTACAAACAGGTACATGGTAACTGCCAACACAACCACGAATACGTCATTACAAACAGGTACTTGATTACTGCCAACACAACCACGAATACGTCATTACAAACAGGTACTTGATTACTGCCAACACAACCACGAATACGTCATTACAAACAGGTACTTGATTACTGCCAACTAAGAACTGCCAACACATCCACGAATACGTCATTACAAACAGGTACTTGATTACTGCCAACTAAGAACTGCCAACACAACCACGAATACGTCATTACAACGGGTACTTGATTACTGCCAACTAAGAACTGCCAACACAACCACGAATATGTCATTAAAACAGGTACTTGATTACTGCCAACTAAGAACTGCCAACACAACCACGAATACGTCATTACAAACAGGTACTTGATTACTGCCAACTAAGAACTGCCAACACATCCACGAATACGTCATTACAAACAGGTACTTGATTACTGCCAACTAAGAACTGCCAACACAACCACGAATACGTCATTACAACGGGTACTTGATTACTGCCAACTAAGAACTGCCAACACAACCACGAATACGTCATTACAAACAGGTACTTGATTACTGCCAACTAAGAACTGCCAACACAACCACGAATACGTCATTACAAACAGGTACTTGATTACTGCCAACACAACCAAGAACACCCCATTAAAAACAGGTACATGGTAACTGCCAACACAACCACGAATACGCCATTAAACAGGTACATGGTAACTGCCAACACAACCACGAATACGTCATTACAAACAGGTACTTGATTACTGCCAACACAACCAAGAATACCCCATTAAAAACAGGTACATGGTAACTGCCAACACAACCACGAATACGCCATTAAACAGGTACATGGTAACTGCCAACACAACCACGAATACGCCATTAAACAGGTACATGGTAACTGCCAACACAACCACGAATACGCCATTAAAACAGGTACATGGTAACTGCCAACACAACCACGAATACGCCATTACAAACAGGTACTTGATAACTTCCAACGCGACCAAGAACTTCCAACACAACCACGAATACGCCATTAAAACAGGTACATGGTAACTGCCAACACAACCACGAATACGCCATTAAACAGGTACATGGTAACTGCCAACACAACCACGAATACGCCATTAAAACAGGTACATGGTAACTGCCAACACAACCACGAATACGTCATTAAAACAGGTACATGATAGGTAACTACAAACGCGACTAAGACCACGCCACAATATATGTTAATAAAACAGCTTAATATGACAAGGCAAGACAAACATATTTGCACCACTGATTATAAAACCCCCGACTTAAGATCTGTACCGGTGCAAATATCCAAGATTGCGGTGTTTTTACTATTATTTCCCATATCATCCCGTAAATTCCAAAAAAAAAAAAAAAAAAAAAAAAAAAAAAAACCGTGATAAATTAAGTAAGCTGCAAACAATCGGATGAGAGTGTAAAAAGTAGTTAATATTATGCAGTTATACAATATCGTGACCAGGTTGACAACTACATTAACTACAACCTTTATCTGCAGTGCCTAATACCTGGAAATTAAGCATGGAGGAAAGGGTAAATAAATTACCTGGCATCATCTGCCATATTGGTTGGTTGGTTGGTTGAATGTTGTTTAACGTCGCATCAGCAATTTTTCAGCTATTCGCGACGAGAACTATTTAATTAATCTCTATGGATTAATCTATGAACAATTTTTGTGTATGCATGTGAAGTGCGAGTGTGTTGTATGGTCTGCCTTGTACTAGCGCGCACTCAGGGCGACTTTACCGTGCTAGCTCACAGAGTCAGTACGCCGCAGACAAACGTACCACTCCCCCAGTCCATTATACTGATACCAGGTAAATCAGTAAAGGCCAACGGTAAGGAAAATTCACTTTCCCACATGTGGTCCGAGTGGGACTCGAACTCACAGCGGTGAGAGACCCTGGATTTGAAGACTGACGTCTTATCCATTAGGCCACCGCGCCCTCATCTGCCATATTGGGTTTTATGTATAAAATATACTATGCTAAAATATACTTATATATATATTCTACACAGCTGAAGATGTTGTTTTTTATCCATTGTGTCTATAACTATTATAACTCATTATTTGTCTAACGAACTACGCGTCATGTTACAAATACAGCATTTTATAAAATGAATTCTTAATATACTTAAGTTGCCCGAAGCCATAAAATCATCATCTGACCATGGAATGAACTCACAAACAATCCACTGCGTGTCATACTGTTGTAATATTACTCATAGTACAGTCTAAATTAATTCTAGAAAATGAATTGATATCTTAAATAGCTATGTGAGAAAAGAATGATTGAAAAGGATTATTTATGACATGGAAAACTTATTGATTCTGTTTTCAAAACCGTTTCAAGTTGATGTAGGCGTCTGAGAAATGTTTATACACGAAGGAGTAAATATGGCGTATTAAGGACAGACTCGTAACTTGAAGGATCGGTGATCACTGATCATGACGACAAAAAAGCGACGTTTCGGCTAAAATTTCGGTTCAACATATTGGTAAAAATCCCGATACCTCTGTGTAATATTGGTTAAAAAATTCCAATGCTCTATAGCATATCAGTTATAAAAATTCCGATGGCGTCTCTCTATAGCATATCAGTTATAAAAATTCCGATGGCGTCTCTCTATAGCATATCAGTTATAAGAAATTCCGATGGCGTCTCTCTGTACCATATCAGTTACATGTATAAGAAATTCCGATGGCGTCTCTCTGTACCATATAATTAAAATTCCGATAACGTCACTCTGTACGATTTATTAATTCCATGCCATCATTTACGATTTAGTTAAAATTCCGATGACGTCAATTTATACCATATAGTTACAATTCGATGGCGTCACTGTACGATTTAGTTAAATTTGCCGTCCCTCTGTACGATTGAGTTAAAATTCCGATGACGTCACTCTGTACCATATTAGTTAAAATTCCGATGACGCCACTTTATACCATATTAGTTACAATTCCGATGACGTAACTTTATACCATATTAGCTTAACATTTTGATTATGTCACTTGCATATTGGTAAAAAATTAGAATTCTTAGTGAAGCGAGATGTCAGTAAATAATTTGTTGTTCTAATTTCCTGTTCATTGTATAACAATGTAAAAATGAGATTATGCATGTTAAGGTTTGTTCAATTTCTTGGCTCTTCAAGGAAAAACTACTTTACAAAAACGGAGCGCTTGTTGTTCATAGCCCTGGTCTAATTATAGAATGCGAAATCCCCGGGTGTTTAAAATACATTGTTACCTAATTCATCCGTTCAAACAGGGGCAATGTAAAAACCAGACATACCTCTTTCGGATAACGAACGCTGTGCCTAACTGGTTAAAAAAATCCCGATAGTTCTACCGTATTGATAAAAGTTAAAAAACCATGTATACGTCATTTTGGCATTTTTTGTCATGCGTTGTTTCAATACAGGAATTTAATAATTTCGTTGAAATATAAATAAATAAATATAAATAAATAAATAAATACAGTTGAATCTCGTTATATCGAACTCGGATATCTCGAATATCCGGATAAGTCGAGCTTTTTTTTAAAAAAAGTTCGGAACAAGTTGCTCTTTATTTAACCAAAATAACTCCGGTCATCTTGAACTCGGATATGTCGAATTTTTAATAAGTTGAACTTTTAAAAAAAAAAAAAAAAAAGAAAGGAATTAAATACTCTTTATTAAACCAAAATAACTCCATTTTCGGTCAACATAAATAAAAATGCAATGAAAATAGTGTTCGTTAACTCAAACTAAAATTTTACAGTCAACTGGAACTAAAATTTTTAACGCTGCTGCTTAACTGAGATAATTACTATTCAATCCCCATATGGAAATTACCCCGGCGGTAATAATATCACATCATTATTTGTCGTTCTTATTTTCAAATTTTAATTATTTTCTCATTTGCGTTATGACCCGATTACATGTTATGATTAAATCTGTGGTAACCTTATCATCTGCCATATCAGTGGTCAGTTGGTCAGAGGTTTAATTATTGGAAAATTATAGTGGACATTTGCAGATAATGAGGTGATAACCAATGTAACCATGGCGTAAAGGAAACAGACCGTCCATTTTAACACAGACAACGATCTGATTTACCGAAAACCTGTAGCAAATCCATATGAAGTCCAACGTCTAATGAAGTGCGGACTTTATTTGGCGTTGACGATTTCGACGCCTAATGAAGTCCAAAATTTGAGGCTCCAGACGAGAAGTCAAATACAGTCGTTCACTTTTGATACTTAATTTATTTCATAATACAAAAAGGAGTTCTTCTCTGGAGGCTCAATCTTTGGACTTCATTAGGCGTCGAAATTGTCAACGCCTAATGAAGTCCGGACTTCAACAGGGGTTGTTATTTCGGCGCCTAGTGAAGGCTGGACTTCATTAGTTGTTACAGAGTCAGTTCGGTTAGGTTATCCTGGTACTTGGCCTCATTGTTATATCAAATAAAATCTTAAATAAAGCTTTTGGGCTTTCTAAATCATGACACTCGACTGCATTGCATTATAAAAAAAGTTGAAATTATGTTTTTGCACGTCACTCGGCTGCACTACATTGTAAAAAGTATATAAAAAAAAGAAAGTTTGTTTTAGCGCTTTCTAAACCATGACACTTGACGACATTGTATTATTGTTTCGCTTATTTTACAGATTTACAGTAAGTAACCGGGTTACATGACCATTTCAGCAAGAAAACAATTATAACTCATTTATTTATGAATTCTTGGAACTTCATATAAATTTCTTGACCGACCATAAAAATGAAATATTGCCATTTTTATGATTTTGAAAAAAGCATCTAATATGACTCATGAACAAGACTTTATAAAATGGTAAATAAAGTTATCAAATACTCTTTTTATCTAAACCAATGTCAGCAACAGCAACATGGTGGATTTGAGATTATACACAACTATAACATGGCCTGACACACTTGCACCGCTGTGCTTGTTTGGATGTGTGAAAATACAGACTTTGAAAATTGGATGGCTATGTACTTAATATTTGTTTGTTATTATACAAACTCTGATAATTATAATCATATCATTGGCCATCTTCATTCGAATCTCGAATCTCGAATTTTTGTGTATTCACTCCGAAAGATAATCTTGACCGGCCTTGGTTCATTTTTACGCAATGATTGCAATATCAAATACCACCAAGAATATTTAGGAAAGGTCAGGAAGGGGGCAAAATCGAACGCTAAAACACACAGGTTAAAAGTTCAATATACGTTATTTAAATCTGACAAAATAGGCATGTTCCAGGCTTAAATCTCGCAATAAAACGCAATGAAACGAATACACATCTGTGAAGGAGATCTATAAATATTTACAAACCATCGCCAAGCCTGATAACGCACATTGAAATAATGACCACACCATAACAGTAATGGTTATTTCAGTATCTCTTGACCTTAAAATAAAGACCGATCTGACCATTATTGACCAATGTTGTATAAATGCATTACTAGTAATGAAAAATCAACATTTGCGTTATCTCTTGCACAGCTGAAAAATAAATAATTGTTAAATAGCTTTGTATAACTATGTAAATATACCGTCTCTATACATTCTAAATATGTCATATTGATTTTAATGATTATAACAAACTCCGAGATCACTGAATTTAAAATTTTATTCAAGTCTAAAGTGTGTCCAATTAAGGCCTTATAGACTAAAGGCTCATTTTTTGGTGTGGTGCTTCCAGTTTCACAGCCATTCATCAAAAACGAAGATATACTCTCTCATGCAAAGTATTTTCTTAGGTAAATTGGGTAAAATATATTATGGTCCTTTGGGTATCTTTTAATTTTGGTTTCATAATTTGGTCCAAGCACTACTGATGAGGAATTGTATTCCGAAACGACCGTCTAGTGCTGTTAAATTAAAACTAGTATAATAGTAAAAAACAAACATACTTATCCATGTCCGAATCAGAATCCAGAAGCAAAGTAAAAACTTTGGAACTGACAATCAGGTTAGACACGTTAACTTCCACCAGGGAATTGAGGCCGGGTGCTCCGGAAGGGTAATATGTAACCAATAACATTTCCCTTAACCTAAATCTGACACATTTTGGTAAAGAAACCAAAATAAATAAAATGTTTAATATTTAACAATGTTATGTAATAAGCTATAATCAAAAACAAACATACCGATCTATGCCCAAAATCACAATCTCAAAGCAAAGTAAAAAAAACTTTGAAACTAGGAAACTAAGTTAAATACTTGAACTTCCAGCAGGGAGGCTTCGGAAGGGTGCTTAGTACCTGTTTAGCTAGCTACAGTCGCAACGTGTGAAATAGCCACTCAAATTCATATATATCTTGAAACTGAGGACCATTGTAAGGGCCGATTTTGGCCCCATTTGAAACTGAGGATCTTATAAAGTGCCAGGAACTGAGTCAAGGAAAATCTTAGGTGAAACCGGTACCAGATCCGGATTTAAGTGGCGTAACACAATTACCCTTGAAAGTCCATCGTAAGGTTACTCCCCATCCCCTACATATATCTGCTAGTGTTCTTTTATTTATTAGTACAAATGTACATATGTTTCTAGACTGGCAAAATCTGAATCTTTTCCAGACGCTTCGTGTATGATTTTATAGTTGGTTTAAGATCTAATTTTCCTCAAATATTCCATTTGTTTCATTTGATACAGAGAGATTTACTTGAAGTTTAACATGACGTGGAATTTATTCATATGAAAAGCGGGAAAGGCAAACCATGGTAAAACAAACGACATACCACGAGTAGATTTTGATTATTTCTTAATTATAATATACTGTTAAAGTATTTATTTTCGCGGGGTATCAATTTTCGCTAACTTCGCAGTCGTTTGTTTTGCGCGAAAATTAATACCGGACAAAACTTATATTATGCTTATTGTTCTATAGTGCATATTTAAAACAAAAGCGAAAATTTAACTGTGCGTATATGTCTAAATTTTTTATACCTCGAAAATATATAAACACGAAATCAAATACGTTTACAGAATTGTCATGTGCTGATTTTGAATGCATTATTTTAATAAAAATTCAAAATCAGCACATGACAGAATATTGCAATTTCAACCATTTTTTATACTCAAAAAAGTCGTCACAACAGCTATAGCGTTAGGATTTTGTTTGGACTAGTAGAAAGAATCCTTCAGTGAATCAGGACGGTTCGTGGCTTTTGGCATTGATAAGTAAACTACACAGTGATATTGTGGATAGCTCACAGCTGGATGTAACGGCGAATAAATGATCAATCAATCATTAAATCTGACTTAGACAGAACATGTAGATGAAGACAAAATTATCCTTAAATCGCATAACGATCCTTTGAAATACTTATCTTAATAGTTTTCTAAACAGACAGAATAGTTATCGAAATCTGTTCTGAGTAATAACATCAGCAGCAGCAACAGCAGTGTCGCTGATTACGTCATCGCGTTACGACATATAGCTGAATAAAACTTTATGGCGGGACAAAAGTGATTGTGACTTTGTCTATGGAAAAGCGTTGCAAGGCCACACTTTAATTCATTTTTTTCTCTAAATTTTAATTTTGAAATTGTATACTTTGATGTGTAAAATTTACACTTTATTTTGTAAAAATTTACACTTTTATAAAATTGATTGAAGGTGGGCAAAAATATGCTTTCATGTAGTTAATATACTCATGCAATGTCAAGTAAAAGCTTGATATGTCTACAGATCTGGATTGAAAATTTCAAACGGACAAAATTTAATTTAATGTGGCAATAACAATGCCAAATATGGTTTTAAGTTTTAAGCTAGAAAAACTGAAAGCTGACAAGAAAGATTTAAGCAAGAAAAACCAAAATGCCGTTGAAAACTCCAAAAATTTTAAATAATGGAATAATGATAGAAGATAAGGAAGTCCATCAAATGAAACATCGAAAATCTAAAATGACAAAGTTAAAGTTTTAAAATTACAAAGCGATGAACTAAAGTGATTTAAATAATCCAGATGGAAATGAAAACAGCCAATGGTGAAATGAATGAAACAAAAAGCTAAAATTAAAGTTAAAACACAAAATTTGAAATGATGCGTTAGAAAAAATTAAAATTGCAAAGCAAAGATTTAAAATGACAATGGCAAGATATAAAAGTTTGACGAATGTTTTAAATTGACAATGTGAGATTAACTTCGCGAAAAGTTGATAAATTAAAAATGACAAAATAAAGATTAACACGACATGTCAATTTTGGAACTGAACTGGACAAGTAGAGAAAGAAAATGACAAAACGAAGATCAAAGTGACAAATCCATGATGGAACTGGACACATCGGGGTAGAAATTGGCATAATAAAGATCATAATGACAAATCCATGTTGGAACTGGACACATCGAGATAGAAAATGACAGGATGAAGATCAACGCGGCATGTCAATGATGTAACTGGACACATCGAGATAGAAAATGGCAGAATGAAGATCAAAATGACAAATCCATGATGGAACTGGACACATCGAGATAGAAAATGACAGGATAAAGATCAACGCGGCATGTCAATGATAGAACTGGACACATCGAGATAGAAAAGAGCAGAATGAAGATCAAAATGACACTGCCCAACGTCAACATTGAGTCGTCCATTTTATCCAAGATAGAACCGGACATGTTGAGATAAAACACCACAGAGCCTAGATGGTAATGACAATGTTGTAATGGTTGTGGTCAAATTTCAAATGTTTCTTGGGATGGTAATGCAAAGCTTAAAATTAGAATTAAGATGATTGAAGCCGGTCGAAAGTCTGACGAAAAGTTGAAGTGAAAAGCCGAAACGCTAAATTGGCATTTCCAAAATTCAGTTTAAAACGTTGGTGCCTGAAATGCCAGAACACGGTCAAGTCAAAGTTACACGTCGCAGTACTAGTGAAAGCGCTTCATAAAAATTAATATATATTATAAAGAATCTTAGTGAATATCTTCTATATACACTCCAACATGCCTTAAAGGCCACCTCTATATAAGAGTCACCTGCTTATAAAGGCCAGTAGCATTGTATCCATATTGTTCTTTATTCATATTATTTGAACCTGTATATAAATGCCACCTGCCCATAAAGACCACTTTTACTAGTTCCTTAAGGTGGCCTTTATAGACAGGTTTGACTGTATATGTAAACCTATTCGTCACAATATTGATGATAAGTATGATGTCTCTGTATCCAATTTAATCCTGGGTATCTTTGACGTCTCCTAATTCCATGTTCTTTTTCATCTTAATTATATATGTTACAAATTATAACAGATTTAATTCTACAGCACTGGACGGCCATATATGGTAGTCGTAGCTAGCTAAACAGGGGGTGGTTACCCTTCCAGAGAACCCGGTCTCACTTTTTCTAATGGAAGTTTATGTTTTTAACTTAATTTGTCATTTTTCAAAGTTATTCTTTTGTTTTGTTATTGTGCTTTCGACATGGATTTGTATGTTTGGGTTTGAAATTAGACATGGATTGGTATGTTTGAGTTTGACTTTTGTGATTGTGCTTTAGACATGGATTGGTATGTTTGAGTTTGACTTTTGTGATTGTGCTTTAGACATGGATTGGTATGTTTGGGTTTGACTTTTGTGATTGTGCTTTAGACATGGATTGGTATGTTTGGGTTTGACTTTTGTGATTGTGTTTTAGACATGGATTGGTATGTTTAGGTTTGACTTTTGTGATTGTGCTTTAGACATGGGTTGGTATGTTTGTGTTTGACTTTTGTGATTGTGCTTTAGACATGGATTGGTATGTTTGAGTTTGACTTTTGTGATTGTGCTTTAGACATGGGTTGGTATGTTTGTGTTTGACTTTTGTGATTGTGCTTTAGACATGGATTGGTATGTTTGAGTTTGACTTTTGTGATTGTGCTTTAGACATGGGTTGGTATGTTTGGGTTTGACTTTTGTGATTGTGCTTTAGACATGGATTGGTATGTTTGAGTTTGACTGTTGTGATGGTGCTTTAGACATGGATTGGTATGTTTGAGTTTGACTTTTGTGATTGTGCTTTAGACATGGGTTGGTATGTTTGGGTTTGACTTTTGTGATTGTGCTTTAGACATGGATTGGTATGTTTGAGTTTGACTTTTGTGATTGTGCTTTAGACATGGATTGGTATGTTTGAGTTTGACTTTTGTGATTGTGCTTTAGACATGGGTTGGTATGTTTGGGTTTGACTTTTGTGATTGTGCTTTAGACATGGATTGGTATGTTTGAGTTTGACTTTTGTGATTGTGCTTTAGACATGGATTGGTATGTTTGTGTTTCATTGGCACTGGTTGATTACTTCTTGACACTTGAAGTGGTTCTTACGTCAAATTTTAACATTATCTTTAAAATGGACAAAATTAGCATAGGTTGCCTACAAAAGAAAGTTTTACGTTTTTAATAAAATCGTAATTACGTACAAAAACTGTCTCTCAAATGGACTTTCAGAAACTGTACTTTACCGCTCTCCTCCGATCTCCGGACATACATGTATCGGCATGGGAAAAATCCAATAAGAATGTTGTTTTTGTTGGTCAGTATTTGACCATTATGAAATAAAAGTATTTTATGGCCGGTGAGATAAGTCAGATTAAGACAAACATTTAGCCAATAACATAAGTTTTATTACGAGTTTCTTTCAAATGTCCACTCACAAGGACAATCATAATACTGAATGATGTATGTATCTAATCTATTTATGGTGTGATAGCGGCTAGAAACTGACCAAAGCTGACCATTTGGTATAAAATCACACATACTTTGTATGACAACAAACATTAACCAAGGCAACTCTAACAATTACATGATATTTTCACATTACTTAAAGATTTTATGAAACAATTTTTATGTGGGGATTAATCTTTAAGTTCTGTCATAAAACTGGACAAGGCCAGCTTGACCCAACTTCGGACATTAAAAATTATGCTAACTAACTCATGCATTATTTATGAGGAATCTCGATGGCCATTAAGCCCACGCCGAGTGTTACGTACACATTTATTGTAGCATCTTATCACTTCCAAAACACTATTATGTAAAATTAAAAAATAAAATCAATTTTTGAATTTAAAGAATTCTTTTTCATAGCTATAGGCCCCATCAAAAGGTCGTCACCCTGGGCTACATATATTTTTTGGAATGAATGTTGGCAGGGTGGCTGGTTAGTTGAATGTTGTTTAACGTCAAACCAGCAATTTTACTGTCATTCGTGTCGAGACAAGTTTCTTAAATTTCAAAGATCCATCTAAGCACAACTATAGATGGCGTGGTTAGTTGAATGCTGTTTAACGTCAAACCAGCAATTTAACTGCTATTCGTGACGGGACAAATTTCTTAAATATCAAGGATCGATCTATGCACAACTCCAGATGGTGTGGTTAGTTGAATGCTATTTAACGTCAAACCAGGAATTTAACTGCTATTCGTGACAGGACAAATGTCTTAAATTTCAATGATTCATCTAACCACTAGTCCATATGGTGTTTGAGTTCTGTGCAAGTATTTCATGACCTGCTTCATAATAAGTGCACACTAGTCGTGGTTTTAAGAGTGCTAGCACACTGACCCGTTATGTCTTAAGTAGCCATCCAGTCCACTGGTACCGAACCAACTAGTATCCCACAACAAAGAATTCGATGAAATAACGGCTAGACTTGTGATCCATGCATCTCTTGTTTTAGTTCAAACAATATTTTATTTTGATGACATACATGATATAAAAATTAAAGGATTCCGGAACAAGAGTGGAACTCTTATATACACCAGTCTCCTTGAATATAACATATTACAATATATAAATCAACATGAAGTTACAAATAAAAAAAAATAATAAATTCATAAATTCATAATTAATTAATTAATGAATTGATTAAATAAATAATTAATTAAATATGAATTACAAGAAGAAAGTCTCATGTTTTAAAAATAGATTTATATATTTATATATATCTATTAAATGCAAAAAACTACTTAACATTTTATAATTACTTCGTAGATATATTTTTTAAGTTTCCGTCAGAGTATCCGGGATTTGTTTGTTTCACACTTTTATAATAATTAATGTATGATGTATCAACAATGTATGAATCACATTTCCGTTCATTTACAAAAAGATATGAATAAACAACTACCCACTTTAAATTATTTTTAATTTAATAAAAGAAAACGTATAATACATCATTACGCTATTCACACACAAAGCATCTGAAAAAATCTTAAATAAAATTCTATAATTTTTTCTGTCACGTATGCAGTTATTATTCAAAAATGTTCAGAAAATTATTACAGTCCTGTGACGTGAAAAGTTCATCACAAGTTTCTATGGCGTATGGATCTACAAGACCTTCGCACAGTTCTTTGACGTGTGCAAGAGCATTGCAATGGTCTGCGAAGCGTACAACAAGGTCATCGCACATAACGTGTACAAGTGCATTGCATATTTTGTGGTGTGTAAAAGCAATTCCACAGTTCTATGAAGTGTACTAAACAATCACAAGGTTCTATGACGTGTACAAGTCTATCTCCGGTATTTGTGACATACACAAGTCTATCTCAAGGTTCTGTGACGTATACAAGTCTATTGCAAGACTATGTGACGTGTACAAGTCTATCGCAAGACTATTTGACGTGTACAAGTCTATCTCAAGACTATTTGACGTGTACAAGTCTATCTCAAGACTATGTGACGTGTACAAGTCTACCTCAAGGTTCTGTGATTATACAAGTATACCTCAAAGTTCTGTGACGAGAATATGTCAATCGCAAGACTATGTGACGTGAACAAGTCTATCGCAAGACTATTTGACGTGTACAAGTCTATCTCAAGACTATTTGACGTGTACAAGTCTATCTCAAGACTATGTGACGTGTACAAGTCTACCTCAAGGTTCTGTGACGTGTGCAAGTCTACCTCAAGGTTCTGTGACGGGTACATGTCTACCTCAAGGTTTTGTGACGTGTACAAGTCTATCGCAAGACTATGTGACGTGTACAAGTCTACCTCAAAGTTCTGTGACGAGAATATGTCAATCGCAAGACTATGTGACGTGAACAAGTCTACCTCAAGGTTCTGTGATTATACAAGTATACCTCAAAGTTCTTTGATTATACAAGTATACCTCAAAGTTCTGTGACGTGAACAAGTCTATCTCAAGAATATGTGACGTGTACAAGTCTATCTCAAGGTTTTGTGACGTATACAAGTCTATTGCAAGACTATGTGACGTGTACAAGTCTACCTCAAGGTTCTGTGACATGTACAAGTCTACCTCAAAGTTCTGTGACGTGAACAAGTCTATCGCAAGACTATGTGACGTGTACAAGTCTACCTCAAGGTTCTGTGACGTGTACAAGTCTATCGCAATACTATGTGACGTGTACAAGTCTACCTCGAGGTTTTGTGACGTGTACAAGTCTATCTCAAGGTTCTGTGACGTGTACAAGTCTATCGCAAGACTATGTGACGTGTACAAGTCTATCTCAAGGTTCTGTGACGTGTACAAGTCTATCTCAAGGTTCTGTGGCGTATACAAGACTATCTTAGGGTTCTGTGACGTGTTCAAGTTCCTTTCAAGGTTTGCAAGGTAAATCCCATTCATTTGAGTTAGGTTGGGCAATGTTTTGTTAAACCCGTCTTTGCGTTTTTAAGACATATAAGTAATTTTCGCTAACAATTCTGTTTTTATCTTGCAAACTAGGGTGTAAAGCAGCTTTTATATGAAATGCATGGCCGTAAATACATAGAATATTTAATAGTAACCCAATGGATAACACTTCCAATGAAACCAGAGAGAATAGGATTTTTTGGATTACATACATCTATTCTGGTCCATCAAACATCCCATAACTTCTCATTGCACTCAATGCTATGGTGTCTGAATGAGGCCATGCAGGATAAAATTTCCACGTGCACACGTAGAACTATTACGTGTGCATTTGGAACTTTTATATGCGCACGTGAAAATCACGTAAAGATTTCAACGTGTGTACGTAAAAGTTCCACATGCGCACGTAATAGTTCTACGAGCGTACGTGGATTTTTTTTCTGCATGGCCTCATTCAGCCACCGTACAATGCAGAAAATTTGAGAGTTGGCAAAATAACTTGCCCTTAACAAAATATATCCATAGATTATTATTATTCAACACTTTATATAAAAATTTAGGTGAAGCCGGTGTAAAAACAAGAATAAACAAGATATTTGACCAAGTAAATCCGATCAAACAAGTGTTACATGAATACACATATACATATTACAGATAATAATATTTATACACACTTTTAAATTACGCCATACGGTTTTGAATAAAGATTTTGTCTTAAATAATTCATTACTCAATAAATGCTTTAAAAATTGTATAATAATATCTGAGCAAATTTGACCTATATTTTTAAGTTAATTTTTGATAGTTTTAAAAAAACCCTTAAATAATGCATTGTTCAATATATGCTTTAAAACTTATATAACAATTTCTGAACAAATTTGACCTATACTTTTAAGTTATTTTTCATAGTTTAAAGAAAAAACTTAGATAATGCATTGTTCAATAAATGCTTTTAAAATTGTGTAATAATATCTAAATAAGTTTGATTTACAGTCAAACATGTCTATAAAAGCCGCCCAAGGGAACCAGTAAAAGTGGTCTTAATGGACAGGTGGCTTTTATATACAGGTTCAAATAATATGAATAAAGAACAATTGGGATACAATTCTACTGGCCTTTATAAGCAGGTGGCCCTTATATAGAGGTGACCTTTAAAGCAGGTTGGACTGTAAATTATTATTTTTCATAGTTATGGGAAAATACTGAAAAAATGCATTGTTCAATAAATGCTTTAAAATTGTATAATAATATCTGAACAAATATGACCTATATTTATAAGCTAATTTTTTCATAGTTTTGAAAAAAATGTCCTAAATAATTCATAATTCATTATATTCCAAAAGCCTACAAAAATTGCGTAATCATATTTGGAGAAATTGACCCACTTTTTTAGTTAATTTAATTTTATATTATGTAAAATCACCTGAGATCAAACTAGACAGTACAAAAGAGAATTTTAACATGCCATAACGTTTAGGTAATACCATTGGCCGGACGCCAGGAGAATAAACAATTTTTGTTCCCAGGCTTGTGGAATTATCAGCATTATGATTTGACCCAATCGGGACATTACGTATGTCTTATACAGGATATAAAATCCCCATTTTGTTTTCTTACTCAACTCTTAAATAACACCTTTAGAAGGTTACCGTTTAAAATGAATAAGTAAATCTTCTTAAACACTGACCTGTGAAAAGATAATAAGGGTTACTTGTCGGTCAAGCAACACGAAATATTGAATAATTTACCTTAAAAATAATTCAAGCCTGGGTGACCACTGACATAAGTGTACAAATAATGGGGAAAATAGATACTTAACAAAATAAGCCATGTGTACTTTTTGTATCAAGTTGTTAAATTTTCTTTTTTCAATTTTTTTTTTTAAATTTTTTAAAAAGTCGTTCTTTTAAAAATCAAAATTAAAAAACTGCCTTAGAATTTACAAGTTACTTTTTTTGGAAATGCCTTATGTGGTGTGTAATGCTTGATATATCGCCTATTCATTTGAGTTTTGACGTGCTCAATGTCTTGCTGTGCGTTCATGTTTATTTATTTATTTATTTATTTATTTATTTATTTATTTATTTATTTATTTATTGTTATTATTTTGCATACTTGGGGAATCTTGAGTTATTAAGTATGAACTAAACTGACAGGTACTGAAAAAATGACTAGATGCATAACTCCAATAATACTAAAGATTATGGGTCAGATACCATATAGTCATTAAAATCAGTTGATAAACAATTCGATTTATCTTTATATTACCATCAAGTGTCCAGTTTTGCGTCAGGTGCGTTAGTTGGTTGAATGTTGTATTATGTCACATCAACAATTTTTAAGCTATTAATGACGAACAAGTGTAACAAGTAAATTAATAAGGTAGAACAAATATAAACAATATACAGTCGAATCTGTCTTAAACGCGCTTCTATTTTAGAGCCTCCTGCTTTTAAAGGCCAGCCATGTACTGTTAAAAATAGTAATATCTTTAATTTCAGATAAAAATAGTTTTGGTTGATGGATGTGGCCACATCGAATTTTGTGGAAGTTGGTGCAAAATTTGTGCAAAATTGCCGATTTTCACGAATTTACCAAACTTTTCCCTCCAATTTATAATGATATTGCTATAGTATTATTTCAAATCTAATCTGGTATGGAACACCCGATTCACAGAGATTAAAAACATGCATAAAAACAGTTGATTTGTTCGGATTTTTATTACTCGAAAATTTGTGTCAATAAACATGCTTCCCGAATTTTCTCCTTTTATCTCAATTGCTCTTTATTCATATTATTTGAACCTCTATATAATGGACACATGACTTTATGGACAGGTGGTCCTTATATAGATGTTCTAACAACATGAATAAGGGACAATGGGGATAGAAATTTTACAGGCAGGTTTGACTTTGATTTAAAGATATTTTACTTATTACGCAAAAATTACAGAGTGTATGTATAGTACTTTATATATAATGGAAAGAGTACCATTTATACCCTCCACTAAAAATTAATTTTGACTGAAAAAAGTCTAAAGTGACAGATTCAAGCCATTTTGGACATTTCTGTGAAAACGATTTTTATTTTTTTACATAGAATATAATGGATTGGGGTACAAAAGGAACTCTTCAATATATACTGTTTGTTAGTTCGTTTGTCGAAGTTTGGCGGTTTTTCGCCGGGTACTCCAGTTTCCTCTACCATCCAAGAAATGACCACTTCGATGTAAATGAAAGAATCTTGAATGGAGATAGAGAGAAAAACACCAATGTGACTTGACTAAGATTTAACATAAAGACAGGGAAAGATTTTAGTTTGCAATTGATTCTAACTTCAAAAAATTAAACCTCGCATTTGTTTAGACATAGTACAAAACATATTTTTACACATGTTTTATTTATTTATTTATTTATTTATTTATTTATTTATTTTATTATTATTATTATATTATTATTATGATGATGTTGTTGTTGTTGTTGTTGGTGGTGGTGGTGGTGGTGATGATGATGATATTAATTTCTAAGTCATAGAACTATGTTTTTTATATAATGGGCGTTGCATCTGTTTACGCACGGTGACATACACGTGGGTAAGCTACAAATCAAGAGCCAGATGGTGCTAGACATTGCTTCCGTTCGGAAAATGCGCTAGATCTGTCTTCAAAAAAAATGTGTCCGACTTTTTGACATATTTTTTATCAATTCAAAACATCGATGACTTTCGAAGCACATGTCTGATACATGTAATTGGTACATAAAATAGATAAATACATCTGATGTAAAGAGTTGAGTTGAGTAATGGTGTTTCACTTATATCGAGACGTCGCCAGCTATAGGCGAAGGTGCAAAAATTTTGCCTGTGCGTTGCGCTGATGACATTATACAGCAGGGTTCTTTAGTGTGCCAAGCCTACCGTGACACGGGACCTCGTTTTATGTTAAGTTCGCATCCGAAAGAACCGTGACTTTCATTTCATAATGCCGAGTGCTTGGCGAAAGAACAGTCATTACCCGCTTTCAAGTCATGGATCAGACCCGGTCGGGGTCTGATGTAAAGAGTTTACAATGTCTAACAGAACACAATAGTACAGAGTCTTTTGGAACCGGTGTCCCGTGTAAGGGTAGGTGTGGCGCGCTAAAGAACCCTTAATGTCAAATTTTCTGCCAATCCACCTAAAAAGGTGGTGAAAAGTCTGTCTTGAAAACCCCATTCAGTTAATCAAATAATCAACAGATACAACAAAAGAACACAGAAATAAACAATACACAATATAAACACATATTGAGGCCAATGAATTGTAAAGACTGCAGATTTTAGACGACGGATACAAATAAGATGATGTCCTGGCACAAAAGCTTGTTATACACATGTCATATACCATTTTTTGAATTTAATCATAAAATACATTCAAAAAATGGTATATGACAATACATATGGGCATATGTGTAAGCTGTTCGCGCTTCCGAGAGAGAGAGAGAGAGAGAGAGAGAGAGAGAGATGTTCAATATTGGTTTGCATAAACACCTTACGGCAAATTGTACATATGGGCATATGTGTATGCTGTTCGCGCTTCCTCGAATTTTATTGAGCAATACATGTAATTCCAATCTAACGCTAAAATGCAAAGCGAAAAACGTACGCTTGAGTCTAAAAAATATGTTTGTAAACATGTGTATATATTCTATTACGAATGCATAAACATGAAATACTACACATGTCAAATATGACGTTAGGGTGGTCAACATGTGTAATAGCGTATGGACTGATGAGTATTTCGTGTACGGTTTTTTGCTTTATCTTCATAGATGAGATAAGATGTTAACAGTGACAATGGGATACACTTACATCCAAACATGATTTAGTAATGTATTATTGTGCACCTTGAGTGCTTTGATGTGATGCGTGTCCGTTCGTTTTTATCTAACATGTGCAGAGAGAGAGAGAGAGAGAGAGAGAGAGAGAGAGAGAGGGGTTATACAGTGTTATTATATGGAGGTTCATGGAAAACGGAGGGTACCGGAGTACCAGAAAAAAAATTCACCAGCCTTCGGGAGAGATAAAACATATGAATGAAAACAAATCATTGACAGTTGAAGCATTTCAATAATAGATAATAGGAGAGAGAGAGAGAGAGAGAGAGAGTATGGCGTTTTATGTCACAAATTTATACGAGTATTTCACTCTAGACGGTCAGTTTCAGGGATAGTGGAGGGAACCAGAGTGTCCGAAGATATCCACCAGTCTTCAGCAAGTAACCTAATTGACAGACTTTTTCACACTAAAGATACTCGGATTCGAACTTAGGAAATAAGAAACGCTGTGATCTATCCGCGCGATCGTTATTAGACCATCGGTCACCGAGGCCTCCATTTCGTTTTGATGTCAAGTACCAAGATGTAAGTTATCGAACCCTTAAATTATAAGAAATAAATATTCCATCGTAAATCATATCATAAAATGCTCCTGATAGTACCCTATAATCTTTCACAATAAGTAGGACTGTTATTTAAAGTATTTTCACTATAAATATTTATCAGCCGTTCATGCATTAAAATTAAACCGCCATTGTTTTTAAGAGATGATAAAAGTAGTGGATTAAATAGTAACATTGATAAACAAACACGGAATTCTAGTTAGTGAACTATGATACCACTAGTTATCACTGTCAAAAACTTTGATCAAAATCTTTGATGTGTGGCGGGCCGTACTCGACAGGTGACTGGGTAGCACAGTCGGTAGAACGTCCTGCTACCTATTGGGAAGGTCTCGGGTTTGAGTACCCGTTTGGTCACTGCATTTTTCCTTTCCTGTTACATTTAGGGGATCGTCCTACCCTGGGAAGTGACCGACCAACATGTTGGTCCCATGGTGGAACCTGGTGGTTTCGATTCAAGAAAGTTGACGGGCTGGACTCGACAGGTGCCGATTAGCTCAATCGACAGAGCGTCCCGTAAGTATTGGGAAGGCTCCGGGTTCGAGTCCCTGTTTGGACACTGCAATTGTCCCCTTTCCTGTTACAGAAAAATTTGACTTTGATCAGGGTAATTGTTAATGTGTTTACGCTATCCAAGTTCTTCGTCAAAGCTTATAGAGAAGACAATCAAGGTGTATATATATATTATATTTTTTTACGGTTCTGCTTTCATTGAGGTAGCTTATCTATATGATACCAGAATGTAACCCGCAAATGTGCTGCAAAAAGCCTTAACATGGCGCCTGGACATGCAAATGTGCCACAGGAGCCTCGAGATGGCGCGTTGACTGTGTAGAAGTGGAGTTGGAGAGATAATCTTCAAAACGTTGGTCAAAATACGTTTTTAATAGATAAACAATTTTTTTAACTGACTTTGGTCAAATATTTTCATCAGATTTTTGATAGTGTAAACTTACTTGAAGATTGCTGAAGCTTAGAATCAAATAAAATGGACGCATGTCAACACAGACTGTCTAAACATGGACGTAATTGTACAATGCATTTACATTTACATGTCCCCCACCTTAATTTTTACTGACCTTAATCAAAGACGGACATTTTACATTTGCTATTTGATTGGTAAAACGTTTCAGGCTTTTTTTCACGTGTTTCGTGAACAACAGTCTTCTAAGGATGCCAGTCTCTTGAGGAACGTCGACGTGTCTATTTTTGCTGACCTTAATTAACGATGTGCCGGAAACTGACATTTGCAATGCACTTTTGACATTTTCTATAGAAGTGCATGACGCTTGTATCAATTGCAAATCTGATCAGTACGGCTTTGATCTCCAAGACATTAGAGATTTTTCTGTTACTCGCGACAATTTTTTTACTTTCAAGGGTTTACCTAAACGATAGTTCATATAGGATACGAGCTGCTAATGTGAACTAATGGGGCACTTTTTGTAATAGTTCGCAATATCGAAGAAAAAAACTTCGGCAGACAACTCGGCCCAATATACCGATCCAACCAGTAGAGGCATACAGCCAGGAAAACCCTTTTTCAAAGTTTCGGTCGTCGGGAGGTCAAAGGCACAGCCATGTTACAGTAAAGACCTGTTGAATGTTTAACACTACGCTGCAATTAAGTGTAGACTATTCGGCAACTCGTCTCAGCTCCAAGCTAGCTATATCACCACAATAGTTTGTTGAATGTTGCTTAAGGTCACATCAGCATTTTTCAGCAGTATTAACGACAAGAACTACTTTATTAATCTCTATGGATTAATCTATGAAGAAGTTCGTGTATGCATGTGAAGTGCGACTGTGTTTTATGGTCTGTCGTGTACAAACACGCACTCAGGGCCACTTAACGAGCTAGCTCACAGAGTCAGTACGCCGAAGACAAGCGTATCACTCCCCCAGTCACATTATACTAATAACCAGGTGAACCAGTAAAGGCCAACGACAAGGACAATTCACTTTCCCACATGTGGCCTATCCCTGCCCCAGTCACATTATACTGATACCAGGTGAACCAGTAAATGCCAACGACAAGGACAATTCACTTTCCCACATGTGGCCTATCCCTGCCCCAGTCACATTATACTGATACCAGGTGAACCAGTAAAGGCCAACGACAAAGAAAATTCACTTTCACACATGTGGCCTATCCCTGCCCCAGTCACATTATACTGATACCAGGTGAACCAGTAAAGGCCAACGACAAAGAAAATTCACTTTCACACATGTGGTCTATCCCTGCCCCAGTCACATTATACTGATACCAGGTGAACCAGTAAAGGCCAACGACAAGGACAATTCACTTTCCCACATGTGGCCTATCCCTGCCCCAGTCACATTATACTGATACCAGGTGAACCAGTAAATGCCAACGACAAGGACAATTCACTTTCCCACATGTGGCCTATCCCTGCCCCAGTCACATTATACTGATACCAGGTGAACCAGTAAAGGCCAACGACAAAGAAAATTCACTTTCACACATGTGGTCTATCCCTGCCCCAGTCACATTATACTGATACCAGGTGAACCAGTAAAGGCCAACGACAAGGACAATTCACTTTCACACATGTGGTCTATCCCTTCCCCAGTCACATTATACTGATACCAGGTGAACCAGTAAAGGCCAACGACAAAGACAATTCACTTTCACACATATGGTCTATCCCTGCCCCAGTCACATTATACTGATACCAGGTGAACCAGTAAATGCCAACGACAAGGACAATTCACTTTCACACATGTGGTCTATCCCTTCCCCAGTCACATTATACTGATACCAGGTGAACCAGTAAAGGCCAACGACAAGGACAATTCACTTTCACACATGTGGTCTATCCCTGCCCCAGTCACATTATACTGATACCAGGTGAACCAGTAAAGGCCAACGACAAGGACAATTCACTTTCACACATGTGGCCTATCCCTGCCCCAGTCACATTATACTGATACCAGGTGAACCAGTAAATGCCAACGACAAAGACAATTCACTTTCACACATGTGGTCTATCCCTGTCCCAGTCACATTATACTGATACCAGGTGAACCAGTAAAGGACAAGGACAATTCACTTTCACACATGTGGTCTATCCCTGCCCCAGTCACATTATACTGATACCAGGTGAACCAGTAAATGCCAACGACAAGGACAATTCACTTTCACACATGTGGTCTATCCCTGCCCCAGTCACATTATACTGATACCAGGTGAACCAGTAAATGCCAACGACAAGGACAATTCACTTTCACACATGTGGTCTATCCCTGCCCCAGTCACATTATACTGATACCAGGTGAACCAGTAAATGCCAACGACAAGGACAATTCACTTTCACACATGTGGTCTATCCCTGCCCCAGTCACATTATACTGATACCAGGTGAACCAGTAAAGACCAACGACAAGGACAATTCACTTTCACACATGTGGCCTATCCCTGCCCCAGTCACATTATACTGATACCAGGTGAACCAGTAAAGGCCAACGACAAGGACAATTCACTTTCCCACATGTGGCCTATCCCTGCCCCAGTCACATTATACTGATACCAGGTGAACCAGTAAAGGCCAACGACAAAGAAAATTCACTTTCACACATGTGGTCTATCTCGGCGGTAGCTATCTATGTGTCATTAGGCAGTGTTTTTTAGCTCACCTGACCGAAGGTCATGTGAGCTTATGGCATAGCGCAGCGTGTGTATGTGCGTGCGTGCGTGCGTGCGTGCGTGCGTGAGTGTGTGCGTGCGTCGTTAACACCTGTTTTCGACTTCTCCTCTGAAACTACTGGACAGTTTTTAATGAAACTTTGTCAGAAGTATATATGGGCCGGTGCAATTCAGATTTGTTCATGGCGTTGCTATGGCTACCATAACTAGGTCAAGGTGACCTAGGGGTGCAAAAATCTTAAAAAATCTTCTTCTCCGAAAGTACTGATTGGAGAAAAAATCTGATGTGATATTTGGCTTCTCTAGGGTCTTAAGCCTATAGTTTGTTCATTTTGTGAAATTCGGATAAAAAATAGGTTACGCGTTTTTGCGTTTAATTTTGAAAAAATCGTAAAATAACTTCAAATTGTTATAACTTGACTATTTGACCAGATAATGACATGGGGTTTTCAGTTTTGACATCTTCTTGTTAGTATCTTCAAAATGAGGTCAAGGTCAATTGTGAAGGTCGTGACCTAATTTTTTTTTACCTCTGATTATAATTATTATCTCGAAAACTATAAACTTTTTGTATAGGCATGTATATTAGAATGTTGTAGGTATCGATACAACAATCACTTTGATGTATAGAAAAAGGTCATGGGTTCAAAGGTCAAGGTCACAGATGCGAATCAATACCGAAATGGTTATTTATCTCGAAAACTATAAACTTTTTGTATAGGCATGTATATTAGAATGTTGTAGGTATCGATACAACGATCATTTTGGTTATAGAAAAAGGTCATGGGTTCAAAGGTCAAGGTGACAGATGTGAAACAATACCGAAATGGTTAATTATCTCGAAAACTATAAACTTTTTGTATAGACTTGTATATTAGAATGTTGTAGGTATTGATACAACAATCATTTTGATGTATAGAAAAAGGTCATGGGTTCAAAGGTCAAGGTTACAGATACAAAACAATCCCGAAATGGTTAATTATCTCGAAAACTATAAACTTTTTGTATAGGCATGTATATTAGAATGTTGTAGGTATTGATACAACGATCATTTTGATGTATAGAAAAAGGTTATTGGTTTAAAGGTCAAGGTCACATATGCAAAACAATACCGAAATGGTTAATTATCTCGAAAACTATAAACTTTTTGTATAGGCATGTATATTAGAATGTTGTAGGTATTGATACAACGATCATTTTGATGTATAGAAAAAGGTTATTGGTTTAAAGGTCAAGGTCACATATGCGAAACAATACCGAAATGGTTAATTATCTCGAAAACTATAAACTTTTTGTATAGGCATGTATATTAGAATGTTGTAGGTATCGATACAACGATCATTTTGATGTATAGAAAATGGTCATGGGTTCAAAGGTCAAGGTCACAGGTGTGAAACAATACTGAAATGGTTAATTATCTTGAAAACTATTAACTTTTTGTATAGGCATGTATATTAGAATGTTGTAGGTATTGATACAATGGTTATCATGATGTTAAGAAAAAAGTCATTGGGGTTTAGTATTTATGTTTTCTTTAAATCTATCAGCTAGCCATTAGTTATCAGGTGAGCGTATCAGGCCCATTGGCCTCTTGTTTTCGATCACTAGCAATCGATGTCTCAGGCACTTTACAGCCAAGCCTCAACTCCTTTTTTCATTAGCACATTGCTAAACTTTCGACAGGTGGTAACCGATATACTGAACACAAAATGAACTAATTCCATGCCCCATTTTAATAATAAGTGATCGTTTTGAAAATCAGTTTTCAGGTAAAAATAAATTAATTTAAAAAGTTAAAGATTCGTTTCGAATGATTTTGAAAAAGAAATCAATTAAAAATCACACAGACGTTGATTATATTCTCAGAGAAGGCCATTGTCCAGTAAAATGGACTTCTGATATTGATAATGATATTCACAGACGAAATTCAGTATATATTTTAAAGTCTATTAAAATATACCACTTTCTCGTCAAATTATTATGTTAATATTATCATTTAACTAAGGAAAGTTTTTAATATTCCAATACCGATCTTGGAAAATATTTGAATTAGACGGGTCATTATGTGGTAACTGGGACACCATAATTGACGTATTGATTAGCATGGTGACCACATAGTTACACAACCCAAACAAAGTAGCCAGACACTTTATTTAAACTAGGACAATATGAATTTATATTTCAATTTTTAAATGAAGTAAAACTGCTGAAAAAAAAATGAAAATTAAAACTTTATTCCAAATAACGATTCCTGTAAATACTAAAAATTACAGACAATATTTTATAGAGTTCAAACATTTTTCTTAATTTTTTTTTAAATTGTTGCTATTTTTAGAATGACCTGACAAACTGGACAAAGGACACGTTTTAAATATTATAACGTGTTATGACACAATCTTGTGGACTTACTAAGTAAATATAAGGTTAATACCATACACAACTATTGATTCCGACTTAAGAACCACTCTAATATTACACCAGACAAAATAACGTCCAGCTTAAAATAAACCCGGTATATTTACTTTTTAACTGACCGGTATAACTAATGCACTTTTGAGGACAAGTTAAGATTACTTTATCAATACGGCGAATTTAAAACTCTAGAAAATTATATCACGACAAATCTGCCATTTTAATTTGAATTGTAATATTCCATTTTTAATTTGATTTGAATATTAATTTTATTTGTAATTTGAATATTAATTTCATTTTTAATATAAATGATAATTCCAGAAAAACAGCGTAACTCACATATGACATACAATATAATACTTATTATTATTATTATATTTAACATACTAGATTGTCATTTGAACCACAAATCTAAACAAACAATACTTTGTTTTAATTGGAAAATTTAAAGAGAAATATGTTTAAGCCGATAGAATATTTCTAAGAAGCTTTTTCCAATCACATTGATGATGTGGATGTAGAACCGAGTTACAAATTCTTGATATTCTAAAATACAAAATGAAAATATTCCGTATGGTTATGGACGATTACATTTGCTGCAGATATTTCAAAATTTGTTTTGGTTCTTATAGTCTTGTCATTATTAAACTTTGTAACACTTTATCATTAATTACATGTACATTGAAAAAAAGTATATATCGCTTTAGTGTATTTAATGACATTTTTAAATAAAAAAAGCTAAAAGGCAGTCTGAAAAATTAAGATGGTCGGTCAATTTCAAAATTACAAGTTATTAATTAAATTGTAATTAAACAACAAACAATCTGCAAAACTGGAACAAAATTTAAAAAATTACAAGTAAATCATCCGACTATGTCATATATTGTTACAGTTAATTAGTTTTCCGTATAAAGTTTGGTTGATGTTGCTTAACGCCACATCAGCAATTTTTTAGCTATTCGCGACGAGAACTTTTTTTATTAATCTCTATGGATTAATCCGCGAACAATGTCGTGTATGCATGCAAAGTGCGAGTGTGTTGTATGGTCTCCCTTGTACTAGCGCGCACTCAGGGCGATTTTAACGTGCTAGATCACCGAGTCGGTACGCCGCACACAAGCGTACCACTCCCGCAGTCACATTATACTGATGCCAGGTGAACCAGTAAAGGCCAACGGCAAGATTAATTCACTTTCCCACATGTGGTCTGAGCGGGACTCGAACTCATCCCGTATAAAGGGGAGCAGATAAAAATAAACGCAAACGGAGTAAAAGCAATAACCTACATGCCGATAGAACATTCGTATAAACAATATTTTATTCAAGATTAATCTGGTACAGAATGGAAGTAAGTAATATCACCAAAGCTGCCCTTAGATGGACACCACGGAGGAAAAGACCACGGGGCAGGCCAAAAACAACGTGACACA
This sequence comes from Anadara kagoshimensis, assembly GCA_021292105.1. Classification (NCBI taxonomy): domain Eukaryota; kingdom Metazoa; phylum Mollusca; class Bivalvia; order Arcoida; family Arcidae; genus Anadara; species Anadara kagoshimensis. The sequence goes on from CM037858.1 coordinate 22,876,709, forward strand.
GAACCGTCGAAGCAGAACTAAAAGAAATGAACCTGGCATAGGGAGAGACAGAGACCAAAGCCAACAATAGAGCTGAATGGCAAGATGAACCTGGCATAGGGAGAGACAGAGACCAAAGCCAACAACAGAGCTGAATGGCAAGATCTTGTGTTGGCCTTATACTCCACCGGGGCGAATTTCATTCAAGATTAATTTGGTATAAAATGGAAAGGAAGTAAGATCACCAAAGCTCCCTTAGATGGACACCACTGGGGAAAAGACCAAGGGGCAGGTCAAAGAAACCTGGCACAGAACCATGGAATCACAATAGATTTGAACCTGACATGGGGAGAGGCAGAGGCCAACGCCAAGAATAGAGCTGAGTGGCGAGATATTGTGTTGACTTTATGCTCCACCGGGAGAAAAAGGCTAGCTAGGTAGGTAATCTGTTATAACACATTACAATGTCAAAATACAGGATTCTGGAACAAGAGTTAAAGTCTCACGTTATCCAGTCTCCTGGTAAATAAAAAAGAAATTAAGAAGTTACCGTACAACCGATGGACCTTTCTGAAGTAAACTAGTTTGGTTTCAGTGTCATTTAGATTAAAATCATTCAAAGCATATTTTTTTTGGTCTTTTATAACAACAAAGGTTTGGATCCAACGAATTGAAATCAATGTATTCTGCCAAAATATGCTGATCGATCAAGGGGAGGTAATACAAGACTTATGTCAAACGTTTCTATAAATTTCTATACCACTGCGGTAGCTCAGTTGGTAGAGTGTTCGCTCTGTAAGTTGGGTTCGAACGACGACCGGGTCTGACCCAAACTTAATCGTGGGTAGTGACTGTTCTTTCGCCAAACACTCGGCATTACGAAATGAAAGCCATGGTTCTTTGGGATGGGAACATAAAACAAACGAGGTCCCGTGTCACGGTAGGTGTGGCTCGATAAAGAACCCTGCTGTATATTACAATCAACGCAACGCACCAGCAAAATTTCTGCAGCTCCGCCTATAGCTGTAGACGTCTAGATATAAATGAAATATTCTTGAATTGGACGTTAAACACAATTACTCAACTCAACTCTATAAATTCCTGAGACAAATAAAATATAGCAGACATCAAAATGCTTGAAAGTGTCAAAAATTATTTTTCGAAAAGGATAAATAAAGGAGAGAGAGAGAGAGAGAGAGAGAGAGAGAGAGAGAGAGAGAGAGATTTGTGATACAAGTAACACCTACTTGCATTTGGTGTCACACACACACACACAGAGAGAGAGAGAGAGAGAGAGAGATTTGTGATAACACCTACTTGGTGTTACATCAAAAGAAGCAATCACACAGAAGTCCAATGTATGACGGAAATGCGATCTTGTTTGTATTTATTATAATGGGCTTTGATCTAGAAGTAGATTCACTTTATAATAGTTGATTCCGGAATAAACCTTTAAGTGTTACGATTGAAGCAAGTTTGGCCTGACTTCTTGTGATATTATGATATAAGTACTCGTTTATCATTGGTTATAGTACCCCATAATCTATGTCCAATGACCAGGGATACTTTCAATTTCTGAAAGCTCTAAATCTGGTTTAAACCGATATCCAAATAACTTCCCTTTCGCACACTTCATTTCATAATTAGTCTCATTAAGATCTTTAGCTTGACCGAGGTGTCAAGTGTTTAAACCTTTTATACTATCAAGTACCAATGTTAGTACATAGTGACTTTTAATATTCTTCTGATGCAAGAAAGATAACTCTTATATCCATGGCCGTATTGCTTTCACGAATCCCAGTCAAGAATATTTCACTTATATCGATACATCGCCAGCTATTGGCAGAAATTGTGCGCCAGCTATAGACGAAGATGCAGAAATTTTGCCTGTGCGTTGCGCTGATGGCATTATACAGCAGGGTTCTTTAGCGTGCTAAGCCCACCGTAATACGGGACCTCGTTTATTTTAAGTTCCCATCCGAAAGAACTGCAGCTTTCATTTAGTAATGCCGAATGTTTGGCGAAAGAACAGTCGCTGCCCACTTCAAGTCTTTGGGTCAGACTCTGCTGGGGATCGAACACACGACCTTCCACTTACGAAGCGAGCACTCTACCAACTGAGCTACCGTAGTGGTCACACAAATTAAGGGCACTTAAGGCAAAGTGGTTCAAATGGACTATCCTACAAGTTTCTGATTTTATACTGGTGCATCTGAAAATGGGAAATATATATATATATATATATATATTATATATATATATATATATATATATATAATATATATATATAATATATATATAGAAGGTCTCCTGTTTACCTTTTTGCTATAAAGCGTCAAAAATGTAACAAATCTCTGAATTTTAACATAGGATTAATAGGAAATGCAAGTTTTCAGGGTCTAGAAAATTGAGAACATTGTAGAAAATTAACAGTTTGTCCTCCAGGTTTTAGAAAAACTAATATAATACAGTTAAAAAAAATTAAATTTTCTGAAAATGTAAAGAAAAACATATGTCCCCTTGCTTGATTTTTTGTTATAATACTTCAAAGACGTAAATACAGTAAGATTAACATTAAGCTAACGAATTAGTACAGAGTCGTAAGCTCGAGTCGACCCTATTCTAGCTATATATATATTGACAGCTACTATCTATCTTGAGGGATGTTTGCCATTACCTATTTGTATCACTGCCAATCGAACTCATTTAGCTCAATGTTAAACTTTCGACACGTCTGTACTATAACTCCCGACTTTAGATATAAGCTAGATTTGATGCATTGACGTTGTATAAGACATTTACTATATAGAAACTCGGGAGGGGGGGGGGGGGTTCCGAAAAATGTTTTATGAACCAAGACCATAGCAAATTAAGTAAACCAAATAGTTTACCATTGTCTTATTCATTTAGTCAAACGCTTTCTTCAATACACCACTGTGCACTAACAACAAGACAATTTTAACAGATTAGACATTGTTAATTTTATATAAGACATCTTTTATGATTAAATTTTAAAAATGGTATAGGTTACTCCGGACAAAATTATGAAATGACGAACACAGGTGCATGTATCGGACGGACGAACGGACAATGCAGCAACTATATTCTCTCCGAAGTTACATCATATATGTACTAATTTAGTGAAACATCTCCCCACCTTGCATGTTTGTATCATGTACTATGAATTATTAATTAATATTCGAGTCACGTTGTTGACAATTTGCGACAAATGATAAAAATGAGTGCAACCCCCTCGTAAATGATATTTTTCATTAGCAAAATCGCAAAACACAATAAATTAAACTGTTGCTGCATTAACCCAGCATGTTAAATAACAATCGATAGGAAGAGTCAAGCACTCAGACATTTCGTAAAAGAAAGTCACGGTAGGCGTAGCGCGATAAAGAAACCTGTCGTATAATGTCATCAGCGCAACGCACAGGCACAATTTGAAATTTTCTCATGTTCTTTAGCTGGTGAACGTCCCGATATAAGTAAAATATTTTTGACTGGGATGTTAAACTTCATTACTCAACTCAACATTTAAAGGAGACTAATACCTCCGTAGATCCGCCATCAGCAGAACCGCCATCTGGATGACAACAGGCAAACTTTCACTGGTGCCGTATACTATAAGCGGAGCAGATAACAGAAAAATCGTGCAAATGATGATACAAACATCAAATTTGGTACAATTGATCTTTCAGGGCTACTGATCAAATCTACCCGATTGGCCATTTAAAAATCCAAGATGGCGACCATTTTTCAAGATATCCACCAAAATAGTTGCCCGAAGATGATGTTTTGCTTAGAAATATTAGCAGTAGTCCAATTTATATGGTCTTAGTGTGGATTTCTATATTTTCAGAGGGCTACTGATCAAATCTACCTGATTGGTCAATTAAAATTAAAGATGGCAGTTATTTTTCAAGATGGCCACCAAAATAGTCACCTGAAGTGTTTTGCTTAGAAATATTGCTTTCTGTGTCCACTCCCATTCAGCTGGACTAATAATATTGTATTACAGATCCCCTTGTACCTCGTCTTCAGGTTTAAGAATGAACCAGTCCTCAAAAGAAACGACAAAAACTACCACAGCATAGCGCCCTGGAGGGCCAAAAATACGCATCAGGGCGGCCCCCAAACCCCCTGCCCTCTTTAGGCGTCCACATCATAAACACCCCAGCTACGCCCCTGATTACTGTCAAGTGCATGATGAAGCTTGCCAAGTGCAATTTGGTTTTTGTAAAGTATACAATGAGTATGGTCAAGTATATGATGGATATTATCAAGTAAATGATGGATATTGTGAAGCAACTCACCCTTTTTGTTATGCCATTAGATGAACAATTGCAAGGGTAACTTATAGTCAACCTTAAGGTGTTTCTTCTTAAAAATTCTCTTGGCCTGCTCTTGTTTGAAGAATGAATCATTGGTTTTCTTGATTTGATGATCGAAAATACTTTCAGTTCGATCCTCTAGCCCCTATATGATATAAACGGTTCTTTGTCTCACCTGTGATCTTCAGCTACCATTTTAGTAAGAGTTGGTTTTGCAATGTTCTTTGTATCCAATATGACCATGTCTGCTGTTTTATCTTGGAACGAATTACCTATTTCCTGCAATACTGCAATGGTTTTGTCTATTTATCAAACAAAGGTTTTTTGGACTGCTGTTCCAGACACCAGGCATAGCCTAGTATCCAGCCAGTTCGCGACTAATTTCAAATCACATCTTAATGTTTTTGCTGGAGTGACATGTCGCGGAGATGAACAAGTATCTACTGGGCATAGTGGATATTCCTATTTAGTCCTTTCTGTGTTGAATAATTGACTGACCATGTGATGCTGACTGCATCAGGCACATACTCAATTCTGAAAACTTACAACCTAGACAATAATTCTGTCAAATGTGATTTGATCGACTCGGGTGCTGGTAAGATTCGGGTTGTTACTGGAAGAAGATTGGGTTTTTTGTGATGTAGGCATGTAGGTACTCGTATATGCTATTGGAACATTTTAACCTGTAGTTTGAGTGACCTATGTCCATTGCCAGAATTATCCTGTTTGGATGCTGGGAAATGGACACACTTTTGTCAAAATACGTTTGAGCTGAAGATGAAGTCGAAATATACTTTATGTTGTGAAGACTGGGGACAGACCAATTTATCTTCTACATACTGGAGTATTGGAGTCATGTTCTTGACAATGTGCGAAAAATGACCTCAGAATAGTTACGGCCCTTGTGCATTGTACTTCTCAATGCCTAATAATAATAATACATAGAATATTAGTTAATATTCAAGTAAAGTTCTTGACAATTTGCGACAAATAATAAAAATGGGTGCAACCCCCTTGTAAATGATATTTTTCATCAAGAATCCAAAATAAGCAAAATCGCGAAATACAATAAACTGTTGCTGTATTAAGCCAATTCTGAGAAGCATGTTAAATAAAAACCAATAACAAGAACAACTATCTTCTCTTGCAAGCTAAGCACTCGTCGTTACGAAATCAAAATCATAGTTCTTTCGGATGAGAACTTAAAATAAGCGAGGTCCCGTGTCACGGTAGGCGTAGCATGATATAGAACCCTGTCGTACGTCATCAGCACAACGCACAGAGAAAATTTCTGCACCTTCGCCTATAGCTGGCGACGTTTCGATATAAGTGAAATATTCTTGAGTGGCACGTTAAACACCATTCCTCGACTCAACTTTAAGGGAAACTAATACCCCTCGCAGACCCGCCATCTAGATGCCAACAGGCAAACTTACTGATGCCATATACCATTGAACATAGCAAATGATACACACATATATTATAAAAAGTTTACATGCCTGTCTTGTAAAGAAAACAATTGCACATAAGGTCTGTAACACTTTCAAAGAAAAATTTATCAAAGGAGCGTAAAGTCATTTCTTAATTTTACACTTCATAAGCTAAATACAAAAATGCGTCGCCTATATTTCATAGACAATTCATGAAATTAAGAAACTGCATGCTTACGACACCACAGATACTAAATATCAAATCAGATTTGCCTATGGGCTTTTTTAAATTTTTATTTATAAATTATTTTTTATTATTATGATCAAAGGGCAGTAAATCTTGTAAAAATCAATAAAATGATACTAGTACTTGCCCAATTTTAATTACATTTGGTATGTAGCTTTACTGGATGAATGTTAGAGGACGGTTTTGGAACTGAAGTTCCAACCTACCCCCCCCCCCTCCCCCCCCCCCCCTCAGCAACACTGACAGTACTCATTTGTCCGAGGTTATGTTTCCCATATCGCTATGAAATAGTACAACCTTCCTCTATATGAGGCAGAGAAAATTAAGGGTAAACTTCTGCCCATGTCTCTATCAGTGAAAAAGGGAATGAGCCCCCATTTCCTAGACTCCTGCTTCAGGGCGTTTTTTTGACCTAAAAGACCTTTATCTTACGGAAGAAGAAGGTACAATGCAGGTGGAAATTTGGAATTCCAAGACCTCTGATTAAACCTTCTATTTGGAGGTTTTGGTTTATCATAGGACGGAGATGTTGGAAACTTGGTGACCAACAACTTTTCTGCCTCCATTAGACAACTCAACCTTAATCTTTACAGGTTTTAGATTTTTGTCTACTCCAGCTGTGCTCATTCCAAAGGCATACCAAAACCTTTGTCTGTCAGAGGAGACAGTAATAAAGCTTCCTGGAGAGTTGAATAGAGTTATGGTGTTTAACGTCCCACTCAAGAATATCTAACTTATATCAATGTTTGCAAGCTATATGCGAAGGAGCAGCAATTTTGCCTGTTCGTTGCACTGATGGCATTTTACAGCAAGGGTTCTTTATCGTGCAACGGGGCCTCCTTTTTTCACATCCGAAAGAACCGTGACCTTTATTTCGTAATGCCGAGTGCTTGGCCAAAGAACAATCACCACCCACTTTCAAGTCTTTGGTCAGACCCGAACGGGGATTGTGCCCACAACCTCCTTCTTACGGACCGAGCACTTTACCAACTGAGCTATCGCAGTGGTCGCTTCCGGATGAGGAGCAAAGGCTGTGCACCTGTCTCTTGGAGATTGCGACTTTTGCTAATGTCCGAACTGGTAAATGTTGGGATGCTGCAAAAGTCTGGTCAACATGGAGGATGTACGACTTAATATCGTGCCACACTATGTCCTTAAATAGTACTTCTACAGAAGAAAAAACATGGTCGGATTTCGAAAGAACCTAAGAGATCTAAGGCTATTCTCAGACTTTGCCAAAAGAGACTGAAAAGTCTGAGACCCTATTTAGGTCTTAACCCAATAAGGTGCAAAAACTGTTTATCGCATGTATGCGACGACTTCCCAAGTGTTGGGCCATAAGGCAAATAATTTTTTGATTAAAGACAATTGAGAAAGACGAAGAATTAGAACCAACAAACTTGCTCCCCGAGGCCACCTTTTCAGTCATTAGCTAAAGAGTCATTGACTGACGAAATAGCATCTTTTACATACTGCTGTGATTCGGGAAAAGATGCGTAAGCACCAATCCAGAGCAAGTTTGAAGGCCCCAGGTGGCAAATTTCTGCCTTGGAGATGACATCTCTCGAAAGGGTAAACACTTTACCCCCGAAGGCTATCTTGGGGTTAACTGATGGTGAGAAGATTCTTCTTCATCTCCACTCATGGTAGTGTCCTGACGATCCTCCTCTTCAGAAGAGCGGAATCTCTTTGGATCAGCTTCTCACAGAAAAACTCATCTTGATTAGTCCCAGGATGGACAGGCAGCTGATTCTCCTCATCCAGTTCCATCGACTGTTGTGCAGATACAGGTACAGTTGGTGCAATATATTGGGACTCGAAAACCCCAATCCGATTGCTGAGGGAAGAAAGCTGAGTACTTACTTATTCCTTGAAATCAGTAAGAAGTTAAACCATATTCCCTATATCAGAATTATTAGATGACATGAGGTTTGTAGTAGGCTGAAGACGATTAGTAGTACCCGAGCCAACAAAAACAGTATGGCCTAAACCCAAACCATAATTTCATATACCTTAGATTGGTCATTTCATCAACCTCACGAAAATAATCACAATAGACACAAGTGAAAGGAAAAAACAATGAATGGATCTCCTGTAAACTTATCCGCAAAAATAAAATGCAATTATTGAAAAACAATAGTTTAACGTTTAAATTTATTTTAATGATTAAAATATCTTATGCCGTTAAAAAATCAAAATTTTATAACAATTGAATAATAAAAATGTTTCCTTTCAAAATATACATGTATCATTAGGTGTTATTATGCTATATCAACAAGTAGAATATTACAAAATAATCCTGGCAAGTATTGTTCAATCATTTTCTGTCCATTTTAATGAAATATTACATTTCAAAAGATGCACAAGACAGTTTGTGCTACAGTTGAATAGTATTATTTCATAAAAAATTTCAAAAGTACACATAACAAATATCATCCCAAACAAAGGACAACAACTTCAGAACTGGTCGAACAAAAATGATAAAATTCGAACTTGACCTGTGTTTCATCAATTCCATCAGTGACTGTTATTTAAACAGTATGGAAATAAATGGACAAACACTGATGGAAGAAGACTGATTGAATTTGGCTTAAAGTTCCAGTCAAGGAAGTGGCAGAAATTTGTACCTTTGCAATCTGCTCAAGTGAGTTCTTTTGTCGTGACACGGGAATCCTTTTTTAAGATTTTTTTTCCGAAGGACCCTGTTATTTTCTTTTGTAAGTGCAGAGTGTTTGTCGAAAGAACAGTCATTTCCTATTTTCAAGTCTTGGTTCAGACCCGGTCTTGGTTTGAACCTATGATTTCCCACTGACGGAGGGAGCACTCTACCATCTGAGCTACCGCAATTGTCTCATAAGAATGATGGAGGATGGTCAACTGGAAAAAGCGCGAATCTTCACAACATGTATATCAGTAATGTGATATAAAGTCAGCATCAGTATCAGTTGACATCACTTGTCCAACACGGCACTTATTACTTACTACATGTCCGTACATATATTTATGAATGACCCCTAATCAAGTCGTCCTTTCAATTTCTAGTTGGAAGTTTGATTTAAAGGTGCCAGATTGATGAAAATGGAAACTTGTTGCTGGGACAAATGGTTTATTCATGTTTCATTGAAAACAATGACGTGGCTCTGTCTAAACAAAAGAAATCAAAGAAGATGTTTACTTCTCCAAAAGTAAAAAGTAGAATAAATTTGGTGACAGTAATGCTTCATCATCTAGTCAATTATGGTTTAAATGTAACCGAAATTATGGATTTTATCTTGGGTTTTCTTGTAGGCGAAAAATTTCGAAATGAATTCATTACAACAAGAAAATTCGAATGAATGAATCCGGTTCCGTCTTTACCATACTAGGACACTGCCATCATGCTGAGATTAAATAAACACCGGTGATTAGTTTTTGGACGGATAACCTGCAGACCTAACCGTGGAAGTGCCCATATACAGAACAGTCCTGTCGAAAGTTTTACACTGAGCTAACGAAAAGGAGTCAAAGCTCGGCTGTCAATTGGCCGAGAAATGGATAGCTAATGAAAGAGATAGAGAGCAACTGCTGGAAAGATGTCGATATAAACTAACTAGCTAACTATTGTTAATCTTTAATGTTTAGAGACAGTCGTTTTCATGGATAACTTTTATTTTTTTTAATTTTTGAAACCTAACATTCATATTTTGTTTTGAAAACAAAAAGCGCATCTAAAAATATTTTTAGTTTTATTTTTACTTTTTCCGTTATTCTCCCAAATAGAATTTTTTTTTTTACATTTTTTACTAAAAATCAGCTGTAGTATGTTCCCTTGGTGACCCCATATGCATATATTAAAAGGTTCAACTAAGGTCAACAATTACAATGTAAATCACTTATATCACACTAGTTATTGGCATTGGTTCAGACAAAATTATGAAGGAATATTCCTTCCAGATGACGTGAAATGTGTAGTTTTTAAGTTTTGAAGTATAGGATCACACTATTTAAAAGTGGACAAACTGAATAAGTATATGATGCAGGCGTGAATTAGGCGTGAAAATCAATGGTTTACAACATGGGGTCCATAAAGGGTGTTTTAGTTCTTAGTCTAATCGCGATATTTGTAAATTTGCAGATTTTTTCTCTATATACAGAAATTATTGTAATGATTTCAATTTCTTATGTATTTTTCCATGTTAGTATTTTTGTTTTTGTACACAAATATTGTGGTTATTTTATGAGAAACCAAATCAAAATATAGCAATTTTAGTTAAAGACTAAGTATAAAAGACGAACAATAGGGGGAAAGATGAGCCGCCTATTCGACAGTAAGTTGTTAGCTTAGTGTTCAACTTTTGGACAGGTCTGTAACTTATAGCCCATGCAGTATAAACGACATAATGATTACATTGATCAATATTAATTTCAATATAATTCATTAATCAGTTAAGGCTGTTAGTGTAAGTAAGTTAAAAAATATGTAATTGTGAAAAAATAAATGGATCTAAGGGCAATGCATTTCAAAATACTAATTTCGACATTCAATATATGTTTAAAATTCATTACACGAAATGTATACAATTTATGTAGACACAAAACAAAGTTTAATATTAATGAACTGGTTTTAAAATTATTCCTTTTGGTTTGTATGGCACTTCTACTTTACTAGTCAGTGTGTGATAGTGAAGTTTGATTAATTTCCATAGAAGTGAAGAATGGTTGACATTGTTCATTTACTTGTGCCTAGTTGTAACTGAAAATCTGTATGTGCATCTGCGATTGTCATATGGTATTTCTGTAGAAAGAAAAATGTTGGCGCTACAGGGATTTTACATGGCGAAAATTGCGATGTTTACACCAGAAGTGATGTTCTTGGTGATGTTTTACGTTATTTGTGCAACACGATCCGCCATTTGCCTGGTTTTTCGTTTTAAATCCCCATAGCGCCAACGTTTAACTCTGTACAGAAATATTCTACCCTAATCACGGATGCGCATACATATTTCCTGTTACGACTAGGTACAGGTAATTGAAAAAATACCAATCTTCATTCAAGTTTATATGATTTTCTATTGAAATAAAGCGTAATTCACTGTCACAAACACAATGACTTGAACAGTAGTTTAAAACAAACTTAACATGATAATAATACCAGATAGAACATAGGCAAGCTCCTATATAATTCAAACATTGGCAAGAGTTCATAACACATTTCTTGATTTCAGGAAAATGTAACTTTTGAATTTACTAGTTACGAAAAAAATGTAAAGAATCTCCCACTACTGGTGAAGCCCTTAGCCAACTGATGCAGGATTCCCAGCCGTACCTTACTAGTAAATATTAAGATCTATAGTCAAATTACAATGAACTGTCCGCTTGACCTTTGATTCAAATATGTATAATGAACCCTTACATTAACGTATAAGAGAGACTGGTGTTTATTTTTCTACATCACGGGAAATATGTATTGCTTATGTCTTAACTGCGAATCTTAACACTACCCATATGTTGGGTGGGTCCGACGATATGAATATTCCCGATAAAGGTCAAGCTGACAGGTCAATTTAGTTTGCCCATACATATGTATAAAGTTTATGTATTTATCCATGTGTTATTTACAAAGGCCTATATTGTCTGTATCAGATTATCACAGTTTAATTTTACTCTCTGATGGCATATACATCATCACCAATATTTATTGTTCCTTCAACATCAAGGGCTAAGTGAATACCGAGGGCTGGTTTAGGTCCAAATGGTTCCTTGAGACGATATCTGAAATAAAGATAAATAAATAATAAAGGACTTGCACCACACCAGATTTTTAGCATCACTGTTCTTCACAATACAAAGAGACATTACACACGTGTTTACGTTTTCATTTTTTTTAATAATTGACTTTCAAAAATATACTGATAAAAAATGGAAATGTTTGCTAAATTAAAAAAATCGATTTTAGGTTAGAATTGAAATAGATGTTCTTTGTTTCTGCAAGTGAATCGGGTATTTTTTTTTTTTGTTTTTTTTTTTTTTTTTTTTTTTTTTTTTTTTTTTTTGTTATTTAACATGCCACTCATTAGCACATGGCAGACGATAAAGGGCAGTGTTTTCGCGCCATTTATTCTTAGTTGTAAAGATATGCGGGTTCTTGCAAACTTTTCGTGACTGGAACATTTTCGGATACACTCAAAGTACATTGTATACCAAAGTTATGCAATGCAAAGATGGCAGTTCACAAGTACGTAGAATGTAGAACCGTGCTGTTGCTATCAAACATTTATTTGTCTTATGTAAAAAAAATAAAGTAAAAACAATACAAGCAAATTAAGTGAATTTGGATTCCCGCCAGTAGGTTCTTTTTGTGATTTGCACTTATGTTCAAAAAGGCAATAGGAAAAAGCAAACCAATTTGGATTAACAATATGAGCATCTCCTATCAATGTTGATGCTTTGCACCAGGTTTCATAAAGTAGTGCTTCATATTTTTGAGACTTAATCCTGACAATTGTCTGATTGGACGGAGGGATTAACTTCGAAAGGCAGGGTATAATAAGTTGTTAGTTACTGGTGCACTTAGATGCATTGCAGATTCACAATGATCAACTACATGTAAATAGACAAGGGGATGGTAAGCTGTTTGGTAGTACATGGCAATTATTTTGGTTGTTCTGCAAACATTTTTCAGAAACTTCTTTCAAAATATTTTAATGGTTGGGTAGAAAATGATTTTGACATCATAAACAATGCCTGTTCAAAGTAAGAATGTTTATGAATTAGTGGACCTGATATGTGCCAAAGGGGTTAATTCAGGTTTAAAGGCATTTAAACTCCTACATATTCTAACAATCTATATCAACATTTGTGATGCTTTATTGTATTAAACTCTGTTTTAGAGCAAATGTAATTATAGGACTATAATTACCATTGCTATTGTGACGTCACCCATTTCATGTGTATAACTATACGGGTGACGTCATTGAGTGGCCGTTCCAGTCATTGGAAATGCATGTTGTACACGGCAGTGTTTTCAATTTATTTCAGGATTAAAAAAGAAAATAAGATTATCAAACATACGAAATGTAAATATAACCATTGAACTGTTTAGAAATTAGAAATGGCGTTTATAGTACTACAACTCCCATTGCTGTGTAACGCAAACTTAACATAACGCCTTAGTTCGCATTAGTCAGTTTACTTTGCATGGCAATGGAAGTTGCCATTTCTAAACAATTATATGGTTAAGCATTTTAATCTTCTAGTATACATTACGTTTTAAGTGTTGTGAGCGGTTCTTCGTCTTTTGATTTTTCACCTTTGAACTGGTCTACTGTAGTAAGAATACACCTGTGATAAAGCAAAAATATATTAAATATACAACCAAACCCAAACATACCGGTCTATGTCCAAATCACAATCCCAAAAGTCAAACAAAAACATACCGGTCCATGTCCAAATCACAATCCCAAAAGTCAAACACAAACATACCGGTCCATGTCCAAATCACAATCCCAAAAGTCAAACACAAACATACCGGTCTATGTCCAAATCACAATCCCAAAAGTCAAACAAAAACATACCGGTCTATGTCCAAATCACAATCCCAAAAGTCAAACAAAACATACCGGTCCATGTCCAAATCACAATCCCAAAAGTCAAACAAAAACATACCGGTCCATGTCCAAATCACAATCCCAAAAGTCAAACAAAAACATACCGGTCCATGTCCAAATCACAATCCCAAAAGTCAAACACAAACATACCGGTCCATGTCCAAATCACAATCCCAAAAGTCAAACACAAACATACCGGTCTATGTCCAAATCACAATCCCAAAAGTCAAACAAAAACATACCGGTCTATGTCCAAATCACAATCCCAAAAGTCAAACACAAACATACCGGTCCATGTCCAAATCACAATCCCAAAAGTCAAACACAAACATACCGGTCCATGTCCAAATCACAATCCCAAAAGTCAAACACAAACATACCGGTCTATGTCCAAATCACAATCCCAAAAGTCAAACAAAAACATACCGGTCTATGTCCAAATCACAATCCCAAAAGTCAAACACAAACATACCGGTCCATGTCCAAATCACAATCCCAAAAGTCAAACACAAACATACCGGTCCATGTCCAAATCACAATCCCAAAAGTCAAACACAAACATACCGGTCTATGTCCAAATCACAATCCCAAAAGTCAAACAAAAACATACCGGTCCATGTCCAAATCACAATCCCAAAAGTCAAACACAAACATACCGGTCTATGTCCAAATCACAATCCCAAAGTCAAACAAAAAACATACCGGTCCATGTCCAAATCACAATCCCAAAAGTCAAACAAAACATACCGGTCCATGTCCAAATCACAATCCCAAAAGTCAAACACAAACATACCGGTCCATGTCCAAATCACAATCCCAAAAGTCAAACACAAACATACCGGTCTATGTCCAAATCACAATCCCAAAAGTCAAACAAAAACATACCGGTCTATGTCCAAATCACAATCCCAAAAGTCAAACACAAACATACCGGTCCATGTCCAAATCACAATCCCAAAAGTCAAACACAAACATACCGGTCCATGTCCAAATCACAATCCCAAAAGTCAAACACAAACATACCGGTCTATGTCCAAATCACAATCCCAAAAGTCAAACAAAAACATACCGGTCCATGTCCAAATCACAATCCCAAAAGTCAAACACAAACATACCGGTCTATGTCCAAATCACAATCCCAAAAGTCAAACAAAAACATACCGGTCTATGTCCAAATCACAATCCCAAAAGCCAAACACAAACAAACCGGTCCATGTCCAAATCACAATCCCAAAAGCAAATGTAAAGCTTTGAAAACTTGCAAGGTAAGATTAAACATATATTCTTCCAACAGCGAAGCGAGATCAGGTGCTCCGGAAACAATAACTAATTGTATGGAAAATTGTCAATTAAGTCATATAATTTCAGTTTGGAAACATAATTAATACTGGTATGTATTTGACAAAATAACTGCATTGGTTTTCATAGAAAACTCTAACATTTCTTATGAGGTTATCTTTTACACAAACACCGGCAAAATTACAGCTTATTGTGCCTTACGGAATACTATCTCCTGACGTCAATGTTGACGCTTTACGGTATGAGAAAGTTCTTTCAAAACGATAGTACATGTATTACATTTAATACCAGTTTTAATTTTACACCACTAGAAGGCCGTTTCGGAATACAATTCCTCACCAGTAGTGCTTGGATTAAAATTGTTTTCAAGATGTTGAAAAGATACCAAATGGACAAAAATAGATTTTTTACCAAATTTACCTAAGAAAATACTTTGCATGAGGGAATATATTAGAAACAGAAAAAAAAGGTCTGAAAATGTACAATGAACCAAAACTTATGTAAATAATATAAACCCAATAGCTTACAGTTTCAATTTCAATTGGATGTGATTATCTAATATGTCACAATGAAACATTAACCTTCAAGTGTGTTCACAATATCTTACCTTGTACATGCGTCTATCTGTCTGAAAACAGCTTTTCCTATTCTGATCATTTTCCAGTTGTCCTACAGAAACAAACATCAAATGTTTACAAAACGTTTAAAGCATTAAGCAAACAATAAAATACTAAGTATTTGATATTGCATAAAACCACATTCTACGAGTTAAGTCGAATGCATATAACAATTCTGACAAGGAGATGGGGTCAATTCCAACAATAAGTGTAATAGAAGAACTTGGCAACAACCAACCCGGATACCCCATGACGTTGATATACCCGGTAGATAAGTTTGATGTACGAGTTGATTCGAAAATTTGGCACACATGGCAATGAGAAATCTTATCCACGACACACTGGGGTAAAGGAAAAATAAACAATATGTACAATGTAGTTGAATAAAAATGAATATATAATATTTGCGATAATAAGGATAAAACAATCCTTTTCATATAACAACAGCAGAACAGTAAATAAGAAGAGGGTATGTATCTGCCGTTATTCACGTGAAAAAATATGCTGCTAAATGTTATTTATTATCTCTTTGCTAATTGGGCATCCACTGACCCTGCTGTTTTGGCCTGCAAATGTTTCACTCTAACTTTCATTATATGTTGCATATTGTTACTAATTCGCCAGTCGGTCATATACTGAAAATTAAGTTTACTCTTTGCTACCGTTCTCCAGTTTTCAGTATATACTTTTAACCTAAATATGGTACTCTTTTTTAATATTTATGTCTACGTAAGTTGGTCATTCGCTGAACACAATGTTTGATCTGTATCACTCCAACTTTCATTATATGCTGCATATAATTACCAATTCGTAAGTTGGTCATTCACTTACCATAATGTTTGGTCTGTAGCTGTCGTTCTCTAATTTTCAATATTTATTGTTAATATAAATATGGTACTTATACACGTATCTTATTTAATATTTACCTCTTCGTAAGTTGGTCATCCACTGACCACAATATTTGGTCAATATCTGTTTTTACATAATATTCTCTTTCTATGGTATTTAGTATTTTTGGCCTGTATCCATTTCACTCTATCTACATTATATTCTGTAAATATCCTATTCAATATTTACCTCTTCATAAGCTGGGCATCCACTGACCACGATGTTTGGCCTGAAGTTAAGCATTGATACAGGCTTCTCTAATCGATGATTTAAATCATTCAAAGATTGTTCCCCCATCAGCATGTATCCACAATAGTCGGAAAACGCTGTCTGCCAAAATAACGAAACGGAAAGTTGTTAATATTATATGAAATAACAATTTGTCCCTATATCACTTGAGACCTTATGGATTCTGGAAATACTTGTATCAAAATAAGTTGTTTTTAGTGTAATAATTAAGTACTAATTTTTTTGCCTTAGGTTGTTCATAGTGTTGTGTCATAAAAATGTATCTGCTAGATTCATTGGTTTCTACAACCAATAGGTAACGCCACTGAGTGTCAATTCTTTATAAATAACTGATTTATCCATGCCCAATTATAAATTTTATTGAAGGAGGACTTCAATTTGTGTTAGACCTTTATACCTGAATATTGATTCGGAAATTTCTATTTCAGTAACTTGTTCTATTCAAGATGACAACTGGAGGCATCTGTGGCCGAGTGGTCTTAAGTGTACTTACAGGTCACAATGCCTCTCAGCGTCTAGGTTCTAAGCTCATCCGAGCGGATCCTACTTTTCAAGCCAGTCTGTTTGTGACAGTAACTCTTTATTTCCATAGAAAAACAACTAAACTAGAATAAAGATTAATATTGTTCAATTATTTGTACCTAACAGGAAATCTGTATGCGCATCCGCGATTAGCTGAGAATATTTCTGCACAGAGCAAAACGTTGGTGCTATGGGGATTTAACATCTTGAAAAACCATGCAAATGGCGACTCTTGTTGCGCATATGACGTAAAACTTCACCAATGAAATCACTTTCGGTGTAAACATCGACATTTTCGCCATGTAAAATCCCAATAGCGCCAATGTTTCTTTTCTTCGCAGATGCGCATACAGATTTAAGTTACGACTAGATATAAGTAAGTGAACAATATCTTTATTTGATTTTTCACTGTAAAAAAGACTGACTTGAACAGGAGTGTAGAAACGTTTGTCAGTTCGCTTGCAGAATGTCGGCGGTTTTCTACCGGTAACTGTGGTTTCCTCCATCATAGCAGAACTAACGCCTCGATATATAAGCTAAATAAATCTTGACTTGGACCTTAAACCATCATTTTGTTATTATACACAATATCCGACAAAAATATCATATATATCATATGGGCCAAAACAAACGCCGCCACAAAACACAGCCAACCAGTAATACGCCACAATAAAAAAACAACCAATCAAGAAACGTCGCAATGAAATAAAACCAATAAAACACAACCAATCAAGAAATGCTACAAAATACGACCAATCAAGAAAACGCCACATTAAAACACCACCAATCAAGAATCGCCATGACAGAATACAACCAATCACGAATCGCCACAATAACATAAACCACTCAAGAAACCCCACAATAAAATACGAACAATCATGAAAACACTACAATAAAATTCAATCAATCAAGAAACGTCACAAAATACAACCAATCAAGAAATGCCACAATAAAATAAGACCAATCAGGAAAACACCACAATAAAACACAACCAATAAAAAAAGTCACAATAAAATACAACCAATCAAAAAAGTCACAATAAAATACAACCAATCCAGAAACGCCACAATAAAAAACAACCAATCAAAAAACGTCACAATAAAATACATTCAATCAAGACAATGCCACAAAAAAGCACAACCAATCAAGAGATGCCACAATAAAATACGACCAATCAGGAAAAGGTCACAATAAAATACAACCAATCAAGAAATGCCACAATAAAACACAACCAATCGAAAAACGTCACAATAAAATACAACCTAACAAGACAATGCCGCAATAAAACACAGCCAATCAAGAAACGCCACAATAAAATACGACCAATCAGGAAAAGGTCACAATAAAATACAACCAATCAAGAAATGCCACAATAAAACACAGCCAATCAAAAGACGTCACAATAAAATACAACCAATCAAGACAATGTCGCAATTAAACACAGCCAATCAAGAAACGCTGCAATAAAATATGACCAATCAGGAAAACGCTGCACAAACAATCGAGAAAACGTCACAACAACATATAGCCAATCATGCAAATGTCACAACATACGACCAATCAGGGAAATGTCACAACAAAGCCGGAGCAAAATCAGACACTCAGCAATAAATAAAATAGATGTGTACTTACAATATCACCTGGTTTTGCGTCATGACTCCAATTTTTAACCGCTTTAGATGCGTCTCTCTTCGCCATGGACTTAGGAGAGAAATGTAAACGAAGACCGTCAAGTTTCAAATAACGATTGAACCAATTGGCAGCAATATCACCGCAATCCAGAGACTCTATCGTGTCGGCTTTAATCCTTCAAGAAAACAAAAATGATTTGCAACCGGTGGGAAATGTGTTTGTATTTAAATGACAAGTCTATTGCCAATTTAAAACATGATACGCCTCAGCGTTCATTTACCTAGATTAATACTACATAGGCAGACGGACGGTCTCGTGAACGTAGAACGAATCTTGACAGAGCTGTCTTGGGCATAGGGTTCAGGCAACGTTTCAAAGAAAGTAACTCTATTTGTTGATTCCAAATGTTTGCTCCTTCGTGCACTAAAACAAGTATGCCCTCGCAATAGACTGTCGAGAATATTTATTCACCCCTGTCCGTCCGTCCGTTCGTTCGTTCGTTCGTCTAAATAGGAGGTACCTTTTTGTACATGTTTTATTCTACTTTGTTCACTTTTTGTTTCGAAGCTACGGAGTTTATATATGTGGAAGAATATTTGAACGCATTTTTGTTTTCAATTTACAGAGTTAGCACACTTATATGGGAGAATATCGGCACCTGTTGTGTAACATTGATTAATGGCGTCAATGGCGTCAATTGACGCCAGAAATACTTACGTTACTTTACTGATTTTTCTTTCATCAATTTGTGGATTTATTTGTAATTTAAGCGTTTCCATCCCAGGAGCATCAAGGTGCATCATGTTGCCATGGATACTGGTCTGAATCAATGCCATTCTTGGTTGCTGACGCTGAGTAAGGTAAACACCATTCTTTGTACTCACGGTCCAATGTCTGACAAAAGTAAACTTGACAAAATCAATTACATCTCCTTATAATATTATTTTTATTTCATTTTATTTTTATTTATTTATTTATTTTTGTTGTTGTTGTTGTTGTTGTTGTAAAGATAGTGTTATTTAAAATTTCTCGGGTGTATGCTGGAACATAATTTTTTCAAATAAAAAGTGATGTGATGCATATGTGTCGATGGCGAAATCATGACTTTACATCTGAATACACGTTATATAAACCTCTGTAAGTCTGTCGTCAAGAAATACATTTATGTTTAGCCGATATCTCTGCTGGTGGCTGGTGCCCCGAGGATATCACAAACTCAGAGGCAATAATTTCGTATTATTGTCAGAAATATACTATAATTGTCTAAATTTCCTGCAAGTTAAAATTTGAAATTTCTCAAAAACAAGGTATACTCCCTCATGCAAAGTATTTCCTTAGCTTAATTTGCTAAAATATATTTTGGTCCTTTGGGTAGCTTTTCAACATCTTCAAAATAACTTTGGTTTCATAATTTTAGTCCAAGCACTACTGATGACGAATCGTATTCCGAAATGACCGTCTATTGCTGTTAAATTAACACTGGTATAATATGTAATTAAAACCTCTGTAATTCAAAAGTCAACAAATACATTTTAAAGTCAAAATATACCTTGTAAACCCCTGTAGCTCGGGAATTCATATGGATGACATAATTATAAACATTTTGGTCCGGCATTGTTTGGTACAATAATGCATATTTTCACTATTTAAATGCGAGTATTTACGGGTGGTTGGGAGTTATTCAACAATACTCTATAACCACACCACTGAACATTTACTCTGGCCGTTGAAAATTGCTTACAGATTTTTTTTTTTTTTTTTTAACCGAATACGAAAGAGTACCCGTGGAAGGAACTTGCAAGCATGTGACATGCACTGAAGAAAATTCATTCTTAAAGCTAAAAAAAACTATTTCATAAAAAATCATAAATTCAGCACTTTTAAGGCACTATTAACGAGAGGCATTCCATGTCTTTGGGTCGCTAGGAGATTTTCACTGTTAGCAAGATCTCAGCAAAGTACCAATCGACTGTTCGTAACTAAAAATATTTTCCTTTTGTAACCCAGCGAACCTGTACAAAACTTTTTATAAAGGGTAGATCTATATTGTATAGAGTAGTAGTTTGTGTAGACGCTCTCTCTCTCTCTCTCTCTCTCTCTCTCTCTCTCTCTATATATATATATATATATATATATATATATATATACAATGTATATAATTGTTTATAGATTTAAAATCCATAGAGATTAATAATTAGTTCTCGTCGCGAATTTCTGAAAAAATGCTGATGCGACGTTAAGCAACATTCAACCCCCCCCCTCTCTCTCTCTCTCTCTATCTATATATATATTGTATATCCTAACCTAGAACGTAATAAATGAACGTATGCCCAATAAATAACTTTTGAGGATGTTTGAGCACGTTAGGTAGCTGTTCGTGATGCACTAGTGATACACATGTGTAGGGTTAGCGAAGTTTAATGTCCTGAATTTTAATCCCATGGGACTGTTTTATCTGAATATGACATATTTACCTGTCACCTACTCCTTGATGCCAAACTCCTAGCTTATTACAGTGTGTACTTTCCATGGTCATACCTCGACATGATTTGATCGGATAGACAAGAAGTTCCGACACTTTTCCGACATACTGGAATTTCATCTGCTTGGCCTTCCTCGATAAATAGACTAATGCAGCATATTTCAGCACTGCCCCTCCTGCCAAAGTTGCAAATATCGTTAAAGATGTATCCTCCTTCATTTCCTTGTTCTTAATTTGACTGATCAGGTCGACTATACAAGTGTATATTGCCTCAAGGTGTATATTGGCAACATAGAAATTGTGATCCGGTGTAACAGGTAGTTTTAACCTTGAATATTTGTATACAATCCTGTTGTCTGCATAGATAATATATTAATAAAGTCCTGTCAAAACCTGCCTTAATTATATATTTTCGATCCATTGAATATATAAATAGCTTTAAGTTTAATATTTTCGATAGCGTTACATGTACAATCACTGTAGATAGACTCGAAAAAAAATAATTAAAACTTGAAAAGGCATTCACTGACAAAATTCTCGCCGGTGTTATGTTTTGAAGCAAGATCACCTACCGTAAAACTTTGCCAGGGCAAATTAAATGCCATACTATATAGTGTACACTGTATGTATATATAGCTAATGAGAATCGATCTCCATTTATCACTTCACCATATCAAACATTGATTGATTGAATTGGGTTTATTGGTTATATCCCAGTCAAGAATACTTCACTTTTATCGAGACGTCACCGACTATAGGTGAAGTGGCAAAAATTTAGACCTTTGTAATCAGTGCTTTCAGGGCAATATGCCACGGCTGCCGTGACAAGGCCGGGGCATCGGTTTTTAAGGTCTCTTCCAACGGAACCCGCGACTTCACCTCCGAAGGACCCCGCGACTTTAATTTCTAAATGCCCAGTGTTTGGCGGAAGAACAGTCAATGCCTATTTCCTATTTTCAAGTCTTAATCAGACATGACATTTTACGAAGCGGGCACTCTACCAATTGAGCTACTACAATGGTCTAGTCGAAAAGGCTTGAGCCCTAAAGGACACAACTTTGTTGAGGACGACTTCAGCATGAAAATGTGAAATCAAACTTTAAAACATGTTAATATGAAATTCCCATATCTACCCATTTAAATTACAGAAATTATGTGAAATGAACGAGAATAAAATCAAGAAAATTTGTAACAAAAAATAAGAATATAAAATATCCAAAATAGTTCGTATGAAAACGCGCTACTTATACACAGCCTTTCAATCAGTGTGGCAAAGGTGACAGAACACTTGGTCTTTACAGGCATGTTTGACTACATTGTTGTCGTCAAAGTAAGACAACTGATTTGTGTAGCACGCTTGTTGTTGTGGTCCATACAAACTTGAAAGTAAGCAAGACTATAATATTTCCAATCTATTGCTACAATATTTTATTTTTTCAAATTGCTAATATCTCTTTATTTCGAAATTCCCAGCGTTTTGAAAATGAATAAGACACATGTGCCTGGGAAATAGATTTTAAGCATTTTATAAAAGAAAGTCACGTTTTTCGGATGGCAACTTAAAATAAACGAGGTCTTGTGTCACGGTAGGCGTGGCATGATAAAAAAAACTCTGCTGCATAATGCATCAGCGCAATAAATAAAATTGATTATAAAGAAATATGGTGGACCTGCTCACAGACGCGATAAAATCGTCATTTCTGTATGATCAGTACATCCAAAAGATTGGAGAAAAGAGGAGTGAAGTTAAAGACCAGTCTTTTTATATAATATTTATATCATGTTAAAAAAGGTCTATATTTCAGCAAGGAATAAAAATACGGAAAACTAAATTACCAATTAAACATGTTTACCTGTTTTATGTTAAAAGTTTTATCATGGTTTAGAAGTTTTCAAAGTTTGATTAATTGGTGTTTCACGTCTCGGCCAAGAATATTTCACTTATATCGAGACGTCACCAACTATAAGCGAAGTGCACTGTACTCAGATCAATGTCGTGTTTTTGCATACCACGCCTACCGTGACCTGAAGTATCGGGTTTTAGGTCTCTTCCGAAGGACCCAGTGGCTTTTTTTTAAATGCCGGGTGTTTGGCGAAAGAACAGGCGAAAGAAAATACCTATTTTTAAATCTTGGCCATACCCGGACAGTGTTCGAATCTAGACTTCCCACATGCGGACCAAGTACACTACCAACTGCCCTAAAATGTACACTTTTGAGTATGGCTAAATATGTTAGATGTAAAAATCACCACACTAATGTCTTTTATTTATACACTTTCAAATAACAATTTACAAGACCTAAATTTAAGGTCAATGTCAACCAATCTAATCTGACCAAATTCGGATACATTCCGAGATTTGACCTGGGCTTTTTTACCTACCTAACATGAATCGTGGGACATCCTCTTGTGCTGGTTAACAATTGCGCCAAGTTTTATGAAATGTAATACACAAAATACCATTTGATCTCGTATACGACATGGTGATCTTGACCTTTGACCTACTTTATGACACATTTGCACCAAGTTTGTAGAGGATATAGAGCGACCATCGAAGTTACAGACTGACCGACCTGGACATCTCTTGTAATTAATAAGATATTCCCTGTGTAATATGGCTTTCAACTGCATACAATCAAATTCCATATTTTCAGTCAACAATGCCTCTCGCCGCGTATGTATGAATCCCATTTGGCAAGATCCTAGTGCGAGGAAGTTGGTAAATTGCTAATCTCCATCATCTTAACCAAGAACATGCGGCAAGGCATCTCATTGAACAAACATATTCAATAAAATTGCAGACGGTACCCATGACAAAATGCTAGTGCTTTTTGTTACTGGAGACAGGCAATATGTGGCCGACCTGTGTGTAAACATGCTTTATAATGATAAATCCGATTTGCAGCACCAATCACATGCAATACCATTGAGACGTCACCAGCTTTAAATGAAATGACAGAATTTTTCACCCTTTCAATGCGCTCAAGACAATGAGCATGGATTGGAGGTGTTTTGTGGACACAGGGCATAGGTTTTTAATGTTTCCCAAAGGAAATGTGACTTTCATTTCTCATCACTTCCCATATTCAAGTCTTGGACTGACCCAGCCAAGATACAAACCCGACCGACAACATACTGAGCAAGCACTACCAAACGAACTACCATATTAGTGTCTGAGAGAGAGAGAGAGAGAGAGAGAGAGAGAGAGAGAGAGAGAGAGAGAGATCAGGAGCTCTGCTTATGTACTAATTGGCTACCAGTAGTACAGACTATCTACTTATTTGCTCTTGGGTTATATCCAAACCAAAGATATGCCTCAAGACAGAATATTGATAAATCAAATAACTTATTTGTTGCATTATTTATTTTTACTTTTTTATCTTTTCTTAATCTTCATCATTTAAACATGACATATTTTGTACATGATAAAAATTCACAGGTAAAAAGACATCTGGACTCTCATAATGACAGATTCATTGGATTTGAATCACTTTTAAATTAAACCAGCAAATTTCATTTCATATATATATAATTTATAATATTTACAAAAATTAACAATAATCTGTCTGAAATGATGTGTAGTTACAACGTTTGAGCATCCACTGAGAAAAGAATTCATGCAACTGTAGTATCATGCTTGCTGCCTGTTTAAACTAATGCCAATTCATCACCTTCGAAATATTTGTAATAAAAATGTTGCTAAAAGTTAATTTCTTTCTTGTATAAAAGTTTTAATAACAGACCCTATAGTATAAGCAGTCTTCAAATTAGAAAGAACTTGTCCATATATTAATATTTCCCCCACATTCATTTTTCTCAAAAAATGACATTAAAAAATGAGAAATTTACCTGATTTACCCAAAATATGGTCCGACAATTAAAAAATTTGTTCAGAAAGCATATTTTCAGCAACTCATATACACGTTCAATCCAACTTCATTCATTCATACCCAATATGTAATTCACTGGAAAAGTTTTGTGTTTTTAAAAAACACAAAATAAATTGTTTTGTTCCAGTTTTCATAAATAGTTCTACAAAAAATGCATTTACATCTTCTTTCATGTTGATGATGAAACAGGTAAAGTATATCTGATGAAATGGATGATAGAATGATATCTCTGTACAATAAAAATCTAAAATGAATGAACAGTAAATGCCATTGAAATGAATGCACTAACAGATACGTTGATGATGACATTTAATTACATCATTTAATGGTTGTACTGCAGTACCAGGTACCTCAATACAATCAGGTCCCTTATGACCATTTATAAAACAATTCATTCAGATCCATCAGAAGATATTTTGGGACTTCATCTACACATTATACTTCTGTTTGTATAATATTGGCACATTTATTCTTTTTTTAAACAGCCTTTATTTAACCAACTCCTGAGTGACTTAGTCTTTTTTTTAAAAAGTTAAATACAGTATGTTTTATTTATCTTCTAAGTTGTCTTAAAGTAAGAGAGGCATTAAACGTTTCCCTCTTGGTAAAAATAATTATAACATCACAGGCATTCAAACTAGCACCAATGTGCCAATAATCTTATCAGCAAGGTAAACACACAGCCAATTGAAGAAGGGTTGGAATAACCCAGTCCCATGAAGCACTCTGCTGTCAAGTCTGCATGTATCCAAGAAGAGTAGCATGACATCCAAGTATTGTTCTATCTAGTCTAGACATTCAGCTAATGTTATGTGGCTATTCGAGGTCGTTTTGCTGATGGTAGATCTTCCTCCTCCTCCTCTTCTTCAGAATCCTCATCAGGATAATCCACTAATCCTATTAAACCAGGCTACAAATGATAATACAAATTTATTAGAGCTGAAACAAAGTTAGCATCAAGATATTCATAGAACATTGTTCAAATCCTACACCACAGAACAACTCATAGTATAATCTGCCCCAGTGGCTTTCAAACCTAGGCAATAAGAAACACTATTCACTTTTGACCAAATGGCCAGCAGTCCAAAAGGACTAGAACTCTTAGTTTTGTCCTCTAGAGTGGATGCTTACATTTTTAAACATACATTCAGATCAAATAATGGATTTCAAACAATGACCAAATATATGTATGCTGTATTTAGAAATTTAACTGAACATAATATTGAGAAAGTTTCTTTGTAATTATACATGTTGAACATTTAATTTCTTTAAACTATTTAATGTGTTAATTACAAGTTATAAGTTTTAGAGATGATTAATATTATGTGATATATTATGCATACATAACTACTTGAATTATTTTTTTTAAATTACATGCTGAACTTTCATTAATATTGACAATCATCATGTTGTCAGATTGAACAATCAATTTTTTAGATTTAACAGAATGATGATTGCAAATTTTACCTTTTTAGCTACAACAGGATGTGTTTTGTCTTGTGGAGAACTGTTAGTATTTGGTGAGCAGTTTGGTGTTGGACACATGAGACTATTGTTACGTTCTGGGCTTCCTTCTGGGCTACCTGGACTTCCTGGGCTCCCCGGACTTCCAGGAGAGTTTTCTGGGCTTAATACTGGACTGTTATTTCCTGGTTTCAGATTAATGCTGATTGTAGGAACTTTATTGAATAGCCTAGGTGGTGAATCTCTTACATCAGGAACATGTTCTTTGGCTATGAAATTAAAAGCATATACATCAGTTTATACCTTGAAACTGAACAACAATAATTCTTGAAGAAATATTGCAGTTTGATACATACATATTCTAACTTATCTTGACAGCCAAGATAAACATCATGAAAATTTTGACACAGACTGATATTTGTGAAAATGAATGGGGTTATGTTTCTTCAAGATCATGAGTCATAGAATTATGAAAGAAATTTATTCCTTTAGAATGTGTTGTTGAGAATAAGTAATCAGGGTTTTTCTTGTGTACCAAACTACACCTGGGGTCAGTTGTTCGAAGCTTGATTAGTCAAAATTTTAATTTTGCATCATTTGAATTATGTTGTGAAATTAAACTTAAAAATTTCAAAAATGAATAGAATTTCACCAAACTAAAGCACATTGTAATAAAAATATCAATTTGATGATGTTCTGTTGATTTTAATTGATGATTTTAATTTCTGTTAATCACTGATTAAACTAATCAAGCTTTGAACAACTGGGTCCTGTTCTACAGGGTTCATTTTAGAAGGGGACATTAATCCTTTATTTTGTCAAATAACACTATTGTTAAGGTCTTAGTGGGCCATATTTAATATTACAGACATGCAAAAATGTTGATGTTATGGTGTTATGACGAAAGCTTTTGAAAATGAAAAAATCCTAGACCTAACACTAATTCTAGCGACCTTTTTAATAATAATGGTAAAAAGTTGAACTGTATGCCTGGCAAAAAAGTCTCTACAATTTTAAGTGTGTTAAAAATTATGAACTAACCTTTACGCTCTATAAATCTATTTATTTGCTCAAAATCAGAATCTAATTTAGATTTTAATACATCTGTGACTGGGACCATGCCATCGCCATCATCTATTTCATCTTCCTGATCAAACCACATTTCTTCTTCCTCTTCTAATGTACGAGCATCCCGGTGATATCTATTATTTCTCATTGGATTTAAACTGAAAAATACACAATACAAGTTTTGTCAGACAATTACAATTTCATAATTTTGACTTTTAAAATTCTGTGTAGACCCATTAACATTTATTTTAGTATTGAATTATGTCAGTTTTTCGATTATGAAAAAAACATGGACCCATTGACACTAGAACTTAAATTCCAAAGACTGAACAACTGAATCGGGTTTAGCAGATACAAGTGATACAGAAGAATTATAAGGTGTTGGAAGTTTCATTATTAAATAATATCTTGGAAAACATAGTAGCAAAAATTGTTGCTGAAAGAACAGCATAACTTGTCTGCAATTGAGTTTAAAATTAAAATCAGACTCTATATGCTATGGTCATATTCACCTTTAGGGTTGGTGTGGTACAATTTACAAATTTACTAATAATACCACATGTACTGAAGGGGCACCTCTCGCAATAATTGGTACACAATTTTGAAATACTGATATTTGTTCATAACTATTTTTATATACCATTAATATTTGATTAATTTGCTAAATTCAAATCCTGGGCCATTTACCATCCAAACACCTTGTATTACACCCATTTTTCTCCTACCTGTCTAAATTGACTTTATCTTTCAGTCTATCTTGATGTTGTTCATATCTTGTCTTCAAAGTTTTAAATGTCTTTACATAAGTAATTGCTTCCAGATCTTTCATGTGGTTTTCAACTATGTGTGAACAGAGACTTTTGATGCCCTCCTGTAAATGTAAAATATTGTACATCACATTGTTAATATGGTTTATTAAATGCTTCAATATTACAATACAGTGCAATAATCTTTATTTGATGTCGAATATACTTTACATATAAAACATAAGCTCAGTAGAGCTTGCATTCGACAAAATATTACAACTTCAAATACACTCATCTTATGTAATATAATTATAGAAATTAGGTAACTTAAAGGTTAAAGAACTTATGTCAACCAAATAAATAAATGAATTGTTAAAATAAGTAATTAAATAAATGTTCTGGTTCCAAAATTTTCAAGAAGACGGTTGGTTGGTTGGAATGGTGCACCCCAGTCAAGATTATTTCACATATATCTGAATTGGTGGAGGAAACCAAGGCACTTGAAAAACAAATCATAATCTCTGACAAATGACATAATAATTTTTCATAAGACTTACATTCGGTTTCCCTAGGTTTCCACAAACTAGAAATTTTTAGTAGCCAAATTTCCAAAATTTGTGAAAACATAGTCCTTTTTAAATGATTTTTTCACATTACATTACACGTTACATTTTGAAAGAATTCCCAGAAATTAGTAGCCAATGGCGATTTTAGCTACAAGGAATGGAAACAGGTTTCCAAAACAAACAGTATGTAATCAAGTTTCAAAATTAAATTGCTAAATAAATGTATGGACAGTAAGATAAATCCATACACTTTTAGTCTGTAAATGTATGGACAGCAAGATAAATCCATACACTTTTAGTCTGTAAATGTATGGACAGCAAGATAAATCCATACACTTTTAGTCTGTAAATGTATGGACAGTAAGATAAATCCACACACTTTTAGTCTGTTGTATCTAGCGTTAACATTTAGCAAATTCTAACAAAGGAGTATAAACAATAAGAGACTAAAATTTTTCAAGGATTGTCATATCCAAAAACATCCCACAATCTGACATTCCAAATTTTCAAAAACGTTGGGATTTTTTTCTACCCATTTAAATTTGTTTCCAAAATAAGGACCTTCTTCATCCATTAAAAATGTCATAGAATTAAAAACAAAAGGCATAATTTATTGTCTTACCGAATTAATGAATTCAAAAAGTTCTATGGTTGCAGAGTTCAGCAAGTTGTATCGATGATTATCCCTGAATGAATCAACAATTGGCTGAAATAAGTTGCCCTTTGTCATGTATCTGTAGTAATATTCTTCTTTTAAACCAATGATTTTTCTCATGAATCTTAAGGCACCTAAAACACACAAATAAATGGTGATTCAGATAGTTAATTTTGGATTATTGCTATTGTTCAATAATGTTTGCAAATAAAATTGCAGCATTTACAAATCTATAGCCAATTCTTATTGTCCTACATACATCATTAAACTAAAGTGTGGGGTGGGGGCAGACTTTTAGAGTGGTAACAGCATAGTGTAGCCAATTAACAATACAAAACCACTGGGTCAAAGGGTGAAACAGTAAAGACTCAAAGATATGTTAAAACAAGCAAGTGGGCAACTAGGGACAAATCAACAAAATTGAGAAACCTTGGGTATGTGGATGGAATGATGCTAATGTATCCATCATGGTTATTTCACTTATGAAACAAAGTCAATTCTGCAACAGCAGAGCAAACTAAATAACTAAAGAAAATTATCAAACTTTTAGCCACTGTTTCACAATACATTGTAAATCTACATTTATTTTTACTCATGCATAAACAAGTGCTGGAAATTTTCAAGTATTCTATAAATAAAACAAGTTGTAAGTTGTTAAGTACTTACAGAGCGCCACAAACTGATGTTTAGACTTTAGCAACACAAGCACTCTGCGTAGTAAATCTTTATTGACAATGTAGTTTTTGATATGGTAAGCATGATGCTCTACACAAAATGTTAGCAGGTCCAAAATCAAACTTAATAACTGAGCAGTTTGAAAATCATCTGAAAAATACAAAAGAAGAACATCAATCAAGGTACATACATATACTTACCCACACAAAATTGTGAAACATCAATTTCATTTAATACCATGAATATCAATAATCATTATCAACACTGTTACATAAGCTATGACCTTGGTTCAAGGTCATGACACCTTTGGACCATGAAGAAGATTATTCATGTCAAGTTTTATGACAGCCGTCTATAGCAATTATGAGATATGGCCCGGACAGGATTTTACATGGACAGACAGAGACTGACTTCTTAATTCCTATATACCCCTGAAACTAGTTTGCCAGGGGTATGACAAATAGTAAAAGCATGATTATTCCATTTTCTTCCGGGTGATATAATGCTAATGCATGTATAAGGACTATTTTTATATAACATTGCATTGTGTAGTATGATAAAGAAATTCAGTGTCCAGTGTGTATGGGCATTGGCAACCAAACAAATTCTGTTTTACACCTGAACAATTGATTTCAATAAGACAAAGCTTAGGGAAATACCAAATAAAATGTTGATATAACACTAACAGATTGAAGTTTACTAATCATCAAAGGAAATTATTTTTTTGGGGAAAACATGTTGGTTTTTTTCTTTGCTTCTATTAATGCAGGTGTCTTTTTGGTTTCCCAAATTCAGGTGTCTCAACATATAGTATTAATCCTTATTTACAAGTATGTAAATGAGGTATAATAGTGATCAATGTTTACCTTTGCTAGGTTTCTTCTCTAAAGTATTAGCAAACAGTGGCGCTGTTAACACATGCATACTGTGGTTGTAAAAGAATGTAAGAAATTCAGACTTCTCTGCTTTCTGCAAAATATATAAAATAAGTGAGTTAATGAATTATTTATAAAGCCACATCAACAATGTTGCAACTATTCTGTATTCATGACTAGAAAATGTAAACTATAATTTGCAAGAATATTTACATTTAATATAATAATCCTCATAATAATTGAGAATTATTTTCGAAATGATATTTTTGCAATTATTCAATAATTAAAAGATATCAATTAAATCTTGGACAACAAGCAAAGGGGGTTGATCCTACAACTAAATGACAAGTTTTGTATAACAAGAGTTACTTCCCTTTGTTCATCTGCTAGCTAGCAAATTTAGTGGTTTTCCATCAAATGAATCCCATTTTTGAAGTCAATAATAAAGACATACTTCAACCATACGTAATAACTTAACAACTGAATGTATTTCCTGAGAATGTTATTAAAATTCAATACACAAGAGGAGCTGGCAAAGTATAAATTATTTGATTTCATTAATTTAAATATCCCCAAGTGAATGGAAATATAATTGTTATGAAAAAAATCAAATTATTAATGGTTTTTCATAATATGAAATTCTCAATAATTATTAGGTATACTATAAAAGCTGTGTCACTATATAAAACCATTGAACTACAGGCACTTTTTTCAGTCACTATTAAGATAAAATTCAGGAGATGGAGTCTAAAATGATACTAAAACATTGTTGTAATGTCATATTTGTGTCAA
Source organism: Anadara kagoshimensis (assembly GCA_021292105.1). Taxonomy (NCBI): domain Eukaryota; kingdom Metazoa; phylum Mollusca; class Bivalvia; order Arcoida; family Arcidae; genus Anadara; species Anadara kagoshimensis. Next base: position 22,908,711 of record CM037858.1, read on the forward strand.
TACTATAACTTGATCAGATTAAACTAGAGTTTTCTCTGAAAGAGAATAATACCAATGACAAATCATGATGTCCTGAAAATTATGTTTATGAACAGGATTACTTTTGTCACACGATAAATCCTCCTGCATGATGTGTTACACAATAAATTGGAATATCTTCTTCAATGACAAGAAAATGCATCTTACTTAAATGCCAAATTGAATTTTGTGTGGCCTTAGTTATCAATGGAGTACATATTTATTAGGAAATATTAACGTTTACAATAGGTACATACATTTACAGTAGCCAGCATATTTTCTGGATCAATTAATAATTTGATGATTCCCATTAACTGCACTGCTCCACCAAGTTCTAAAATAAGACAAAATTGTGATCACTAAATGAAGATTTTTTTCAAGTCCAAAAATGCATTCAGAATAAGTAACATAGATTAACAAAACAAACCAATGTCTTCAATTTCCTGATACTCTAGAAGCTGAAATTCCACGTCCCAGGTGAAAAACACTGAATTTTTTAACGGTTTTTCTGCCAGTTAACATTTATGCAAATTGTGAATTTTTGTAGAAAATGAATGACTAGTTTAAAGATTCCAGATGATTGGACTTTTTTGTTTAGATCCATAGACTTCACAAGTTACAGGTGCAACATAAGTAACAAACAGAGGTCAAACCTTAAAGTAGCTGATGACATGAAGAAGAAATTCATTGCAATTGCATTTTCAGAATGTGTCAAAATTATCTGTCTGAATAGTGGAATTCATATCATCAAACAACATTTTGTTACTCCAACAGATTATCTCAATTTGAAATGTATGTATGCATATATGTTCAAACATGTAATTTACGCATCAATCATACCTGGATCAGTGTCGTTGATCATCTGTTCGATGACTAGGTTTATCAAAAGATCATCCTGCAAAATAAAATCACCAATGTAACAAAGAAGACGACTTGCAAGTCTATGCAAAGTAATTCATAATCAATCCTTAGCAAAATTACATATAAACTAATTCATTCTATATACACGTACTAATATGTCTTAACTCTTTTGAAAAGTTTACAAATCAACATACAACATTTAAGTCAAACTATTGACCAATCAGATTAAGTTTAGTTGAATAATGGTGTTTAACTTCCTAGTTAAGAATATTTCAGATATATCGGGACATCGTCAGCTCTAAGTGAAGGTGCAGAAATTTTGCCTGTGCGTGCATTGATGGCATTATACATCAGGGTTCTTTATTGTGTCATGCCTACCGTGACATGAGACCTTGTTTATTTTAAGTTCCCATCCAAGTTCTACAGAGTTCTTAGACCTGACTTTCAATTTGTAATGCTGAATGCTTGGCGAAAGAACAGTCACTACCCATTTTCAAGTCTTCGGTCAGACCTGGTCGGGGTTCAAACCCAAAAACCTCAAATTTACGGACCCAGCACTCTACTAACTGAGCTACCGGAGTGATCCTAATCAGATTGATGCTGTTTAATTATGCTTGAATTTTGTCACTCCTCACACTTTTAAAGGTATTTTTACAATAAGCAAACTGGCAAAATTTTGTCTAAATCCTTTCAATATTACTAGAGTGATCATTCAGGAACTAAAAGAGATATATTGTCTTAAGACACTGTGGTGATGTTACGTATCTTCAATTCTTGCATGCAACGCAACAATTCAATGACAACAGTAACAACACAATAATAACTTACTTCATCTTGACTTTGACCTTCCTGTAAAATGAATTCTCTGACCATGGACGGACTAAACTCAACAATATATGAAAATATATCTATGGCAGCTGATTTCATTTGTGAATCATCTAAACCCTGCAAAAATAATTAATAATCATCAAACATTTCTGAATGTACAATGTAAATGGAGACAAGAACTTGAGCAATTTAGGCCACAGATTCATAAAATTTTGAAGTCTGTAAAGCCCACATCCGTTACATTTCAGTCTGACATGGTATATTTCACATCACCTAAACAGGGATAGTCTGATGAACAGACAATTACTGGCACAGAGATTATCAACAATCATAATATATGGTATTTATGTGGAATTTCTTTTTTATTTTTTATAGCAATATATATTTTTCAAATAGTTGTTCTTATGCAATGTCCTTTTTCAATACAATGTACCCTATAAGTTAAAGCTCTGATATTATTATCTTTTTCATTTTATACTAGCCAATCTTTCCCTAAATAAAACATCACTATAGTCATCCATGTATTAGCAAAATAATGAACCCGTTTTTGCAATAGCAACCATGAAAGAATACACTTACCAGGATAATTTCTATAGCCGATAAAACTCCTAAATTTGACAAAGTCTGAAAAGAAAAACAAAATTTAGCATTATTCACATTTTTAAAAACTAGACGAGTGTTCATAGGAAAATATGTTGCCTGCTGTTCACAAAATCATGTGGCAAGGATGCAAGACAATTCATAATAAACTCTTCATTATGATCATGGTATGCAGATAAGTTAGACAATTGCAAAATTAAGTGTAAATCTGAAACCCAATACAAAATTTACAGACTAAAAATGTGTGGGCTTTTTTTAAAATCCTGTTCAAATATTCACCATAAAAGAGAAACTGCACACTTATTCATCTAAAGGATGTTGGATAACAATATGGCAACCTTTTATGATGGAAATCTACAGATAAGAAGAAAATTTAGTGTGTATTTACTTCAAACTTTGTGCTTATACAAAAATACATCTAGTAGAAGAACATGATCGGACAACCAGGGTTCCCACTCTTTTCTCTTTTAAAAATTCCAGGGCTTTTCTAGGTTTTTTTAAGTTTTTTTCACACTTTTCAAGGACAGGATTTCTTGATATAACCCTAAAACCTAATAGTCTATTTTCAGAATCAGATGTTTCCAAGTCTTGCTGTGCCCAATCAGGTGCATGGTCATACATGTCAATAAATTGCTGCAGCGTTTTCCCTTGTTTAACGTTCACGTACAAAGCCCTAAAATCACTACCACATAAGACGTCACTGTGTGAATGATAAAGTTCTGTCCAATGATAAGACCTCGACCCACGTATCCACGCTGGTGTAAACTTAAATATTACCAACTTTGGGCATGAATGCAGAATGCGTAAAACTTCTTCTGGTCCAAGGTAAAATATTCTCTCGATGTTTAAGAAACACAATTCTTTTAAGTTACAAATTAAGTCCGTCACTTCATAAACGTCTAATGCCGTTAGCTCTGAAAATGTCCTTGATGTTGGTATGATACAGAAAGAAATACTAAAGAAGATTCGTCTAAATTCACCAAATCCGATTTTAAACAGACATCATTCAATATTATTGCTTTCGGAAACTTCGTTCCTTTTACAAAGCCAAGCGTTTCTCTTGATATAAAATATTTAACAATATTAATGTTGGACAGCCACATGGTATAAAATCTATGTTACTTTGAAGACATTAAAACCATGACAACATCATATTATTTCTCATCAATTACAAACGCATTGATGACTTGATCGGCACTTATAATTGTTAAAACGAAAAATGAATTGGTCGTTTCCGTGTTTAGCGACTAGGAATTGTCGTGCAAGTAAGAGTTATCTCTCTTTCCCCTTACCAACGTAACGTATCGGCAAAATTCAAGACTTTTTCCCGGATTTTTAATTTTTTTGTGGAATTCAATGGTTTTCCCGACCGGGAATTAATAAATTGAAATTCCCGGGGTTTTCCCGTTTTCAAGGATGCGTGGGAACCCTGGACAACAAACGTGTACTTACTTTAAAAAATGCGTCCCTACTTTGTGGCTGAAGTGTTTGTGAAAATGAACAAAATTCTTTGAGAAATAGAATGAGATCCCTTCTGTTGGTATCGTCAGTTTCGTCATCTTTCAACTGTGTAAATAATGTTGTCAAAAACTTTTCATCTTCCTAAAACAAGATTTGAAATAAAGAACTTAAAAACATTTGTGTGCTGTCACAAGTTCAAGAAATCATAGAATGAGTTATTCTATTTTATTAGCCATGACCTTAAGTGAAAGTTAATTTATACCAACCTAAAACCTTGTAAACACCAGTAAAGAAGCATGCGCTGATGCTATATATTAGTTGTGAAACAATATAATGTAGTAAGAGTTAAAACTTAAACAATGGGTCGATTTGCTGCAAGAGTGATTTCCCATGTCTTGAGAGCGGCGACATTTACCGTAGTTAAGTTCCATCCAAATGATGAGGAACAACATAGATGCAAGCATTTACAGTGGTATCACACACAGGTATAAACAGTAACTTTACTAACCTACATGTAGCAAGGCAACAGCATCAGTCATTTTATAAGTTACCATATTTTTTTTTTCTTTTAAAGGTTCCCCTAAGTTTGTATTGATCTATTTTCCCGATTCAAGCTACTTATTTTACCACAATCCAAACCGACCAGAGACTAACATACCAGTGTTTTAAATAAAGCCAGCAAATCAACAAAAGTTGTCCGTTACTTTTTTTAAATATATATTTGGATTATGTTTGTCGCCTACTTCTAAGTTTACATTTCAGAATGTGTTTTACAACACATATAATAAATATTAATAATACTGCATACTTGCTGCCTACTTTAAGAACATTTGTCTTCTACTTCAAAAATCACTGATGTTGTTGATACTGCCACAACACATGTTTTGTTTCAACCCTACTATATATAAATGTATGACGTTTGAAGTTTACAAAAGACATTTAAAGGTAAAATGTATTCAGACCAGGAAGATGAAGAAGCCCAAACAGCTTAAGTAAATTTGGTAAAGCTTGTTGTTCTGAAGTGATATTTGAAAGTTTAAAGCTTCTAAGGTACACTTTTACATTCATCAGAAGAAGTTTAGATGGCTTTATTTTTAGTAGATATTTTTAATGTTTATACTAATTACAATGAAAAAATTCCCATCCCCAGATGCTAGGGATCCATCCAATGTCATCTATTTGTAAAGCCAGCACTCTATCGTTTATTTTAATCATTTATTATTCCTATTTTAATAGGCTCTTTTCTCCAGGTACACTTTGGTGGGTGCCCCATTCAAAGAAAGGGACCTGAATATAAAGTCTATACTTTACAAAACACAAAATACTACAGGGTGAAACAACTGTAATTGTACATGTATCCAATGTTTGAAAAAGCAGCTTGTTGGGACTCCAGGGAGGGGGTGGGGTGCGTCAACCAGTATCAGTTGTTTCATCACTATATATAATGCTACAAAAAGCATGTCCGACAAGACGGTTTTTTTTAAACATTGTAACTGAAATGAGACTATATAATACAATGTATATATCCTATACCAACCTGAATCATGCTAACAATTTCCACTTTGTTGAAATATATAAATGATGTTAAAGTTGATAACATGTTTTCTTCATACACTGATGGGGTGGGCAATATAACGTCTTGTATATACTGAACTCTGTAAGTTTGATGGATTTTGTTCAATAGTTCTGGATTAGTAATGGGTATAACTTCATTGAATTTGGCAGTGTTCTGTAAGTATTCTCTATGGTTACAATGTTGTGGTAAAGAGGGGTCGTATTCTAGCACTCCAACAACATCAAATATAACATTGTCTGAAAACATGTATTCAAACAGTTCGTTCTTATTCAGTAAAAATATACTCTTAAATATCTCATACAAGTAATGAAGCCCAGCTGTATTTTCTAAATCCTCACACATATGAAACAAGTCTAACAGTCTTTTAATGTATCCTTCTTTTTCCATGGCTAATGACAGCTTCTCTCTACTTATAGGTATTGATAATACACTGCTAAAAAGTTCAGATATTTCTTCCAATTTACTTAATTCACAAGGTGGCAGTTCAATTGGAGGTGCGGCATCAGGCATTTCATCAAAACGGTCATCTTCAGATTCTTCCACAATCTCCTGTGATAGTTCTATACAGTTTTCTCTACCTTGCACCTGACAAAAAAGACAAAAAATATTATGCAACATCTGTACACTTGACTGCTAAAAATTAAACGACTATTCTTTTCGTTTTTCAATTTGCCCATATATATATATATATATACAAACACAAGACTAATGTTGAAAATCTTAAATTTTACCACAGAAGAATCAACCTTATTAAATCCCCATTGGATAAAGTAAATTTACATACGCAAGTGGGAAAACATGAAATACCACTACGCAGAATTCATGAAATTTGGGCCCATCAGAAGTCTACTCCACTGCACATCAGGAAATCATTTATAAAGCAAAACTTTTCACATTGCATGGTGACCCATACCCTGGAAAAATGACATTAACCTTTCTCTACTTCTTTAGGCAACCAAAAAAGCAATTGTAATGTGCATTTGTTTTTAAAATATCAAGGATTTTTGTCCATATACAGATTAATTAAGCTGGTTTAAAATGGTTGCCTAGATGTAAATGGATGTCCAAGTGTTAGGTATAGAATCAATTACATGTCGATATACTTACAGAGCAGATCTTATCCCATACTTCATCACAACCAGCCTTATCTTGAAAACTCAATGCAAGATCACAATTTTCTGCCTCTGACCAGACAATCAAAGTCTCCTGCAAAACAGAGTACGGTAAATGTAATATACATTAAATGCACAAAATTCTCTAAATAAATTCATGAAATTGTGGATTTTATATATATGTATTGAAAACTGCAAGTCATGAAATTAATGCAAATTATTAAATTCAACCAAACTTTGCATATGCAAAAAGTGTCCATTTTCCCAATTTCGTTGGTAAAATTTCTTGACTTAACTTAAACTGAGAGGGGAAAACTCAAAAATAAGTGACAAAACCCAATATTTCAGCATAGCTTTATAATACTGTAAACCATGTTTTTTTAGCGGCAGTTTTATTTTAGCGCAATTGGCGATAAGAGTGTCAGCGCTAAAATAAAACTGCCGCTAAAATTACAACAACAAAAAAAGTCACTGTACATCGCTGATGTGACTATGAATGGGTATGGACGCACGTTAAATGGTTATATACTCAGTGTTAAAATAATACTAGTTCTGAATGACACTGGTATGGCTTCCATCAATATACCCACATATGATAAGTAATTAGGGATTAATTACCCAGACCCGGTAGACTGACCACCGACAAACGGATAAATTAGGAACACTGGCATATCTGTTAATTACTGGCCATTGTATGTGATACGTACAATCTGACAAGTCTCCTGTTCAGGTAATTAATTTTAATTTACAAGTAGTTGGCTTCAAACATTAAAATATTAACAATTATATCAACAAATTAAACCCCTTATGCGAAAATTGTTTATTTTTTCTGTGATGTCGGCAACATAATATAAATCCTAATTATTGACCTCTATAATGATCTAAGCGGCTGTTATCGGGGATACATCGACAGTGTGTCGAAACATTTGTATTTAAAAAAAACAGTTGGTATTTAAATGAATAAAAACAAAATATAAATATTTATTCAGTAAAATGTCTAATCGATGAGAGGGCCAAATTATGATGAAAGCTTCCTGCAGACATCTGTCTGTCTAGTGACTTCCTGGGTCAGTTACGGAGATTTTCTCTCAGTAAAAGTCAAACAAATTAAAACACAATTACATAGTTATTTTTATTATTTTCTTTTGACCTGGCATCCCCTTCTCAAATTTTATTTTTTTAGCTAAAACTTGTGGGTTTTAGGCGAGAAAATACGGTAATATAAAGAGGTATTAAACAGTTCAGACTGGAATTGATTACGCTAAAATTAAACTGCGCTAATATGTTTACCAGTCAACAGTCGCTAAAATAAGTATGCGCCAATATAAAGCGGTTTACAGTAACTCACATTTAGCCATACAGAAATGTTTATTCAAGTAAATCAATCCATCTTTTTGTCTCAATTATAGTATAAACTATACATAACAAGAATCATTAAACTATCTTAACACAACACAGCAAGTTTATCATTAAAAGATGTCAAAATGAGTATATTTTCCCCCCATAATACAACTTTTGTCTAATGATACTTGCCAATTTCACTCCAAAGTGGAAAGAAAGATCCTTGATTTGACATTTGAAGTTTTGTACTATAAACTGACACTTAGTAGCAATTTTCAGAGGAAGAGAAATAACCCCAATACTGTAGCCCACCAGATCTAATGCTGTACATGTAACATATACAGTCAAAATGCTTAAAGCAAATTCTCCACTAGTCAAACATATGTGCATATAAATAATAGAAATAACGTAGCAGTGTTTGATCAAAAATATTAAAGCTCAGAATGTGTTTCCTTTAATGTTAGAAAAATATCTTCTTTTTTTATTTTATTTGAGTAAGCACTAAATTTTCTAGTTTGATAAAGTTTTTGGTCGTCAATGTCTTGTGTCCTACACTGGCTACAGTAATACAACTGTTTTAACAGATATCAAGAAAAGCCAATCAAACAAATTATCAAAGCATGTACCTGCTGTTTCTGATATGTCTGGTCAGGTTGAATTCTGGACTCCAACAAAATTGATGCTGAAATTTTAAAAATCCAAATAATAATTATTATGCCATCACTAAATAACTTTTTAGTAATTAGTTTCAGTTATTAATTCGAGAAGTAGCAACATAATAATCTGTAACATTTCAGTACAAGCTGTAGTCATAAACCTAAGGCATATTGGCAAATGAACTTGTTTTAATAAGATGTACTATCACTGTTGATACTTTCAATCATTTTTTTTAATAGTTAGGACAAATACTCTAGACAAGAATTTTCTCTTGAAATCATTAAAAGGGACAAAACCAGCAGTGCTTCAGATTGTTTTTACAGATAGTGGGCCACAAGGGCCCACCAGGTCCAATAACAAGGGGTCATTTCTTGTTATAGTGGGTCATGTTTTGCCACATAATTAAATGTTATGCCACGACCACGTGACTGAAAGTGAAAGTCGGCACTTGACATCTTCATATAATGCACCAAAAGCGATCTTGTCATCTGCTAATTTATACTTTGTTAACCTTTACGATATATTTTAAACTCTTTCAACTCCATGATTCATTTTATGTATCTACTTCTCTGCGCTTTGTGTTGTTTTAAAAAATGTGAATAGAGTCGTCTGCATCTCATAGCCATGGTTGCCGCTAGCATATTAAATGAACGACAACGTCCGAGGTCATAAAAAGTTTTATTACGAGTTCTCCCCCTTTGAATATTAATGTTAATAACCGACGCATAGAGCAAAGAGAAGGGGCTTGTCGGGAGTCCTGTCTACATGCTGATTATGAGATAAACAAAGATGCTAGAGATTTTCCGATAGAAAACGAAAACAGAAAGTCAAATCGGAAAACCGCATGGAATCTAATATGTAGTTTTGGGAAGAAATTATTAACGATCAATTTGGCTAAGAAAAACCATGCGCCACGTGGACCCATTAGAAGAAAATGTTATGCGCCATTTTTTAAAATAATGCGGGATTGGCGCGGGCGCACCGACAATCTGAAGCACTGAACCAGCAAACAAACTTGGGATAAAAATTTAAAAATCAAAATGTTCCACAAAGATTTGTAAACTTCTGATAAATAATTTGAGACAATTACTGTGGACAACAATTTCCCATCAAGAACTTCCAAAAGTCATAACCTAAAAAAAATTGATGAACAATACTAGGATTAATAACATGTGCATCAACTGCATCTCATGATTGTCGATACTATGCACTTTTGGCAATACTGTGGTTTATATATTTTTAGAATAACTCTTGATAAGTGAGATGGACTATAGAATGATACTTTGTCTGTAATACATCCCCCACACATTTCAAAGATGGGAGATAACAAGAAATTTAAAATAAACACGAGTTGTACGTGATCAAACACTGTATATTGCTACTTATTTTATTTCAAACCAAAACATCTCTGAAACTTGAATTTTGCGAGTGTTATTTATTTTCAGACATTTATAAACATTACAACATATTTTGTGATGCTTATTTAAACGAACAAAGATTGCTTCTTAATCTAAATAGGTTAAATTTACACAGCTTTTGAAATATGTAGGGTTTTTAAGGCATCATTTCGAAAATAAATGGGCTCCAGGCCCATAAATGAAAACCCAAAGGTTTCATTAATTTCTGGAAGTCCAGAATCAAAAGTTTGATGTGGGAAAGAAATTTATCAAGATGGGTCGGAGAGGCAGACAGCCTATAGCTGAATACAGCTTGAAGACCTCAGGATACAGGTAACAGGTAGTAATCCAAGTCATAATTTTATTATCTGTAAAAATCTTCACAACAGAAAGCAAATGCAATCAGTTTTGCTTGCACGGATGCAAGAAGCACACATTACGTCAGGCCTTTTTCCTTGTTGCATGTCAAACACAAATATCAACTCTGACAACTGTCTTTGATAGATGTCTAGAACATTCTTTGGTCTTCAACATAAGATCAAGAACTTGCATAGATTACACCTACATTTGTCGATTTTACACTCAAGATAGTGCCAAATGAAGGAATGCAAACAATATTACAATGAATCAAAATGTTGCAAAAAACTGGAAAAGTGTTGTGGTGTGTTCATAGCATATGTGGGGAATTTAAATTGAAAGTTAGTGTTTTTGTTACATTATCTTGTTTCTTGATCAGTCCATTCTTAAACAGGGCAAAGGTAAATAGTCAACTCTTCTGTCATCATTTTGTTGCATAATATACCCTGTCATTTTGTCAAAATTTTCATCATTGTGTAGATTCTCACCCAAACTTTCCTGACCCAAGACTTCAAAGTGGGTAGTGACTGTTCTTTCGCCAAGCACTCAGCATTGCAAAATAAAAGTCATGGTTCTTTCAGATGGGAACTTAAAATAAACGAGGTCCATAATGTATCATGCCATCAGTGCAATGCACAGGCAAAATTTCTGAAACCTTCGCCTATATCTGATGACGTATCGATATAATTGAAATATTCTTGGCTGGGGCATTAGTGAACTCACCCACCCAAACTGCATTTTGATGCATAGAATGTTATATAAAGCAAGGACGGAGCCAACATCAGAATTTTTAGCAACGACTCAGCAAGTGCATATCAATGGAGTTCGCCGCCGTACCACGTGATCAATACCTCTTAACGGTTGTGTGGAACGTTTTGGAAAACGTCAACATCACAGATTCCCGGAATGACGTCGTTTTAGCGGGAAAACGTCATCTCATGCGATTCCATATCCATTAGAAATAAGTGTTCCGCACAAACGTTAGAGGGTATCACGTGGTACAGCAGCGAATCCCATTTGTTATATATTTGTATTGTCCCATTAAAATTCAGCAAAATATTTGTGCTTTCTTTGAGTAGGGTAAACAAACGTAGGCTATTGTGTCGATTTCTTAAGATTTGGACCCATAACTATGTGGGTTCCTTTCAAGGGAAATTACATGTTACTGAGAATTATTTTTGCTACACAAGAATATGTTGTTTTGATTATAAGTGTTTTGTGAATGCGTCTTTGTTTTAGCCGTACATGCTATTCATTCTTCTAATTTCATTGAAATTTGGACAAAAGATATTTTCAGGGTTGTTAATTTAGAATGTTTTTTAAGTAAATGGGAATAATTATTTGATTTCTTCTAGAGAATTCCATAAATTCATTATTATTAGTAATTTCTCTTGACAAGATAAGTCTCGCTTCTGAATGATAAACAAAAATGGCAAATTGCCAAAAACCTAACTTTAGGTAACCCGCTCTAAAAATAAACAATGGCAAGCTTGTATACTGAATTTGAGCAAAAAATAATACTGACCATCCACTTCAGATTTAACGCAAAGAGCTATTCCTTTAAATCTTTCGACGTATCCCCAAGAAACATGACCTGTCCCACGATCATCCCATTGCCGCTCTTCATTCAGAATGTAAAGTTTCACCCTCCGTCTCGTGTGAATGTCTGTCATCGCCATTATAGATGTTTCTGTAAAAAAGGGGCAATCAAATGTTCACTTTCCGATTGTAAATAATGTGGTACCAAACGCTCTCATCTGGATGTGTAAAACGAGGACACCGATTCGGAAAATATTGAATCCACCGCCACTCTCCAAAATCTGAAAAAGATGCACAATACTACATAAATTCGAAGAAAACGAAAGTACAAATTAATCTTTTGAAATTCAACAATCTACAGATGACGCTGGTGTCCATAAAAATTGCATACCTGGATCAGGTGAGGGGGTATTTTGTATTGAAACATTCAACAAACATAACGACGTTTCTGTACTGTTGTGGCAGCCATCTTGAATGTGTTAAGCGATCTAACTATTTGGGGTTCTCAGATGACCTTTCACGGTTCCCGCCTGTACTCAAACTTTGGTGACGTAGGTCACCACCGTGAATCAATTAATCAATCAATCAAATCAAACACTGTACTGATTTTTTGGAAATATTATTAAATTGCGTTGCTAATGCCAACATTAAAAAAAATATGTTAAGATTGATGCGAGTTAAATAAATATCCATTGTTGTTGTTGTTGATATACCCATTGATTATCTATGTTGGGAAAATGTATAGTACCAACGATATTTAATAATCTGTATTGAATGTCGCTGGCCCCAGTTTCACAATCATTCCTTAACTAATACTTTCCCTAACTTAAACCAGGCCTTTTTAAAATAAAAACTAATCATTTTTGGGAGAAAACTAACTTGATTGTGACAAATTTTATAAGCTTGACTCTGAGTTGTCTTCAAAATCATTGGGCACCGGATATCTGAAAATCAACAATATTATTAGGATATCAAAATTTCTCAGATTTAAGTTAAGCATAGGAAAATCTTAGTTAAGGGAAGATTGTGAAACCGGGGCCTGGCGGTATATCGTGTGAATGCATCACCCCACGGTAGCTAAAACGCATTGTTCACGCAAGATGATTGAGACTTTATCAGACACGGTTCACTATTGAAATATCAGTCAATTTATTTTATTCCAAAGCACCATGATAAGAAAAAAAATTAACAGTTCTAAATTAACTAGAACTGTCTTTTAAGAGCCAAATACCAGAATACCTCTCCCGACCCACAATTATCAAACATACTTTTCCTTCGATCTCGACCTTTCCGATATGATATATAGGTGCAAGGTCATGACACATCTTTGGAAAAAGAAGATTATTCATGTGAAGTTTTATGAAAGTCGTCCAAAGCATCTATGAGAAATGGTTCGGAAACGATTTTACACATGAGGGATAGACAGACAGACAGACATGGTGACTCCTATATGTCCCCTAAAACTAGTTTGCGGGGGTATAAAAATGTACCATTTATCATATATTGTGCAGTTCAGCCCTTTGGAAAGTTTAACAACGACCTAACAAAAAAGAGTCGAATTCAGTCGACTCCTCGGCGAAATATGGACAGTAAGTGGCCAAAAATGGATAGATAGCAACTATCGAAAAGCTGCCCAGTAACGAGGGACCAGAATGAGCTGCCTAGTATAAGTAGCGAGGGACCAGAATGAGCTGCCTAGTATAAGTAACGAGGGACCAGAATGAGCTGCCTAGTATAAGTAACGAGGGACCAGAATGAGCTGCCTAGTATAAGTAACGAGGGACCAGAATGAGCTGCCTAGTATAAGTAACGAGGGACCAGAATGAGCTACCTAGTATAAGTAACGAGGGACCAGAATGAGCTGCCTAGTATAAGTAACGAGGGACCAGAATGAGCTACCTAGTATAAGTAACGAGGGACCAGAATGAGCTGCCTAGTATAAGTAACGAGGGACCAGAATGAGCTGCCTAGTATAAGTAACGAGGGACCAGAATGAGCTGCCTAGTAGTATAAGTAACGAGGGACCAGAATGAGCTGCCTAGTATAAGTAACGAGGGACCAGAATGAGCTGCCTAGTGTAAATAACGAGGGACCAGAATGAGCTGCCTAGTATAAGTAACGAGGGACCAGAATGAGCTACCTAGTGTAAGTAACGAGGGACCAGAATGGGCTGCCTAGTATAATAACGAGGGACCAGAATGAGCTGCCTAGTATAATAACGAGGGACCAGAATGAGCTGCCTAGTATAAGTAACGAGGGACCAGAATGAGCTGCCTAGTATAAGTAACGAGGGACCAGAATGAGCTGCCTAGTATAAGTAACGAGGGACCAGAATGAGCTACCTAGTATAAGTAACGAGGGACCAGAATGAGCTACCTAGTATAAGTAACGAGGGACCAGAATGAGCTACCTAGTATAAGTAACGAGGGACCAGAATGAGCTGCCTAGTATAAGTAACGAGGGACCAGAATGAGCTACCTAGTATAAGTAACGAGGGACCAGAATGAGCTACCTAGTATAAGTAACGAGGGACCAGAATGAGCTACCTAGTATAAGTAACGAGGGACCAGAATTAGCTACCTAGTATAAGTAGCAAGGGACCAGAATGAGCTACCTAGTATAAGTAACGAGGGACCAGAATGAGCTGCCTAGTATAAGTAGCAAGGGACCAGAATGAGCTGCCTAGTATAAGGCAAGGGACCAGAATGAGCTACCTAGTATAAGTAACGAGGGACCAGAATGAGCTGCCTAGTGTAAGTAGCAAGGGACCAGAATGAGCTACCTAGTATAAGTAACGAGGGACCAGAATGAGCTGCCTAGTATAAGTAGCAAGGGACCAGAATGAGCTACCTAGTATAAGTAGCAAGGGACCAGAATGAGCTGCCTAGTATAAGTAGCAAGGGACCAGAATGAGCTGCCCAGTGTAAGTAACGAGGGACCAGAATGAGCTGCCTAGTATAAGTAACGAGGGACCAGAATGAGCTGCCTAGTATAAGTAGCGAGGGACCAGAATGAGCTGCCTAGTATAAGTAACGAGGGACCAGAATGAGCTGCCTAGTATAAGTAACGAGGGACCAGAATGAGTTGCCTAGTATAAGTAGTGAGGGACCAGAATGAGCTGCCGGTTCGCACTAATGCGTTAGTTAATTGTTAAACATTCGACAGGTCTGTAATTTATGTACACTAAGTGCTGCGGTAGCTCAGTTGGTAGAGTGCTCGCTCTGTAAGTGGGAGGTTGTGGGTTCGATCCCCAACCGGGTCTGACCCAAGACTTGAATGTGGGTAGTGAATGTTCTTTCGCCAACTGAATACTCAATGTTACGTATCACAGTAGGCGTGGCACGTTGAAGAACCATGTTGTGTAATGTCATCAGGACAACACACAGGCAAAATGTCTGCACCTTCGCCTATAGCTGGCGACGTCTCGATATAAGTGAAATATTCTTGATTGAGACGTTAAACAACATTACTCAAATAAACTCAGTATTGTATGCTCACGGTTGCTTTTGGTATATTATTGCAAACCGTTGAGAATAATTTTGAATTTGAAAACTCGCAGCCACTTATCACGTTAGATATTAAGTTATAAACTTCTTGATAGAAACAAGCGTCTGCGTGAAAACTATCTAGATACCATGGAGTTTGTTAATTACTAGAAAAATATCAGTTACGAGATAAAGTATTTCAGTGCATTAATGGGAAAACTTGGATTGAGTGATACAATAGTTACTATACAATACAGCTGTGGTCTTATGCTGCTTCACCACCGACATCCTCAGCCGAGGCCATCCTTCATCGTGTGTTTCGACCTCTTGATCGGTACACTCTCTGGATGGAGGGGAGGGGGACAGTCACTGCTCACTCTTCAGCCATACCCATCTTGATGCTCTCTCTGCTGCCTGTGACATGCTCTGCACTGCTGCCTTCTTACTCTTTCCCATAACTCCCAACGCTGACAGCATTTCTTACTGATTGCGCAGCAAACCGTCACTGGATATTTCCTTGTCTTCCATCCCATCCCTTTATTCTGTGAACAGCTCTTCATAATTAGTCTTCTTTCTCTAATGGGGTTCATTGCATCTCGCCTCACATGGAACTGTTAACTTTCTTTTTCCTAATGATCATCGAACCATATCAGGTCTGAGATTTGTTGGTACAATCTCGGGGAAATGTCAACTTTTTATCACGATCTACTGCTTATTTTCAAATCACTTCCCTGGTTTAGACCTCCTGTTCTGTTCAACTAGACCCCTTTCTCGTTTCCCCTTCTCGCACGAACTGTAATTCTTGGTTTTCTTGTTTGTTTTTCATTTTTCCAACACATCTGCTAGCTCCCATAATACCTGGCTGTGGCACCAAGTATATCTTCCTTGTGAAAGAGCCACTTGACATGATTTTAAGATATGGTTTAGAATTCCACGCTTTCCACAAAGTGGACAGTCTTGCGTGTCCAGGATATTCCATCTATGCAGATTTGCTGGCAGGTGATTGATGTACATCATACACAGACCGGAGTAAGAACTAGAATTGTAGTTATGGATATTTCCATATATCTAACCAGGTGAGAGATCGCTGTTTTGTTTCCCATCTAGTCCTCCTTGCTGTACTGCTTTTGTTTCTCTGGGATCATCTTTTCTTGCTCTGATTTCTTTTTTGCACCATACTTCTTTCTGTTACGTTACTTCAGCTTTCTCCCAATGGCAGCTCTTTGATGTTCCAAGTCCCTGTCCAAACTGCTACCGTTCCTATGATATCCTTGTGCCGCAGTCTGATCTTCCACTGCTTTAGATGCTGACCATTTTCTTTCTGTTCTAATGATTATGTCTACACCTCCTAATCGCACCAATTCATCTTTAGATTCCTTCAGGGTCATGACAAATCTTACTTCTTCAACATGGCTTAGTTGTTTTCCTGTATATAGGCCCACTGATGTAAAGTACGATGGTACTCCTACTACATTTCAAAAACTGTGTAATTGTAATTGTATAACTTAATTGACACTTTATGCAATGTAATTGTAATTTAATTATTTACATTTGCAATGTAATTGCCCCATGCCTGTCTCCTAGCCATTTACGGAGGGAAAAAAATACTCAATTGTATTGTCATTGAAATTCATTTTTGATTGAATGTAATATGTATTCATGTAAAATCCAGTCAGATTTTTCTACGATAAGCAACAATACGATAACAATATTGTACTGCATTTTTCGTTTTGCGTAAAAATTCCGTATTTTCGTAATACATACGGACGTGGATTGTAATTGTCTAAATGACGTCATCACAACAACGTCATGGAAACTTGGCATAGTAACCTTCATTGCACTTCTTTGAGGCGCCATTGGGAGCTGCTTTCTGAAGTAGAATATTATTTTGCAAATTTATAGTGGTATTTAATGATGGAAACCGTAATTATTCCAGACTACAGTGCTTTGAAGAAACAGATAGGTGTTTGGTGAGTAAAATTTGAGATAATTGATCCTGGAAATTAGAGAAAATTCAGTTCATCAGTAATACAACAGTGACACCTGGATATTGAACAAAGTATAAAACCCGACTTTTGTTCATGTTGAAAGTGACACAGTATTTACCGTAATTTGACGGAAAAATGATTATATAACGCGCGCAAATGGACAGTTTGTTTTATTTTATTATGCCACGGTTCGCTAACTATATGAATCAAATATAGTTTTTTTAGTCAAATACCTTATTTAAATTGAGATCACCAACTTCCAAGGGTCGGACAACACCCAAAATGTAACAGGAAAAAGGGAAAAAATGTAACGGCGAAACAGGGATTCGAACTTCAGACCATAAATTTTACAAACAAAGCTACCACTAGTCTATGTACAGCTACACTTAAAATAAAGAAGCATTTACATTTGCGATTGTTTAACCTTCAAAAAAGAGTTTTACTGTGTTAAATCTGTATTTCGATGAAATGCGGATTGATATAAAAGAGTCGCCGTGTCTCTAATTGAAAAAAAAATAAAAAGGAGTGGAAAAGAAAGAAGGACAAAGGAGGCAGGTGGGTAGCGGTCTGTGTTACACAGTTCAAACTGTCGTCTTTACTGTGTCAGAGGTCACGGGTTTGATATCAAGTCTAGTTCGTTTTGCGTAAAAATTCCGTATTTTAATACATACCCCCGGAAGTGGATTGTAATTGTCTAAATGACGTCATCACAACAACGTCATGGAAACTTGGCATAGTAACCTTCATTGCACTTCTTTGAGGCGCCATTGGGAGCTGCTTTCTGAAGTAGAATATTATTTTGCAAATTTATAGTGGTATTTAATGATGGAAACCGTAATTATTCCGGACTACAGTGCTTTGAAGAAACAGATAGGTGTTTGGTGAGTAAAATTTGAGATAATTGATCCTGGAAATTAGAGAAAATTCAGTTCATAAGTAATACATAACAGCTAGTAGCATCTGGATATTAGACAATGTTGAAAGTGACACTGGAGAATGGTAACATATTGCGTGCAAATTGGAATGTTATTTTTTTTAATTTATTTTATTTTATTTCAGTGTTGTATTTCAGTGTTGACAGATTCAGTGATTACACCCTATCGATAAGTTTCGTTCTCATTTATTTGAATTATTTATTTATTTATTTATTTATTTATTCCAGTGTTGACAGATTCAGTGATTACACCCTATTTATTTATTTTATCTAATTATCCACATTGTTCCTTTTATTTATTTATTTATTTATTTATTTATTTATTTATTTATCTATTTATTTATTATTATTTATTTATTTATTTATTTATTTATTTATTTATTCCAGTGTTGACAGATTCAGTGATTACACCCTATTTATTTATTTATTTTATTTAATTATCCACATTGTTCCTTTTATTTATTTATTTATTTATTTATTTATTTATTTATTTATTTATTTATTTATTTATTCCAGTGTTGACAGATTCAGTGATTACACCCTATCTATAAGTTCTGTTCTCAGACTGGAGAGTTCTGGACAATCTATTATAACAAGACTAAATGATATCAGGAATAATATACTCAAACAGAACGATGTAACAAGTAAGTAGTCACTCTGTCAATTGACCACTAATTTTTATTTGAACCAACACGGGAGGACATTGTCGAGCGGTACTGTTACTGGCTTTCTAAGTCAAGGGTTGTGGGTTCGAATCTCACTCGGGTTTGGAAATTTTCTGAGATGATTTTCATCTGTCTATACTAGAGTTATAAAAAGGTAAAGTACTAAATCAGTCTTTTGGATGAGACTGAAAACCGAGATTCCGTGTCTCAGTGCAAGCTTAAGACACTCTCTAGCGTTCGAAATAGAGTAGGCAACTAGAAGCGATTGAAACAGCCTGACCAAGACAAGAACATACAGGTTCTTTGACATGTGTTTTACGAGGTCCCCAGTTATTATTATTATTATTATTATTATTATTATATTTTATTATATTATTATAACACTAAGGATATAAAGCTTTGATTCACAGTTAATTAATACGCTATGGTAGAGCTTGTTCCCACTTCTATACAACGTACAACGGAAGCAAGCTGCTTAAAAATAAATTATTGACGCAAGGATATTGCAAGCCTAGACATCAAAAGGACCTCAAAAAAGTTATGATCGACATCAAAATATTGTTGATAGGTATGTCTCTGTGTTAGGGATTGCCCTTAATATAATTGTCGTCCCATAGTTCCATGTTCCCATCATTCTCAAGTTTATATACGCACGTGGCTGATGTAACTAACTAAACAGGACATACTTACCCTTCCGGAGCACCCGGCCCCACTTTCTTGGTAGAAGTTTACGCGTTGGTTTTAATTTGTAAGTTTCAAGTTTTCACTTTGCTTTGGGATTGTGATTTTAAAATAGACTGGTATAATTGTTTTTGATTTGACACGACTTTCCAATAATTTTACAAAACACATATTGTGATCTGTAGCCAACACTTTATAGCACCCCACTTCCTCCAAAGCCGCGTATACTGTAGATTTCGGTTAGAAATGCAGTTTTTCTTTTTTTGTTATTTTAGACAATGGACTGTTGAGGGTTTTAACTCACTATACTCAAGAGTTTGCTACATCTGTGAATGATATGGCAACATTTAAAGAAGACTTGTCAAATACAGATAGTAAGAAGAAATCTGGAAATAACACACAAGACAAAAAGAAATTTACAACACCAGAAACGTAAGTTATAATAATTTTTAAAATGCATGTATATAAAATATTTATCAAAAAAATTAGACCAAAGGGTGGTGCTTAACGTACCAGTCAAGAATATTTCACCTCGCCGGCTATAGGCGAAATTGCAGAAACTTTGCATGTGCGTTGCGCTGATGGGATTATACAAGTTCCTTTTCGTGCTACGCTTACCGTGACACGAGATCTCGCTTATTTTAAGTTTCAACCCGAAAGAACCGCGACTTTCATTTCGTAATACTGAATGCTTGGCGAAAGAACAGTCACTTCCCACTTTTAAGTCTTGGGTCACACTCTGTCGGGGATCGAACCCACAACCTCTCACCTACGGAGCAAGCACTGTACCAACTGAGCTATCGCAACGTAACGAAGAAAGTGTCTGGATTCTTTCAGTTGTGTGCGATTAATAAATATTTCATCCAAAATAAGTCATATATGAAGATTCTTGTACACGGTGTGTGTGTGTGTGTGAGAGAGAGAGAGAGAGAGAGAGAGAGAGAGAGAGAGTGTGTGTGTGTGTGTGTTGGGGGTTAAATCAGGATCATAATGACCATCTGTCCCAATTTCTATGTCTATGGATAGATTGTGATCAAATTTAGAACAAATATAAGCCAGCATACCAAATTTAGGGTCAAGGTCATAAGGTCAAATTTTAGAAATAAGAATTCGGCAATGGGAGAGTGGTGTTTGTGTATTAGGCTACTACTCTAATTTAATTATATTTAATCCAGACATAACACTAAAGTTTGAGTTCATAAATGTATATTAATTTACAGATTGGATAAATGGTTCAAGGAAAAACTCAAAGAAGAAATTGACCACATTGAAAAAGTGAAAAGGAAACATGATATTCTTCTACAGGAACTTATCAAAAAACAAAAGGTAACAAAATAGACTAATAAAAATCTATTTCATAGAAACTTCTGTTTCATTAATACAATACGGAACAAAATAGGATCTGAATAATAATAATAATAACAACAACAATAATAATAATTTAACAATAGTAATTTAATAATATAATAATAATAATAATCATCTAATAAAAATAATAATGATAATAATAATAATGATAAAAGTAAAAAAAAAAAAAAATAATAATAATAATTCCGCTGTTTTGGAGGTGGTCCTCAAATTATTCAATACGAAATCTTCAATGTATGTGGATGCTACAAAGTAAGGGTTAATGTAAGACTCCCATAAATCAGATAATATAAGATCCACGACTCTGAAGAAACGGATGGACTGTTTGTCTTTTTAATGCAGTTCTTAATATATTCCATTTTATTTAGGTTATATGGGAGACAAGAGCTCAAGTCAATAAGACATCATTACCAAAGACAAAGCTACTAAAACTTCTAGATAAAACCAAAGTGGAGTATTTAAAACTGGTAGAGAAAGAAGTAAAGATTAGTGATGAATTGATAAAGGTAATACTGTGTTGTGTGTGTGTGTGTGTGTGTGTGTGTGTGTGTGTGTGTGTGTGTGAGAGAGAGAGAGAGAGAGAGAGAGAGAGAGATGCTTAATTTAAACTGTGTGTTTGACTTGCAATGGATTTTTACAGAAAATTTAAAGATTTTTAATTATCCATTTTGGCCATTACACAGTTGCATTGACCTTAACATAATGGCATTACACAGTCTTCTTGTCCTTAACAAAATGGCATCATACAGTCTTCTTAATCTTAGCAAAGTGACATTACAAAGTTGTCTTGACGTAAACAAAAGTGCATTACACAACATTAATGGAAAAATACTTTATAATAAAATAACATTATCATACTTTGTTTTTGTGCCTTAGAAATGTTGTTGTCGTCAGTTTATTGTTGTTTCACCATTTTAACTGTCACAATAAATTGTCTAACTTCTATCATTATAATTATTTTATCAGGCTACAGATAGTATTGAGATGAAAGTTGTACATCAGATCACAACAAGATTGTCAGATTCCTTAACTCGGCTTAGATGGCTTGTGAAAGACTTTATACCTGACAAAAAGTAAGTCATGGTTCCTTGTCTCGGCTTAGTTGGCTTGTGGAAGACTTTATACCTAACAAAAAGTAAGCCATGGTTCTGTGTATCCAGGTACAATAATGTTGATTAAAGCAGTGAGTGCCATGTGTGACCACTACAGAGAACCATTTGTTTCTAACTCTACAGAGGTGTCTATATCGTACGCGAGAATCGAACCCACAACCTCCAACTTACAGAGCGAGCACTGCAACAACTCCTAATGAACCAAACGCCTAACGAAGTCCGGATCTCATTAAGCGTCGAAATTGTCAACGTCTAATAAAGACAGAGAACGGCTTTATGTCACATCCCTCATCCTTCCCATTTTCCTCTTTTTTATTTTATTTACAAAAAAATTCTAAGGGGTTTTACATCTCCAGTTGGGAAAATGAGATGAAAATACACGTATATCGGTACCCCCTCACATTAGAGGTTGAACCCAATAATATTGATTTCGAAAGCCACTCGTCCATACCTGCTAACCCAACCATGGTTAGTGGTGATAAATGGTTTCAATACTGCAGTGTTCCTTTAAGACAATTACAGTTGAATAATGGCAATAACCGCCATGGTCATAACGAGGTAATACTGCTCTTTGTTGTTTTCTACCAAACTGCTAAACACATTGTCAAAGCAGCCATACGTGCAAATCAGACGTCCCATTAAAAGTGACGATTCTATTCTAGACCTAGGGGGCAATTATTTGTGTAGGTGCAAGGGAAAGGGCCTTTAATACATTCTACCTACCTACATATTTTCTTCGCTCCTAGTAGAGCAGAAGGCGAGGCACAGATCTCTCTACTTTGTCCTGTTTGAAGCATCATTCTCAGCAGTCCTCTAACACGTTCTGGACATACCGAGGTAAAAGGTGCTATAATACACCTTATAAAGAAGGCATATAGCCCCCTTTACCTCTAAGCCCTCGTAGCATCAGTATTACTTAATGTTTTAATGTTAAGAATAAACACAGGTTCTATATTAGATCGATTTCTTTATTCGTAGGTCTGGTAAAATTCTAAGACAAATTCAAGATATAGAAGTAAATGTCATTGCAGGGGAAATATACCAGTCTTGCTGCAGATCCTACAAATATGCTGAACCAGCAGTAAGTTTACCAATTGTTTTGTGCAATGTCAAAATGTTTCGTTGTACACGTGCTAAAGTGCGCCAAGTTTGACCTGGCCGTTTGACATGTAATATGAATATCCAAACAGACATATCCATTGTGTAATTTAGGGGTTGTATAAAGTTTATATAAGGATAGATGATAGTAATACTGGGCGCCGGGTGTTTATGGTAATTAAACATTCTGTCATACCTTAAACACTCAGTCTATTAACCCAGTCTTATATTCAAATTAAAGGTCAAACGGCCAGGTCAACTTGACGCACTATACCGTTTAGTAGAAATGTTAAGTAGCATTACCAAAACGTTTAATGCCGTTAACAAAACGTTTAGTTGCATTAACAAAAATGTTTAGAAGCAGTACCACAATGTCTAGTTGTGTGACAATAATAATAATAATAATAATAATAATAATAAATAAAATAAATATCTTAATTATTAATTATTAATTATCATTTCCTATGAAGAAGCAGTAGGTTTGTGTACAAATGCAGATGCCAAAAGAGTCGTCCAAGTTTCTTTTTGAAATAATTTTTACAATCAATCTAAAATCAGAGCGGTAATAATTTGTGAAAACAATTTTTCGTTCAGTTTCAGGATCCTCGAGATCTCAAATGACATTTTTTACATATTGAAGTTGCGCATCTTGCTTTAATGAATTATTTACAAACTATCATTATACTTTCAATTCAAAATGTCAATTGAATTCAAATTGTAATCCTACCACTACCGTCTTTGCAATCCTACCACTACCGTCTTTGCAATCCTACCACTACCGTCTTTGCAATCCTACCACTACCGTCTTTGCAATCCTACCACTACCGTCTTTGCAATCCTACCACTACCGTCTTTGCAATCCTACCACTACCGTCTTTGCAATCCTACCACTACCGTCTTTGCAATCCTACCACTACCGTCTTTGCAATCCTACCACTACCGTCTTTGCAATCCTACCACTACCGTCTTTGCAATCCTACCACTACCGTCTTTGCAATCCTACCACTACCGTCTTTGTATATTTTTTTTATAATTTCGCTATCACTAAATAGATGTGATTTTGTCGACGTATGAGATTGAAAAAAGCCATGGTTTGTGGTTTGTTTTATGAAATGGATATAAATACATTGAGTATTGCAATTAACGTCTATTCCTTATGTCATGTGCTGATTTAGTATTTTTATTAAAATAATGCATTCAAAATCAGCACATGACACTTATATTGTTGTAAAACATTAACAAATATTTGATATTGTATTTCAGGAGTATTTCAGACAATTGAATTTTGATGAATATTTGTTAGAGACCCCACAGACAAATAAACCAAAACAATTGAACATTAACCTTGATAACAGTTGTATGTTTGACGGTAAGAAACTTTTTTTAAACACTGATATACATGTATGTAATGAGAGAGAGAGAGAGAGAGGAGAGAGAGAGAGAGAGAGTTTGTTTTTGTTTTCTGAACACTTACTACAAATGTAAACGATTACCATTTACTGTATTTCCATACATTGAGTGCCCATGGTTTTTATTATTTATTTATTTTAATTGAAAATGTTTCCAATAAAATGCATTTAAAATGCACTGACCTAACCAAATTATATTTTTAATTAAAAACATTATTGTTCAGTTCTCCTGTTCAAAGAGAAATTTTGCGAAAATTTCGGAAATTTGATCAAGTTTATACACCAATTGGGCCTCATTAAAAGTTACATCAGGGTTACATCAGGGAATTTAGGGACAGGTAGGTCATTGTTGTTCGGTGTTTTTTCCAGGTGTGATCATTATGAATATTCCAATTTTGACATAACGTTTATAGTTGTTTCAAGTAAGAAGGTACAGAAGGGATAATTTTGACATAGTTATATTTGTTGTTTTGTTAAAAAGTTAAAAAATTGCTCTATGTACAGAATTAAGTTCACTTTTTCATGAATTGTTTTCTATTAGGTCAGTATATTTTAAATTAAGTTTTGACAATTTATTTTGTAGTTTTGTTGGAAATTACGACTTTATTCTTGCATTTTCCATGTGCACTGAAATTGTGGAACTGCATTTATTGAATGTTTATATAAAAATAAGAATTTATTATTATATTTTCATACATAGCGCATTCGGATTTTAGATGATGGTTCATACTTATATGAATAATGAACCTTATTACAAAAAGATATATTTTTGTTAAAGGGTTCTTTTATGATGATGATGATGATGATGATGATGATGATGATGATGATGATGATGATGATACCTCTAAGCTTTTTTATCGATTACTCATATACACGAAATTTCCAAGTATTGAAACTAACTACAATTATTTTTGTTAACCTTTCAGATATAAACGGGTTTGAGTCCCAGTTCATGTTTTCAGACCAGTATGAATTTTCAGGCCAACAACAGTTCTCATACCAGGCCCAGTTCGCAGACAAAAAGCGTCCAATAACATTTAGAATTAGTGAATTCTTCAGAAAAAAATTTGGTGAGTAGCTGTATGCATCTAACAATAAACATTTACACTACAGTTAAATAAACCATTGTGTCACTGAATGCATATACTTTACTAGTTACAATAAACTATTTCCCTTCTTCAGATGCCCGTGCTCGAACTAGGATCGGCCAATTGTAAATTGAGCACTCTACTGCTGTGGCAGTAGTAAATTTTCTAAATCTTAGTACATACTACACTATTTGCTGCATTTAGCTGTAGCTACGCTACAATTAAATAGTCTGTATTCGCTAGATGAACGTGTTTACTATTATTTATTATGAGAGAGAGAGAGAGAGAGAGAGAGAGAGAGAGAGAGAGATCACTAAATTGCGGTCTTTTATTCCATTTTTTAATTGTTAAATTTACCATGTTTGTCTGACAGATAAGTTATTTGGCAATAATTTCTCTGAACTTTGCATCCTTAAATTATAATTAGATGAGATGATCTGTATAAAAACCGCCTGTCTATAAAGGCCATATATGTTTAGTCCTATTGGTGGTATATATATATACGCTCTTTTATTCTATTTCAACGATTTGCCGTTTGTCCCACAGATAAGTGATTTGGCAGTAACTTATATGAATTTGGTAAGCTTAAATTATTATCAAAATTGTATAAACCCCCTTTTCCTTATTTTTGACAGGAATCCAAGACAAAACACAGAAAAAGAAGAAAACCAAACCTCACAGAGATATAATTGCTGAACACAGAATTTCTACTTTACTTGCTGCTGTCTTCCTTGAGCATTTATTACAATTTTACAGAAGCGAATATTTGGAAGATTTGTACGCTCATTATATGAAACTTTTACCAAAATTTGCAAACAAGCATTGACAGTTATTGTTTTACTACGTCGTTTCCAAAACTTGATACAGAAAAAAATGTCACACATGTACAACAAAAAAAAAAAAATCCAATGTATGTGAAAAACGATATGTTTTTTATTGATTTCTGGGTTAACTTCTAATTATTTTCCATTTGTATGCAAGTTTTCTTCTTTTCATTTAGTATGTAAGTTCTAATTTATTTTTCATTTCGTATAAGTTCTCTTTTTCTTTTTCATTTCTTTTGTATTTTCTTCTTTATCTCGTATGCAAGTTCTCATTTTCTTTGTTATTTCGTATAGAATTTTTTTATTTCGTATGTATTTCCTATTTCATTTTGTATGCAAGTTCTCATTTTCTATTTCACTAAGTATACTTTTTCATTTCGTATGCAAGTTCTCATTTTCTATTTCATTTTGTATAAGTTTTCATTTCGTATGCAAGTTCTCATTTTCTATTTCATTTTGTATATAAGTTTTCATTTCGTATGCAAGTTCTTATTTTCTATTTCATTTTGTATATACTTTTTCATTTCGTATGCAAGTTCTCATTTTCTATTTCATTTTGTATATAAGTTTTCATTTCGTATGCAAGTTCTCATTTTCTATTTCATTAAGTATACTTTTTCATTTCGTATGCAAGTTCTCATTTTCTATTTCATTTTGTATATAAGTTTTCATTTCGTATGCAAGTTCTCATTTTCTATTTCATTTTGTATAAAGTTCTTATTTACTTTTTCATTTCGTATGTAAGTTCTCATTTTCTATTTCATTTTGTATAAAGTTTTTATTTACTTTTTCATTTCGTATGTAAGTTGTCATTTTCTATTTCATTTTGTATAAAGTTTTTATTTACTTTTTCATTTCGTATGTAAGTTCTCATTTTCTATTTCATTTCGGATATAAGTTTTCATTTCCTATTTCATCTCGTATGCAAGTTCTCTTTTTCTATTACATTTCGTATGCAAGTTTTCATTCTCTTTTTCATTTCGTATGCATTTTCTTTTTCATGTCGTATATAAGTTCCGATTTTCAGTTTCGTTTGTAAGTTTTCATTTTCTTTGTCATTTTGCAGCTAATTTCCATTTTCTTTTTCATTCCGTTTCGTTTCATGTCGAAAATACGTTTTTATTTTTCTGTTTCATTTCGTATGCAAGGTCTCATTTGCTAAGTATTTCATACGTAGGGTTTTATTATTTTTTTTCAGTGTATACTTACTGGAATTTTCTTTTTTCCCCTCTCATTCTGTACTTTATTTCAGATTCATATTATCTTCATATTCGTTTTAATTTCGTCCTTTATGTAACAGTGTTATTTTATGGTAGAACAAACCTAACAAATCTGCTCCAATTCCGAACTTGTTCATAGTATATCGATATACTATCCCCATTTAAGGATAACAATCATTTTTTAAATGTTGTTACTAAATTTCATGGGAATGTTTTTTCATTTGAAAATAAAGACATTTCGATTTAAAAAATTCTATCAATACATGATGGTGGGAATGTACTGTCTTGTCATCATATTTGATTTTTCCTAATCATCTGCAAAGAAAAGTAAAATCTTATAATCGTGTATAGATGCATAAAAATACATCTAAACTTTTTAACGTTTTTTTGGAATGTTAAATTTTTCATCTTTTTTCAGAATTAAAAATTCCATTTCTATAGGTAATAATAATTGATTAACGATATTGCACATTTTGTTGTTTACCGTATGTTTTAAATGGGTTCTAGTACACCAAATCCTACAAAGGTTTTGTATTGTAAAGATTAAGATTTCCTTGATTGAGCAATTAGTCTTTTTGGCCTCCTACGGAACTGCTGCGCATGTTTATGCATTTACTTTCTTATGCAAATGGCAACTGTATATATGATTATTTTTATTTATTTCTGTGCTTAACAACCATGCTTTTTACTCCGAATCGAATTTTTGTACATGCAGTGATCATATTGTCGCCATTTAATTTTCTGTCCTTGTGGTAATCATGTGGCAATAATGAAAACATGAACCAATACTGATTCATAATTGTTCACAGTAGTTAATTTGTAAAATTGATACCACTAGTTAAAATATTTTTATTAACCGAACACATGTATGATTTCTCAACAGAACTCTTATTTTCAAATTATATGCACTTACAAATGAAGTTTTAAAATGCCTTCTTCATTTTCATAAAAAGTTCATCGTATTTATTTTCATCTTGGTTTCGGAGCACATACGTTCAGTGCCGAACCCTCTACTCTCACATATATTTTATATTTGGAATTAAATGGCGATGTGCATATTCAAATGTATATACTGTGCTAAACTCTGTTGTTGATTGTTATATGCTATTATCTGTGATCATGTTGAAATTAAATATACACATATACAGAGTAAACTGTGATATTGTTGATCATTTTTGTATTGTTGTTATTGTTATTTCTTATTGTTGATGTATATGTTGTTGTATATAAAATATCATCACAACATAACAAATTATTGGAATGGGTGGAATAATAGCGTTTTACGCCCATGTCAAGATGAATTCACCACTAGTATGTAACGAGGCGAGCGGTTTTTGGGTGATGGAGGACACATCTGCATCTAGAGATAAACCACAGACCTTCGGTAAGTTAACTGACAAACTTAGTCACTCACTCTAGGATCTGTCCAAATAGGAAGTGTTTACTTATCCTGAACACTCAGCCTCACTTCCCTATACTATGCTCACGTGTTTAACTAAATTGGCAAATTTTCAAAGTTTTTACTATTTCGGGAATGTAATTTGGACTGACACGCACGTTTTTATTGTTTCTTTATATCGACCTTTTCTTGGGGCATTTGTAGAGACAGTGAAACTGATTTTACGATGTTTTATTAATACATTATACTCCAAGTATTGTATGTTTGCAGACATTTTACAATATATTTATCATAGTATTATATTTATTTAGTGTAACATAAATAATGAATTATTTTCTTCAGTGGCGATAAATTTAAATATTTCTTTTCCATCATCGAAAGATGACCTAGATGTTTAAACATTTGTTTCTGACAAATTCATGACATTTAATACATTTACATGACAAATGCCGTTTATAAAGGTTTTTGATTATCCTTAAAAGGTTTTTGACCGTCGTCTTGTTGATAAGTATGACGTGTATGTATCCATTATTGTACTTGATATAAATATAAATAACATCGTATAGTCCCATGTTCCTTTCATTTTCAATTATGATTTTGCACGGAACGATTGTGGCTATGTCATCCTTATAAATTTTTGAATTTTCTGAATGAAATATTCAAAAATGTCAATTTATAAATTTTTGAATTTTCTGAATGAAATATTCAAAAATGTCAATTTATAAATTTTTGAATTTTCTGAATGAAATATTCAAAAATGTCAATTTATAAATTTTTGAATTTTCTGAATGAAATATTCAAAAATGTCAATTTATAAATTTTTGAATTTTCTGAATGAAATATTCAAAAATGTCAATTTATAAATTTTTGAAGTTTCTGAATGAAATATTCAAAAATGTCAATTTATAAATTTTTGAGTATTTCATTCAGAAAATTTAAAAATTTATAATATGATAGCTATCTAGAGACGATGAAGTGTTTACTCTTCTGCATAATCCTGTCGCACTTCCTGGAAGTTTTATGAAGTTTAACTGTGTTCGAAGTTTTTACTTTTAGGTCATAATTTTGACATAGAACGTTATGTTTTGTTGATTATGATATCAAATATTATTATATACAAAATGTAATGCATATAGTAACGAAGACAGAATTGATTTTATTTCGCGAATTTACGCTACCAGTTTATAAATAGTTGAAAAAGGTAATGATGTACTTCCAATCATGCTCATTAAAGTATCAACTTTTTAGGGCCTAGGCTTGTAATATCCCTGGGTCAACAATTTAGTTGCAAGCAGTCTGCTTCGTTGACCCAAGTTAAACAGCTTACAAAATCAACAAAATCTTTGAATATTAACAAGACCTTCATAATTGACCTTGACACCATTTTGAAGGTCCTATGAAATACAATGCGTTCTTATTTAAAATTATTAACAAATGTAATAGATGCATATTATATACCCGTTTGGGAACAAGCTCTTCCATAGCGTATTAATTGCGAA
The DNA here is from genome assembly GCA_021292105.1 of Anadara kagoshimensis. Classification (NCBI taxonomy): domain Eukaryota; kingdom Metazoa; phylum Mollusca; class Bivalvia; order Arcoida; family Arcidae; genus Anadara; species Anadara kagoshimensis. The sequence continues at coordinate 22,939,228 of CM037858.1, forward strand.
ACAAATACACCATAAGCAGGAGACGCAGGTATATTGCTACATAGAAAAGGAAATTTGAAATAGAAAAATTAAAGTCATCACGTTTGTCGTAAAGTTTTAAATGTAGCCTTTCGTGGGCGTCATAACTGAGGTATAGATCTAAATATGAAACAGAACCCGAGGAATCAGTCGTATAAAACATAAGTCAATAACGTAATACAATACTTTGCGTAGCTGATACAGACACATCGCGAGTTGTCTCTCTTTAGTGCCTCGTCGATGCCCATTAAATGTTTATTGTCCGTCAATTCCATTGAATCTTTATATGTTGTATGTAAATAATTTGCACACCGTTTCTTAGAGCGTATAAAAATTAAACGAATGCTGAGTAAATTTATGTGTTTGTCAATAATCAAGAACAAGTTATAAGAAAAGATAGACAACGTGATAAAGACACACACACTGCATCTCTTTAGGTATGATAACTGCGTTCTTTGGTATGGTTTGGTTCAAGTACTTTTTAAAATCAATGATCGTGACAAGCATTATTAGTGAAATAATAACATAATCATGTGTAGAACCGTTCGTTGCCACAGTAATGAAGCTAAGGACTCATTCAGAAAACCTTGAATTTCGCAATTCATTCACCCTTTTACCCGTTTTATTAAATGAAAAAAAAAATTATTACGAAAATGTAAAATTCTTTCTGTAAAATCATATGTATCAGATATGACCGTCATCACAGTATTGTTGATAAGTTTGACGTCTCTGTGTCCAGGATTGCCCTGGATATATTTGACTCCCATAGTTCCATGTTCCTTTAACACAATTTTTATAACACACGTGGCGGGTGTCGCTAGCTAAACAGGAGGTGCTTACCCTTCCGGAGCACCCGGCCTTACTTCTCTGGTGGAAATTCACTTGTGTAGCCTAATTTTTCAGTTCCGAAGTGTTTATTTTGCTTCTGGACTGTGATTCTGACATGGATTAGTATGTTTGTTTTTAATGTACTAGTATGATATGCAAAGAATAAGGATATTTAATGGCCCTTTTACGGTGGAAATTAATGATTACCGTAGGTACGTTTGAGACAATCGAGGCAGTAGCCTCGGTAAAAATTTTGACAATATTATTTCTACATTTCGGCTCGTATATTCAGAAATTCATAATGTTGCGATGTAGAAGTTAAGTAATTAAAAATGAAGCGAATCCAAGATAACATGGCTTGAATTATGCATGTAATCACTGTTCGAAACACTATTCATGTGACAGTGAACAGTGTATTATTTCCATAGAAAATCTAATAAACTCGAATAACGATTAATATTGCTCACTTACTTGTACCAAGTAGAAACTAAAAATCGCATCCACAATTGTCGTAAAGTATTTTTTTAAGAAAAGAAAATGTTCGCACTTTGGGTATTTTACATGGCGATATTTACACAGTAGGTGATGTTCGGTTGTGACGTTTTACGTCATATGCGCAAAATGAGCCGCTATTTGCCTGATTTTTCAAAATGTTAAATCCTACAAAGAACAGAAATATTTTACGCTTATCGTGGATGCGCATACAGATTTCCTGTTAGACTAGGCACAAGAAAGTGAAAAATATCAATATTTATAGACCTTTATTGGTTTTTTTAAAACAAAGCATAATTTACTGCCATAGAAATAGTAATTCGGACATAGTTCGAATCATTTGGTTAAAATGAATATTAGTACCGGTTGGGATTATTTCAGAGGTTCCCATCACATTATATTTGGATTCGATACTACAGCATCAATCCTGGTGGTCTGGTAAATGCAATAGGCCAGGCGTTGGTCACGTTTTTCAGTTTCAACGTTTCCTTTCTCTTTGTGCTATCACAATGATCGATGTTATGACCAGATAAACATGAGTGCATTTAATACAACGTCCGATAATAGATCAGTTGGTTAAATTGTTTTGTTGATAAATTTTAATTTTCGTAGTAGTGCTCAGAAAAAAATTGTGAAAATCTAATATTTTTTGCAAAGATAGGAAGGTCTATAAATTTCTATTTGAAAATAACTACAAACAAGTATATTTTGTACTTATTTTTATATAGAATGTGTGTATAATGAAAAATCCAGTATGAATGATGAAAGTATGAGTGAGTGAGAGGCGTCCTTGTCTTAATATATTATGTAAAATGTTTGAAAAGATATGAATAAAAAAAATTGTGGAAATACTTATATTATCAAGATGATGAAATGAGAAAAACAGAAGAATCAAAATTTATTTTACCAAACCTACTGTAGGAACCACTGTGACTGTGACAGTGAAATTCTCTTCATATCCACAGAAAATCAAATAAATTTGAATAAAGTTTGATATTTATAACTTACTTGTACCTAGTCGTAATAGGAAATCTGTATGCGCATCCGCGATTGTCATAAAGTATGTCTGTAGAAAGGAAAATGTTGGTGGTATGGGGATTTTACACATGCGAAAATGACGATGTTTACACCGGAAGTGATGTCCTTGGTGACGTTTTACGTCATATGCGCAACAGAATCCGCCATTTGCATGGTTTTTCAACATGTTAAATCCCCATAGCACCAACGTTTTACCCTATGCAGATATATTGTGGGCTAATCGCGGATGCGCATACAGATTTCCTGTTACGACTAAGTACAAGTAACTGAAAAATATCAAACTTTTTTCAAATTTATTTGATTTTCTATGGATATGAAGAGAATTTCACTGTCACAGTCACAGTGGTTCCTACAGTAGACAGGAGAAAGGGCTTATTTTTTAGGGGCATCCGGTCGTACTTTCCTGGAAGTTTCATGGAAGTTCACGTGTTGAAATTAATTTGCTAGTTTTCAAAGTCTTTTACTTGCTTTTATGATTGTAATTTGGACCTGGAATGTTTCTTTTTTGTTTTTTTATGCAAAATATGATCATATGATGCATCCAGTAACAACGGCAATATCAGTTTGTGGATAAACTATTCATAAACAGTGGAAACTAGGTTATATAGACCCATCCCCATATAATAAAATTATGCATTAAAGGCTTAGTCATAATACCATTGTTATTTACACTTGTATTGATGACAAAACAAAGAATATTTCATAAGTATTAATTTAAATCAGAAATTTAAAAATATTGAAAAACATAAAGATTCTCTACATGCATTGTTAGGAAAACAAGGCCTGATGTCGAAATTTTATTTGATTAAATATTGTTTTAAAGATTTTTTAATCTTTTTATTTAATTCCTGAAATGGAATTAGATACATGACACAACTAGCGTATTGACTTAAATGTATTCGATCTATGTTTTTGTTGTCGGCCGCTTGTTCTTGACACAATATTTCCATTTTCGGATTTTTATCTTTATTTATCTAAACATATACCAATAATTATTCGATTTTTCTTAATATCGTGGTTTGAAGGACATTTCCAGTAACACTACGCGATTTGCACGAAAGAGTGTACAACCGGTAGTGACGAATATTTTTATTATTTAGAAAAATGAAATTCTATGGGTCCAACATCAAAGTAAAATCATATTCAAAATAATTATTGGATTTTCTTTAATATCGTGGTGTAAAGGACATTTACAGTAATACTCCGCGATTTGCACGTAAGACTGTACAACCGATTGTAAGGATTATTATATCATATTTAGAATTTTTAGATTTTGTAAAAAGAAAATATGGAATTCCTTAGGTCTAACAGTAACAAAGTAAAATCATGTTCAAAATTAGAACACATTTTGAAAGACACCTGGGTATCCGAGAAACCAAATTCTTACATTTATACATGTGTTCGTCCGTATATTCGTGCAATGCAGTATTGTGGATTGTACAGAATAAGTTATTCTTGTAGAAAGGATAACAAAAACCAACAAAACAAGAGGAAAATAATGGAGAAAATATCATTAATCTACTGTGTTTTAGTTTCAGTACTTTTGGTATCCAATATTTTACGTACAGTTATGATTTTCTTCCAAGAACATTTATTAGAGATAAATGGCTTATGGGAACTGTCAATAGCAATAATTGGATGGTATCTTTTAAACAGTTTAAATGCTTGTGGAATGTTGTATCTTTCATCAAAACGTCAATCATTACCAGAGGCTTTGGAACAATTGGATATATTGTGTTTGAAAACATTGGGTGAACTCAATATACAACCAAACTTGTTCTTAAAGAGAAAAATTATTATTTGCATTACATTTGTGTTTTTCATTTTTATATTTAATATCATAATGATATCATGTTTGGTGTTCATTCCTTTCGGCTATAACTCCACAAGCGTCTTTTCCTTTGTAGTGAGTGCACCAACCACCCCGTCGTTTGGTATTCAAATTTTCGGTGTGATAATGTTTGCTCTAAATTCATTTGCTTGGATGTTTCCACCAATACTTTTCATTTTACTGTGTACAATTTTGATGTCTTTGTTCAAACAGTACAACAAAACCTTTTGTGAACGCATAAAGAGAAATAACAAAGAATGTATTGATAATATTTATCAATTTAGATATGCTCATTTACAACTTTGCAAAGCAGTTGAGATGTTTGACAATCATTTGAAATGTTTTATATTGTTTTGGTATATAACAAACATACCAGTTGGATGTTTTGGTCTGTATGCTGTGATAGGATCATCTTTGGAACCCTTTACCAGGATTATAGTTGGGTTTTGGGTGCTTCTAACGTTCCTATATCTAATTGCTCCCTCCATCGTTGCAGCAGTATTAAAGGAAGAGGTAAGTATTGAATTTAAAGGTTCCGAAAAAAGAAAATTGACTTCTTTCTGGTTTTCTTAATCGGCTCTTTTTCGAGGTCAGATAGTAATTCTTATGCCCAAACTAATACCTCCAGGTTCGTGTTTTCTATTAAGGGTTTCCTCTCCCATAGACGATTGCAATGTCATTGTTGACGAACTCCATCTGTCCGGATTTTCTTTGAAACTAATGGAAATATGGTAGAAAACCCGCTTTTTGTCTTGCTTTTTGATCTTATAAACTAGCTACATTTGCTTTCCAAACAAAAATAAACTAAATATATCATCTGAAAAATGTTTTTGATAGACAACATATTTTTGTGTTTGGTAATATAATTTTTTAACGAACAATTGGTATACCGATGGGCAAAACCTGTACAACATCACTAATGATTTATTTCCTGACGAGGAATTGATTTCCGACACGGCCGTCTAATGTTGTGAAATTAAAACTGGTATAAAATGTAATTATTTGCATGAAGAAAAAATTATACAAAACCTTGTTAAATCTATCCTCACCAGGAAACTGGTGGAATATAATCATTGTATTTGATGCAATTTTTACCGTTTTGCTGTTATTTAATTGGAATAAGTTATTTACATAATTATTCATCTTGTTTCAGGCACACGGACCGTTGGAATTTTGCTACGATATCAATGTTGTCAACGCATCGACGGAGAACATTGCACAGGTAATTAGTGACCAAGAAATAAAGAGAAAACATGAACCATTAGAATGAGATAAGGATGTCCATTGATCATTAATGGACAAAACGTTGTATATACTAGATAATAATCTAATGTGCGAAGAACATGAATGTAGCATTTAAATATTATATATATATAAACCAAGCACAAACAAACGATTCATGTTCAAATCACAATCCTTAAAGCAAAGTATTATTTGCAAACTAGCAAATTAGGTTAAACATGTTTCCACCAGTGAAATGAAGTCGAGAGGTCTGAAAATGTAAGAACTTTCTGTTAAGTCGAGCTATTTTGTATTTTTTTGCTCCCAATCTACCTGGCTATAAATCATGAATTTAATCTTTATTCATGCATTTGAACATTTTTGTTTGGACAATTACGCTATATTGGCGCGATTTTAGAATCTCGCATAACTTTTGATATTGTAAACCACTACGTACTGAGTACAAACATAATGGGACCTTTTTGTCTTGCAAGCAGAAAACCTGATCAAATCCGTTCTTCATTTGACGATTTAATAAGACGTATAAGAAAGGATGAAAAAGGATTAAGTTTTAGACTGTCGCCAAATCATTCAACTCAGATATATAGATGACGTTCTATCTTTTAACAATCCTAAATTTGGAGACTATGTAAATGTCATCTATCCTAGTGAGCTTGGAATAAAAGACACCACTAATTCCTCAAGTTCTGGTTCATATTTAGACTTATACCTGAATTATGACGCACACGAAAGGCTACATTTGAAACTTTACGACAAACGTGATGACTTCAATTTTTCTATTGCCAACTTTCCTTTTCTATGCAGCAATATACCTGCTTCTCCTGCTTATGGTGTATTTGTTTCCCAGTTAATACGCTATATTAGAGCTTCTAACCACTACGGGGACTTTGTACAACGAAGCAGGCTGCTTGCAAATAAATTGTTGACTCAGGGATATTGCAAGCCTAGGCTTATCAAGGCCCTCAAAAAGTGTTATGGCCGTCATCACAGTATTGTTGCTAAGTCTCTGTGTTCATGATTGCGCTGGATATATTTGACGTCCCATAGTTCCATGTTTCTTTCACACAATTTTGATTACACACGTGACGGGTGATCTAGCTAAGCAGGAGGTGCTTACCCTTCCGGAGCACCCTGCCTTACTTCCCTGGTGGGACTTTACGTGTCTAACCTAAGTTGCCAGTTCCAAAGTTTTTACTTCGCTTCTGAATTGTGATTCGGACATGGATTAGTATGTTTGTTTTTGATTTTAGAACCTACACTTCCGAAGCACCAGGCCTCAATTCCTGGTGGAACTTCACGCGTGTAACTTTATTTGCCATTTTTATAATTTTAATTTTGGAATTCTGATTTGGACATGGATTTGTATGTTAAGGTTTTAAATGCTGTTTGAACATGAACTGCTGTTAATAAAATAACCAATGCAATAACAAGCTGTAAAAAATAGTCTGTGGTTTCTTCGAAATAAATTTACGATTTAATAAGGTAATCAAATATATTTTGGTCCTTAAGATATTTTTCAACCCTTTGAAGAAATTTTGGTTTTACGATTTTGGACAAAGCACTACTGACGAGGAGTTGTTTATCAGATGACCGTCTAGTGCTGTAAAATTAACATGGGTATAATATGCAGTATGAATGCGACGTCAGGTTTAAAAAAAAACACAGATCCTGTCTAAACCACCTACAAACATACGGTTCCAGGTTCAAATGACAATCCCAGAAAAAAGAAAAATCGTTGAAAACTGGAAAATTATGGTAAACCCGCGCCGCTACAATTGTAATACATATATGCTATGGTTCAGCTTGTTCTCAATACGTGAGCTTTGTATTTCGAAGAAATTTTACAAATAAATTGTGACGCAGTGATATTGCAAGCCTAGACCAAATCAAGGCGGCCATCGCAATATTGTAGATAAATATGGTGTCTCTCTGTCCAAAATTATCGTAAATATATTCCGATTTCAATAATTCCATGTTCCTTTTTATTTTCAATTTTGATTACACACGTGGCGGGTGTAGCTAGCTTAAGAGGAGACACTTACCCTTCCGGAGCACCAAGCCTCACTCCCATTATGAAAGTTACCGTGATTTTTTCAAGGATTTTACTCGCTTTGGGATTGTGATTTGAGGATGCATTGGTATCAAAAACAAACATACTAATTCATGTCCGAATCACAACCCAGAAGCAAAGTAAAAACTTTGGAACTGACAAGTTAGGTTAGACACGTGGACTTCCACCCCCTGTTTAGCTAGCTACACCCGCCACGTGTGTAATCAAAATTGTGTGAAAGGAACATGGAATTATGAGACATCAAATATATCCGGGACAATCCTGGACACAGAGACATCAAACTTATCAACAATACTGTGATGACGGCCATAACACTTTTTGAGGGCCTTGATAAGCCTAGGCTTGCAATATCCCTGAGTCAACAACTTATTTGCAAGCAGCCTACTTCGTTGTACAAAGTCCCCGTAGTGGGAACAAGATCTACCATAGCGTATTAATTGGGAAACAAATACACCATAAGCAGGAGAAGCAGGTATATTGCTGCATAAAAAAGGAAATTGACAATAGAAAAATTGAAGTCATCACGTTTGTCATAAAGTTTCAAATGTAGCCATAATTCAGGTATAAGTCTAAATATGAAGCAGAACTTGAGAAATCAGTCGTGTCTTTTATTTCAAGCTCACTAGGATAGATGACATTTACAGTCTCCAAATTTAGGATTGTTAAGAGACTGAACGTCATCTATATGTTGATTTGAATGATTTGGCGACAGTCTTCTCTCCAGATTTAACAAGGTTCTGCATCAATTCTGCTTCATAAGAATAAAGAAACAAATCAGCAAGTAATGGTGCACAGTTTGTACCCATTGGTAAACCGATTGTTTGTTGAAAAACTATATAACCAAACACAACAAATATGTTATCTATCAAAAACTCCAACATTTTGTTGATGGTATCTTCAGTATATTTTTGTTTGGAATACGTATGATGCTTGACAAAATAACCAGAATCCCTGTTTAGCACAAGATATTTGTATCTTGGCTTACCGTTTTTGTAAAAGAAAGACAAGTGAATAATTTCTTTAAGACGTTCGTTCGATTTAGAATGAGGGACAGTGGTGTATAGTGTAGAAAAATCAAATGTTTTTATACTTTTTACATGAGATAAAGAATTAGAAGCAAGATGTTTAAGTAATTCTTTAGAATTCCAGATGTAGAATATACTTTTTCTGAATAAGACTGAAGACCATCTTTGACGATTGTCAAAATTTGTGTTAGAGTTACCGATAATGTTAGTTTTTGATTGCTCTAGTCCATGTTTATTCAAATGAACACATGACATATAACATATTCAGAATTATTTCGCTTTTTTGTAGATGAATTTGTTCTTGTCAAAGCTCACAGGTACAACGATTGGTTTCACAGCGATGGACCTATTAACTGTTACTAAGGAAGTTCTATTAACGGTATGTTAAGTACACAAAGGTAACGACATAATCTATAGATCTAAAATGAGCCGTTATTTTGTTTTTACTTTGAAAGTTACCTTCAATTGGATTTTGATGTGGCGAAATGATTCCCGAAATAGCAAGTATAAGAATACACTTATTAATCGGTCTTATAAATTCATATTATGCATCATATATCAGCTTGTTGGGTTTCTCTTTTGGTGCTTACTCTTCCGGAGCACCCGGCCTCATTTCCCTGGTGAAAGGTTTTAACTTAATTTGCCAGTTTCATGGTTTTTACTGTGCTTTGGATTTTTGATTTGGACATGGATGGGTATGTTTGGTTTCGATTGGTTTAATTTGCCTTAGTTAAAGTACATATAAATAAGATGGTTAATTAGGTCAAAAGGGGCCTACAATTTCCTGAACAAAGCCAATGGATACAAATTTGTTATTATGTTCGGTGCCAAGTATTTACGAATAAGTGGTCTCAAAATCTAGCGTCGTAATTTTCATTTCTTTAAATTTATTGGGTTGCTATAATTTTTGCTTTGAACATTATATTGCTACTAATTCCATTTTGAAACGTGGTTCAAATTTTAGAATATTTTCCACCATCTTCATTTATTTTCAAATACATGTATTAAGATATTAACATCTAAATAAATTATAGAATAAATATATACATCTTCGATGGAAAAATATATTCAATATGCCGAAAATATATTTGACTTCTCATAGTTTCATGTTCCTTTCACACAATTTTGATTACACACGTGGCGGGTGTAGCTAGCTAAACAGGAGGTGCTTACCCTTCCGAAGCACCCGGCCTCACTTCCCTGGTGGAAGTTCACGTGTCTAACCTAACTTGTCAGTTCCAAAGTTTTTACTTTGCTTCTGCATTGTGATTCGGACATGGATTAGTATGTTTGTTTTTGATTATATATAATTTAGCAATAATATATTCTTAACTGTTTCTTGAGTGTATCATTATATATTATATTTTTGTTGATTCAGAGTTTATCAGGACCCTCATAAAGTTTTATGTTGATATTAAGTATGATATTTTCCCTGGATATATTTGACTTAAATAAGTCCACGTTTCTTTCGTTCGCAATTTCACACGTGACGGGTGTAGCTAGCTAAACAGAAGGTGCTTATCCTCCCATCACGGAGCATCCGACCTCACTTCCTTGGTGGAAGTTTACGCATATAACTAGATTTATCAGTTTCAAAGTTTTTACTTTGCTTTAGGGTTGTGATCTGCAAATCAATTTTGACACATGTACCTGATATTTACAATGCTACAAATTCTCTGTTTCAGCTTGCAGGTGTATTTGCAACTTACTTCGCTCTCTTACTGCAATTCAAATCAGGTTGAAATAATTTTCATTTACGGAAATTTCTTTGGACAAACAGAAACTGATTGCAGCAGTATGCGTTCAAATTGTTTGTTTTTAAAGACTTTATGTATTTCATGTATATTGAAAGTGTAAATGTAAATTAAAAGTTGGTTAATGTTAAACTAATGCATAATGAATTATATTCACCTTCAACGTGTTGTAAATCTTTCCAAACCAATCGTACTAAATGCAACGCTTATATTCACATAAATGATCAAACATGGAAAATGGTAAAGTCTTGATACAAGTGAAATAATCTTGAGTGGGAGAGTAAATCTCATTCAATCAATGTATCATAAATGAAGCGGGGGTTAAGTGTCATATTTACACTTTACTCTTGTTTTAAATGACCGTCATTACATTATTGTTCATTAGTTTGATGTCTCCAGGATTGCCCTAGATATATTTGACGTTCCATAGCTCCATTTTCCTTTCACACAATTTTGACTACACACGTGGCGGGTGTAGCTAGCTAATCAGATGGTGCTTACCCTTCCGGAGCACCAGGCCTCACTTCTCTGGTGGAAGTTCACGTGTCTAAGCGGACTTGTCAGTTCCAAAGTTTTTTCTTTGCTTCTGGATTATGATTCGGACATGGATAAGTATGTTTGTTTTTGATTGATTCACATAAATGGTCAAACATGGAAACTGGTTAAGTCTTGATATAAGTGAAATAATCTTGAGTGGGAGAGTAAATCTCATTTAATCAATTTATCATAAATGAAGCGGGGGATAATTGTCATATTGACACTTTACTCTTGTTTTAAATAGAGTTACTAACTACCTTGCATTGATATGAAATAAACAAAATATTTAAAAATATTGATTTTCTCACTTAAGTAGACAAAATAAACATATTGATATTTTATTAGAAAAAACCTCTTATTATTCTTTTTCATCATCAGTTCTTGTTAAAAGGATACTTGTAAAAAGGTAGAAAACGTTTATTATGAAGCAATCGATTTGTACTCATCTCATAAATAAAGGCCACGATTGTTACACATTTTACAAGGACGTGAGGCGACGAATCACGTTTACATTTCGCAATCACCTTCAACTACAGGTGGTAATGTCTTCGTAGTTGTAAAATTGTTTTATTGTGAAGCAATCGATTTGTACTCATCTCATAGATAAAAGCTACAATTGTTACACATTTTACATGGACGTGAGGCGACAAATCACGTTTACATTTCGCAATCACCTTCAACTACAGATAGTGATGTCTTAATAGTTGTACTAATTCCGACTGAGACATAAAGCTCCAATTAATATAGAGTGCAGGCCTGTCAAAAGTTTAACACTACGATATCGAGCTATTGCCGAATCAGCATCTCGTTACCGATAACTCCTAAGACTTCTAACACCTAATATATATCTGGACCCAGCTGTTCGAAGCTTGATCATTTTATCAATTACTCGAATTTTTTTTGCATAATTTTAAACACGGGTTAAAATTAATGGTGAAAATGTCGGAAATGAATAGAAGTTCATCAAACTAAGAGATACTGTTACAAAAATATTGAGTTGGTAATGATATTTTGGTTTTTATTGACATTTTGATTTTGTGTTAACCATTGATTAAACTAATCAAGATTAGAACAACTGTGTCGTACAGGTTTTCTGTCACTAGCTATCCATATCCCGGTCACTCTGTAGCCGAGGTTCGTTTTTTTGTAAGCTGTGTTAAACGTTCGACAGGTCTGTAGTGTAATCCAATCAAGTGGTTTCTATTTGTTCTATAGTTTCAATTGACGGATCGCCGGCCACGCCCACAATGTTCCGACAAAGGCCCGGCATGCTTGAATGACACACAATAAGAATGAAAACTCACGCTGAATTGTGCAATTTAATGACGTCCTGAATTGTGCAATTTAATGACGTCACTGACACTAGAACGTCATTAGTTGCCTTGACGCTGCTTTGGTACCCCGATGGCGGCCAGTGTCGGAACATTGTGGGCGTGCCGGCGATACGTCAATTCTGTCTGTTCATATGTGGTAAATACACGTGCAAAACATAGTAAATCATAACACATGTAATGTTTTAAAAGATTATATATTGCATCGTTTGAAGTTGATTTAGGCGACCAATGTTATCATTAGAACTATAAATATATTTTGATTTATCAAGTTCACATTTACACTTAAATTGTACATTTAACTTTGGTTTTGTGAGTGCGCTTCTTTAAATTCCTCTGTCCTAATACATAAAATACTATTATGATTTAAATGAAATGATATTATTATAATATTATTTGTTCTGCTTATATTAATGCAAATAAATAGATGCAGTAATCTACACTGCAGATTTAAAAAAAACCCTATTGAGATTTAGAGTATATTTTTGATATACGCCTTGCTTAAAATCTCGGATAGCACTGTCGACAAATAATTTATCTCCACATACAAGTATATCTTAAAAATCCTAAATTTGAAGAATACATGAATGCCATGTATCCGAGTGAGCTTAAAATAAAAAATACAACTGATTCCTCAAGTTATGCTTCATATTTAGACCTCAATCATAACGCCCGCGAAAAAGCTACAAGACACATGTGATAAATTCAAATTATTATTATCAACTTTCCTTTTCCATGCTCCAATTATCTGCTTCACCTGGTTTTTATGTATATGCTTCACAGTTAAAACGCTGTGATAGAGTGCGTTCCTACTATAGGGACTTTATAAAATGAAGCAAGCTGCTTACAAATGCATTGTTGACTCAGGATTTTAAGAAACCTTGGCTTATCAAGCCATTCAAAAGTTTCATGGTAGTAATCACGACATTGTTGAAAAGTATTGTGTTTCTGTATCCAAAGCTATCCTAGATATATTTCACGTCCCATAGTTACATGTTTCTTTCATTTTCAATTTTGATTATGCATGTGGAGGTGTTGCTAGCTCAGTAGGAGGTATTTACCCTTCCGGGACACCCGACCTCACAATTCTGGTGGAAGTTTACGTCACAGTTTTTGCTTTGAAACTTTCAACAAAACCTATCAAAATTCCTCCAAAGCATAACGTTGATTATGATCGTAACAATACATAGAGGATCTTGCATGAGTGTTTATGTAATATTGAATTTATTAAACGAGATGAATAATTTTTATGCAACGAGCCTTGGCGAGTTGCATAAAACATTATTCAACGAGTTTAATAAATTCAATATTGCATAAACACGAATGCAAGATTCTATTTATTATATAATCCCATAAAAACGGGCTTTTCGTAGAATTAAAACTTGTCTTCTCATTATAAGAAAACAGCTGATTGACCGAAACACAACAAGTTCACGTAACTGTGTACATGCGCCAAAAGTAATCCTGCTGAAATATTATAAGTAAACAATAGTCTGTCCGCAGGATACAAAAACAAAACAAACATTTTCAATTTAAATACAATGTATCTTCTTTTTAGAAGAAAAGTACAAAAGTATCAGCTTGAATTAGAATTAACAAACAGTGTCAAATGAAACAAACATCTGGGAACTAGGTCAATCGTGTGACGTCACTCTAAATGACTTTTATGCTTTAATGACGTCACACTCATTCAATACGATTTTTATTGTATGACCGTATTACATGGATTATTGAGTAGATTATATAATAAATATAATTATTTGTTGAACAAAAGGTACCCAACCTTTGCTCCATATTACCACGTAGTCTGGGAGAAAAACAAAAGAAAGTTTTGCCTTGTTTTTGGGATTATGATTTAGACATAGACCGAAAGGTATTCCAAACAGTTTGATGTTAGAAGTTACTATAAGTATCGGGAAATGAGTAATATTTTAATGGCGTCATTTTGACGCGGTTTCTTATAACGCACGATGTTGTACAGGGGATTCGCAAATTAACGCTGGTCACATGGTGTGACTTTTAGCCCTATAAAAAACTATTAGGTCCTTCAAAAAATGGAACCAAGTTTATGTTATAGATATATTGCTGTCGAAAAAAATCAATTATTTTATTTTCGCAGAAAAATTTAACAAAATCAAAATTGTCTTTTTTAGAACCAAATGAATGCTAAGCATTACTTGCTCAATTAAATATAAATACATTCTACTTTGTCTTGAATGTGTTCCTCTACACTATATCTATAATATACAATTATAGCACCAATTTGAGATCAATATATGTTTTATTGAGGCAAGCCCTCTGTCAATATTGCTATCTAGTGGTCAATTAAACATATATTGACCTCAAATTGGTGCTATACTCGTAATTGTTTTATTATAAAAGTGGTAAAATATTTTTTAATAAAATAAAAATGCAAAACTTTTTTATTTCAGCTATTAAAAATGCTTTATACCATACATTAGAAATTGAACATTAACAATTTTCGACATACGGATATAATATCACTTCACTTTGAAAAATGGTGTAATTTATTGTAATATTTTGACAATTAAACAAATTGTCCTTTTTTTCAGTCGACAATGGCGCAAACCTTCTACCGTTGTTACGATGTGTTGTCCTTCCAAATCTTCCTCCTATTTTGGAAGCACCATTAACCCGAGTAAATTAAGCAGCTTCTTTTCAGATCCTGCACAATCGAAATTGAATCCAAGGAAGATAAGCAATCTCCGGTCAATAACACTTTTTCAATCAACTTGCTCGTGCCAGGTCATTACCTTGTTTAATTTGATCACGTTACGACTTTTAGCCCAATGAAAGTGCATAAAAAATATCATTTTATAATAAAACCATATATTTTTCAGTGACAGAAATCTTAAAATTGTTTCTTTTTGTATACCGATATCTGAAGAATAAGTGATTTAAGGAATAAGTAATATAATTTATTTAAAGTGTTTTGTAAATATCTACCGGAATACTATCTAATATTTATGGGTTGCTACTTAAGTGTTACATAACAATTTCAAAGCGTTTCCCGGTATTGTTTCATAAACCCCTTAGTTTCAAATACACAAATTAATATAAATTATAATGACACAATGATATTGCCAAAGATTGCAGGCTTACAGACTGGAAACACGGTTTTTATCTGAACAGGTGAGCAAAGTTAGTATTCCATTGTATTAAACATTGATTACATTCAATAATTATTGTTTAGGGATGTATACTGCTGAGAAGCCAAAAAGTTTTTCATTTTCCTTCTTTTCCTAACCTAATATTTGGAAAGATATAACTATGAAACCATGATTAATGAAGTAAAAATAACATGCAAGTGCACTACGTTTTACGCTAACGTTAAGACAACTATAAGTCAGTGTTAATATAGGAAAGTTTTAATAATATTCTTATTGTTTTTCTCAATCAAATTAATGATGAATAATTTACGTTTGTGGTTTTTTCCGTTTTTTTTAACAAGGAGGACTTCAATAAAACTTTTTGCTAGATAGAGGATGGTTAAAATAGATATCAAAGAATTTTGAAAAGCTAAAGTAGATATGGGATGTGTAATAATTTTGTAGAGTAAATTTTTGTAAATCTACCCCATTTTCTCCATAATTTTTGATGACGTCATTTGTTTTTTTAGTCCTAGAACTTGAAAATTACAAAACTCAAAAACTGCATGCCATAAATACATAATGTTTAACACAATTTAACGGGATCATAATAATTGGTTAATTAATTGACAATTTCAACCAGTTACACATTTTGGAAATTATTTTCAAACAATATTTCAACGAGACTGAAATATCAGAAGCATACATCCTTAATACATTTTTGTAGATTTCTAACCGATTAATGTTTTTCTTTTGCTTTAATCACCACACACACACACACACTGGGTCTAAACATCTGCTTAACAAAAACTGTAACATCTGCTTAACAAAGACTGTGGATAATATATGGTTTTGTACGAAGATTCTTCTTACATATTATTAAATCTATTATTATTTATTCATTACACATGTTCAAAACTTTGAAATAAGTTAAGATAAATCTAAGAAAGTGTTATATGTAAAAAAAAAATATGTAGAAAAAAAGATATATTATCCGCGATCTTTGTTCGGCAGATGTGACCAGTTTTTGTTAAGCAGATGTATAGATCCGGTGTGTGTGTGTGTGTGTGTGTGTGTGTGTTTAAACTTCATACTTGTGAAGACACAATTATTTTATGTAAATTTCTGTTTTTCTGAAGTTTTAAAATATCATTATCATTACTTTTAAATCTTCATAATGTATGGTTTTTCATCACATTAGTATGACAGTGTTTGAAATAATCATTGATATTTTAATTATCATATTCTAATTTTCGATTTTTGAAAAATCACGTAACGCATTGCCGCTTAATATTCATTAGTTGACGTTGCCATGGAAACCATACGATTAGATGAAAAAAAATTATTGATTAAGATCTTGCTTATCGTAATCTTGTACACGTATGCCTTAAATCAAAACTACAACTCCGTTTAAAGACGCTTTAGTATTCCTTTTCATCTAGGTTTTTACTTTATTTCCGGTCCCGGTTTTACAATCATTCCTTAACAGAGATTTTCTTGAACATGAATCTTGCAAAATTTTAAATCTTAATAATTTTGTTAACTTTTTATATATTTATAAATTTTAAGTGTCGTTTTGAAATCATTTTAGCTTAAAACATTTGTATTTAGCTTGTAAAATATTTATGAGTATTTTGTAAAAAAAAATATTAATAAAATATCTTAATTTAAGATAAGCAGTCTTTTTCTAAGGAATGATTGAAGACTGGGGCCATAAAGATTATTTTGGGGAGGGGTGGGTTTGTAGAATATCTATGAAGTGACAGTCTTAATGATCCCCATGAACCTCGAATCTGTACATTAAAGATAATATACGAGGGCAAGTCAATATGTAACCAGCCTAACTTGCTTCCGGTTGAGATCAGGCTCTTCTTCTTCTATGTAGTTTCCCTATAGTGTAATGCACTTATATCAACGGTGTTCAAGTGCCATCAGTCAAGAACTAAAAAATTCAGGGTCTTTTCTATTGACCCACTCACTTCTCAACTGTCTTCACGACTTCTTCGTCAGACCTGAAAAGGCACACACGGATATTATTTCAATTTTGGGAATTAGGAGCTTGATAAGGCGAATAGACAGGATATGGTATTATTTCATACCCGTTTCGCTCTACAGCATCCTTGGCAACTGTGCAAGAGTGGACTCCCGCGTTATCCTGTTATATTAAAACACTTTTAGAGAGTTTATCTCGGCGTTTTTCACGAATGGCGGTTCTCAGGTGGTCTAGCAAGATGATATCTGGAGGATCAGTAGAAGATGTTGTCCGTCTATACATTCGATAATATTTGAAGGATCAGTATAAAATGTCGACCGTCTAAAATTCGATGATATCTGGAGAATCAGCAGAAGATGTCTATACATTCGATGATATTTGGAGGATCAGTAGAAGATGCCTGTACATTCGATGATATCTGGAGAATCAGTAGAAGATATTGCCCGTCTTTACATTCGATGATATCTGGAGGATCAGTAGAAGGTGTCTATACATTCGATGATATTTGGAGGATCAGTAGAAGATATCGACCGTCTATACATTCGATGATATCTGGAGGATCAGCAGAAGATGTCTATACTTTCGATTATATTTGGAGGATCAGTAGAAGATATTGCCTGTCTATACATTTGATGATAGTTTGAGGATCAGTAGAAGATGTCTGTACATTTGATGATATTTGGAGAATCAGTAGATGTTTGAACATTCGATGATATCTGGGGGATCAGTAGAAGATGTCTATACATTCGATGATATCTGGAGAATCAGCAGAAGATGTCTATACATTCGATGATATTTGGAGGATCAGTAGAAGATGTCTATACATTCGATGATATCTGGAGGATCAGTAGAAGATATCGACCGTCTATACATTCGATGATATCTGGAGGATCAGTAGAAGATGTCTATACTTTCGATTATATTTGGAGGATCAGTAGAAGATATTGTCTGTCTATACATTTGATGATAGTTTGATGATCAGTAGAAGATGTCTGTACATTTGATGATATTTGGAGAATCAGTAGATGTTTGAACATTCGATGATATCTGGAGGATCAGTAGAAGATGTCTATACATTCGATGATATCTGGAGAATCAGCAGAAGATGTCTATACATTCGATGATATTTGGAGGATCAGTAGAAAATGTCTATACATTCGATTATATTTGGAGGATCAGTAGAAGATGTCTGTACATTCGATGATATCTAGAGAATCAGTAGAAGATATTGCCCGTCTATACATTCGATGATATCTGGAGGATCAGTAGAAGATGTCTATGCATTCGATGATACGAGTTTTGAGGATCAGTAGAAAATAACGTCCGTCTATACATTCGATGATATCTGGAGGATCAGTAGAAGATAACGTCCGTCTATGCATTCGATGATATTTGGAGGATCAGTAGAAAATAACGCCCGTCTATACATTCGATGATATCTGGTGGATCAGTAGAAGATAACTTCCGTCTATACATTCGATGATATTTGGAGGATCAGTAGAAAATAACGCCCGTCTATACATTCGATGATATCTGGAGGATCAGTAGAAGATAACTTCCGTCTATACATTCGATGATATTTGGAGGATCAGTAGAAAATAACGCCCGTCTATACATTCGATGATATCTGAAGGATCAGTAGAAGATAACTTCCGTCTATACATTCGATGATATCTGGAGGATCAGTAGAAGATAACGTCCGTCTATACATTTGATGATATCTGGAGGATCAGTAAAAAAAATATGAAAGGTCTATAAGTACATGTATATTGCCTGTCTATACGTTGAATGAAAATGAAACTTTATTGACTTTCCTTGATAATAAAATTAATAGGATACAGCTGAAACAGATGTCATTGATAAGATTTGATGCAATTTATGTTACAATAATAAAAAAATCTTGTGAAAAACTGAACTATGATTATATGCAATGGTATATAATTTTGTGAAAAGTTTTGGCATTGCTGTTAATGTAAGTACCAAATATTTAATAATTATTTTAAACATTTTAATTATTTTAGCTTAACTCGTAAAGTTGTGAATAATTTGAAAACGTAGAATACATGCATAAATTAATTATATTATGAGTTCATAAATGATAAAGTCTTATTTCCCTCCATTATCAATGTTCTTTGGATATACAGAAAAAGTACTTATGTACTGAATAACCATGTAGAAAGTAATATTGTATACATGTATATTGTATTACGGATTTGTATTACAATTATGTCGAAAAATAATATTTTATGCTTGCTTTACAAAGTACAAAATATATAAAACAAAATTATTTTAAACATTTAATTAATGATGAACTTTTTGACAACACGTGTTACCCCTCTGTTCCTCTGTGTGGACTGAGTAAAAGGACAAATACTGAAAACCCTTTGCCATGCTACCAAGCTGTGTTGTTTGGAGTCTATAGTGAGTAATTGTGTTTTACGTCCCAGTCAAGAGTATTTCACTTATATCGAGACATCGCCAGCTATAGGCGAGGCTGCAGAAATTTTCCCTGTGCGTTGCACTGATGACATTTTAAAGAAGGGTTCTTTATCGTGCCAAGCCCACCGTGATACGGGATCCGTTTATTTTAAGTTCCCATCAGAAAGAACTGTGACTTCATTTTGTAATACCGAGTGCTTGGCGAAAGAACAGTTTTGGTTCAGACTCGGACGAAGCTCAAACTCACGACCTTCCACTTACGGAGCGAGCGCTGTACTAACTTAGCTACCGCAGTGGGAGTTTATAGAGTGAGGTAGAGTAAAGGTGTTTTACAACATAGTCAATAATATTTTACTGAAATCAAAGCTATCATTTCAGGATTGGTGGAAGAAACCGATGTACAAGGTGAAAAACATCGTACCTTGTTTATCGAAATGATGCACTTTCTCACATCTATAGAAAGATCAATATCTAAAATAATTGTGTACATTGTAACAGAATAACGTTGGAATCAGCCAAGCAACTAATAAAATAAAAAATAACAACTAACAAAACCAAATAACGTACCAGAATTGTGAAAAGTAAAGTGTCCAAGGTACCAACAGTGTGTGTGGAATTAATATGTTTACCCTTCCTTAGCACCTGGCCCCACCTCAATGGTGGGTGTTCACATGTTTAACTTCACTTGTTTTTCCTTTAGTTTGGGATTTTAATTTGGACATGGATCTGTATGGTTGTTTTTGATTTGGTTGTCTGTATGTTTCTGTTTATATGATTTGTGTCATGAAAAATAAAACACAACTTGAGTATTATTTTCTGTTGCCATCAAAAGCCTTGAATGTAATCAAAAGCAAACATACTAATCCTTGTCCGAATTACAATCCAGAAGCAAAGTAAAAACTTTGGAACTGACAAGTCAGGTTAGACACGTGAACTTCCACCAGGGAAGTGAGGCCGAGTGCTCCGATTTAGCTAGCTACAACCCCACGCGTGTAAACAAAATTGTGTGAAAGGAACATGGAACAATGGGAAGTCAAATATATCCAGGACAATCCTGGACACAGAGACATCAACTTATCAAAAACACTGTGATAACGGCTATAAAACTTTTTAGTACCTTGATAGGCGAAGGCTTGCAATATCCTTGAGTCAACAATTTTTTTCGTAAACAGCCTACTTCATTGTACAAAGTCCCCGTAGTGGGAACAAGCTCTACCATAACGTATTTTTTGCGAAACAATTACAGCATAAGCAGGAGAAGCGGGTATATTGCTGCATAGAAAAGGAAAGTTGACAATAGAAAAATTGAAGTCATCATGTTTGTCATAAAGTTTCAAATGTAGCCTTTCGTGTGCGTCATAATTCAGGTTTAAGTCTAAATATGAAGCAGAACTTGAGGAATCAGTCGTTTCTTTTATTACAAGCTTAATAGGATAGATGGGATTCACATAGTCTCCAATTTTAGGGGATTGTTAAGAGACAGAATGTCATCTATATGTATGTGGATTTGGCGACAGCCTTCTCTCCAGATTGTAAATTGTGTTTCTTGTTTCTTATTTGGTCAATTTTAAGTGTTCTGTCTTCGAATATTACCAACTTGCATAACTATATAAATAATTGTCATTGTTACTTTTCTACGGTGCATTTTGAGCAAATATATGCCATACTTGCATGGAACACAATTGACGCCATTACGTAAATATACATGATGTATAGTTTATCCATGTTGAACCCGCCCTGTGTCCGACAGTTGTTGTCAAACAGAATCAGGGATAAGGATCAGTAGGGGTCCAGTTGTCTATGGCTCCTAAAACATTTCTGAGGCCCCATATTTTACACATTTTAGCGATTGGTTTTCTGTATAGACTTTGGTCCCCAACTCAAAATATTTGAATTTTATCCCTGAGAATTATAATAAATGTGAAAAACACACAAAGTATTAAATATTTTGTAGTTTTATGTAATTTTGTTTAAAATAAATGACATTCTTTTTCCGTACTCTATGTTATTATGAATGACATTGGCTAGGTCATATATTATAAAAGACGATTCACGAAAAACATAATATCATTACATTTGTAGTTGCATTTTATTATTTTTTCATATCAGTCGTATATTGGATTAGATCAAGGTTAAGACGAGTGCACACATCATGAAAAACCACCAAGGCGTTTACAACAATGATTTATTTAATGTTCATGTTCTTAATTTCTTTCAGTCAAAATGACCGGAACTCCGAAGCTATGCCAAAGGTTTAGATACTAGTCCAAGAAATCATGCACTGAATTCCGGGTGAACGAGGCCAAAAGGTCTGAAGGTTGATTCTTGTAGGAAAATATCTGTAGTTTTCGAAGCGCAATTTCTAACAAGTCAACTCGTGTCTGATTTTTCAATCAGAAACAGTTTTTGTAGGAAAACCGGTGAAAATTAAAAAAATTTGCAAATAATAGAAAATGTGCCGTTAAGCCAGCTTTAAGTTGCTTAAAGATGATCTTTAAGCCGCCTTTAAGTTTGCTTAAATTTGGCTTAATGACACTTGAATTTTAAGCCATCTATAAGCCTTCTTTACAATTAGGCCATAGAGGAGATGATTCAATCTATTGATTATTGATTTATACATGTTACCTACAGGAAATGTGATCACGTAACTAGCTCAAGACCTCATAGTTTTGGGGTAATACTTTAATTACCTGTTCACTCCATTTTTAACACTCCATTTTATATTTATTCTCATTATTTTTAATTTCATTATTATTACTATAATACCTTTCTTCTTAAAGAAGAATATCTATAGGTTAACTGACATCAGAGGAAGGCAAAAATCTTAAACCTCACCTGTAATAAAATTATTCTTCAGGCCTTGCAACTATCAGTTAAGCTATTAATTATTTATTAGATATTAATATTTGGTTGTATAATCTTAACACAGGGGCGCTTCTTTTGGTTAAAATAGCAATATATTATATATATATATATATATATATATTATATATATATATACAGTGAAACCTCCCTAAACCGGACACTCTCTAAACCGGACAACTCTCTATTCCGGACAAAATATTTGGTCCCGAATTTATCCTTCTTTATTTCAACTAACAAAAACCTCTCTAAACCGGACACTCTCTATTCCGGACACCGGACAAACTTTTCAGTCCCAAGTTGCATTTGTCCTTAAAATTTAACCTCTCTAAACCGGACAACATTTTGATGTTTTTAAAAAATTCTTTTTTAATAGATTAGTTTTAAATATTCAATTATGCTCACTTAAAAATTATAAGTTTTTTAAGTCTTTTTTATTCTCATTTAAAATATTTGGTATTTGATTTATTTATTCATGTTTTTATTTTTTAAAACATTTTTCATCTATATGTTTTCTACTATTCTGCCCTTTTGTGATTTTCTTTATCATTTAAATTTGTTTAGTTATTTAGTAATTGACACAATTACTTAAGATAATTACTACCTATCACTTCTATTAAGTTGCTATAGGTGTTTTGTTAATTATTATCCAGTAACACCGTATGAATCAAAGGGACAGGTAAAGTGTCAACACCATTACGGTTCTGTCAGGGATTAATGATGGTAGTGTTAATTGCCTTCAGTACCCTAATTAGAATTCTTTAAAGAAAGTGAATTATCAGTGATGTAAAACAAAACAGTTCTTATACATAATAAATATTTTATAATGAGAAGATAACGTAATATTAATATGTACAGTGTTGTTGATTATGGCTTCTTTGAAATGAATCACATTTGAAAGTCCATTTCAAAATGCCAATTAACACTGGATACGTCTGTTGTTCATAATTAAATCAGTTTAATTTCATTAAGTTTAACATGGACTATTAGTAAACCAGTTTCATCATAGATATATCTGGTTCCATTGAACTTTTAAGTTTATCAGATTAATTAATTAATTAGCACAAAATTGTATTGTTTTAAACATAAAACATTGTTCAACAGTGCTTTTTTAAATGGAGAGAAAAGACATATAGACAGTAAATAGTAAATACAAATTAAATCAGCATTTGTTTTAGTTGTTACAGTCAATTTATTACAATGATTACAATTAATGATAGTAATAACAGTTTACATGTTCTTTCTGAATTTATTTATTTAAGGGGAGATAATCCAGGTTAAAATTTTCAAAACCTCCCTAAACCGGACACCTCCCTAAACCGGACAAAATCTCTGAACCGGAGCTTGTCCGGTTTGGAGAGGTTTTACTGTATATATATATATATATATATATATATATATATAATTCAATGTTTTTTCGATCAATTTATTTTTATTTAATTGATCAATATATTTTTTTAATTGAAATACTAATTTTTTACATTTGAAACACGTATATTTAGAAAGAGAGAGAGTTAAGAAAATATCTTCAATCATATGCAACTCGTCGGTCGTCTTAAATCCGTCACCTATATCAGATAAATCACCTGTAAAGAGATTTAAAAAATTGCTATGACGTCATGCTTTGTCTTTGTATGTGTATCAACTAGCCTAATTGCCAGTTCATATCTATAGCTATTATTTTAGCTATTATAGATGAATAACCAGTCCACCTGTAAGTGTCCAATAAACTGATACAATTGTACATTAACTAACTGAATGGACAGTTAGAATGTACAGCTTAACTTATTAACTTATTGGACAGTTACAGGTGGACTGGTTATTCATCTGAAATAGTTAAAGTATCCAATAGGAACAGAAAAACAGAACAGAAACTAAAATGGTGAAATTGGTATTTTTTACATTTCTAGCTCATTTCTCTGTTTTCACATCAAACTGAATAGTTTAATTTAATTCCAGAAGAATAAGATTCCCATCACTGACATATTTCACTTTTCGATTAAGAATTTAACAGTTCTTCACTTGAACTATCTACTATTTCAGAAATATTCGCCGTTTCATTTTGTACTACATGTACTTGTAGCTTATCTTTTACTCCCAAATTAGAAGATTCACATTGTGAAATATCCTTACATTTATAAAGAATAAAAGCACATTTACATTACGGTCGTGCGGCATTAGACCGATGCTGTTTTTTATTTTGAAAATCATTCGTTCATTTAAACCTGTATTTAAAAAATCAGTTTCTGTTGTTGTGCACAGTGGTTAGTATAAAATCCTTGAATCCAGCATTTTTACAAAAATTAGAAACAGAACATCTTTCTGAATAATTATTATTTGTATATGCACGCAACTCAGATCCAGTAAAATTTGTCAACTATTTAATGACATTTTTAAAAACGATTTGAGTAGATGGAATATTTAGTCACCTTGTAAGTATAATTCACAAAAATTATGATTTAACTCACTCTGTAAGACGAATACTTTTCACTAAATACACTGAAGTTACCTACTACCAATTGAGTCGTCAATTGTGATCTCCATTGAATGGTTGAGATAAACCACTGTCACCGCTAACTGTTCATTATTTAATGAATGAGTATTTAAAGCTGTATTTTATTTACACAAAGAAGTGCAATGTTTTAAGCAAGAGAGAAGCCTCAAACTGTTTATTCTGTAAGAAAAAGAATGCGCCTCTATTAATTCTTTCGCTCACAGAATGAACAGTTTTTGGCTTCTCTCTATAACATAAGGTTCGGCATATATATATGCGCGTGGCCTAGTGGTTAAGGCGTTGGACTCATGATTCGAAGGTCGTGGGTTCGATCCCTGGACCGGGCGATGTGTTGTGTCCTTGAGCAAGACACTTAATTTCACGTTGTTCCAGTTCACTCAGCTGAAAAATAAATGAGTACCAGCAAAATGCTGGGGGTTAACCCTGCGATGGACCGGCGACCCATTCAGGGGAGAGTCTTGTACTCTCAGTCGCTTAACGCCACCGAAACCGGGATAAGCTCCGGCCTGATGGGCCTAATGGCTCGGGACAGACTTTAACTTTATATATATATATATATATATATATATATATATATATATATATATATATATATATATATATATATATCAATTGATTGGCATAGAAGAAAAAGGTACGAAAGTAAAATATACGACTGAATCTTCAAGTTCTGCTTCAGATTAAGACATTTGTGACGCCAACAAAGGCTATATTTGAACTATGAAGCTGTATCACACATGTGATGACTTTAATCCTTCTATCGTTAATTTGTATATTTTATGCAACAGTGTACCTGCTTATGATGTATTTATTTCTCAATTATTACGCCATGGAAGAGCTAGCTCCTATTACGAAACTTGAAACAACGAATCAAGTTGCTTACCTAGGCCTGTCAGGATCCTCAAAAGTTTTATGGCCACCATAACAATATTGTTGATAAGTATGATGTCCCCATATCCAAAATTACCCTGGATGTATTTGACGTCCAATAGTTTCATGTTCCTTTTATTATCAATTTTGAACTCACAAGTGGCGGTTGTAGGCACCTTAACAGGATGTGCTTACCCTTCCAGAGCACATGGTCTCATTTCTCCGGTATTTGATGGTTTGCCAGTTTCAAATATTTTACTTTGTTTTGTCATTGTGATTTATACATAGATTGGTAAGTTTGTTTTTGATGAATACATGTTTATCAAATTAACTGCAATGATGAAAAACGTAATTGGTAACCAGTCTTTGATCCTTATTTAGTTTGTCCCCTCGGTTTTCAATCGAATGTCAACATGCATGATCAAAAGTCGGGTGGGTCATGGCATTAAATTAGGGTCATTGTCATTCAATGAATGTATTTTTTCTTTTTATTAAGTCATTTCATATTTTTCAGACTAGACACTTACCATGAAGATGTTACACTCCATAATGTTAAAATTGTTGGTTGGTGTTAGTATTTGTATGAATATCATATTAATGTACGTGTGGATATCGGGGACAACCAATTTGGACAATTTTAAATATGCGACAGGCGTAAATATAACACCTGCTATTTGCAATTCAACAGTATTAACCGAGAGAAAATTGAATTTGGATTTAGAAACAAAAACGCGCCAAATTAATATTTCTGTCTTTGCCAAACTCTTATTCAAGGCAAATAAACATGCCCGTAGTGCTAAAACAAGCAAATATCTCAAGTTGGCGATTACGAAACTACTAACGGATTTGAATGACCAGGGGCAAAGATACGAATTAGCGACAGAGAGATCAGTTGGACAATCAATAAGTACATGTAAAGAAGAATTCAAAGGAGAAAAATATGGATTCCCTATATATGAGACGGGATTTGAAGTTGAAAATTGTAAGATAAGAGACAAACATCAAGATATAGTTACTATTATTTTGATTGGGAATTATCCTAACCTGAAATTTGTACAAAAACTACTGTCCAGTTTTTCTGAGGCTAGGTATAAATACAGGGTTTTAATGTCTTTAAATCCTGAAACAGAAATTTATACATCATTCGAAAAAACTTATCCATTTTTAAAAATAATCAATTTCAAAGCTGGAGAAACCAGGGGAAAACGTTTAAATACACTTTTAAAAATGGTTGTAACCGATTACATATTGATTGGGGAAGATATTGAATTTTTATCCCGATGCCAGATTGGATCGATTAGTGCGTGAAATTGAAAGGCTTAATATTTCAGTTGCAGGTGGCGCTGCTAGAGATTCTGAAGGTCATTGGAAGCTTGGATGCCACCAGATGTCGTATGTTAATTTTACAATTCAATATCAAGAAGGCTACGACGAATCCATTCATGAATGTATTTTTTGTGATTATGTTGATGGTCCATTTGTTATTAAATCCAAAATAGCAAAACGAGTTTTGTTCGATGAAAATCTTGTCAAATCTGGGCTTTTCGAAGATTTTTTTATTCGACTTGGAGTCTCTGGATTTGAAAGTGTGATATGTGCCGATTCAATGTTTTATGTGCATTCGGAACACCGAATGAAAGAAATTGAAAACTCAGAAAGCTGGACGGATTTTGCAACAAAGTACCAATTATATAGACTTATATTTTCAAGTGGAAACATTATTACTTTTAATTGCCTTAAAGGTTTGAGTTGCACTAGGAAGGCTGGATTTGTATTACATCCTTGTTGTATTATTGCATTAAGTCATTTAGTTATATCAGTACTTGATACTTGTAGTTTTTACGACATAGTTTGTGAAATTGCCGAAGGTACGAATCTAGGTGCTGTAAAAACAGGAAAAGTTCTTCCATGGGATTTCGAGGGTGATATATTTTTCTCATCTGAATATTCATCTTTTATTTCAAACAATTTTGGATCCAAACTTGCTGAAAAGGGATTAAGTCTAAATAAGTTAAAGGATGGAAATTTTACTATTTTGTCAAAACACTTGTTTGTAGACTTTTATGGAAAAGTTGGACTTACAAGTACAGTTCTTAAATTGAAGAATATAAAACAAACAAAAATAAATTTGTATGGGACATGGGTAGGTTCTTCACGAAATCCAGGTCTTAGTGCCAGAAATAGATACGGACATGAAATATATAGACATGCTGAACATTGGCGGAGTTTAGGCTACAAACACGGCCATAGTGCATATCATCCAGGTACCTTTACATCATGTCCGGTTCCCGGTAATCATAATTGTATCGACCTGCATGATACAGATGGAAACATTCAATTTCAAGGGAAATATCCTTAGCATTAGACATCATGTTTGTTGCTTGTTTGTCTTTCATTGATGTATCAAGCTCCGAACAGTGACCAAAATTCGTCATAAAGACTCGGAGCTTTATTTGAAATGTGTATGGCCGGTATTCAGTTAGGTTTATGTTTTAACCTACTAACTACATGTATTACATTTCTAGGATAAACTTGGGAAAGAATTTTTTTTAAAGAAATGTTCGACATGATTTGATTATGACATTTGTCAAAATTAAAATGTTAATCGAGGGTATAACAATTCATTTTAAAATGGTCTATGTAAGCATAAAATAAAATTACCGGTCGAAATAACATCTTCATATCATATTAAAACAGTTAGATGATGCTTTTGTTTTGCTTCTAGTGTTATCATTATGGCTTTAAGGATCAAGGAACGTGAAATGTACAGATTGACGGAGGTGTGTTGGCGTAAATGTATACTTCATACATTTAAAAAAAATCAATTACAATAATTTTGGAATCAGTCATACACGTGACGGGTGTAACTAGCTAAACAGGAGGTATTTACCCTTTTTGATTACACGCGTGGGGGTGTAGCTAGCTAAATCGGCACCCGGCCTCACTTCCTTGGAGGAAGTTCACGTGTCCAGCCTGACTTGTAAGTTCCAAAGTTTTTACTTTGCTTCTGGATTGTAATTCGGACATGGATAAGTATGTTTGTTTTTGATCATTAAATTCTTAAACCAAATCATAAACACATACTAACCCATGTCCGAATCACAATCCCAATCCAGAAGCAAAGTAAAAACTTTGGAACTGAAAAGTTAGGAGACACGTGAACTTCCTCCAAGGAAGTGCGGCCGGATGCTCCGGAGGGGTAAGCAAATTCATAAACATAAGTAAGTAAACATATTCTAGATGATTGATAAGTAAAAGCTAATGCACGAACAATAGAACATCACTGATATGTTTGTTTTTTTATATTAATAGACTGTGAATCATGACTATATGTAATAGTTTAGGTAATTAACAAGACCAGTCAATCTGAACCTCTAATTTTATATAGTTGTTAACATTATTACCATAGTCACGATATATACCAAAGAACTAATACATCATTTACAGAACAGACCTGTCATAAGTTTAATATAGCTAACAAAAAAGTCGAAGCTCGACTATCGAGAACATGAGATATAGACAGCCAGCGATCGAAAAACTGCAGATAGATAGTAGTTGGCGAACAGCTGACCTCGTATACATATATATCGAAGGGTCGAGATCAGCTGTCGATTAGGCACTATTTCCTTATTTTAGTGTTAAAATTTCGACAGGACTGTACTATAAATAATATCCTATGCATGCTTGACCCATAGAATCAGCGAATAGCTGAATCACAGAAAATAACTGATGACTCCAATTTATAAATTTGTGATGTGTTACCCTTGGATGCACTTTTCCCATAAAGTTTAAAAAAAGCACATGGCAGTTTTGCGTAAAGGCTATTTTAAACATGCATATATGGCGATTAAATGTTTAATTTTAATTTTGTGTGTAAAATTTTTATTATATTTCAACACAGAAAAGAAAAGGTAGACCTAAGTGGAAAAAATGTTTTCTTTTTAAATCAGTCTATGTGAGTGTGTACATACCATACATTTTGCCATTTTTTCAAGAAAATCAAAATGGTCAAGTATAAATACTTCTATTAGGTACCTCATTATACCCCCCGCTTAAACAGTGGGGGTATATAGTGATAGGTGTCCATCTGTCCTTCCGTTACACCTTAGGGTACCTATCTCTTATCCGCAACTGCTCCTAAACCCTTCAATGGATTTTCATTAAACTTTCAAACAATCTTTGTGATATAATGTAGATGTGCACCTCCTATTTAAAAATTTGATCCGAATGGATTTTTGGAAGCGGGGAGTATTTTTTGTGAGCTTGTGGCTCACAGTTTTTCTAGTTATCTTTTGGATATATGTAGGTCGTCCCGGTGTGAATGATCTTGATTCATTCGAGCAGGTGAAAGGTAAATTTATCCAACATTGATTTGTAATTTGGTGCCAAAATGGTTAGCTAGAATACATATTTTTCGTTTCAATAAAGAAACGTTAACGAAAACATGCTGCATTGACCAAAAATACTTAGGCCTTTGAATAATGAATTAATGTGCGCTTGTAAATTTTCCAAGCAATTCTTTATTAAAATGTGATTTATAACATTCAATTGTAATAGCTTTTAAGCACAGTAGTTACCGTTGTTACAACAACAACAACATAAATACTATTATTATACCTTATTAGAAAAATATGATACTATCTGTAATTTGATTGGATCGTTGGATCATGTGATCAGGGTGGAGAAAACATCGTGTATCCCTCTGAAAACATCATATCTCACCTCTTCGGAACACACCATGACGTCACAATGATATGACGTCATCGATGGAGAATCGGTGACGACGTTCTAGCGTTTGCCTCCGATGAGTTCCGATATGAGAAAAAAACAATGAATCGGAGAAGGACTGGTGTTTTCAAGTTGTCTTTTTTTTTTTTTTTTTAAATATTTTCTTCCTTTCTGTCTTTCTTATTACCATGGTTATCTTTCGGTATAATAAACAATTTATTGCCTTTGTGTGAGGGAGATATGAACATTTGTTCACCCTTAACAACTCACATTTCGCCCTCGGGAAATATGACTTGTTGCGGGTGAACAAATGTTCATATCTCCCTAACACAAAGGCAATAAATGTATAATATACCAAACATAATTCATGCTCATTAAATACAGTAATTTGTAGCTGAAAAACAATGTAAAATATACAACATTGTCGACAATGTAATAAAATAAAACAAAATTTGATCGAGATGATTTAGATGATCTAAATATAGTGTTTTATAGGATTAATAATGCGATGAAAAAATGCATAATGTCATTCTTGCTTGTATTTGTCAGGGTCAAGTTGTCCAAAGCTCAAAAAGAAACATGGAACTATGAAACGTAGATGATAAACCAACGGTCAGTAATAAATGTTCAATGTAAAACACTATGTGGTCAAAATGACCTAAACAAACTTGTTAGTTAAAGTTGTGTGTATATATCAATATGAACTATGGTTAATTTCAAGAGGATCACAAAAACACTTGAGAAGTGAACATTCACGTATGCTTACCTACTGTTGGTCAGGGGCATGAAAAACGTGTATCAAATTTGACTTTCATTACTAAAATTATATGATAAATTCAATATGTCAAATTATATAATATTATACAATCAAAATAAACAAGAGATGAACAATCATGAAGATTAAGATAATTATCAATCATCCATATCACATGATATAAAGAGAGTAAAATTGACACCAGTATTAGTTATCACGAAAATGGATTCCAAATGGCTGATCTTCATCTATTTACTCAGTAAGTATACAAAGGTTTTATACTTTGTGATATAATTTGTGGAAAATATTTTTTAATCCTTCAAAATTATATTCTTGTCATGGTGGAAAATAATTCTTTTGTCGTGGTGGAAAATAATTCTTTTGTCATCGTGGAAAATATTTTTTGTCATCGCGGAAAATAATTTTTTTGTCATCGTGGAAAATAATTCTTTTGTCATCGTGGAAAATATTTTTTGTCAGCGTGGAAAATATTTTTGTCATCGCGGAAAATAATTTTTAATTCTTCAAAATACATGTAATACTTTTGTCATCTTGTCCTGTCCATTCCAGAGCCCAAAATATGATTTGTATTGGACAATAGTTGTAATTTATATTCAGTTTCTTTTTAATGTATAAGTCTCGTGTGTAATCATGGAAAATCTGCGATTTTCCTGGCACAAAAACAACCGACTGCAGTCGCATCTTATGCGGCACAAGTTAACTAATTGTAATTTGGACATGGAGTGATATGTTGGTGTTAATTTCACCACTCGGAAAGTACCTCTGTTGGGTGAATTTACCCCGAGGCTACTATTAGCTCACATTTTTCAATGCGGTATTGTTATTTGAGCATAGACTGATGTGCGTTTTCGATTTTCACTACTGAATCGGTATCTCCACTTATGGAATATTCCCCGAGGATACAATAAGCCCAGTTGAATCTTATAATACAGTAGCTAATTGTGTTTTGGACATTGACGGGTACGATGTTTGTTATTACTTTTACTCCAGAAAAGCATTTTTGTTGTTAATTATATAGATACGTTCAAAGATGTATTTTGGCTCACGTTTCTGCTTAACTGCCAGTCTGACCGATTCCTGTAAAAGTAAATTGCACTTAGATGTACAGATTCAAAAGAAATATACTGAAGATACCATCAACAAAATGTTGGTGTTTTGATATACAACATATTTGTTGTGTTTGATAATATAATTTTCCAGCAAACAATCAGTATTCAAATGGGTACAAACTGTGCACCATTGCTTTCTGATTTGTATCTTTATTCTGATAAAGAAGAATTTATGCAGAACATTTTAATTCAGAAAAGAAGACTGTCACCAAATCATTTAACATATAGATGACGTTCTGTACCTTAACAATCCTAAATTTGGAGACTTCTTGTATGCGAATGACATCTATCCTAGCGAGCTTGAAATACAAGATACGATTGACTCCAAAAATTCTGCTTCATATTTATACCCACGAAAGGCTACATTTGAAACTGTACCAAAAACATGATGACTTCAATTTTTCCATTTCCAACTTTTTTCTATGGAACAATATACCTGTTTCTCCTGTTTATGGTGTTTACCAATAATACGCTATGTTAAAGCCTGTTCCCACTATACAACGAAGAAAGCTTTTTTACAAATAATTTGTTGACCCAGGGATATTGCAAGCCTAGGCTTTTCAGGGCTCTCAAAAAGTTTTATGGACGTCATCACAGTATTGTTAATAAGTTTGATATCTATGTGTTCACGATGGTTCTGGATATATTTGACGTCCAATAGTTCCATGTTCCTATCACTCAATTTTGCTTACACACGTGGCGGGTGTAGCTAGCTAAACAGGAGGTGCTTACCCTTCCCGAGCATCTTGCCTTACGTCCCTGGTGGAAATTCACGTGTTTAATCTAACTTGTCAGTTTCAAAGTTTTCACTTTGCTGTTGTGTTATGATTTGGGCATGGATTAGTATTAGTATAATAGTTTGTTTTCGATGTATAATAGATTTTATAGTGGCCGAATAGATTCAGTAGGGGATAGTAATAATTTGTTTGTTTATTACCTTGGTGAAAACAGAAACAACATAAAACTTAATCTTAAGTAAAAGATATGCCCACATTTCCATACCTTAATTCAAGAGTGAATTAGAGAATACTACAATTTTCTACTGTTCAGTGGCTGTTTGATTATTAATATATCGTCATTTCTTTTAAAAAAAATGCGCGATAGTTATTTTAGAGAATGACATATATCACGGATAAATCAACCCCATTATCGCATTTTTAATTTTTGTCTTTTAGTTTTACAATTTACCGGTGAATGTGAATCTGCTCAGAGAATTAACGCAAAAGAACGCGCAAAAGAGACAATGCGAAAAAGGGATGTACTTTCCAAACGAGCAATAGACGAAGAAGTATCTGTAAAGGAACTACTATTACTGAATCAAGATGAAACAATGGATGTGAAAAGAAGCATGAAAACGTCACAGGGATTGAGGGTAGAAAAATTGCAAGAAAACTACAAAGGAGTAGAGGTTTTTGACAGCTCAGTATCAGTTGAAGTAGATAAAAATGGAAAACTAACTGGTGACGCGTCTGGAACTTTGATTCAAGGAATAAACGAAGATCTGGAATCCCTAGAGCCAGAGATTCCTTTCCAAACAGCATTTGAGAATGCAGTGGCCGCTGAAGGAGACAGTGCCATTATAGATACGATTGATGCGCCATCACCATCTTTAAAGGTGTATTTGGATTCTAATGATCGCGCAAGGCTTGTTTATTATTTCCAGTATTTCGTTGTCAAGAACGACGTTCCAAAGAAACCTGCCTTTTTTGTTGATGCTAAAAATGGGGAAATCTTACTTCATTGGAACAATCTCGATACAAAACGATGTGGTACTCAAGCAAATGTTGTAGGTGGAGCAGAATATTTAGGAAAAATACCTTATGGAGAAGCCCCTTTCTGTTTAGACATGAAAACTGAAGGAGATACATGTTACCTAGAAAACAAGTATGTCCGTGTTATCGACATGATGAACACTAAAAACGAAAGCCTTGATGAAACGATATCATTCGATTGTAACGATGGCTACAACGACACTGTCAACGGTGCATATTCACCGGCTATGGACGCGTTCTTTTATGGGACAATACTTGGGAAAATGTTTGAGGACTGGTTTCAATCCACACCTATCCCGACAGGGAAGCTTATTTTCCGTGTACATTACGGAGAAAACTATTCCAATGCGTTTTGGAACGGGGATAATTGCACTTTCGGTGATGGCGGCGCATATATGTATCCTCTAGTAAGTCTTGATGTAGTATGTCATGAAGTGGGACACGGTGTTACAGAACATGGCGCTGATTTAATGTATTTTGGTCAAGCCGGGGGAATAAATGAAGCCTTTTCAGGTATGTTAGGTGAAGCTTGCGAAGACTACTTTGATACCAATGACTTTTTTACTGGTGACGGAATTCTAAAGAATTTAAATCGAACTTATCTTAGGTCAATGAGGTACCCAGAATTTGACGGGTTTTCCATTAGGCACATTGATGATTACAACACTGACTTAGACCCTCATTATTCCAGTGGAATTTACAACAGGGTATTTTATGTTGTTGTAGCGCAAAAAGGGGTGGAGTTACGGAAAGCAATTAAAGTATTTCACCATGCCAATGTTATGTACTGGCATCACATGAGTTCTTTTGAAGATGCATCATGTGGAGTACTAAAGGCCGCTTATGATCTTGGTCAAAAACCAACAGCTTATATGCGTGCTCTGAAAGACGTTGGCCTCGAAACGTGCGATTTGACGCAGCATATTCGATCACTTGTAAACAACAAAACATACGAAGACATAACTGTCTCAGTTGATAGCGAACCCCTCTTTGCGTTTGAATCCCCGGATTGGGCAGATAACCTCGTCGTCAACACGACAAGTGCCAATGGAGAAGTTGGTATAAATTATATTATTGGATCATGGAACACGACAGACTTTGACTTCGATAATAATGAAGGAGTTCCAGTTGCAAGCACCTCCGTTGTTATCCCTGATGTTGCAAACACCGTAGTGTTCCTGACCTTAACATCCTTGAATGGAGCGTTAATGGATGACGTCACTATCACAGCTGGCTACCATTGCTCAGATACATATAATGTCACAAGTGAATACATGATGCTTCTTTACGAACATTATTGTATCAAACGTTTTCAATAAACCTTCAATAAAAACCTAAATTATAAATGATTCCAAAATTTACAGCAGAAACATTTTTGATTAATATTAAAGAAAAAATAAAATAAAACATAAATGATACATTTGTTATAATTTTAAGGAATGAAGTAAAGGTTTCCAAAAGAACATTTATTTTTTATTTTTTCAAAATTTATAAATAAGCCTTAATATATTTCTCTTTTATTTCTTTTTTTTTTTTGTCTTACAATTTTACTTTTCTTTTGGGATTTTGATTTGGACATGAACCTGTATAAGTGTGCGTGATTTTTTGAAAGAAAAATATAAGATAGATGGCATACGCAAGATATACCTTACGCTTCAAAGAAGCTACTGTCAGAGCCGGTCTGTTTGTGACAGTGAATAACGCTTTATTTCTTAGAAAACCCAATAAAACTGAATAAAATTTGATACTATCCACTTACTTGTAGTCGTAATAGGAAATCTGCAAGCGCATCCGTGATTAGAGTAGGATATTTCTGAACAGAGCAAAACGTTGGCGTTATGAAGATTTAACATGTTGAAAAACTAGGCAAATGGCAATCGCGGATGCGCATACATATTTTCAGTTACGATTAGGCACAAGTAAGTAAATAATATCAATTTTTATTAATATTCATTTGATTTTCTATGGAAAAAATGTAATTCACTGTCACAAACAGACTGGCTCGAACAGTGGTTAAGGAACATTGTTTTGTTTGCAAAGGTCCGATCGATACACAGAGGAGTTATACAGAACCCGCACGCATTCGTAGAGCTTTAAAGTGGGCTTATCTCAATCATTGATGGAGCCTAATAAGATCAAAGATTCCTTCGACTATTAGTAGAGTATGTCTCGTACATGTGTAATATCATTTATATAAAAGTTTATCTTTTCAACATCTTGATTACAATTTTGGTTTCATCAAGCACTACTGATGAGGAATTGTTTTCCGAAACGGTCGTCTAGTGCTGTAAAATTAAAACTGGTATAATATGCAATTGGTAAGGTTTCTTAAATAAACTAAA
Organism: Anadara kagoshimensis; assembly: GCA_021292105.1. Taxonomy (NCBI): domain Eukaryota; kingdom Metazoa; phylum Mollusca; class Bivalvia; order Arcoida; family Arcidae; genus Anadara; species Anadara kagoshimensis. Next base: position 22,975,910 of record CM037858.1, read on the forward strand.
AATTGTGATTTTGAAATTCTTACGAAATTCCAGAACACGATCACCTTAAAATATAGGATGCGATTCTTTGTTTGATATACTGATAATATTAAACCGAGTCGAATTTTGATTGAATATGTTTCGGTTGTTGTTCTCGCTATTGTCATTACATATTCAAGATGGCCACTATGCAAACAAAATTAAATAAGATAAAATAACTGATAACTAAAACATGTTTGCCAATAGCAGGAACAACAAATGCAACACACAAACACAAATTAAATCATCAAAAACAAACATACTTATCCATGTCCTAAGCAAAGTAAAATCTTTGGAACTGACAAGTCAGGTTAGACACGTAAACTTCCACCAGAGAAGTGAGTACGGGTGCTCTGAAAGGGTAAGCACCTCCTGTATATATATATAAGAAACAAGACAAACTCATATTGAGAATCTTAAATAGTATTCTTTCCAACAGCTCATTTTACGGAGGTAATGGTGTTTATTGTAGAAACCACTCTGTTTGTGACAGTGAAATACTCTTTATATATGTAGAAAATCAAATAAATTTGAATAAAGATTGATATTTTTAACTCACTTGTACCTGCTCGTAACAGGAAATTTGTATGCGCATCCGCGATTAGCCCAGAATATATCTGCACAGGGTAAAACGTTGACGCTATGGGGATTTAATATGTTGAAAAAAAAACAGGCAAATGACGGATTCTGTTGCGCATATGACGTAAAACGTCACCAAGGACATCACTTCCAGTGTAAACTTCGCCATTTTCGCCATGTAAAATCCCCATAACGCTAACATTTTCCTTTCTCTAGACATACTTTATGACAATCGCGGATGCGCATACAGGTTTCCTGTAACGACTAGGTACAAGTAAGTGATAAATGTCAATCTTTAAATTATTCAATTTTATTTGATTTTCTACGAATATAAAGAGTATTTCATTTTCACAAACAGATCTAGAGTGGTTTCTACAGTAGAAACATTTTAGACCTTTAAACTTAATTCTATTTTGATTTCATATAATACATTTTAAACTGCAGAACCACAGACGTATAGGAACTTGAAGTGAAGTGTGCTTTGTGCCATATTGAATAATCCGTCACGACTCACTACACGAACATCCCCAATATCAAACCATAGTTGATAGACGTTTTGGTCAATACATTTGGATTTTGTGGCACGTTATGCCAACGCAATTTTTCAGAACGTTTTAATTATTATCTACAAATATTTTATATGTTTTAAAATTCTTAGAAAACTTTGTCAAAGGACAGTACACAATCTAGAGAGTGACACCCATAAATATATCAGTCCATGTCTAATTTACAGTCTAAAAAGCATAGAAAAAACTTTGAAAACAAAAAACAAAATAAAAAACAAACACACCTAACCATATCCGAATCACAATCCCAAATCAAAGTAAAAACTTTGAAACTGATAAATTAGTTAAAACAGGTGGACTTCTACCAGGCAAGTGAGGCCGGGTGCTCCGGAAGGGAAAACATGCACCTTCTGTTTAGTTAGCTACATCCGCCACGTGTGTAATCAAAATTGAGTGAAAGTAACATAAAACTAAGGGACGTCAAATATATCTAACAATCCTGGTCACAGAGAAATCAAACTTATCAACAATACTGTGAAGATGGCGATGGTTTTTGAAGGCCTTTATAAGCGTAGGCTAGCAATAAACAAGTGTACTCGAGTCAACAATTTGTTTGTAGTTTCTTGCTTTATTATGCAAGGTTCCCGTAGTTGGGAACAAGCTTTAAATACCATAGCGCATAGCGCATTAACTGTGAACAAATATACCATAAGAAAGAGAAGCAGGTTTATTGCTGTATAGAACAGGAAAGACGGTAAAAGAAAAATTGTAGTTTTCTTAGATTTGATTATTGTAGTCACTTTTTTCCCAAATGCAATTCCTAACCTCATTGCAATTTTTCTGTACGATGAAAATGAAACATTTTACGGATAAATGGAAGTTGAAATGTATCCAAAATTATGCTTTTTCAGTGGTTGCGTGGATTTTGTGACCGAGTTTTTCACAAATAGCCACTGCAGTTGTACAGCATATGATGGTATTAGAAAAAATATGATTCATCATATATTATGAGACAAATATTTTTTATAATTTTTGTCATCGCTGGTGAAATTAATATTTATATTTATACAGGATCTTGAATTATAAATTACAGTTGGTAGTGTTCTCGGCTCCGTAAGTGAGGTCGTGGGTTCGAATCCTCACCGGATCTGACCCAAGACTTAAAAGTGGGTTGTAAATGTTCTTTCGCCAAGTACTCGGCATTACAAAATGAAAGTTACTGCTCTTTCGGATGGAAACGTTAAGCAGGTCCTGTGTCGCGGTGGGCGTGGCATGATAAAAAACCCTGCTGTATAATGTCATCAGCGCGACACAGGCAAAATTCCTGCACCTTCGCACATAGCTGGTGACGTCTCGATATAAGTGAAATATTCTTGACTGGGACGTTAAACACCATTTCTCAACTCTATATTATATATAAGTTAAGTTCGCTCACTCACTATATAAGATACCTATAAGCCTAAGGCTTGTATAGGCGCATTTTATTCTTTGCACCGTGGTGCCAGTTCTAGTCATATCACACTGGGCTACCCCCCGATGTGACCATGACTGCCCAGGTGTATTATGTGTGTCTGTGTGCTACTAGCGTGTACTCCGGGCGCTTTTAGATGCTAGTTCGACGAAAAACCCCGTTGTAGTCCCACCGGTTCATTATTCCGATAACGAGCAGCAATGTAAAAATGAAGTCACTTGCCACGTAACAACATGCCCGCGTTGGTATTCGGACCCACGACCATTAGATCTTGAGTTTGACGCTCTTCCAACTGAACTTCTTGCTTCCACGCAATAGGCAAAACATAACATAAATAAACAAAAATATTCTCACGGGAGGATTTACATAAATTGTTATTATATAATATATAATGCTAAGTAGCATATAGGCTATGTTTATGAAATAAGCAAATCACTATGTGACGTAACTTTTTTCAAGTAATTAATTAACGAAACATTAACAGGAAGGGCCAAAGGGAAAAATCGTTCGAACTATTAAATATTAATAAATTTTGATTTGTTCTGCTTTTTTAAACATGATTTTGAATTCTTGTATTTTTGACATAGACTGTTTTAGTTTTGATTAATATTTTTATTTCAAATTTCAATGACATATGTTTTGATTATTCGGATTTAAGGGAAGTTGGGACATATTTTCTGAAACACAAACACCCAGCCTTTGAAAGCGAAATTTTTGTAACAATCACCAGGAGCTCATTATACTGGTATTTAAGCATTTATCGTTGATATAAATAACTTATTAATTAATTAAATTTTATCTTAAATAATATCCTCAAATGTTCTTTTTCGTAAAATAATGTAATATTTAATCATACAAAATAGAGCAATTAAATTTAATTAGCAAGAAAAAATGTCAAAAAATTGGATAATATTTGTTAAATGTCTCATACTAGTAATATATATTCATATGTAACCTAATATCGCGGAATTAACATTAAGTGGGACATTATCGGTTATTTTCATAAAAAAAAGCACTATTTAATATCACGCCATCACTTTGTTCTGATAAAATTACTCCACCGACAGAATATTTGCTAAGGACAAGAATGACGACATTCATTAAACTCCAGATTTTAATTTATTTATCATTTGCAGGTAAGTAGTAATTTTATGATTTATACTATAGTCATCTCCAAATTTTATGTTTATTAATTTTAATCAAGCAATTTAGGCATTGTTGCTTCAGAATATACTGTCATGGACACTATTGTGTTTGTGACAGTGGATTACGCAACTCTTCATAGGGAAATTAATAACACTTGAATAACGTTTCAGCGTTTTTATATTCTTGATTCTAGTTGAAAAGTAAAATTACACACTCGCAACTACTTTGGAATACAATGTTTTTCAGCAAAGAGTAAAGCATAGTCGTTGTAGGGATTTTACATGATAATGGCGGATTAGGTACATACACGTGATATAAGGTGTATAATCTTGAGCACAAGTGATGAAAAGGAACCTTATTCTCTAGAGTGATTAAGGACTCTTACGCTCTAGAACAACTTGCGCTAAAAACATATAAATGAACGAGATTTGTGTCAAGCAAATTAAAAATAAAGGTAGCCCCAAAATTTGAAAAAAATATACTGACAAAAAAATCTTTGAATAATAAACAGTTTACCAAGTTATTAATATAAAATAATAATATAAGTTGTTGCCCCAGGAAAAAAGTATTTCACTTTTTCACTTCATAATGATTTATGTATACAAAATGTTGTCAAAGGTTTTAAAGTACAGTCAACCTGTCTATAAAGGCCGCCTAAAGTAACAAGTGAAATTGACCTTTATAGGCAGCTGGACTTTATAAATAGGTTCAAATAATAGGAGTAAAGAACAATTGGGATACAAATCTACTGGCCTTTATAGGCAGATGGTCCTTATAAAGAGGTGGTCTCTAAGACAGGTTGGACTGTACATGTTTATACATAAACTTTGTCGACTATTTGTGTTTTATTATTTCTTTCTAAGGTTTAATCTACACCTGTCACGCTGCAAAGAGAATCGATGCAAAAGAAAGAGCCAGAACAATAATGACAAAAAGGAAAATAAATATGAAGAGGGCTATTGAAGAAGCAGACGTATCAGTGAATGAACTTCTAGACCTATCCTCAGATGAGGACATGCAAGTAATAAAATCTGTAAAAACATCACAAGGTTTACTTGTGGACAAGATGCAAGAGACATTCAAAGGGATCCCCGTTTTCGATAGCTCAGTTGCGGTTGAAATGACACAAGATGGCAGACTTTCTGGTGATGCTTCCGGTACATTTGTACAATATATTGAGGATGACGTCACATCAACTAAGGCGGAACTTACAATCCAAGATGCTCTACGCATAGCAGTGAACACCGATGGAGATGACGCTGTGTTGCCTGCAATGGAAGACGTTGTATACAGCAAACAAATTTATTTAGACAAAAACGACAAAGCAAGGCTTGTTTATTACATAAAATATTCTGTAAAACAGAAGCGACCAGGCTATATAATTGACGCTATGTCCGGGGAAATACTTTTACGTTGGAATAGTCTTGAAACGCACAGATGTGACAACAGAATTACTGGTATTGGCGGGAATGTAAAAGTGGGCAAGATAACGTACGGAAAGGAGCCATATTGTCTTGATATGAAAATTGAAGGCGATATTTGCTACCTTGAAAATAGACACGTTAGGCTCGTCGACATGATGAATACTGAAAACTCTACCATAAATGAAACAGCGTCTTTCGTTTGCGCCGAGGGTTATAATGACACTGTTAATGGCGCTTATTCACCAGCATTTGACGTCTTCTTTTACGGTACTCTATTTGGGAAAATGTTCGAGGACTGGTTCAAAACCGCTCCTCTTACAGAGAAAATTGTCCTTAGGGTACATTACGGTGAAAACTTTGCCAATGCTAGATGGAATGGAAAAAACTGCACTTTTGGCGATGGTGACGAATACATTTACCCAGTTGTCACGGCGGACATGGTGTGCCATGAAGCAGGTCACGGGGTCACGGAGCAGTCATCGGATCTCCTTTACTTTGGTCAGTCTGGTGGAATCAACGAGGCATTTTCAGATATAATGGGCGAAGCATGTGAATACTATTTGGGGTCTAATGATTATTTGGTAGGTGTTGAAATTTTAAAACCGGAAGTGTTGGAGTATTTTAAATCGTTAAGAGAATTTGAACATCCTACAAGAGATGGGGATTCAATCGAGCATGTTCGAGATTTCACTGAAAGTTTAGATCCCCATGATGCCAGCGGGGTGTTCAGGAGAATGTTTTATGTTTTAACTAAGCAAAAAGAGATTTCGTTTAAAAAGGCTGCAGAAGTATTCTACCATGCTAACACCATATACTGGCACCACTTAAGTTCTTATGAGGATGCTGCATGTAGTATTTTAAAATCTGCGTATGACTTGGGACAAAAACCAACTGCTTATAGAAGAGCTTTTAAGGATGTTGGTATCACGCCATGTGATTTGACCCAGCATGTACGATCCCTAGTTCAAAACAGGACTTACAGCCATATAACAGTTTCTGATGAAAGTCATCCCTTATTTGCTTTTGAATGTCCATCGTGGGCCGAGAGAGCGTTTATAGCGGCACAAAGTGCTCATTATGATGTTGGCATTGCGTATCAAAATGGAACATGGGATACCATGTTGAACCAGGTGGATGAAGATGACAATTCATCAGAATTCGTAAACTATGTCGAGATACCTAACATAAATGATAACGTTCTATTCATCACACTATCATCCCCTTCAGGGGTTAACATGGACGACGTGAGTCTTACAGCCGGGTATTTTTGTAACACTAGTTTTAATTCCAGTGATACCAATGTCATGTTTTGGTACCGATACCATTGTGGACTCAGTGAATGACATATAATAAATACATGGTACTAAAAGTACGCCATTAACATCCTTACCGTTAATGACAATATAAACTTCTGAAATACATGAATTATGGATATGTCATATACAATTTTTTCATTAAATCATAAAATACATTAAAAATGGTATTTCATTGAATATATATGACTTTGGTTAAAATGTTCTTCTTTTACGTTCACCACTGATGACTACTAGACAAAAGGAAAAAAAAAAAAAAAAAAAAAAAAAAAAAAAAAATGTCACAAATTGGTCACCATAGAGTCGCCAGTATCTTTGAGATGAACATTGTATATGCGATTCAATATATGGTATCATAAATATAATTTACCGTGACTGGTCATATATTGACAATCCTAACAACTTATCATTGATATATGATGCAAAATTAGGATGGACTTCCATTTGTAACCCCCCCCCCCCTAAATTTTTATTTTTTTGACTGAAAAAGCCCAAACATGACAAAATCAACCCATTGTAAAAATATCTGTGAAAAATTATGTTTCAAAAATTTAACATATATTTAATCGAAGTCCTACTAAAAATTAAGTGAGTGAAAAAAAAAAAATTTAGGTTTTCATACATTTTACGATGGCCAGTATGAAACTGCACTCAAACTGCTGAGTAGAATTTTTAAAAATAGTTTTGTTGCTAGCGGTCAATTAATTTCATGTAGTTTTTTTAACTGTATCTTCATCAAAGCCATGTTGATTTAAAACAAATAGCAATAACTGAAGCAATAAGTATCTAAAATAATTATAAATATGAAGCAAAATCTATAACAGAATCTTAACAATCTGTTTTGATACTTGCATTGTTTTATTGGTGACAGCCAGATTGGAAGTTGGGTTCGAACCCCGGCCGGATCTTCTTTGCCAAGCACTCGGTTCTTTCGGAGGGAACTTAAAATAACCGAGGTCCCGTGTCACGGTGGGCTTGGCACGCTAAAGAACCCTGCTGTATAATGCCATCAGCGCAACACACAGGCAAAATTTACTACTATGATGCGCTGACGTCTCTAAATAAGTGAATTATTCTTGACTGGGACGTTAAACATCGTTACTCAACTCAGATTGGAAGTCTTGGTGCATTTTCGGTGTCTAATGTATCTGTAAAGTATCATATAGCCATTCTAAATCTATGTAACCCATTATATTCCTAAGTTAGACAGTTATGCAAGAATGATTTGTAGAATTAAACAGGGCCCAGTTGCTCAAAGCATATCGGTAATTAGGGTTAATAATTAATTAAACCATAATTGGTGCAGCGATATATGATTTGCAAATTATGGTTTAATCAATGATAAACTTTAACTAAGCTTTGTGCAACTGGACCCTGGACATGCACGATCTTTTGGCTATTGATCTTTGACAAAATTGATCAAACAGCCATTTGTTCAGAAATCTGTACAATTATTATTTTTTCGGATTGCTGCATAAAGAAAAGTGTCCACATGAACTGCATATAACACTTTGACTATAGTTTCACAATCATTTTTACTAAGAGCTTCCTTAACTTTGATAATGTAATAATTTTGTTAATTCAGGAATTTAAGGTGTCATTTTGAAACCAGTCAAAACTTATTACTGTTATTAACTTAATGTTGTCGAAAATGTTTATTTGTAGTATTATAAAATGTTGCCAGAATTTGCAAGATTTAACTTAAACAATTGCAAATCTCTAGTTAAGGAATGAGCCTGGTATAAAGGCTCTGGGTATGTACTTGGACGGGGTTGTTACCCTCTGGATAAAATCTTGCGTTGTGGCTTTTATTCCCACACTTGTAGTATTATAAAATATTGCCAAAATTTGCAATATTTAACTTAAGGAAACTCATTGTTAAGGAATGAGCCTGGTATAAAGGCGCCGGATATGTACTTATACGGAACTGAAATTGACAAAACTAATTCTGGGTAAAATCTTGCGCCGTGGCTTGTTTCCCACACTTAGCTAAGACTGTATTTGATAGATTAATCATAATTATAATAATTATTATTTATGACTACTTTTTTAGCATTATGACATGGAAATATATTAAAAGCTATGTATGTATATTACAGCAAATTAAGCAATTATACTCATTAACCAAGCCATACTCCAAATTAAAGTGAACAAAGATTCATAATATATACCATGGGTTAATATACAGTCAAACCTGTGTGAAACGACACCTCTATATAAGGGCTACCTGCTTTTAAAGGCAAGTGAGTTTATCCCTGTTGTTCTTTATTCGTGTTATTTGAACCTGAAAATAAGGACCACATTTCCATAAAGGCTACTTTTACAGCTTCCCTTAGGTGACCTTTATAGACAGGTTTGACTGCAATTCCTTTTTACTTTGTGTCGAATATTTTAATTGATTGGTCAGACCTTTTCTCCGGTCATGTTGTTATAAGCGACGCAGATACTAGTTACGTTTCCTTAATGCACTCAGAAGTACATTAGAACATCATAACTAATATTCCTAGAGTTTAGTTGACAGTTGAGTAATGATGTTTCACGTCTCAGTCAAGAATATGTCACTTATATCGAGACGTCACCAGCTATAGGCGAAGGTTCAGAAATTTTGTCTGTGTGTTGCGCTGATGGCATTATACAGCAGAGTCCTTTAACGTGTCACATCTACCGTGACACAGAACATCGTTTATTTTAAGTTCCTATCCGAAAGAATCGTGACTTTCATTTCGTAATGCCGAGTAGTTGGCGAAAGAATAGTCACTACCTCTTGGGTCAGACTTAGTCGTGGTTCGATCCCATGGCCTACCGCTGCAGTGGCTTCACTCTACCAACTGAGTAACCGTAGTGGCAAATAATATTCCAAGAGATCATACGCTAAAACCAGCTGAACAAGACCAGAAAGTCTGAAGGGCGATGTGCAGCGGAGTAATGACGTTTAAGGTCCTTGTCAAGATTTAGTTTAGAAATGTTAATAAAACACGTACGTTCAAAATGGACCAAAAATGTTTTATAGGCAAACAACATTGACCTGTACGCTTGACCTTTCATTACGAATATTCATTATGGAGGTTCCACCCAATACGATTCCCCGTCAATAATATTTACATGGCATATGATTAACGTTCGCTGTTCTGTAAACTCACGCATGATCCAAATACGTAAAATGCACTCGTCCATAAGAAATATTTAAAAAAAAAAAGGTCAAGCGGGCAGATCAATGTTGTTTCCCTAAACCACACAATGATCTATGTTATCCAAAACATACAGTCACATTTATTTTTGTCTCGATAACCATTTAAACATGTAGTGGACCATAAACAATACGAGGGGAGGTCAAAACGTTCATAGAACGGGGTATATATTACCGCAACAAACCATACATTTTATTATTATTTCAATATAGCTCTCATTTACCCCAATGCACTTAGCTCACTTTTCTTTCAAACTGTCTTTACCTTTGAAATAAAAGCAGGCCCGTAGCAATGTTTTTGAAAGTGGGGGGGCCACATTTTGTGTAATTCGACCTCGAGGGCACGAAGTGCCCGAGCCTACTAGGGGGGTCTGAATCCATGTTTCATCACAGTTACTAAACGTAAATGGAAGCTCTCCGGGTTATCATTATAAATGCCAAGAAGCTCCCGTCATCCTTCAGCGAGGTGCGCCCACGTTTAAATTCAGCTGACCATTTTGCCACTGTGGAATAGGCAGGGCCACTGTCACCGTACACCTCGGCCATTCGCCGGCAGTGAAATCCCTCTACTGTGAGGAACTTTATTACTGCCCTAAACTCAACATTTTGATTTTTCATCATTGCTTGATGGTCACCAACTTTGAATGCTTTTGAGAATTACACAAATATGTTGTGACAAATAAACTTGATATGTTTAAAATGGCGGAATGTTGTTAAAGAAATGTGTGTTACGCTTGACTGAATACGATGTTCTATGAACTTTCTGAATTCCCCTCGTATGAACAATTTACGACTTAAGGATTAGATACTCGTGTCATACATGTAAGTATACAGAACAAGTTTCGTAGAAATCTGATCAATACACAAGGAGTTACCATCTGGAAAACCAACCCAAATGTCACTGTCGGAGATAACATAATGATCCCAAAGTGTCAACCGCGCGTATTGCAGGTGACACAAAAAACTAGGATACAACACTACCAACCCGAAGTAGTGTAATGAGACTAGGTGTTCAGAATACTAAAATTATTTTCTGAAGGTAAATTAAGACATGGGCAAAATACATATTATAGCCAACGTCAAGTGTAAGGCTATCGTCATCAATATTTAGCAATTAAGTGATGTGAGCGTAATTAGTTGCTTTAGACTAAGCTTTTTCCTAAAACCCTAAAATAAGAAACGTGGGAAAGACATGAATCCATCATATATCACCACCAACCCACGTAGTGTGAGACTGGGTGTTCAGGAAGAGGGTAAGCCTATAACACGATTTCTGAAGGCCTAACACAGGTGGCAAGATATGGTTCTATTAAACCATTGAAGTTTCTAGAAATGGTGTCTATAACTCCCACTGCAGTACAAAGCTTTCTGAATAATAAAAGACACGGTTTCTAGATAGTTCAATGGTTATATTTACATTTCACATTTTTTGAAAATCTTTTTTTTTTTTTTTTTTAGTTTTTTTTAATCCTGAAATAAATTAATAAAAAGCAAGTCATCAAACTTAAGTATTGGAAGTGAAGCCGTGCGTTTTAAGGGGCTAGAAAATGCTATTATGCTTGCAATATCAAGTATTTCGATGGGAACAGACCCAATTCAGAATACTTCTAATAAATCAAAACAAAAAATTCAGAATAAAAAACAAATGATTTTATTGGCATTAAGTGGTCATGTCATTGTAATTATTATTACTGTACGCTACTGCTATTATGTACAATAGAATCATATATGTTAACACTTTAACATCAAATGGTGCAATAAATAGATTTTGAACACAAACCTTTTCTGGTCCCAGAATTAATCTCTTACAATATAATAAGGCCATATAAAATTAATTCCTAGATTTTCATCTCCATCCCCACCCCCAGAATTATTTATTTGTTTATTTTTGTTGTGTTCTTTAATATTTAAAGTTTCTATCAGGCACTTTCTGTTGTCATTACTGTTATTTCTTTTGAATCTGAAAATAAAAAATAAAATTTGCCCCAATTTTGAAAAAAAAAGGATGAAAATCTAGGAATTAATTTCATATGGCCTAATAGACGAAGGAAACTTGTAACTAAAACAATGTACTTGGCAACAGCTAACAAAACCAAGAACACAACAACACAAAAGAAGTAAATGATACAACAGCCAAACAAGACAAGACAAGACAAGGGCATATTGGCAAATAATATTAATCATTTCAACATCCCAGACCCCTTAGATTCTACAAGAATTATTAATCCAAAGCCTTTAAATACTACAACAAGACTGATTAACAATAACTATCAGATGAATAGAGTAGCTGACCTAAGCACCTAATTCATTTATTTAACATTGTACACTAAAAATAGGGTTTGCCAGCATACCAGATAGTGGCCGATATCCTCTAACATGTGTGTGGAAAAATTATTTTCATTGGATATGGAATCATATCAGTTCATGTTTTCCCATAAAAATAATGTTCTTCTGTGAATTTGTTATGTAAACAATTTCAAAAACATCCTGCAAAAACAATGAGGGGTGTTGATCATGTGGTACAATGACAAACTCCATTACATCCTTATGAAAGACTGAAATAATCTCTTCTATATACTGTATATAGGCAGACTTAAAAACTGAAAACAATCTCATTCTAAACAAAAGTTAAGAAAAGTTTAGAAAACTCTACCACAACATAAATAAAAAAGTATACTCAGTAATTAAGATTTATAAATACATACAAAATGGAAAAAAATGGAATCACATATTTCATATTAGGGACTACATTTGTCACCATTTGTTTGTACAAAGCATAAAATGTCTGAATAAAAGTATACTAAATCAAGAAATTTTCACATGCGGTAAGACTTGGTTGGGTTCATACCCATGCCCTCACCCTTTTGAAGTAAGCACTCTACCAACTGAGTTACTGAAGTGGTTCATTGTCACAAGAAGTGACATGCAATATAATTTGCCAACTTTTTATTTTCGCATTGTCAGATGATTACCATTACAAATGCAAATGATATTTGATCAAAGTTACATATTTGAAAAGTTTTTTTTCCCATGTCTTTGTACTCTTGCAAATTTATGGCAAAACAAAAATGGATATTCAAAAAATGTATGCAAAAAATAAAACAAATGCGAAAATTTCTCTAATTACAGTTAAATTTGGAAAATTAACACAACATAATTGGATCTAACACGATATTCAACAGATCATGATAACTATTATTATATGATAAAACAGACTAAACAAATACATGTAATACCAATATCACTAACATGTAATTATCCTCAATGAATGATTCAATAATGAACAAGTAATAACTATACAACTTTTTGTAGTCAGTGAATGATCATACATGTTTCAACAAGTTTGGGACTTCAAACAGAGATGTAATGAATAAATCATTAGTTTATAAATGGCTAAATTTAACAATAATTAGTGATTATTTCTGACATGTAATCTGCCATTGTAATTGTAAGAAATATCACGCCATATTAAATGTTAATAAAACCGTTTTACACCTCTGGGTTAAATACCGTTTTCACCAGCAGACTCGGAGTCAATGAACAGCCTTTTGTATCTCGAACATGCATCTTGCACAACAATGTCATTTGGTATCCATTTAAAGATCAAATGAAAGAAATATTATGTCATATTAAATGAGCCACTCCATGACAAAACAACCTTTATGGCATAAAATAAAAATTTTAAGTGCTAATCAGATCATTAAAAGTGCATTTTTCTGTGATTCAAAAAATGTACACCTCTCCTTAACATTCATAAAAATTTGTTCACAACTAATCACTCTAGATCTTTTCCAAAAAGAGTATTTTCTATTGGAATTACATATTATACCAGTTTTAATTTTACAGCACTAAACGTCAGTTTCAAGATGCAATTCCTTATCAGTAGTGCTTGGGCCAACATCATTAAACCAAAAGCTTTTTTCAAGATGTTAAAAAGAAACTCTAAGGACCAAAATATATTTTATCAAAATCAGCTAAGGAAATAATTTGCTTGAGGAAGTATACTTTAATTTTGTAAAAGCAAAAGAAAACGTCAATTTCTAGTGTTATGCTGAAATTGTAATAGGGGTTGATTTGTCAGAGTGAATCAATTAATAAAAACTTTTAGCTTTTAGTATCTTGAACATTTAGAGATGCTAAAAGTAGTTCTATCTCATTTGACGAAATACAAGTTTTATCGAACATGCATGATACAGAATCTTGTATCACCACACTGTGTGGTGATACAACATTGGCAGTAAAGTGCACATGCACTTTCTCATTGTGACGTCATGTCAAATGTCATTACATAGTTCAGTGGTTTTCTGTGGTAAAATGTAATTTTTCCACATAAAGTATTGTTTTTTTATTATTTTAAATAACCTAATTGGAAATGTTAGATAAAAATATCATATACACAGTGTGTATGTACAACCCTCTGTATCAGGTCTCATCCTTTTTTCGTAGCTGTATCACTACTGCGCGACTCGTAGTGATACGGCCATGAAAAAAAGGACAAGACATGATACAGAGGGTTGTACATACACACTGTGTATATAATATGTATGTATTTGGGGAGATGAAACTGTGTTGTATGCTAAATCCCAATTACTTCACTCAGTTCTGGAGTGATGAAGAAATTGGAGTATCTAAAGAAAACCAACACCTTTTTCACACACTAGGATATGCCAGACTGGGATTTGAACTCATGTGCTGAGAGGTATTGTGATCTGTAAGTCAAGTGTTTAGGACCACTTGGCTACTGAGGCCTCTAATATTTGTGTAGATTTATATTGAAGCTGTACAATCTGTCACTACATTGTATTCAGCAATAAAGATGGAATTGGTCTACCAGTCTGATTGAGTTCCAAATTAGATGCATGGTCCATCAAAAAGTTTTTAGTACTTTTAGGTCATTATTACTTGGACAAATGAAGATGCATGTGTGTGTGTGTGTGTGTGTGTGTGTGTGTGTGTGTGTTTTAAAGACTGAATTTGAAGCAAGACAAAAATCTTGTCATGCAGAGTAAATTATCTTGCAATAAAAATGCATAGAGAAAATAGATGCAAAAATATCATGATTTCTGAAATTCTGAAACAATTACATTGTTCTATTAGCATAATCAAAACATGAGACTTTTAAGTAAATGTATTTTATGATTTACTTTTTTGATTGACATGACTTGCACATTATATTTACATAAGATAAATGAAATCAATTAGAATGCATCGAGGAAAACAGTCATTAGCATAAATATGAAAAATAGCACTTCCAACATATGATCTTGGTTTTTGAGACAAAATATTATTGTACCAGTACTGCTATACATAAACTTGTTCTGATGCCAAACTGTCCATAAATGGTCGTACCAGTTCTCTAGTCGCAAAATTAAATATTAGTCCAAATGTGATAGATATAGGCAAAGCTGGTAGTGCTTTACGGAATATAGCAAGTAACAGTAGAGTGAAACACAATCCCTGTAAATAAAACAAGAATTACATGAAATTTAATGTCTTCCCACTGGTATCTCGATGGTAGGTAAGATATAGCTGTAATCTGAGATGAGTTGAGATAAGTTGTTCAATATTTCACCTATATGGAGACGTTGCCAGCTACAGGCAAAGGTGCAGCAATTTTGCCTGTGCAATGCACTGATGGCATTATACGGCAGGGTTCTTTATTGTGCCATGCCTACCATGACACTGGACCTTGTTTATTTTAAGTTCCCATTCGAAAGAACAGTGACTTTCATTTTGCAATGCAGAGTACTTGGTGAAAGAACAGCAACTACCCACTTTCAAGTCTTGGGCAAGACCTGGTCAGGTTCCAACCCACAACCTCCCACATATGGAGCGAGCACTCTACCAACTGAGCTACTCCAGTGGTCTGTAATCTGAGTGAAGTAGAAAATTCATTTTTTACAACCCTGACAATAATATTTTACTTATACTGATGATGTTTTTTAAGGAATGGTTTGGCAATTCAGAGACCTGGAGAAAACCACTGACTTTTGAGAAGCAAATTGACAAAATTTCTCACTAGAATCTACTTGAGTTGCATTTTAAATGCAGGTTTAAATGCAAGGAGCATATGGACCAATGGTGTTTTACTCCCGAGTCAAGTTTCTTTCACTTATATGGCAGTCAGTTCTAGGATGGTGAAGGAAACAGGAGAATCATGAGATAAACCACAAGTAAACTGACAAACTCTCTCACACTAAGATCTGCTAGAGTGGGATTTGAACCTAAGTGGTGTGTGGTTTTGTGATCTGTAAGCATTGTGTATAAAGCCACTTGGCTATTGAGGTCCCTTCTAGGAAGTGCCTTGTACTTTCATAACTTATATTGAATACTGTAAACATATTTAATTCTGTGTGTATTTATTTTCGCAGTATAGGAAATGTAGACATATCTGTGTAGTTGAATTTTTGCATATTTAAAACATCCACTATAACACTATAACACAATAAGCACAATATAATTTTCACTTGGTATTAATTTTCCTGCCAAACAAACGACCGCGAAATAAGCGCAAATAAGTACAACACGAAAATAAATATGTTTACAGTATGCATGGCTCTAGTGAGTCTACATGTTCAGCAATAAAGGTACAACTTACAATAAGTATAGCTACAAAACAGGCTAGTGTTGTATTCCAATCTCCATATGATGAAGCTTTCCCCACGAGTACACCGTAAAATATAAAATCTCCAAGACCAAGTTTTACACCTCCTGTAATAGAATCAAACATTTTAGGATGGATAAGCTTTATTTGTTGAAATCGCCATTTTATTCAAATAGGTTCACTATAAACATTGCCATAAGATTGCAAAGCTCTCGCTGGGTTGTTTTTTTTAGGCTGATATTCTGCCCCATTAACAATTCAAAATCTTTTAATTTTTTCACAATCACTGTGCCAATTTTCATAATTTTGGAAATTTCTGCTTTGAAAACAGTACATGTGTTTTGGAGTTTTAGTAAGGTAACTTTTCTCTTAACAGTTACTACTGAAAACTAAATGTTCATCACATTGCATTTTATTTCTCACTAAACTGGTAAACTTAGGTAATCTCCCTTTTCCTCAGAACTCAATTGAAATCAATGAATGAAAAAAGGATGTAATGTTTCAGTCAGTCATGTTAATTCCAGTTATACTGACATAATATCAGACATACCAGTAAGTGAAGTTATAAAATTCACACCTATGCAACAGGTTTATGAGTAAGAAAATTTTCTGAGCCACTCCTATCCAGATATGGGACATTTGTTTTCAAGATCTCATCGAGACCCCTTGAAATTGGTATTAATCATTCTTAAATGAATTGTGGCAATTTGAACTTACTTTCTTCATCTTCCTCCTCATTTTGTGTTGACCGTCTATTCTGTGCCTGTCTGGGTTGTTGTTCTCTTGACTCTTGTTCATCACCATTACCAAGAACAGCAACAGCATTACGAGCCTTAATAAGATACAATAGCCAGAAATAATTTTACAGCAAAATCTCAGTTTACCATTGCTATGTTTCCAATTAAATTTACATGTTACAAACACGTATTGTTACATGGCATCACAAGTGATACTATTCTCGTCAGAGAGCACTCTCAGAAATACTCAAATAAACACCAGAGGCTCAGTGTGGCTGAGCCTGTATCACTCACCTGACTAAAATGCTTTTAAAGCAAATTTGTATTCCAGTGATGAAAAAATGCACTGTTTATATCAGACAGAATGGCTAAGGAAATCACTGTAGAACTAACTATATGTACCATTCACAGTTTTTTCAATCTGATTAAAATCACATCTCTCACTTGCTCCCCCATTTTTGATATAGGCACGGAGTGGGAGATCTGAGGAAACACCGTTAAGGGCATATGTGAATGACCCATTGTCGTAACATTTATTGTCCAATGAAATTTCAGCTTTCGAGATTTTGAAAGTGTTATGCCTTTATTGTAAATGAAACGCGCAATTTGAATTTGCCAATCTAAGTAAAAGACCTTCCATACATCATTCCCATAAAGTTTGGTTCAATTTGCTTCAGTAGCTTTAGAGGAGATAGCAAATATATGCTTTTCCCATAGGGTCCAATGTTAAACTATGTTCTGTATTACGGCCATGTCTTAGGCGGATCTGAAAAATTTCGGCAATCTAAGTAAAGAACCATCCATACATCATTCCTGTAAAGTTTGATTCAATTTGCTTTAGTAGCTTCAAAGGAAATAGCAAATATATGCTGTTCCCATAGGGTCCAATGTGAAACAATGTTCTCCACTGGCAGCCATGTTTTATGGCAGATCAGGAAAATTTTGACAATCTATGTAAAGGACTTTCTATACATCATTCCTGTAAAGTTTGATTCAATTTGCTTTAGTAGCTTCAAAGGAAATAGCAAATATATGCTTTTCCCATAGGGTCCAATGTGAAACTATGTTCTCTGCTGGCAGCCATGTTTTTTGGCGGATCAGAAAAATTTTGGCAATCTATATAAAGGACCTTCTATACATCATTCCTGTAAAGTTTGGTTCAATTTGCTTCAGTCATTTCTGAGGACATAGTCAAAAATGCGTTTTTCCCATAGGGTCCAATGTAAAACTATCTTCTGCCCTGGCGGCCATGTTTTTGCGGCAGATCAGAAAAATTTTGGCAATCTAAGTAAAGGACCTTCTATACATCATTCCTGTGAAGTTTTGTTAAATTTGCTTCAGTCATTTCTGAGGACATAGTCAAAAATGCGTTTTGCCCATAGGGTCCAATGTTAAACTATCTTTTGCGCTGGCAGCCATGTTTTTTGGCCAATCAGGAAAATTTTGGCAATCTATGTAAAGGACCTTCTACACATCATTCCTGTAAAGTTTGGTTTAATTTGCTTCACAAGCTTCAGAGGAAATAGCATATATATGCTTTTCCCATAGGGTCCAATGTTAAACTATCTTCTGCGCTGGCGGCCATGTTTTTTGGTGGATCAGAAAAATTTTGGCAATCTAAGTAAAGAACCTTCTATACATCATTTCTGTAAAGTTTGGTTAAATTCGCTTCAGTCATTTCTGAGGAGATAGCCAAAATGCGTTTTTCCCATAGGGTCCCATGTTAAACTATCTTTTGCGCTGGCAGCCATGTTTTTTGGCCAATCAGAAAAATTTTGGCAATCTATGTTAAGGACCTCCAATACATCATTCCTCTAAAATTTGGTTAAGTTTGCTTCAGTAGTTTCAGAGGAGATAGCCAAAATGTGTTTTTCCCATAGGATCCAATGTTAAACTATGTTCCCCGCTGGCAGCCATGTTTTTAGGCGGATCAGAAAAATTTCGGCAATCTTTGCAAAAGACCTTCCATACATCATTCCTGTAAAGTTTAATTGAATTTGCTTCAGTCGTTTCAGAGGAGATAGCCAAAATGTGCGTTTTCCCATAGGGCCCAATGTTAAACTTTGTTTGGCCCTGGCGGCCATTTTTTTGGCGGATTAGAAAAATTTGGGCAATCTTAGTAAATGACCTTACATACATTATTCCTGTAAAGTTTGGTTCAAATTGGTTCAGCGGTTTCAAAGAAGATAGCAAATATATGCTTTTCCCATAGGGTCCAATGTTAAATTATCTTCTGCGCTGGCGGCCATGTTTTTTTAAGGATCAGAAAAATTTTGGCAATCTAAGTAAAGGACCTTCCTTACACCATTCCTGTAAAGTTTGGTTAAATTTGCTTCAGTCATTTCTGAGGAAATAGTCAAAAATGCATTTTTCCCATAGGGTCCAATGTTAAACTATCTTCTGCGCTGGCAGCCATGTTTTTTGGCGGATCAAAACAATTTCGGCAATCTAAGTAAAGGACCTTCCATACATCATTCCTGTAAAGTTTGGTTAAAATTGGTTCACGGGTTTCAGAGGAGATAGCCAAAATGTGAAAAGTTTACAGACGGACTGACTGACAGACTGACGGACTGACGGACGACGGACGCTGAGTGATGGCAAAAGCTCACATGGCCTTTAGGCCAGGTGAGCTAAAAAGGGCTATAACTCTGTCAAATCCGGTTTGCAAGTTTTCAGAGAGCTGACAAGGAAAGTGTAACATACGTATGTACATCCCCTCCAAATTTCATTTGTGAAGGTATCATAAAGTCATGTAGACTTAAACAGAAAAAAGGGGTCACCTGAAAAACAGTATCTCTTGCAGTATTTTAACAGACAGTTTTCCATTTGGGCACCACATCGAAAAAATTGTGCAGATCGATATATACAACTGCTAGTAATTCTGAGGATTTTCTTATTAAATGGTATTTTACGCCCCAGTCAAAATGTTTTCACTTATATCAAGGCAGTCAGTTCAGGAATGATGGAGGAAACAGGAGTGCCCAGAGACAAATTAGACCTTTGGAAAGTGAACTGACAAACTTTCCTACACCAAGATCTGTCTCAAGTGGGATTCCAACCAAGGCTGTAAGAGGTTTTGTGATCTGTAAGCAAATTACCAGTAAATACTACTTGTATTAAGGATGAAACAACCAAAATATCTAGAATCTTGAAGGTTTGTGGTTTTTTTTGGCTGGTTTCCTTTACTAATTCAGAACTGTAGCCAAAATATATTGATACATACCCTTTGTGATTCTGTACTACTTGTAGACAGGCCATCTTGTCTAAGTCTAGGACGGTCCCTCTCTTCACCAAATCCAAATTCTGCACCATCATCCCGTACTGCTACTGTCGTATCACTTCTTGGTGCTATTAGAAAAATGAAATAAAATTACTTTACTCCTTATCTTTTTACGATGTCTATTCTGAAAAACATAGCACTGCCGTGCTGTTGTATGGTGTAGTTGGGAAAATGGTGTTATGGCAAGACCGAATATAACCGAAAATCTCTCCCACCCCCCAGGAAGGGGGGGGGTGGAGTGGGGGGTGGTTGGTTCGATCTATGCATAGTCCGACGGATGTTTTTTGGAAAAAGAAACAATGTACCAAACAATGTATTGCTAAATTAAATGGTAGAAAATTATAATTTCATAAATATATGAAAAAGACAATCAGTAATTAAAATTTAATAAAGTCGTACCCGATCGTTTTGTCATTTCGGATAGAAAGTAGAGTTTTGCAGACGCTACCGTCGCTATGAGGGGGTACATTCTAGCGGCTGTATGTAACTGGATCATTTGCTGTTAAATCTGGGTTTTAATAAACTGCTGATTATCACACACAATATTCTCGTTTCATGTTAATGGTGAAGTATTTAAAATCCACATGTGGTCATTTGCACACAACACTGTACAAATTATCTCCCTTTCACGAAAGTGAAATCTAATCGATAAACAGATTTAAAATATGACACAATTGCCTCAACATTAAAATACCTTATCATACCCTTCAAAATAAATTTAAATTACCGTAGATTTCATGAAGAATTAATTAAATCAACCAGCCATTGATGTTTATTTCATAAAAAGTTATGATTTTACATCATAGGATGCAAACTTCTCTGACTACTTTTTATTGTAAACATGAGATCATTTCGCCAAATTGCAGAAATTATTGGATGCATCCTGTCGCAATATTTTACTAGATTCTGAAATGTATTCCGATAATTTATTCCAAATGTGCATATGTAACCAAATCCATTACCCGTCTCAGAATACATATCTCACGATAAAACAGATATATTTCTTTCACTCTCATTTACCAGGCGCACTATTTCCATGCATATTCATATCTTATAATTTCATAGTAAAGAAGCCCGATATCTTGGAAGAAAGTGATAGCAAAGTACGCGTTCACTATCGTGAAACGCCGTACAAAAATAGATCAGGGATTTCTCTGGTTCTTTTGGGAAAGGGACCATGGAATGGAATTGGGAAAAAATCAACCAACAAATCAACATTTTGAGAATAAATGAAAAAAGAAAATTCTATGATTTACTCATTTTGACATCTTTTAAGTTCTTATCACCTATCAATGTTGATGCTTTGCACCAAGTTTTATGCAATAGTGGTTCAGTTTTGGAGAATTTGCGCTGATAAGAATTTTGGATGGATGGACGGACAGAAACTCGAATTTAACAACCCCCTCTTTCTTTGAAAGGTGGGGGATAAAAAGATTTTTACTGTAATATTAGTTCACATACTATCTTGGTCGCTGGATGATGATTCAGATTTCTTCTTCTTTTTCTTATTTTTCTTGCTTCCTTTGGAATCACTACTAGCACCATTATCTGCCATACCAACAACACTCCATACCATAGTAGCTAAAATTGAAAATAAGAAAATAATTTAATAATGTCGTAAAATGTAAGAATTTGGTAAAGTCACTCTAATGTTAGAATTTTATAATGAACTTTCGCAAATTAACTTACCTTAAAATATTTCGTTGTGGTTTAACTTTCTTACAATTCAAAGAAAGCCAATCAAAAAAATTCCAATTAAAAAATAAAATTTGTATGCCAAAATATTTGAAGACTAGGTGTCATAACAATAGAAATATGAATGCTCTTACACAGGAATTTATGTGACATTTAGGAGTAACAGACTGTCATTTAAACACCAGGCCACTCACACCTTAGTGAATTCATTGACAAATAAGGCACCTTAACCTCTACACTAAATTCATCACTCTTATAATCTATTTTTCCATTACTGGTAGCCAAAATTGTCATTGACTACTAATTTATAAGAAATTCTTTCAAAAAAAGTAACATTTTTTACCAAATTTGTGAAAAAAAAATTGAAAAGGTCTATTCATTAACAATTTATGGAAATTTGACAACTTGTAATTTAAAATTTATGGAAACCTAGATAATACTTACAAGAATATATAAGAGCTGGAAATATTGGTTCATTTCTTTCTTGTGCAGTTTCCACTAACACTCTAAGTGGACCTTTAGGACATAGTACAGCAACAAGATCTACAAAAAGTTATTAAACAAACTTAAAACTTGACCCAAATATATTAATACTGTAAATCACACATTTTTTGCATAAACATTTTATTTTATTTTGCAATATTTAGGATAACTCATAAAGGTCACCTATTCATTAACCAAGGCCCCACAAATCGTCGAAATCGGCTAAAAATCACCGAATTGGCAAATAAAAAGCCGAATTGGCAAATAAAAAGCCGAATTGAAAATCGGTCATTCGGATTTTTTCCTCAATAAACCTATTAAATTTTGTCTTGTCGATTAAGATTAGTTAATGGTCGAGTAATCACACAAGACTTTAAGATGAAGCCACATGTCTTAATATTGTCCCACAGGTGTAAAATCTACATTTCTTTGATTCCATAGGTGGTCTTTATATACATGTTTTACTGTTGTTATGAAACTCAAAAGTAAAGTGTGTGGTGATAATAAACTTCATAAAGTAGTAAATTGCAGGTTATTGCATCAAAAATTAGATATTGTGAAAAATCTTTGTCAAGAAAAAGTTCTTGGTACAAATTCACAAAAAGTGTGTCTTCTAAAATACACATAATTTCTAAAGTGGTTTACGAGCAGTAATTCCAATAAGCACCATTGCTGTTTTCAGTTTAGGGATCTATAGATTATGACGTCTGATTTCTATGAACAACAGACATGCGATACTTATCAATGTCTAATTTTTATTGAATTTAACCAATTTTTTATTTTTTTTTTATATTTTTTTATTGTTATTAAAAAAGCTGTTTGCAGTTTTCACCATACAGTATGGACTTATTACTAACCCCATATAACCATGACACCAAGCACCACCCACGTTGTCCAATCAGGTAAGTATTTTATAAATATGAGTGACATAAGAGCTGATATAACAATTAGATAAGCCTGCTGGAGAAGTAAGGGTCCTTTCCAGTGAATACAAATCATTCCCACAACACCAAAGTTCCACATCAGTAAGGCTACTGTAATGTAGTCCATAGGTACATTGTATGCCTGGAGCACAACCCTGAAAATAACGTCATAACATGTTCATGTATAAAGAGCCTGAATAATATATAAAAAGATTTATAGTTGAGAGGAGAGTGAAGTAATAATGTTTTATGTTTTAAAGTCAATAGCATTTCATTTATATTGAGATACCGTAAACAAGGTTATTTTCGCGAGTGGAAATGTTGAAATTTTGCAAAGAGGTTATTTCTGCGATTTTGTACATTTTTGTGGTACCAAGCTATGAAACTTGACTTGCTATAACTTTTAAGAGGGGTATTTTTTGTAAGTTTTTTTTTTTCAATTCACGAAAATAGCGAAAATAACCAATTGTTTAGAGTATTATGCAAGCACACTTTCTCACATTTTTTCCCCACATTGAGAGAAATTTGAACCAGATTGGCAAGAGGTGCTGTGATCTGTACAAAGTGTACTAGACAACTCAATCACAGTCACCCAGACTTAACGGAAGAATAACTTCAATGACCCAGGCCATTTAGTCAGTCTTAACAAAGTTTTCAATAAAACACTAGTATACTACTTTTACAACCTACTATCAGTGTTACTATGTAAGTGACAGTGAAATACAGTCCAACGTGCCATAAAGGCCACCTCTAGACCAGTAGAATTATATTCCAATTGTTCTTTATTCAAATTATTTGAACCTGTATATAAAGACCACCTGCCAATAAAGGTCACTTTTACTAGTTCCCTTGGTGGCCTTTATAGACAGGTTTGACTGTATGTAGTTTCCATAGAAAATTAAGTAAGCAATTGTGCACTGCTAAAAAAATTTAATGGCTTAAATAACATGTATATATATCTAGTAAAAGTATCCACTTACCCAAGGTAAATGTATGAAAACAAGAATAGTAACATCAGTGATGATGCAATCAACCAGCCATGTATCACCTAAAAGTATAAAATTAAAAATATTTATTTAAATATAAAATTCAGGTCTCAATTTATGTATAAATATTGATTAATTCACTAGCAAAATTATTACAAGAAAGCTACATTGTTTCTTGCACAGAAACCAAAATTGTGACAAGAAGTTGTCACAGTAGGCATGGCATGATAAAGAACAATTCCATCAGCACAACGCACATGCAAGCAAACTTTCTGCATCTTCAACTATAGCTGGCAATGTCTTGATATAAGTGAAATATTCTTGACTGTGACGTTAAACACCATTACTCAACTCAACTATTACAATGTTAGATGTCACAGGCACCTGTTTTATTGGGAGATTTTATACATTATAATTGATGTGTGACATTGTTGGACAAGATAAATGAAGTGTATGCTCCGATTATTCACTCCTCCACTCGTCCTGATGAGTGAAATGTGTACTGGGACGAGTGATGTTGTTATTGCACTCGTCACGGTGCCGAGTTAAATTTATCAGACATACATCATGAGCTTGTAACTCAATGTTACAATTAATAAACAACAGACAATTTAGTGTAGGTCAGGAAAATCATGTATAAGGAGGTCAATTGTAACGATCCAGGCCCTTTGTAAAAATCTTGCCATTCTGTTACAAGCGTGAATCAACAAAATCATTTGAACATTTGCATCATATGTGCAAACCGTTTCGCATTCGGAAGTCACTTAGTGTAACGTAAAATCCAACCGATGTTCCGAGTGTTTATATATTTGTCAGTCGTCTATCTTTTACACTTGTGGTGACTGTGCCAAGTTAAATTTCCAGGTGCCGAGTGGTTTTCTTATTCAACTAGGCACTGTGCCAAGTGGAATTAAAAATTCTATCTAACTTCTAAGGCCTGTATGCTAAAACATAACATCCTAGAAATTTTCACATGTATATACTGTAAACATATTAAATATCGTATGTACATGTATTTATTATGAAGGTATATTAAATATAGACATATCCGCATAGTTAAATTTTTGCATTTTTGAAATATGCATTTTAACACAATAAGCATAATATAATTTTCACTCAGTATTTATTATTGCGCAAAACAAACAACACAAGTGAAATAAGCTAAAATTAGTACAATGCAAAAATAAATATGTTTACAGTACATAATAAGATCTATAGATCTATAAACTTACGGCAAAATTTATATGGTTAAAGAAACTAAGAACCCCAACCATACAGAATCAACACCAAAACTTAAAACTCATTCAATTTCCCAGTAGAAAATGTCATATTATCTCTGAGGTAATTACATCCCAAATGCTTATGTTGCATCATTTTCAACACAATAAAAATGTCACTGAATGTTGTATAGGCTGAAACATGACACACGTGTATATACTGTGTATATATTAAATAATCTTATCAAAGAGTACTGCTAAATTTTTACAAGTATAATTATGAAAAAAATATAATGCTGATTTTTCCATAGAACAAATAAAAAACAACTATTTTTCAACTGATACGAGTTCTTTTTTATGATATTAAAATAAATAAATGAAATGTGTCTGAAACAATCAACAGTAGACATCATAACATGCCTACATTACAATGTCACACGCTAGTTACTGAGGATTTCTGCATCCATCAGTTCTTTTCTTTTAGTGAAGATGGCAAGACTTGGTGCATAAAAAATTATCCAACTTGTTTAATAAATTCAATATTATGTGAACACTAAGATACATTACCTTATAACATCTGTATTTGTAGAGAACTAACAGAAAAATAGTCATGACAGCTATAACAGCCAGTAATATACCAGCATTAGCCAGAGATTGCCAGACTTTTGTTCCTGTAGAAGCATCAGCTTTATCGGCATCATGGAAAGGTGTGTAAATTCTGTAATAATAAAACAATATAATGTCATATAACAATATTTACATTTGTGATGTTTTATAAATATTTCATACATTTATTGTTAATTTATAAATGTAAACGTGACTTTATGATTATCCTAGTTGGGAAAAAAACCATTAAAGCAACTAATGAAGATTGAAATACAGTCTGGATCTGACCCAAGACTTGAAAGTGGGTAGCGACTGTACTTTCACCAAGCACTTGGCATTACAAAATAAAAGTCAGTTATTTTGGATAGGAACTTAAAATAAACAAGGTCCCCTGTCACAGTAGGTGTGGCACGATTAAAAAAAACCCTACTGTATAATGCCAACAGCAAAACACATAAGCGAAATTTCTGCACCTTCACCTATAGCTGGCAATGTCTCAATGTAAGTGAAATATTCTTAACTGGCACCCTAAACACCATTACTCAACTTTACTACTGAAATATGCAAATTGGTAAATAACAGTATTAATACTTATTTACTTACAAATAGCCACTCTTTTTGGTATAAAATGTGACTGAACTAACTGTTGCTACGACAACAGCCATACATAATGTCACAGGTACAAAGAGCATAATAACATGTTTAGCCCCATATAACAATGTCTCTTCTTCTTCATCTTCATGTTCCCCACTCGTACCTCTTCTTCTTGCTGGTGCTGCTGACCCCCTTGACTGCCTCTGTGTGTCACCTGGGACTGTATCAACCTGGAATATACATGTTATTATGAACAAACTAGTACAATATACTACCTTAAACTTTTTTGATGTTTTAGAAATTGTCAGGGTTAGCTCTGCCATTCGACAATTTAGCTAATTATTAATTTTTATAATTGCTGACTTAAAAAAAAAAAATAGCTTTTAACTAATAGATTTACTCTAAAGTTTTTATAATTACATTGATATACTAAAATATTTTTTTTTGTAACACAAGTATTAAAAAGTAAATCAAGTGTTATAAACTGTTAATCAAGAATGGTTAGAAGAACTACATTTCAGACATTTTTGTCACATTTAGTTTCTTAGTATAACTGGATCCTTAACATCCTGGCACTGTCAGTTTTGTCCAACTGTTGTCTCAGTGAGAAAGCACCTAAAAGTCACCACGGGTGTGCCCTAGTACAAAGCAGACATACAACAATGATCACATAGAGGTAGCCTTATGTGATCTGACTAAAACTAGCACCACAGTTTAAACAATTAAGATGTGCCAATACAACCTTACCTTAACCTTAACCTTAATGCTCTCCTCGCCAGAAGGCACATAAGGCTGCAACGCTATCTTTCCATTTTTGCCTATCTTTCGCTGCTGTAGATGGGACTCATGGCAGCTTGTCTAGGAGAAGGAAAACTCTGATTGTAACATCTGGTTTAGGGGTTAACAGTTAATCAATCGAGGCAAACCTCACTGGTCCTCCAGGTTGGGGGTTGGATGTAGGGTTAACACCCCTACTTCGTAAAAATTCTTTTTGTTACAGAAATTGTATTGAACCAATACAAACTAAAGGCTTATTTAAGACCTGCATTTATAGTGAGATAACGAAATACTATGGTACTTACAGTTCCATTTTCCTCTGGTGTTGGCCTGTTCCTTTCTAGATCTTCATAATCCTCTCTTACAACTTGCCTTCTTCCGCTTTGTGCTGCATGTGCATCCATTAATGGAGTGCGCTCAGTTTCCAACAAATCAGATTCAGAATCGTTGATGTCAGTATTTATCAGATCGGTACTCATGCAGAATGTGTAGACTGGTTTCCTTCATACATTTGTTTTGCAAGAGTAGACAATTTATGATGGTGTAAATTAAGATTTTATAGTAACACTATTCTTACCATTTACCTAAAAATATAAGATAAACACAGATTACCCAATGACTTGAAAAGAAACAGATTATACTAATATATTCTAGCCATGTGCATAAATCTCACTTAAAAATCTAGGAATACGGTAGTGTTGAAATACTCGTATCAAAATATTTTTCATCAAGGCCCATAACTGTGCCAAACATCATCAGAAAATTACAATCATCAAACTCATTTGAGACAATCATAATACATATATACATGTATATATATATATACCTACAAGTACACAGGCAATTTGATTTAAATCAGCTGAGAATTGTACATAGGCTACAAAGTGTTAACAAGATAGTAATGCCATATAGTTGTTACACTTTACATCAAGGGTCATAACTCTGTGAAACATTGATGGAATTGGTCACTATCAATTCATTCAAAAGTTGTGTTGAGTAATGGTGTTTAACGTCCCATTCAAGAATATTTCACTTATATTGAGATGTCGCCAGCTGTAGGCGAAGGTGAAGAAATTTAGCTTGTGTGTTGTGCCAATGGCATTATACAGCACGGTTCTTTATCATGTCAAAGGATCTTGTTTATTTAAAGTTTCCATATGAAAGAACAGTGACTTTCATTTCGTGATGTCGAGTGCTTGGCGAAAAAACAGTCACTACCCCTTTCAAGTCTTGGGTCAGATATGGGGTTCGGTTTCATTCAAGAAAATCTCAATAAACCGTTTCTTAGATGTATTCATTCCTTGCCAATTCAGATTTTAGTATTGACCTAAATCACGTGACTAGTCTGTAATTTAGGGCATAACAGAAATGCCAACACTGATCGGCTGGAGGGTGCTAGCGATGGACTGTATTTAAACACTTATTACACATATTTTCGAATGTATACCTGCATCAAATAATTAAAATACTTTAAACGACTATATATGTAATGACATTTTAACATCTAAATATAGTTCATAAAAATTTATCGGATATTTTTGTCTGAGGAAGTAGGAAACCCCTTTCCAGGCAAGGAGAAGTTAGATGGGGATACGCTGCTTTACTAAACTTTTGACTGCTAGATTTTCCACTTGATTAAAATGGAATTATTTATTATTAGACAAAATAAGCCAAAATACATGTATATCTGAAAGTGGTGCAAAATGTGAATTTGGTCATTCGAAATCTTGTATGCAACGATTACCTGATCACAACATGCAGCGCCGTGTCCACCGAAATTTAATGAATAAAAAAATGAGTTTATAGTCTTTTTTAAATTGCCTATATTATTTTTACAACACTTAAAAGATTTACAAATGATATTTTTAGACGAGAAATTGCCATTTTTAATTTATCACTGAAAATGATGCCATGTAGCGATTCTTCCATTGTTTACAAACGAAGCGGCAAAAAAGTGCCCTAAATTAAGTCACGTGGTGTTGAAAGTCAGGTGACACTTCGTCCGGAACTTTGTATCTCAGAAACTGTGTATACATCATTTACCTTCATTAAGGGAAACTTTGGTTCAAATTGGTTGAGAATCATAGTTTTTTGAGTAGTAACAAGGTAGTATTGACATATTTCACATTAAAGACAAACATCAAATTATGGAATGTAGCTATTATGGAGCTTATTCACAATAATTCCAAATCATTATCATGTATAATTTACACAGTAAATTTGTAGGATTGACATGGGACAGAAATATTTTTGGGCGAATCGTCTATAATTCATAACATTTGAAGATGCCTCTTATTCCTCTGACAATGAGTTTGTTTTTTCTGGGTTTATCTCAGCTTCTTTTTCTTCTTCAGGTTGGATAATCCCTCACTGGATTGAGGCACCACCTATAGGTGTATCACAGTTTTACTTTAATAAGTTTGCTTTAAACTAAAATAATTAAACTAAAAGTTCTGGTTATCTTGAACCTGAGTCTCAGCTACAGAGAGTAGGATGTAGGATACTCTATACATTTACATATAAAGCAACAAAATTTTCATACGGTTTTTATACAGATAAAAACTGAAAGTTTTTAACGGGTGTGTTGTAAACACTTACCCTAATTTCTTTGTATTTAGACAAATCAATCAAACTTTATATAGTCATAGTCAGTTGGTTTGTAGGCGGAAGTAATAGATTTCACAATCGTACCTTTGCTAAAACGTACCCATTAGGCATGAACCTCAAAAATGAATAGGGGAAAAGTATTCTGGTACCACTACTGACCATGTAAGATTAGATTTAATCGAAAATAGCCAGTCGTTTCGTTTTTTACAATTTAATCGTGTTGATTTGAAGGATCCGGAATAAGAATAAAATGAAGGGAAAACTTTAATGAGAGACAAACTAGGTTGGTTCAGTGAAATAGGGTTCGACTCTTCATGCAACTTCCGGCAAACACACACTTGACAAGGTTAGCTAAGGCCGAGTAAGTTTAAGAATGCAAATGATGTGTTTAGTCATCGAGATTTGGAGTTTCAGAATAACTATCCGGAAGAGAAGGGGTTTGGTTGTTTGCCATGAGGTCGCGTGCAATGAGGAATTCATGGCGCACCTACATTGCCTCCAGTTCATTTAGGGGGGGGGGGGGGGGGGGGGGGGGGGTTATTATAATAGATGAAACCAGTATCAAATCTACCTGAAAGACAATTAATTTTCTCATCAATATAAATTTCATTTGTTTAAACCTGATCCTTTTCGAACTTTAAAAAAACTGGAGTGTTGCTGTATATGTTTTTCTGTGATCACATAAGGGTCCCTTTTCCATTTATCTGCCAATTTATGGTTTCCTTGTATACCTACCTTCCTTACCAACACTCTATCCCCAATTTCAATCTTTGACTCTCTGACCTTGCTGTCATATATGTTTTTGTTTTTGGCAGCTATTTTATTGGCTTCCTTTTGAGCAGTTTCATAAGCAGTATGAGAGGTACATTTGCAGATGATACATTGATGTTCATTTGAATTTTTATTAATTTAATTTTTAATAACCTTTTAAGGATTGATAAAAAATAGTGACTTTTGTTAATTTTTTTCCTTGTGTGCATCATGAGTCTATTTAAAATTACATTTGTATTTTTTGTTAAAATTATTGTCTGCTGTGACCTTACTAAATATTTTGACCATTGGCATTTCAGCTGATACTTTTCATCAGCATGTTTCATCTTTCTTTTGAAATTAACCAGAACAACTTTAGAGTACTGGGCGATAGTCTCAGCATGGGATTTATGGCTTTGTTAATTTTTTATATTTATCCCCCGCTTTTCAAATAAGAGGGGCTGGGGATATTAAATTTGAGTTTGTGTCCTTCCTTTCGTGCATCTGTCCAAGATTCTTGTCTGCACCAATTCTCCAAAACTATAAAGCACTATTTCATGAAACTAAGTGAAAAGCATCAAGATTGATAGGAGATGCGCATATCGTTAACCTGAGTTGGTTTCCTAATTTTCCTAGGAGTTATTGCCCTTTGAACATAAGTGCAAATCATAAAAAAGAACTTGCTTGAAGGGGATCCTAATTCACTGAATTTTCTTGTTTGGTTTTGGTTAATCAACTATTTTTCAAAACTTTTAGATTATTTTATTTGTTT
The DNA here is from genome assembly GCA_021292105.1 of Anadara kagoshimensis. Classification (NCBI taxonomy): domain Eukaryota; kingdom Metazoa; phylum Mollusca; class Bivalvia; order Arcoida; family Arcidae; genus Anadara; species Anadara kagoshimensis. The sequence continues at coordinate 23,007,585 of CM037858.1, forward strand.
TAAAGATGATGTTGTAATCAATTTATTTCTTTATAGGTATTTGTCAAATTAGGAGTATTTATGTTGTCACAGTCATATGGAATAATGAGTCAGATTTGTAGAGGCAGATCACTGTTACAGAAATTGTATACAACAAATACACAGTTTAACAATTTTAGGTAATTTTATATAAAAAGGGTTGTTAAAGACAAATTTAGAAATTGTATGCTAAATCACAATTTGTATTAGCAGTGGATGTTGGTGAAACAGTGTTTTAACTTTTATGTCTAAGTCAATTTCTTTTTACACTGATATCGAGGTGTTAAGTTTTGGAATGTTGGAAGAAACAAGAGTACTTGGAGAAAATTGATAACATATGGTGCGTAAACATAAAAACTTTCCCACACTAGGATATGATTCACTCAAACTTGAACCTTTAGCTCATGTAGCAACTTTTCAGTAGCACCAGAACAATCAAGATAAACAAAACCATAAAAAAGGTACACAGTAAACACATTTGAGACTATTTGCTATACAACTGCCTTCTCCCTTGCTTTTGGACAAGCACTGGATGGTTCAAGAATAATTCTTAACCATGATGATTCTGACATTAACTGGTGTCCAAAAATTGAAATTTAATGGTAGTCAAAATTACAAAATTTGTGAAAATTTGGTCCTTTTTTAAGTATTTTTTTTTCTCACAAAGTTGTTAAAGTTTGTAATTTATTTTTCTATGAATTTCTTTGAAATGAGTGGCCATGTTCATAATCATGACTTTTTTTTTAGTTTAATTTTAATTTTAAATTAAAATTTTATTTGCAGCACAACCCCATGTGTGTGGGAACTTCGTAAATTGGCAAAGGTGAAAGTTGTGGACAATAGTGCATTAGGAAAAGCCGCACTTAAAGCAGGAAAATCTGCTCGGATAATTCATGTGTATAATCAGAATCATGTGGCACTTATTGGTGATAAGGTTTTAGTAGCCATTAAAGGCGAGAAGAGGAGAGCATTAGTTGTAGGTTGTAAACAAGCACAGAAATTTGGTGTTCCTAGATTTGACAGTAACAATATTGTACTACTTGATGAAACTGGCAATCCTTTAGGATCCAGAATTACCGTTCCGCTACCATCTGCAATTAAAGGGAAGGATATTAATGGAGAAATGACTAAACTTTTTTCAATTGCTCCAGCCTTTCTTTGATTTGAATAGGAATTTATAATTTTTACTACTTGATTTATTAAATTGACAAAGCCTTTCTTATTATTACTGGATATGTATTTGTGTATACAATTGAAACTGTCTAAACCACATTTTCCACTAGGAACCTAGATAGGTCTAAAGCAAACTTACCAGAGGTTCAAAATTCCCTAGGTCTGAGGTCCGGGGCCATTTGATTTAACATTGGGACTCTTGATATTAAAACTGTCCAGTGGACCTGGCAATTGTTCCTTAGCTAAGACTTTCTTTAACTTAAATAAGCAAATTTTGGTAATCTCTTTTGGTACTCCTGATAAATATTTTGTCAAAACTAAATGCAAATGTTTTAATCTAGAAGTAATATAAAAAATGACACCTTTTATTCCTAAATATCTTGAAAATTAACCAAATTATAAAGATTTGAATTTTTTTAAGATTTAAATCTTAGCTAAGGAATGATTGTGAAACCAGGGTCAGCCATTGTGCTACGTATTCTGTATGATAACATAATGGCACAAGGACCTTTCGATAATGATATTTGACTTTTTTTAAAGCTATATAAGGCCTGCCAAAAATAAAGGCATAAGATCCTGGACCTTCTATTACAATTTTAAAATATATTTTTGAACCCCTGCTTACAAATCACATGGTCAGGCCCTGTCAGGGTTTGAACCCATTACCTTCCACTTTCAGAGCGAGCACTCTACCAACTGAGCTACCATAGTGGTTATTCTGGAAATTGGGGTTATATTTTCATAAAAGGGTCAACATAATATACATGTACTGTACTTTTTTATCTATTTCATTTGAAACAGTTAGCATTGTAGTTTGTAATTCATACAAAATGGTACTTGTCATCTTTGAAAACTTTTACATTTTTAGTTTTAAGACAAAGAAAAAAGACTACATGTAGCTAGAGCTGTCATTAATAGATTGATATATCATCAATAAAAGCCATCAAAAACGATATATTCATACATTTTTGAGTATTGATATCAACAAAAATGGCCGCTATTTAATGGCTTTGTTTTAAGTATTCAATGTCACAGAGATTGAACTGTTTGTAAATGTATTATAATTACAACCCATCATTTTAATATATCTTAAAAGCAAATGACATGCAAAACAGAGTGTATATAATATTAGAAACATTTAAGACTACACCAGGCATGCCAAATATTGGTGGAAAATAATCTGTCTATAAAAGATATCACAAAAATTAAACTACCGGGTATTTTAATAATTTAATTTTTCCGATATTTTGACATATCAACTAGTCCATATATTTTTCAGCTGATATATCAATATTCAAATTCTCATCACTGACGGTTTACATGTAGGAAAATAATATTCTCAATGATCGACCAATATTGAAAAGATAGGCCAAATTTGGTCTTTTGATATTATGATTGGGACCATTTCCTTTTATTTTGAGACCAATGTCAAAGGGTCACTTCTAGATTAAATACCAATCTTGGGATAATTTTTTTTTTAAAAATTGTGTTTAAATATGAGGGTAAATAATTTAAAGATATTTTATGATACTTTTATGTTGGACTTTGGTGACTTGGCAGAGTATTACAGTCTTTAAATCAAGGAAAATGCACAAATCATGCAGTTGCAGTTGTCACTGTAGTTGATTTTTTGTACAGCGTTCACGATAGTGAACGCGTGTACATTGCTATCACTTTCTTCCAAGATATCGAGTTTCTTTGCTATGAAATTATAAGATATGAGTACACCTGGAAATAGTGCGCCTGGTAAATGAGCGTGAAAGAAATATATCTGTTTTATCGTGAGATATGTATTCTGAGACGGGTAATGCATTTGGTTACATATGCACATTTGGAATAAATTTTCGGAATACATTTCGGAATCTAGTAAAATATTGCGACGGGATGCATCTAATGGTTTGGTACATTGTTTCCTTTCCAAAAAAAAACCCATCCGTCGGATGCATAGATCGAACCCCCCCCCCCCCCCCCCCCCGAATTTTCGCTTATATTCTGTCTTGCCACAACACAATTTTCCCAACTACGCTGTACAACAGCACGACAGTGCTATGTTTATTATAAATTTGTAATTTTGAATACAAATTGATGTACATGTAGTAATTAGCAACAAGTTTCAAAACAAAATAGCAAAACCTTTGAATATCTTGAACCAAAAGGTCTACAAGCTTTATATATTGCAACTTCATAAATAGCACCAGTGCATGAAGCTCTACCAATTTTGTGAAGCCTGTTGACATAGACCTTCATTCAAGGTCATGGTAACCTTGAACAGCAAAACATTTAAACACAATGCCATGAACTTAAACATTTCAGAAACTTCATATAGATATATAGCCCTACCAATTTCGTAAATCTGATTAAATGATCTCCATTCAGGGTCACAGTGACCTTAAACAGTGAAACTTTTTTTTAAAAAAGAAACCCACTGAATTGAAAGGTCTTGAATCTTGGAACTTCCTACATAATACCAGGACATGAAACTTTAGCAGGTTAATGGAACAGTTTGGCCTTTATCAACATTTAAGGTCACAGTGACCTTAAAAGGTTAAGCACTCATACATCTTATCATGGACAGAAAGGTCTTGAATCTGGAAACATTAAATACAATGTATAACATACTAGTATTTGCACAGTTGCTTTACAAATTTTGTGAAGCAGGTTGACATTGACCTTCATTCAAGGTCACTGACCTTGAATAATAACACCTTTAAACATATTGCCATGGACAGAAAGGCATAGAAGCCTGTAAACTGCATCATCAGAGCAAAATGCCTTTCCTAGTTTGCAAAGCTGGTCGACTTTGACATTCAAAGTCACAGTAATCTATAATTATAAAATATTCTTATCAGGAATTGAAATGCATGGATTCTTGAATTACATGAAGTCAAAATTGCGAAGCTGGAGTATCTTGGCTTTCATTCAAGGTCACCCGAATAGTGAAACATTTAAGCATCTTGTCATGAACCAAAAGTCCAAGAAGTTGTAAAATTCATACACGTGAGCGAGAAGGCACATGGGTCGCTTGTTAATGCATATTCCAAATTTGCCAGCTTTAAGTTAACGGAAATGTTACTTCAAGAATTATTGTGAAACTCTGGCTAGGGGTGAGAAAATTAAATGCCTAAAATTATTAAATTTGTTGGGACAACTAAATTTGTTTATACGAGTTGCCTCTGGATAGCCAGTGCTGTATCATGCGAGTTGTTTTGATTTCCATTGAAAATTCGATTTCCCGACGGACTCCCTTTTACGTAGTCCGACTAATCAGCCTACTAACCCCCATTTAATTTTTGACTCGTTGTTAGTTGGCTGATTAGTTGGACTACCCTTTACAATATCCGACAATGTGGAAGATGTGAAGTAAGTAAATTAGGCATGTACGTAAGTAATTATTTAAACCACGTCAATTAATATAATACTGTAAGTACATTCATGACCGGAACAAGTCGGTAATCTCTGCATATGTTCATCATGTCTTGTTTTCGTATTGCATTCATTTGGTACATCGTGCTATTGTGCTGTTGGTAATTACATTGAATATTTTTTGGAAACTTTGGATAATTACTGGTTAATATGTGTCAACAAACTAAATATAACATAAAACCAATATATACTTATGCCGACACAGAAGTCATATATATCGGTTTTATTCATACACTATGTGTAGTAAAACAAGTTGAGGATATAGAAAAATCCATGAAAGGCGGCATTGTCAAAGCTTAATGTGTTCCGAGATTCTTGCAGGGGGGAACATTAAAAAGTTGACTGTGATTATGTGTTGCATCATGTTTGTCGCGTTAAAATCAATTAAAGACGCATATAATCCGAGCGTACAAATACCATTTATTTGAGCACTTGTATAAAGAAGGACGAAAATGTAAGTTTTGAAAGTTAGAAAAGCCTGCTTAGAATATGTAGGCAAAGCTTATTGTAATTCTCAAAACAGAATGTGTTGGGATATACAGGGAATGGTGAAATTTGTTGCTGAAAATCAAATAATAATAATAATTACTAGTATAAAAAATGAAAAACAAATAAATAAGAATAAATAAAAGTTTCTGAAAATGAACTTACCAGAATATATTGCCGGTATGGACCAAAACCTCTTGTTTTATTCTTCGGTTTCATTGGGGATGTTGCTCTAGTCATTAAGTGTGCCCAATAGCTAAGGCAGACAAAGAACATGTCAAAACACACAAAAATACAGTAAGAAACAAGGACGGTAGATACACACAATAAGAAAACGAAACAACAGATAAATACATATTTTGACCATTGATTATGATGACACCTGCACTTGACTTTGGGCGGACTATATGGTTATACTGGCATAAAATTACACAAAAACAGAGAACTGACATGGATTAGTGTGTTTGTTTTTAATTATACATTTATATAAAAACGTCTTGGAAATCGACCGGGGTTACATTTACAGGGTTCGTACAGGCCTGAAAAGTCCTTAAATCTTGGAGATTGCCCTAAAAAGACCCTAAAACAAATCTGACTCTAAAAAGCCGTTGAATTTATCCTGAAGGCACTAAAAAGCCATTGAATTTGGCCAGTTGGGTGTCTGTATTTGGATGCGAACAGGCTAATGAAAATAAATAAATAAATAAATAAATTTATTTATTATTAACTTTTCTGAGGTTTGAAATGAGTGATTAAGGATAACAGGCCCTCCCGAACGCCCAACTTCAACCTACAATTTCAAGTGTCGTTACTATTTCTTTGATAAAATTATCCCTCTAATTAGGCCTTCAATTTGCAAATAAGACCCTGAAAAGACCCTAAAAAGCCCTTAAATTTGGACTCCAAATGTCTGTGCGAACCCGATTTTAAAAATGCATGTATACCCTATACTAATATATAGGACATACCATGTAAATATTTAAGTCAAATGGGTATCGTTTCAGTTCTGATTTGTTTTTATTATTGCGTAATAATATAAAGCCCATAAAATTTATAAAAAATTGTGCTGATTGAAACTGTCATAACTTAATCTTTATTGTGTCATTTGTAATCGGCAGCACGGAGTACAGACCGGGTTCACTTTATATAACTGCAACATAATGGGACGGGTTTAAGAGTATTAAATGTCCCTGATTATATAATATAACGAGGATATCAGTTCCGGTCTAATTTAAACCTGACCATTGGACCAAACATGCCTGTACGAAAGCTTGTCGATAGAGCCGGAGAATCAATCACAGTGATCGATATAGACGGGTTTTGTATTTTTAATTGGCCAATGGATAATATAGAAGACAACTTTAGATCGATTCCAAACTGGACAACACGTGACTCGGACATTTACCTGTGTACCTACCCCAAATCAGGTATGGTGTCATGACCGGGACAGTCTGATAGCGGCCGTTAGTCAATATATGACCTAAATACTTTATTCGTAAACTTTATATTGAAGTTTTAGGGAGAAATTGTCCTGTGATCGATTATCTAAAGCGTGGATCGCCTGTCTCAGCCCAGGTTCGAATCCCAATCGGCCACATAGATCCTAGTGTGAAATATTTTGTCAGTTCGCTCGTCGAAGGTCCGTAGTTATCTCCAGTTACTCTGGTTTCCTCCTTCGCCACTCATTATTGGAACGACTATCGGAGCAACTGTGCTTATGACAAATTTAATAAAATGCAATCTAATAAAGTTTAATAATGTTTGATAACACACGTGGCGGGTGTAGCTAGTTAAACAAGCGGTGCTTGTACTTCCTAAACACCCGGTCTCACTTCCCAGCTGGCGGAAGTTTACGTGTTTTACTTAATTTGCCAATTTTCAAAGTTTCAACTTTGTTTTGGGGTTCACGGCTTTTGGACATGGATTGGTATGTTTGTTTTTAATTGTTCACTTACTTGAGCGTAACCGTATGCCTATGCGCAATTTATCGAAAGGAACAGTTTGTCACTATTTGGCAGACTCATAACGGCAACGTTGTATTGTGTGCAAAAATAGTTTATAGTAATTTTGGATGCGAAAAGAAATTTCCTATTACTTTCATCAATTAAGTGAAAAATACCTAATGTTATTCAAGTTTAAATATGGGTATTGGTATTCATCATCACAAGCACACGATGCTTTCTTACTAACTCCTAAATTAGTCGAAATGAACATGTGGTTTTTATGTAAAGTTGGCCAGCATAACGGGTTAGACTGTTAGACTACTCAGCTCCTGATAAATATGAACATTTATTATATAAATGGATTTTACACAGCTCGACTAGCATAGTTTTGGTTGAAGTTAGAAACAAAGGTCCATTTAAACTCAAGTCTTAAGAACAGCTAAGGAACATCTTAGCTAAGGAATGAAGGCTGCTCACCTTAGATGGTCTTTATATAGAGGTGGTCACTATAACAGATTTTACTGTAAATATGAAAATATTGCAGGTTTACACTGGACATGGGAGACCATTAAGATGCTAATACAGGGTAATGCAAATAGAATTCTACTTCCTCACACACCGACAATGGAATTTTTGACACAAGAGGAATTTGATCAGATGCAATCACCTAGAGTTATTACAACACACTTACGACTGAATCAGTTACCCTCTGATCTAGTGGCACAGAAGTGTAAAATAGTCATGTGTCATCGGAATCCAAAAGATGTCATGGTGTCATTCTACCATCACCATAAGGCCCTCAAACAGTATGAGTACAGTGGGAAGTGGGAGAACTACTTCAACAGATTCATGGAGGGATTAAGTATGACTTATAAATTTTAATACATTCTAACCTGCCTTTAAAGTCCACCCAAGAGAACCAGGTTTTATTGTCATTATGAGCAGGTGTCTCTTATAAGGAGATTCAAATATTATAAATAAAGAACAATTGGAATAACATTTTACTGGCCTTTAAAAGCAATTGGCCCTTATATATAGGTTTAAATAAATAGAAAAAGAGCAATTGGAATAAAATTTACTGGCCTTTGAAAGCAGATGACCCTTATATAGAGGTTGTCATTAAGGCAGGATGGACTGTAGTTATCCAAAATTGCAAACTTTTGTTAAATCAATACTCTATTAAAATCTTTTGGAATTGAAAAAAAAAAAAACATTTTTCTCTTGAAACTACATTTTTAACGAACAAAGTAGGTACAGTTAGCAGAAAAGAAATGGGCTGCTCTGAAGTGCAATGACTTGTAACCTCACGGAACACATTTGTCTCGCATTATTGCTATGATGTATTACGCAAAAGGTTTCGTCTTTTTAGGATAATATTAGTGTTTAAATCAAGAGTTTTTGGAGAAACTGTCATATACCATTTTTTGAATTTAATCATAAAATACATTAAAAAAATGGTACATGTATATGACAAAACAAACATCTAATCACACATATTAATATATTATAGCGTGTTAAAATTAAGCAAATTTTCTCTCTTTTTTAATACAGATTGGTGATTTTATATATACATGTATGACTATTTAAATCGATTAATTGATGGAACATATATGATGCTTTATTAAGGCGCCCAAACAAAGTTTGGCGACTTATTGTTTTTGCACCGTTTCTTATTATTATTATTAAGGCGCCCAAACAAAGTTTGGCGACTTATTGTTTTTGCACCGTTTCTTATTAAGGCGCCCAAACAAAGTTTGGCGACTTATTGTTTTTGCACCGTTTCTTATTATTATTAAGGCGCCCAAACAAAGTTTGGCGACTTATTGTTTTTGCACCGTTTCTTATTATTATTATTATTATTATTCTTCCTCTTCTTCTTCTTCTTCCGGCCATGAACTTGTCCAACCAATTTCTCGAAGACCGTTGGTTCAATCTTAACCAAACTTCACATGAAGGTTGATCCCCATCTCCTTCCCCAGAGGCCGAGGTAAAATGCCCATGGGGTCATTAGGGGAGGGGCAGGAGGGCGGGGTCTTAAAAACAATAATGATCATTTTTGCCATTTATACTTTATTTGTACTATAAAACCATATATATTCATGATCAGTGTCTCAAGATGCACAAGTCTGTATCAGTAGATTTTCCCTGTGGTATCAGGGAGGGGTGGGGATGGGCGTGGCAGTGTGCTAACTTTTAAACGGTTGAGATCCCCACCCATAAACTATATATTTTCTGGTTCTACATAAAAAGTTGAATAGAGTGATACTAAAGAAAATCCAACGGGGTCATTCCTGATGGAGGGTGGGGACGGGCGGGGCTTGGTACTAACTTTTAAATGGTTGATATCCCACCCTGAAACTATATATTTTCCGGTTCTGTTTTAAAAGTTGAATAGAGTGATACTGAAGAAATGCCCATGGCGTTTTCCAGAGGAGGACAGGGACAGGCGGGGCTGGGTACTAACTTTTGATCAGTTGAGATCCCCACCCCTAACATATATATTTTCTTATTCTTTATGAAAAGTTGAATAGATTGATACTTAAGTAAACCCATATGGTCATTCAATAGGAGGGTGGAGACAGGTAGGTCTAGGTACTAACTTTGAGATCCCCACCCTCAAACTATAGTTTTCTTCATGGGATGGTTGCTATCATTTTGTTTAAGAATTAAAACAATAAGCATGAATTTTCATTGTTTAGGATACTTAAGTAATCACTGATCCATGTCCAAAAGCTCTCAAGCTAAATCTGTTTTTATAAGCAACACTAATGGTCAGTTATCCCTGTGGCATGATTCATTCAATTCGATAGAGTAGCTGCATTTAGTTGTCAATATGATATGACATGGGTAAATGCTTGGATTAATTTAAAATCAAACATCATTAGCTCATCAAAACAACAGGTTGTGATATCGGGTATAGGTGATGTCAATCAACTTTGCCTATTGTTTGAATTTCAACCAATTGGATTCATGTACTACTTCTATATATAAAATTAAATCTCAATATTACAAGTTTAAAATTCTTGATTTTTATTCGTTTGGGCGCCTTATTTGTAATGATGCATCCATCATTACATTAGTACTCGTTATTATTGTTATTATTCTTCCTCTTCTTCTTCTTCCGGCCATAAACTTGTCCAACCAATTTCTCGAAGACCGTTGGTCCAATCTTAAATAAACTTCACATGAAGGTTGATCCCCATCTCCTTCCCTGGAGGCCGAGGTAAAATGCCCATGGGGTCATTAGGGGAGGGGCAGGAGGGCGGGGTCTTAAAAACAATAATGATCAATTTTGCCATCTATATTTTATTTTGTACTATAAAACCATATATATTCATGATCAGTATCTCAAGATGCACAAGTCTATATCAGTAGATTTTCCCTGCGGTATCAGTGAGGGGTGGGGATGGGCGGGGCAGTGTGCTAACTTTTAAACGGTCGAGATCCCCACCCATAAACTATATATTTTCTGGTTCTACATAAAAAGTTAAATAGAGTGATGCTAAAGAAAATCCCATGGGGTCATTCCTGATGGAGGGTGGCGACGGGCGGGGCTTGGTTCTAACTTTTAAATGGTTGATATCCCACCCTGAAACTATATATTTTTCGGATCTGTTTTAAAAGTTGAATAGAGTGATACTGAAGAAATGCCCATGGCGTTTTCCAGAAGAGGGCAGGGACAGGCGGGGCTGGGTACTAACTTTTGATCAGTTGAGATCCCCACCCTTAACATATATATTTTCTTATTCTTTAGGAAAAGTTAAATAGATTGATACTAAAGTAAACCCATATGGACATTCCAATAGGAGGTTGGGGACAGGTAGGTCTAGGTACTAACTTTGAGATCCCCACCCTCAAACTACATGCTATCATTTTGTTTAAGAATTAAAACAATAAGCATGAATTTTCATTGTCAAGGATACTTAAGTAATCACTGATCCATGTCTAAAAGCTTTTAAGCTTAATCTTTTTATAAGCAACACTAATGGTCATTTGTCCCTGGGGCATGATTTATTATTCAATTCGATAGAGTACCTGCATTTAGTTATCAGTATGACATTATATGGGTAAATGCCTGGATTAATTTAAAATCAACACATCATTAGCTCATCAAAACAATGGTTTGTGATATTGGGTATAGGTGATGTCAATCAACTTTGCCTATTGGATTCATGTACTACTTCTCTATATAAAATTAAATCTTAAAATGAAAAAAATATTACAAGTTTAAAATTTCTCAACAGTTTTTCTATTGTGTGTAGAACTTATTTAAAGGTTTAAAATTTCAGCCGTTGCCATGGAAATGGAAAAAAAGCAACAAAAGTACAAGTTCTAATATGTGTTTTGAATACAGGGTTTGATTTTTATTCGTTTGGGCGCCTTATTTGTAATGATGCATCCATCATTACATTAATACTCGTTATTATTATTATTATTTATTATTCCTCTTCTTCTCTTCCGGCCATGAACTTGTCCAACCAATTTCTCGAAGACCGTTGGTCCAATCGTAACCAAACTTCACATGAAGGTTGACCCCATCTCCTTCCCCAGAGGCCGAGGTAAAATGCCGATGGGATCATTAGGGGAGGGACAGGAGGGCGTGGTCTTAAAAACAATAATGATCAATTTTGCCATTTATACTTTATTTTGTACTATAAAACCATATATATGCATGATCAGTGTCTCAAGATGCACAAGTCTATATCAGTAGATTTTCCCTGCTGTATCAGGGAGCGGTGGGGATGGGCGGGGCAGTGTGCTAACTTTTAAACGGTTGAGATCCCCACCCATAAACTATATATTTTCTGGTTCTACATAAAAAGTTGAATAGAGTGATTAAAACAATAAGCATGAATTTTCATTGTCAAGGGTACTTAAGTAATCACTGATCCATGTCTAAAAGCTCTCAAGCTAAATCTTTTTATAAGCAACACTAATCAATTATAATAACAGTATTTATTAATAATACTATTACATGAATATATTATATATTTGTAATAAGTTATTTATAATATGTTTACTACTACTATATGTAATAACTTTTCGGTCCTTCCGACCAGATTATTTATTTTCAATTTCGACTATTATAATGTCTTGTCATGTCACATATGCATGTATTTGTTTATGTGCTATAAGTATTATTTGTATACTTTATGCTAATAAAGTTTATTATAATGGTCAGTTATCCCTGGGGCATGATTTATTATTCAATTCGATAGAGTAACTGCATTTAGTTATTAATATGACATCATATGGGTAAATACTTGGATTAATTTAAAATCATCACATCATTAGCTCATCAAAAGAATGGTTTGTGATATGGGTATAGGTGATGTCAATCAACTTTGCCTATTGTTTGAATTTCAACCGATTGGATTCATGTACTACTTCTCTATATAAAATTAAATCTTAAAATGAAAAGAATATTACAAGTTTAAAATTTCTCAATAGTTTTTCTATTGTATGTAGAACTTATTTAAAGGTTTAAAATTTTCAGCCGTTGCCATGGAAATGGATAAAAGCAACAAAAGTACAAGTCCTTATATGTGTTCTGAATACAGGGTTTGATTTTTATTCGTTTTGGGCGCCTTATTTGTAATGATGCATCCATCATTACATTAGTACTCGTTATTAAGGCGTCCAAACAAAGTTTGGCGACTTATTGTTTTTGCACCGTTTCTTATTATTATTAAGGCGCCCAAACAAAGTTTGGCGACTTATTGTTTTTGCACCGTTTCTATTATTATTATTATTATTATTATTTATTATTATTATATTATTATTATTATTTTTATTATTCTTCCTCTTCTTCTTCTTCCGGCCATGAACTTGTCCAACCAATTTCTCGAAGACCGTTGGTCCAATCTTAACCAAACTTCACATGAAGGTTGATCCCATCTCCTTCCCCAGAGGCCGAGGTAAAATGCCCATGGGGTCATTAGGGGAGGGGCAGGAGGGCGGGGTCTTAAAAACAATAATGATCAATTTTGCATTTATACTATTTTGTACTATAAAACCATATATATTCATGATCAGTGTCTCAAGTACAAGTCTGTATCAAGATTTTCCCTGGGTATCAGGGAGGGTGGGGATGGGGGGGCAGTGTGCTAACTTTTAAACGGTTGAGATCCCCACCCATAAACTATATATTTTCTGGTTCTACATGAAAAGTTGAATAGAGTGATACTAAAGAAAATCCCATGGGGTCATTCTGATGGAGGGTGGGGACGGGCGGGGCTTGGTACTAACTTTTAAATGGTTGATATCCCACCCTGAAACTATATATTTTCGGTTCTGTTTTAAAGTTGAATAGATGATACTGCAGAAATACAAATGACGTTTTCCAGAGGAGGGGGGACAGGCGGGGCTGGGTACTAACTTTTGATCAGTTGAGATCCCCACCCCTAACATATATATTTTCTTATTCTTTATGAAAAGTTGAATAGATTGATACTAAAGTAAACCCATATGGCATTCCAATAGGAGGTGGAGACAGGTAGGTCTAGGTACTAACTTTGAGATCCCCACCCTCAAACTACAGTTTTCTTCATGGGCTGGTTGCTATCATTTTGTTTAAGAATTAAAACAATAAGCATGAATTTTCATTGTCAAGGATACTTAAGTAATCACTGATCCATGTCTAAAAGCTCTCAAGCTAAATCTTTTTATAAGCAACACTAATGGTCAGTTATCCCTGGGGCATGATTTATTATTCAATTCGATAGAGTAGCTGCATTTAGTTATCATATGACATTATATGGGTAAATGCTTGGATTAATTTAAAATCAACACATCATTAGCTCATCAAAACAATGGTTTGTGATATTGGGTATAGGTGATGTCAATCAACTTTGCCTATTGTTTGAATTTCAACCAATTGGATTCATGTACTACTTCTCTATAAAATTAAATCTTAAAATGAAAAAATATTACAAGTTTAAAATTTCTCAACAGTTTTTCTATTGTATGTAGAACTTATTTAAAGGTTTAAAATTTTCAGCCGTTGCCATGGAAATGGAAAAAAGCAACAAAAGTACAAGTCCTAATATGTGTTTGAATACAGGGTTTGATTTTTATTCGTTTGGGCGCCTTATTTGTAATGATGCATCCATCATTACATTAGTACTCGTTATTATTATTGTTATTATTCTTCCTTCTTCTTCTTCTTCCGGCCATGAACTTGTCCAACCAATTTCTCGAAGACCGTTGGTCCAATCTTAACCAAACTTCACATGAAGGTTGATCCCCATTCCTTCCCTGGAGGCCGAGGTAAAATGCCCATGGGGTCATTAGGGGAGGGGCAGGAGGGCGGGGTCTTAAAAACAATAATGATCAATTTTGCCATCTATACTTTATTTTGTACTATAAAACCATATATATTCATGATCAGTATCTCAAGATGCACAAGTCTATATCAGTAGATTTTCCCTGCGGTATCAGGGAGGGGTGGGGATGGGCGGGGCAGTGTGCTAACTTTTAAACGGTTGAGATCCCCACCCATAAACTATATATTTTCTGGTTCTACATAAAAAGTTGAATAGAGTGATGCTAAAGAAAATCCCATGGGGTCATTCCTGATGGAGGGTGGGGACGGGCGGGGCTTGGTTCTAACTTTTAAATGGTTGATATCCCACCCTGAAACTATATATTTTTCGGTTCTGTTTAAAAGTTGAATAGAGTGATACTGAAGAAATGCCCATGGCGTTTTCCAGAGGAGGGCAGGGACAGGCGGGGCTGGGTACTAACTTTTGATCAGTTGAGATCCCCACCCTAACATATATTTTCTTATTCTTTATGAAAAGTTGAATAGATTGATACTAAAGTAAACCCATATGGACATTCCAATAGGAGGTTGGGGACAGGTAGGTCTAGGTACTAACTTTGAGATCCCCACCCTCAAACTACAGTTTTCTTCATGGGCTGGTTGCTATCATTTTGTTTAAGAATTAAAACAATAAGCATGAATTTTCATTGTCAAGGATACTTAAGTAATCACTGATCCATGTCTAAAAGCTTTTAAGCTAAATCTTTTTATAAGCACACTAATGGTCAGTTGTCCCTGGGGCATGATTTATTATTCAATTCGATAGAGTAGCTGCATTTAGTTATCAGTATGACATTATATGGGTAAATGCTTGGATTAATTTAAAATCAACACATCATTAGCTCATCAAAACAATGGTTTGTGATATTGGGTATAGGTGATGTCAATCAACTTTGCCTATTGTTTGAATTTCAACCAATTGGATTCATGTACTACTTCTCTTATAAAATTAAATCTTAAAATGAAAAAATATTACAAGTTTAAAATTTCTCAACAGTTTTTCTATTGTATGTAGAACTTATTTAAAGGTTTAAAATTTTCAGCCGTTGCCATGGAAATGGAAAAAAGCAACAAAAGTACAAGTCCTAATATGTGTTTGAATACAGGGTTTGATTTTTATTCGTTTGGGCGCCTTATTTGTAATGATGCATCCATCATTACATTAGTACTCGTTATTATTAGTTATTATTCTTCCTCTTCTTCTTCTTCTTCCGGCCATGAACTTGTCCAACCAATTTCTCGAAGACCGTTGGTCCAATCTTAACCAAACTTCACATGAAGGTTGATCCCCATCTCCTTCCCAGAGGCCGAGGTAAAATGCCCATGGGGTCATTAGGGGAGGGGCAGGAGGGCGGGGTCTTAAAAACAATAATGATCAATTTTGCCATCTATACTTTATTTTGTACTATAAAACCATATATATTCATGATCAGTATCTCAAGATGCACAAGTCTATATCAGTAGATTTTCCCTGCGGTATCAGGGAGGGGTGGGGGGGGGGGCGGGGCAGTGTGCTAACTTTTAAACGGTTGAGATCCCCACCCATAAACTATATATTTTCTGGTTCTACATAAAAAGTTGAATAGAGTGATGCTAAAGAAAATCCCATGGGGTCATTCCTGATGGAGGGTGGGGACGGGCGGGGCTTGGTTCTAACTTTTAAATGGTTGATATCCCACCCTGAAACTATATATTTTTCGGTTCTGTTTTAAAAGTTGAATAGAGTGATACTGAAGAAATGCCCATGGCGTTTTCCAGAGGAGGGCAGGGACAGGCGGGGCTGGGTACTAACTTTTGATCAGTTGAGATCCCCACCCTAACATATATATTTTCTTATTCTTTATGAAAAGTTGAATAGATTGATACTAAAGTAAACCCATATGGACATTCCAATAGGAGGTGGGGACAGGTAGGTCTAGGTACTAACTTTGAGATCCCCACCCTCAAACTACAGTTTTCTTCATGGGCTGGTTGCTATCATTTTGTTTAAGAATTAAAACAATAAGCATGAATTTTCATTGTCAAGGATACTTAAGTAATCACTGATCCATGTCTAAAAGCTTTTAAGCTAAATCTTTTTATAAGCACACTAATGGTCATTTGTCCCTGGGGCATGATTTATTATTCAATTCGATAGAGTAGCTGCATTTAGTTATCAGTATGACATTATATGGGTAAATGCTTGGATTAATTTAAAATCAACACATCATTAGCTCATCAAAACAATGGTTTGTGATATTGGGTATAGGTGATGTCAATCAACTTTGCCTATTGTTTGAATTTCAACCAATTGGATTCATGTACTACTTCTCTATATAAAATTAAATCTTAAAATGAAAAAATATTACAAGTTTAAAATTTCTCAACAGTTTTTCTATTGTGTGTAGAACTTATTTAAAGGTTTAAAATTTTCAGCCGTTGCCATGGAAATGGAAAAAAGCAACAAAAGTACAAGTTCTAATATGTGTTTTGAATACAGGGTTTGATTTTTATTCGTTTGGGCGCCTTATTTGTAATGATGCATCCATCATTACATTAGTACTCGTTATTATTGTTATTATTCTTCCTCTTCTTCTTCCGGCCATGAACTTGTCCAACCAATTTCTCGAAGACCGTTGGTCCAATCTTAACCAAACTTCACATGAAGGTTGATCCCCATCTCCTTCCCGGAGGCCGAGGTAAAATGCCCATGGGGTCATTAGGGGAGGGGCAGGAGGGCGGGGTCTTAAAAACAATAATGATCAATTTTTTATCTATACTTTATTTTGTACTATAAAACCATATATATTCATGATCAGTATCTCAAGATGCACAAGTCTATATCAGTAGATTTTCCCTGCGGTATCAGGGAGGGGTGGGGATGGGCGGGGCAGTGTGCTAACTTTTAAACGGTTGAGATCCCCACCCATAAACTATATATTTTCTGGTTCTACATAAAAAGTTGAATAGAGTGATGCTAAAGAAAATCCCATGGGGTCATTCCTGATGGAGGGTGGGGACGGGCGGGGCTTGGTTCTAACTTTTAAATGGTTGATATCCCACCCTGAAACTATATATTTTCCGGTTCTGTTTTAAAAGTTGAATAGAGTGATACTGAAGAAATGCCCATGGCGTTTTCCAGAGAGGGCAGGGACAGGCGGGGCTGGGTACTAACTTTTGATCAGTTGAGATCCACCCTAACATATATATTTTCTTATTCTTTATGAAAAGTTGAATAGATTGATACTAAAGTAAACCCATATGGACATTCCAATAGGAGGTTGGGGACAGGTAGGTCTAGGTACTAACTTTGAGATCCCCACCCTCAAACTACATTTTCTTCATGGGCTGGTTGCTATCATTTTGTTTAAGAATTAAAACAATAAGCATGAATTTTCATTGTCAAGGATACTTAAGTAATCACTGATCCATGTCTAAAAGCTTAAGCTAAATCTTTTTATAAGCAACACTAATGGTCATTTGTCCCTGGGGCATGATTTATTATTCAATTCGATAGAGTAGCTGCATTTAGTTATCAGTATGACATTATATGGGTAAATGCTTGGATTAATTTAAAATCAACACTTAATTAGCTCATCAAAACAATGGTTTGTGATATTGGGTATAGGTGATGTCAATCAACTTTGCCTATTGTTTGAATTTCAACCAATTGGATTCATGTACTACTTCTCTATATAAATTAAATCTTAAAATGAAAAAATATTACAAGTTTAAAATTTCTCAACAGTTTTTCTATTGTGTGTAGAACTTATTTAAAGGTTTAAAATTTTCAGCCGTTGCCATGGAAATGGAAAAAAGCAACACAAGTACAAGTTCTCATATGTGTTTTGAATACAGGGTTTGATTTTTATTCGTTTGGGCGCCTTATTTGTAATGATGCATCCATCATTACATTAGTACTCGTTATCATGTAACATTCCTCGAGTAAAACCAACGTTACTGGACATCTCTGGCAATGGGATTCGCAACTGTAACAGATGCTGCCCTATAAGGTACATGCATACGCGGAATGTATGTTGCATCTTAAAGATGTTCCCGTAAAATCTACGTTATTTCGCGGCAAGCAGCGTGAACGTTTCCAAAAACGTTACTTATAACAAACGTTCAAAGTATGCACGAGTCACTGGCGAACCCATCTCTTTAGTAAAAAAAATTAATAATCTTGACATGTCGGACATGAAACCCAATATTTACGTAACTTATTGATCATTTATTTGTCTTTTTTTAATTAGTTGATTTTGGATCCTGGTTTGATTATATGAAGTATTGGGAGAACGTTATAAATGATAACCCGGACCTAAACATACACATCATGTACTACGAAGATCTGAAACAGGTACCCCCTATCTCTCTCTCTCATTCTCTCTGTGTACATACATATCTACACACGTCATGTACTACGAAGATCTGAAACAGGTACACACACACACACTCTCTCTCTCCCTAACCCGGACCTAAACATACAAATCATTTTCTACGAAGACCCGAAACAGGTACCCTATCTCTCTCTCTCTCTCTCTCTCTCTCTCTCTGTATGTTTGTGTGTGTGTAACCCGGACCTAAACATACACATCATGTACTACGAAGATATGAAACAGGTACCTCCTCTCTCTCTCTCTCTCTCTCTGTGCATATCTACACACGTCATGTACTACAGGTATATATAGTCAATGCTTTTGTAGCTATGCTCACGCACAGACACAGATCAAAGCATAAATAAAAGTGAACACACACACACACACACACACACACGCGCGCGCACACACACACACACACACACCACACACACACACACACACTGAATGACTACACGTTCACACTAGTACTAGAAGCAAGACAGTAAGTGATTATGATTTTTCTTAGTCGTCATGATTTTTTTTTATTTACCATCTACATGTGATGTTGCGTTATTTTATATCTACACATGGCCAGTGTTCAGTAAAGGTTCTTTATAGTGTAAAGCCTACTGTGACACATGACATTGGTTTTAATGTTCCATCTGAAAATACAAAATTGCAGACATATCAGGCAACATAATTCTGTAGATGGAAGTAATACAACATTCAAGTTCTATCTGTCTATTGAAATCTTTTTGTCGTTCCTAGTAAAGATTTGCAGTTGTTACCAACCATCAAAGACTGTAACATCTGTTTGATGGTAAGATGTTTATAAATGTAAGGATTGGCCAGAAGCTTCTCGCTATGAGTAACAATCGGGGTAAATCAATCTCCTGATCAGACCATGTAGTTGCTACGGAGTTCGGCTTTATGTTTTCAAAAATCTGCCAAATCCATAGAAATTGGGACGTCATTGGGTCAAAATTTCTGTAGAAACAGTATTTTGCCGCTAAAATGTAGTCGATTACCTTGGTAATTAAATGATCCGGTCTGTTATCGTACCGTGCCAACCAGAGTACAAAAAAAAAAAAAAAAAAAAAAAAAAACCGATACACACCATCTTTCTGGACTTTGCACGATTATTTCTTCAGATGTTCTTCTTTGTCAATTAATTTTATCGATGTCTTTATTTTAAGAATGGAAACGAACAAATAAAAAGAGTTGCTGATTTCCTAGGTATCCAGTGTGATAATAGACTAATCGAGGGGATACATGATATGTGCAGCTTTAACAAGATGAAGCCGGATAAGGATAGGATAGCAAACAAAGATATAAAAAGCGACGACGGTTCATCATTTTATAGAAAGGGTAATGATAAAGTATAGTGTAGACCTGTCGAAAGTTAACAATAAGCTAACGAAAAAGGAGTCACCGCACGGTTACCGTATGGCCGTGATATGGATAGCCACTGGTCAAAAATGCTGCCGAGAGATATACAGCAGCTTCTGAAAAGCTGCCGGGATATGGCAAACGAGGGACCTAGATGAGCTGTCAATTTGGCACTAATTCGTTAGTGATGCCTCTGTATCCAGGGTTGCCTTGGATACATTTGAAGTCTCATACTGTAACCGAACTTTTATTCGCGTGCGATTAACTTTCGCGTATTTCGCGAGGCCAAAATAATTGCGAATGTTAAATGCCGTGCATTTTTTTCCGAAAATGCTTACAATAATGCCAAATATTTAGGTTAAGTCCATATCGCGAAAGTTTATAGTCGCGAATTAGTTTTGATAAGAGAATCGCGAAAGTTAATATCCGCGAATAAAAGGTGATTTACAGTAGTTCCATGTTCCTTTCACTCAATTTTGATTACACACGTGACGGATATAGCTGTGAAGCTAGCTAAACCTTGCTTACTCTTCCGAAGCACATAGCCTCACTTCCCTATTGGAAGTCCATATGTTTAACCTAACTTGTAAGTTTCAAGGTTTTAACTTTGCCTCTGGATTGTGATTCGGACATGGATTAGTATGTTTGTTGTTTTTTAATGTGATCTACTTAATGTGTAACTTTAGATAGGTATGTACTTTGATTATTTGTGTTATCTTACCTTCTGAACACTATGTTTTTGTATTTTATTTTGTCCCATACGGGTCATTTTCCGCGGTGGATTGGGTGGGGTGGGTTAATGATTTCTCAATTTTGAATCAAATACATTACTTTTAGCACTCTTTAATTAATGTCAAGTTAATTAAAGTTTCTTAAAGTAACTTGATATGTGCTTGATGTGCTAAGGCTGTGGCACCGTACATGTTCAGTGTGGTTTTTCTGTTTCATTTGTTGTTTTTTCTTTCATTTTTAGGGGTAACTGGAGACTGGAAGAACTGGTTTACAGTGGCACAGAATGAATACTTCAACAAAATATTCGAAGAAACAATGAAAAATACAAAACTTAGATTTACCTTTGAATAACTATCCGAAAGCATTAGTATCATATTCGTTTTGTGTTGTTTTATTTCTTTAAATATGCGTGTTTTATGGACTAATAATCAATTGGAACCTACAATAGTACAGTTTAACAATCACAGCTAATAATGTAAACCAAATAGCTTATCATCTGTGTGATTTAATTAACCAGAACCACAGTTAATAACGTAAACCGAATAGCTTACCATCTCTGGTTTGATGGACCAGAACCAAAGCCAATAATGTAAACCAAATAGCTTACCATCTCTGGTTTGATGGACCAGAACCAAAGCCAATAATGTAAACCAAATAGCTTACCATCTCTGGTTTGATGGACCAGAACCAAAGCCAATAATGTAAACCAAATAGCTTACCATCTCTGATTTGATGAACCAGAACTAAAGCCAATAATGTAAACCGAATAGCTTACCATCTCTGGTTTGATGGACAAGAACCAAAGCCAATATTGTAAACCAAATAGCTTACCACCTCTGGTTTGATGGACCAGAACCAAGGCTAATAATGTAAACAAAATAGCTTACCATCTCTGATTTGATGGACCAGAACCATGGCTAATAATGTAAACCAAATAGCTTACCATCTCTGGTTTGATGGGCCAGAACCAAAGCCAATATTGTAAACCAAATAGCTTACCACCTCTGGTTTGATGAACCAGAACCAAAGCCAATAATGTAAACCAAATAGCTTACCATCTCCGCTTTGATTGGAGATGTTCTTCTACAGGACATTTTAAGGTAGACAAATAATTTGGTTTTAATAATTGAGTGAATAATGGTGTTTAATATCCCAATCAAGAATATTTCACTTATATCGAAACGTCGCCAACTATAGGCGAAAGTACAGAAATGTTGTCTGTGTGTACATGTTGCGCTGACGGCATTGTACAGCAGCGTTCTTTATAATGTCACGGTAGGGCCTCGTTTATTTTAAGTTCCCATCCGAAAGATGGTCTTCATATAGAGTTGAGTAATTGTGTTTAATGTCCCAGTAAAGAATATTTCATAATATATATATATATATAATTTATGTCGAGACGTCGCCAGTTATAGACATAGATGTAGAAATTTTACCTGTGCGTTGCGCTGGGTGCAATATACAGCAGGATTCATTATCGTACCACACCAAACGTGACACCGGACCAAGTTTATTTTAATTTTCAATCCGGAAGAAGCATGACTTTTATTTCGTAATGCCGAGTGTTTGTCGAAAGAACAGTCACTCGGATCATGCCCGGCCGGGGTTCGAACACATGACCCAACACTTACGGAGCACTCTACCAAATCAGCTACCGCATTGGTTTGGGTCTTAATAGATTTCTTTCTAACAATTCGCGACTGTCTAGCAAGAGCTACTTATTTGCGTTTCAGATATGCTGTGCAAGTAGAATCGAATTAATAGTCAGCAATCATTTTACCAATGAAACTTGTGCCATAGTGAGTGTACAAAGGGGAAACTGCATCAATATTATTAATATGGCGATCATATGCTAGCTTATAACTCAAGTTACTAAATTGTATATATTAAAACAACCTTGTTCTAATGTGTTGTAATGCCTGAAAAGAGTCAATGACCTAAGTTTAAAGTCGATGAACTAAAACCTTTTTTCAAATAAAACACTCTCGGTGGGTTAACAGAGCAAGGTTGTTTTTCCGACTTGCTGCAGTCATGCCTGACATAAAATTAACAGATTCCTCTGGTGAGACACTGACCGTTACTGATGTTGATGGCTATTGTATGTGTAGATGGCCAGGGTTGGACCTCGAAGGGAACCTCCGGACTATTAAAACATGGAAAGCAAGAGACGATGATGTTATTTTAGCTGCATATCCCAAATCAGGTTAGTTTTGTTGTTTTGGGGGCGGAGTATTTTATTTATTTATTTTTTAAGCCTGTATATTTATGTTGTTATTTTCTTTGTATTAATCGAATGAGCTTGTGGCTGATAATCTCAAAATAATTGTAGTCAATGTTATATATAAATTTCATTTTTAATTAGAATTTATCCCATCGGGTTATAACTTTAATACATGTAACTGCAGTTTAATTACTTAGAACGTGTGTAAAATAGTGTAGTGTATTGTATGCATGTTTATCATACTATTATGAAATAGACTATATATAACGTACTCTAGTGTATACTTGCATTATATATATGTATGGTGAGTGAGTAATGATGTTTAACGTCCCAGTCAAGAATATTTCACTTATATCGAGACGTCGCCAGCTATAGGCAAAGGTGCAGAAATTTTGCCTGTGCATTGCGCTGATGGCATTATACAGCAGGATTCTTTAGCGTGCCAAGCCCACCGTGACACGGGACCTCGTTTATTTTAAGTTCCCACCCGAAAGAACCGTGACTTTCATTTCGTAATGCCGAGTGCTTGGCGAAAGAACAGTCACTACCCACTTTCAAGTCTTGGGTCAGACCCGGCCGGGGATCGAACCCACGACCTCCCACTTACGGAGCGAGCACTCTACCAACTGAGCTACCGCAGTGGTCTATATATGTATGGGATGTAGAATAAAAACGTAATAGTTAGCAACCTGACGTGTGGTGCTCATGTTGTTTGTTACTGTGGGTTAAATCCCGATGCTTGTGTATAGACACTACATAAAATTGGCGACGAGGATATAAAACAAAAGAGTGATTCAAGACGTAACAATGGGATCAGTTTATTTGAATGACATGTCAGGCTTGGGACATTTTGATCCAGATGACGTTGCCGGGATTGCAGCGAGATGGAAGCGCTGGATCAGAGGGTTTGAACTCCTTGCAGTCGGAAAAGGAGTGAAAAATAACGACCAGTTAAAAGCTTTGCTCTTACATACTGCAGGACTAAAGGTGCAGGACATTTTTTTCACGCTCATGGAGGCTGAAGGCGATAACGCATATGAAAAGGCAAAGTCAGCCTTAATGAAATACTTTGCTCCACAATCAAATGTTGCCTTTGAGAGGAATAGTTTCCGAGACACAGTTCAAAAACAAGGGGAAACTATAGAGCAATATATTACGAGATTGCGGCAGAAAGCAGAAACTTGTGACTTTGGCGACAATAACGCAGTAGATGAACAAATTAGAGATCAGGTAATAAATAAATGTTTGTCACATGGGCTCCGAATCAAGTTATTGGAAAAAGGGGGAACACTGACATTGAAAGATTTTCGCACAATGGCACGTGTTCGAGAGGATGCTGAGAGACAGGCAAACACTTTAGAAGGGATCAAAACAGAGGTAAAAACAGAAACTGTAAACAAAGCTGCTACAAAGATGAAACATTTGAATTTGAACAAGAAACGTGATATTATGTGATTACAGCTGTGGTAGAATGGGACACATTTCAAAAGATGCAAAGTGTCCAGCCAAGGGCAAACGTTGTAAAAAGTGCAAGGGTATGGGACATTTTGCGATTCGTTGTAAAACTAAAACGGACAAGTCAAGTGGTTAAAAAAGGGAGAAAATCAGGGAAGTGCGTGATGAACATGGTGACGATGACTCTAATTCTGAATATGCTTTTAATATTTGTGACCGTGACCTTGGGGAAGTGAATATTGAAGTACAAGTAGGAGGTGTGCCATTAAAAATGATGATTGATTCAGGGGCAAGTTGTAATGTTGCAGACCGAGAGACAAGGGACCATTTAAAACGAATGCGTATAAAGT
This sequence comes from Anadara kagoshimensis, assembly GCA_021292105.1. Taxonomy (NCBI): domain Eukaryota; kingdom Metazoa; phylum Mollusca; class Bivalvia; order Arcoida; family Arcidae; genus Anadara; species Anadara kagoshimensis. The sequence continues at coordinate 23,032,436 of CM037858.1, forward strand.
GTGTGTCTTCAAAGGAACCAAAGAAATTGTATGCTTACGGAAGTAGCTCATCTTTAGATGTAGCCGGTGTATTTACATGCGATGTACATTTTCAAGGAAAAACAATATCAGATGTGAAAGTTGTAGTCATAGCGGGAAAAGGACATGCGTTATTAGGAAGAGTGAGTGAGTGAGTAATGGTGTTTTACGTCCCAGTCAAGAATATTTCACTTATATCGAGACGTCGCCAGCTATAGGCGAAGGTGCAGAAATTTTGCCTGTGCATTGCGCTGATGGCATTATACAGCAGGGTTCTTTAGCGTGCCAAGCCCACCGTGACACGGGACCTCGTTTATTTTAAGTTCCCATCCGAAAGAACCGTGACTTTCATTCCGTAATGCCGAGTGCTTGGCGAAAGAACAGTCACTACCCACTTTCAAGTCTTGGGTCAGACCCGGCCGGGGATCGAACCCACGACCTCCCACTTACGTATTAGGAAGAGAGACTTCGGTACAGTTAGGTGTTTTGAGATTTGGGCCTGAGACAACAACGGTCAATGCAATCACGAAGGAACAAGAAATAAAACTTAAGTATCCAGACGCGTTTCAAGGAATTGGAAAGCCCAAGAATGTTCAGTTATCGATACCAATCGATGACTCGGTTGAGCCATTTGTTTAGCAAGTGAGACGTGTGCCGTATCATTTACGGGAGAAATTGGAACAGAAAATTCAGGAGCTGGAACAGCTAGACATAATTGAACGTGTTGAAGGACCTGGTGCCTGGGTTTCGCCGCTAGTGGTAATACCTAAACAAAACGGTGATTTACGCGTATTAGTCGAGTAGGCATTTTACGAACCTAGAAATGTTCATTCCTATGAAGTTTTTTTGCTGATTTGTTTTCCTCATGGGTCCTTAAACAAAACTAGCTTAGTTGCCCTTCGGGCAAATTTGGGCAACTTGCACAATATACATGAATCCAAAATAGCCGCCAGACGTCAAATTGAAGTACATACTGCGATATAAAATGTCTTCCAATAGCTTGTAATATATCCTTTTAGATGTTTTCAGGTATGAGAAACCCATTTCTGGTGTTAATTTTAACATACGGAACACTTAACTTGCACAATAAGCTATAAATCCAAGATGACCGGCGGACGCCATCTTGAAATATTGTTTTTATACAAAGCAAATTTATGATAGGTTGTAATATATCTTTCCAGGGGGTATTTATGCATGAACAACTCAATTCTGGCATTAGTTTTACATTAAATACCATCATGTCTATAATTACTGACCATATGTGTCAAATAACTATTCAAGCTAGGATAGCCATGGGTACTCTCATTTTGTTTAAAAATTTAAACATTCCTTTTCTCCAGAAGAGATACAAAATTGTTTACAGGATTTGTTAAGGCAATCATGTCCTTGTGTTGCACTTATGATTTTGTGCCTTATATTGACATAACATGACATAAAGACGTTCTTGTGGCACTGGATGTTCTTTCGCAATAACATGTAATGAGAATTGATCTTTGAATTTCAATCCGAAATCGGTTATCATTTCATACTCTTCAGGAGGATCTTGAATGTAGATACCCTTTCACAACATTAACTAAAGGTGAGACAACAGAAAATACTGTTTGAAACAAAGTCGTAACTATAAGGCTTTGATGTTCTTTATTAAGAGCCTAAAGAAACATTTTTCCTGCTGGTTGGCCATGCAGAACAACAAAGAATGGTTCAAATCTTATTAAGGTATTTGTGATCTTTGTTTACCAAGAACATCAACTAAATGAGAAAAAGAAGAGTTTGTAATTCGGATGTTGTATCACAATCTCTAAGAGCATGCATACCTAGCAGTTCAAGATATCTCGAACGGAGATCATGTCCCTAAGTGCATGCACGCCTGGTAGTTCAAGACATCTCGAACGAAGACCATGACATTGAAGGCATGCATGCCTGTCAGTTCAAGACATCTCGACCCAAGGCCATGACACTTACAGCATGCATGTCTGGCAGTTCAAGACATCTCGAACTAAGACCATGACACCTACAGTGTGCATGCCTGTCAGTTCAAGACTTCTCGAACCAAGACCATAGCACTTACAGCATGCAAGACATCTCAAATCATGATCATAACATTGAGAGCATGCATGCCTGACAGTTAAAGACATCTAAAATCATGACCATTGTTTGATGCATAGATGTTCAAAATTCCATCCTTCTATCCTATCACTCCATCTGTATATCACACTGTTTTCATGCTTATACACACAATACACTAGGAAAACAAAAACATCTGTGTCGTAAATCAGCACACAAATGCTATCACGACATGTTTGTATAGCCTGGAGAACATAGGATACATAGTTATGCCGGATTTATCATGGCCGAATCCACAATCGTATACATATTGCTGTGTTGTTTCCTCTGTCCTGGTCCTTAGAAGATACGAGATAGTATTTGTCAAATACAATATTTTCTTTGAAGTGTCTGGGTACCAATATGACCTATTTTGGGTTGATGCAATGAAATCTGATGTTGTTATCGCCATGTAACCAAGGGATGCGATAGAAAAAGTGTGAATCATTGTGATTGTTTGTGAGTTTTGGGTGAACGAACTCCACAAAGCGATTTGACTAGAGCTGACTTCATGCCTTTCCAATAACAACCGTTTTCAACCACTATCAAAAAGGAACAGAACCGATATCAAATACAAGCAGAAGCTAAGCTCAAACTGCCCTGCTGTCCAAACAAAGGTAACCAATGAAACATGTTTCCAAGATCAACAACTTCCTTTGTTTTTGCATCTTGATGGCGTCGCTTTGAAACATATTGCCTTTATCATCTTTATAAGTTAATAATGGCATTATAAAACTCATCAGGTTGTCTTGATTGTGCCAGTATTCCATCTAATCATACATTACAACTGAATCCACCACAATGACACATAAGAAGCAATTTTACGAGCAATTTCCTTATGACCTGTTTTCATTTAGAGGGAGTTTGAAGAAGCAATACATTTTGGTCAGATATATCCAAGGAACACAAAGGATTGAACTCTCTGAGTTATGGTCCGTATCACACTCAGAAAATATTCATTCCAATCGATCAGAGAAGCACCAATCTACCCACTAAAATTATCAGGCTAAAGAGTCATGCCTTTGAAGACTCATTTTTTAAATTTGATAGCAGTTTGTTCTCCAAACTGGTTTGCTAAGACATCATCCTAATAACCATCATGGTGCCGACATGCAAGACAGGACATGCATGTGTTTATAGCAGACACTGAGAAAGTTTACCAGCGTATTGTTCAGCATCAAATAAAATTATTCGTTGAGCGTGTTAATCAGGATACAATCAGTTTTGTTGGAAGATTGTGTAGGTGTATTATTTTCTGCGGTCCAGCATAATTTGAAACAGCATTGTCAAGATCTAGACGTTGAGATGTTGCCTAATGGCGACTTAAAAGTAAACCATATCTAGACTGTGCACTACCTTTTCACTTACACCACATTGATAAACATGGAAGTCTGTAGTCATAGCGTGTGTATCATAGCAGTCATTTGGAGTGGAAATAGTAGATAAAAACTATCATAAAACCAAAAATATGAGTTATAAAGTTTAACTCCAACCAATCAATTTGTGGAAGGCTGTTGTATTATCAGTGACAGATTTTACTGTAGATTCCCGAAACCATAATACTTCATTATATGACGTAATGTATTAGTGTTCATGTAAAAATCTAATCAATTCATTGTTGACAAACGTATTATTTAGTTTGATAAAAAATCCGAGTATAATTTGGTTTTCATTCGTGGTAATATATATGTGACTGGATTAACTATGATAGCAATAATGTGGCTTTGAAAACTTCTTCGTTGGATACACACTTTAAAAGACATCTTAGCAAAGTGAACTAGCCTTTACGCTAGACTTAGTAAAGCTGAAATCACTAAGATCATGTTTTAATATCTTATTATAAGGAATTGGTCGAGCCTCATTTAGGACCTTTAAATCAAAATGTATCAAGATGTATGATTAAGTTACGCAGCATTGAATGTGATATGCTGAGTTACATCTTATAATAAAAACCCATGTTACTCCTACCTTTGTTGGTCAAAGTTGTTAAATATACTTTTAAATTGCCCCAAATGTTAAAAACAACAACGGAAATGAGTTCCTCATTCTTGAAAATATATAAAACGGTATATTACAAGCTATTGTAGAACAATTCTTACAAAAGATAGATTTTCAATATGGCGTCAGGCAGCCATCTTGGATATATGCAAATTATGCAATTCGCCCAAAGTTGCCTTCAGGGCAACTAACCTAATTTAACTCTAGGGACCCTATAGAATACAAAACAGCAAAAAAACTTCATAGGAAAAAACATTTCTAGGTTCAAGTATTGAGTATATGGGAGTGTCAACTCGACTATATGTGTAGACATGGGACAAGCTAACTTGGCGGTCAAACGAGTAAGACATCCAATACCAACTATAGACGAGGTTTTTCAAGATCTGAACCAAAGCGCGGTGTATAGCAAACTGGACATTAGATGGGCGTACCATCAAATAGAGTTGGAACCCAGTTCACGGGAAATCACTACGTTTGTAACGCATAAAGGACTGTTTCGGTACAAGCGACTGATGTTTGGAATAAGTTGTGCACCAGAACTGTACCAGAAAATTCTCCAACAAATTTTACAAGGATGTGAAGGTGTCTATTGTTCATGCAAAAACTAAACAAGAACACGATGAACGTTTATCCAATGTGGTAAAAGTGTTGCATGATAAGGGGTTTACGTTAAATGCCGAAAAAATGTCAGTTTAATATGTCACAGTTAGTTTTTATGGGTCATATATTGTCAGAGCGCGGAATCTGTCCGGCTGAAGTCAAAGTTAGAGCGGTTGTTAATGCACGCGAACCATTAAATGCTGCTGAAATACGTAGTTTTCTGGGTCTAGTTAACTATAGCTCACGTTTTATACCCGACTTGGCTACAGTAGCAGCACCGCTTCGAGAATTAACTCGGAAAGAAAGACCGTTTGTTTTGGGATCGGATCAACAAAAATCGTTCGACGAGTTGAAACAAAGACAGAGAAAATAAAAAGAGCATATTGGTGGTTTTATCTGCCATTATTCCAAGAAGTACGAGGGGAGGTAAAAAAAGTTCATAGAACAGGGTATATATTGCCGCAACAAACCATACATTTTATTATTATTTTTCAATATAGTCCCCATTTACCCCAATGCACTTAGCCAACTTTTCTTTCAGACTGTCTATACCATTTGAAATAGAAGTCTTCGGTTTGGTCCTGAAACCATGCCTCTGTGGCAGCATTAAGTCCATCATCATAAGGAAATCTGATTCCCTGTAAATGGGATATCAAATTTCTTAATAGGAAATAATCACTGGGTGCCAAATCGGGACTGTAGGGTGGGTGATTAAGTTGTTCAAACTTGCATTCACGAGTCGCTGCTTGTGCAATTTTTGACTTGTGCACAGGAGCATTGTCGTGAAGAAGCAATACCCCTCGACTCAACTTTCCCCTCCTTTTTAATTTAATAGCAGCTTTCAACTGCTTCATTAGATCAGCATAGTAAGCCCCAGTGATAGAGATTCCAGCAGGTTTATAATTGATTAACAGAACATCCTTAGAATCACAAAACACAGTGGCCATGACTTTGCCAGCTGATGGTTGGGTTTTGAATTTCTTTGGTGGGGTGAGACAGGGTGCTTCCATTGCATGGACTCTTTTTTGGTTTCTGGGTCCCAATGATGAATCCATGTTTCATCACCAGTTACTAAACGTAAATGGAAGCTCTCCGGGTTATCATTATAAATGCCAAGAAGCTCCCGACTTGACTGGAGTCTTTGGAAGCGATCCTACACATTAAGGTTTCTGGGGACCCATCTTGCGGATACTTTTGACATGTACATCCCAAGATGCTCGTGGATAACCGTGTATACACTTCCATGTGAAATGTCACACTCCCTAGCTATGTCATCAATCCTAATTCGACGATCATTCATGATGAGGGTCTCCACAGACGTGACAATTTCCTTTGTGATGGCATCAGCTGGCCGACCTGACCGTGAGTCATCCTTCAGTGAGGTGACCATTTTGCCACTGTGGAATAGGCAGGACCACTGTCACCGTCAATCTCGGCCATTCGACGGTGAATTTCTTTGGCATTTGATCCCTCTACTGTGTGGAACTTTATTACTGCCCTAAACTCAACATTTTGATTTTCTATCATTGCTTGATGGTCACCAACTTTGAATGCTTTTGAGCGTCTGTATTTACTGATTGAAACTTACAAACTCGCTTCTTCCATGTGTGAACATCTTTTTACAGGTTTTGAATACAAACATCAATTGGAAACAGCTTGTGTAACTGAAAAATTCTGCCAGTGACTGGTGAATTTGTTCATGTGCATTTCTTCGTGACATTTCATTAATCACATCAGTGGGTTGTCAGTTGTAATTAGCTCTTAAATAATATTATGAAGTTATTATAAGTGAAATATGTAATAGCGAATATACTTTGGATATACTACTGTTGGAACCACTCTGCTTGTGTCAGTGAAATATTCTTTATTTCCATAGAAAATCAACTAAACTTGAATAAAGATTGGTATTTTTTCATTTACTTGCACCCAGTCGTAACTGAAAATCTGTATACGAACCCGCGATTGTTATTTAGTATTTCTGTAAAAAGGAAAAGGATTTACCCTGTGCAGATATATTCTAGGCTATTCACTGATGCGCATACAGATTTTCAGTTACGACCAGGTACAAGTGAAATGACTGGTTTTGCAAAGAGTTGAGTTGAGTACTGGTTTTAACGTCCCAGTCAAGAATATTTCACTTATATCGAATCATCGCCAGATATAGGCAAAGGTGCAGAAAATTTTGCCTGTGTGTTGTGCTGATGACATTATTCAGCAGGGTTCTTTATCGTGCCACGCCAAAGTGACACGGGACCGTATATTTTAAGTTCCCATTCGGAAGATTCGTAACTATCATTTCGTAATGCCGAGTGCTTGCTGACAGAACAATTACTACCAACTTAAAAGTCTTGGGTCGGACTCGGTGTTGGGTTGGGGTTCTAACCCACAACCTTCCACTAACGGAGCAAGAACTCTACCAAGAACCCGTCATTTAAAAATTAAAGACACAGGTCTTAAGGACGAGGCCTTTAAAAGCCCAGGTCCCATATCGAGACAATACTGTACTCTCACTTGTAGCTGGTTGCGTATTAATGTAGGTGAACTATTCTTGACAGGGAGACAGATAACAGTAAAGTATTTGAAACGTTATAATAAACTGAAAAACTGATCAAATTGGGTAATTCGTCCGAACGAATTAGTTAAATCGTTCGGACGAATTAGTAATTCGTTCGTACGAATTAGTTAAATCGTTCGGACGAATTAGATTTTTTTTCATTTGGCCCTTCCACGCCGCCGTAGAAATGAACCAACAGTTTTTATAAGAAATTGTATCATCTTTATCTCCGTCTTTAATGCTTGTGGTAATTTACCCTAGATACGAGATGACCTATACCAAGTGACTGAAGCCTACTTTTGGTGACCTACACAGAAATTGATCTTACTCAAATGCAACTTATTTATTAATCAATGCTATAAAAAGGCAATACAGTCCAACCTGTCTCAAAGGCCACCTCTATATAAGGGACACATGCTTATAAAGGCAGTAGAATTGTCTCCCAATTGTTTTTATTCATATTATTTGAACCTGTATATAAAGGCCACCTGCCCATAAAGGCCACTTTTACTGGTTCCCTTTGGTTGCCTTTATAGACAGGTTTGACTGTAATTCAGTTGAAAAAACAATGCATGTATACATAACTACTATTGTAGGAACACATTGGCTATGGGAAATTTTAACCATGTTGAGAAATGGGAAAGCAGAAAGAGTGTGGATGCAGAAACAGGAAAGGATGATGGAATATATGTCTCCATCACGATACGAAAATAGTCCATCTCCAAGAGTCCTGAATACCCACTTCCGGTATAATCAACTTCCGCCTGATACACGCAACAAAAACTGTAAAATAATTCTTTGCCTCAGAAATCCTAAAGACGCTATGGTCTCATTTTATCACCATCACAAGACGTTCATTCCATACGAATATGACGGAAAATGGGAGAATTATTTTTACAGATATATCGAGGGACAAGGTTAGTACAGTTACGTGTATTTACATATCATTTCGGCATTTGTTCCATAGACAATATTTTCCCAAGGAACATTTTCAATGGAACATTTCTCAAATAAACTATTCACGATTGAGTGAATTATCGCTGCATTCTGTCATACGAGTATTAATATCGCATGTTTCTTCAAGTTTTACACGCAGCACTGGCTATTGGCAAGTATCGGTTGTTTGGTAGAAGAAAGGCGAAAAAACAAGCGTTGGACATAGCCATGGTAACACAATTTTTTTCAACAAACTATCAAACAAGAAAAGAAAAAGAGAAAACATTTATTTCCCGATTTTGCTCAGAGCACTACTGACTCGAGTGAGGAATATTATTCTAAAACGACCGTCAAATGCAAAATTAGAACTGGTTTTGTAATAACATGCAAATTCAGTGAATTAGGACACCCCACCAGAAGACAAGAATTTCGGACTTACGGAGGGACGGGAACTTCGAAAGGCGGTGAATAGTTACATGTATGGATATTTCCTTATTTACTAATGTTTGATATATATTTTGTTTTTTAGTTGACTTCGGTTCATGGTTTGATTATATGCTGGATTGGGGAGACATAATTAAAACTAAACCGGATGTACCGATACACGTGGTCCATTATGAAAATCTACACCGGGTACGTTCAATCTAAATATCAAGGCCCTTACACCTGGCCCCCAGTCATCCCTTAACTAGGATTTCCCTTAATTTTAATCTGCCTTTGATACTTTGATTATTTGTAAGAGATCTATGAATTTAAAGTGCCATTTTGAAGATCATTTCAATTCAAGCTTAGCATTTGTATTTAGTTTAAAAATAAGATTGTCAAAATTTTCTGAATTTAAATTCAGGAAATCTTAACGAAGGAATGATTGTGAAACTGTGGGCTGATCTTAGGCAGAGGTTACAAGTTGTCATTAAACACAGTGCTTTGTAATCAGCAGTGTAACTAGTATGACCAACACATATTGACCCGTTCGCTTGGCCTATGTTAAATATTTATAATGGACCAATTAAACGAATTACTGCATATGAACAACAGATGTCTATTTTGGTCTATATCATGGGAACATATATTAACTGCGAATTCCAACACACCGTGTATTTGGTAGACCGTCGTATACGAATTTTTCAAGTTTGATGTTCACGCTTTTAACTGCTAAAATTCACTTCACTTGTAGTGATTTTAGATCTAGAAATGCGATTGTGATTTAAGATCTGGCAATGCGATTGTTGTAAAAGCAACTAAACTAGAACAGGTCAGACGTCTTTCACTCCCTTAGGGAAAGTTAAACTCATGGTATTGAATTCATGATCAGCACTCGTACAAAGTCGGAAGTTTTAAAATGTTCGTTTTGATTTCGGATTTTGGGACTTTTATTATCCTATACAAATCTGGATAACCCAAATTAAGTTTTACATTCGAATATCGCTGAAATAAGTTTTTTTTGCGAAAAATTTTATGCACACACATGTAGCTATAGTACAGACCTGTCGTAGAATGTTAAACAACGAGTTAAAGAATTTGTGCCGAATCGACAGCTAACCTCGCACCTTCGGCATCTCGGCAGCTGTTACCGATCTCCCGGACGCTTTTCGGCCACTAATCGGCTTGTCGAAAAAAATGCTTCGGGGGAGGGGGGGGGGGGGGGCTCACGTGACTGTACAGTGTACACATAGATGGTCATGTTTCAATCGGGGTTTTAAAAATAACAAAATTCTCCAGTTTTACGGATAATCTATGAAGCCTATCGTAAAACTCTTTGTTACACTTTCGACAGATCTGTGTTGTATAGTAGTAATATGTAATAAAGCCTAAGTTTTTGTTACAGAATGGTGCAGCCGAGATCGGGCGCATTGCCAAGTTTTTGAATGAACCAAATGACGAGGTGTTGTTCGAAAATATTAACAATTTGTGTAAATTCGATACGATGAAAGCTGACAAAGATACACTAGCAGACACAGCAGCTTTTAAGGACAAAAAAACCATCTTTCTATAGAAAAGGTTTCACACACACACACCACACACACACACACACACACACACACACACTCTCTCTCTCTCTCTCTCTCTCTCTCTCTCTCTCTCTCTCTCGTTAACACATACCTATCAAGTAGTACTTTTAAATTTTTAAAGTACAAACTCTCATCCCGCAATACATACTCTTGAATTGCATTGTAAACGATGTACTGTCATTGCCACTGTGTTTGTGACAACAAATTTTATTTTTTTTAAACACAATAAACTAGAATAATGTTTTATATCTTTCTAGTTTCTTTAATATCTTTCAGTTTACAAAAACAGTCCATGTTTATTAAGAACGCCTTTAAATGCGTTTTAGGAATTTTAAGTTTCGTAAGTAAACACTAATATTCTGTGATTTATTAGTAAAACCTTGGTCAGTGTATTTTCTAAAATTTTTACATCCCTAATTAACGATCGTCTGCTTACATGGGCAGAAAAGTGTAATGTGTTGAGTGATTCTCAGTTTGGTTTTAGACCAGGACGATCAACTATTGATGCTATATTTATTTTACATGGGATCGTCACGCATACTTTACAGAATAAAGAAAAACTATATTGTTCTTTTATAGACTTTAGAAAGGCCTTTGATAAAGTAGATAGGCGGTTTTTTAGGTACAAACTAGCAAAAACTGGATGTAGTGGTCGCATGTTAGATATGATAAAACAGATTTATAAACATTAATATTTGTATTCGCTCAAATGGAATTTACTCAGAACATTTGAAAATTATTGTGGTGTCAAACAAGGTGAACCGCTGTCGCCTATTATGTTTTTGATATTTCTTAATGACATAGCTGATGATTTGTGTACGGATTCTAGTAGCAGCGTGGACGTCAATGGTTTGCTTCTATATATAATCTTATTCGCTGATGATACCGTCTTGTTTTCTAAAACACCACAAGGTTTACAGGAACTTTTGAATAAACTTTATACATACTGCAAGAATTGGTGTATAGACGTTAATATCGACAAAAGTAAAGTGGTTATATTCCAAAACGGTTACAAAAATGTTAATTATAATTGGGTTTACGGACAACAAAAATTGGAAATCTGTGACAAATATGTTTATCTTGGTGTATTGTTACATAAAAACGGGAAATTCAACCATACCCAGAAACGACTATCAGAACAAGGTTCAAATTCGTTGTATAATCTCATGAGGATCTCCAAAGACGTGCACCTCTCTGTAAAGGACACCTGTGATCTCTTTGATCTGTACTATCATATGCCTCTGAAATATGGGGATTTGATAAAGGTAAAGATATAGAGCTTATCCATAATAAATATTGTAGATATATTTTAAATGTTAACAGGTCTACTCCAGTTGAGGCCATGCTTGGGGAACTTGGTCGTATGCCATTACACATTAAACGTAAAGAACGGGTTGAAAATTTTGCAAAATCATAATAATATTTTATTTAATATATATTTAATGTTGCTTTCAGACGCTAACAATGGCAAGACTAATTGGGTGTCAAATATAAGAAGTCTTATATTTGATCTAGGTTTCCCTAATTTATGGTATAACCAGTTTTATATTTCTATTGACTATAAAATGTTAAGACAACGGTTACATGACCAATATCTACAGCAGTGGTATAATTCCATTAATACTATATCTAAGCTTACATTTTATAAAATCTACAAAAGAGACCTGCAGTTTGAATCTTACTTAGATTGTTTAAACGAGCATTTTTAAACCTATTGTCGAAATTAAGATGTGGTAGTCTCAAGTTATGTGTAGAGACTGGTAGATACTCTAATACACCTCGTCATTTAAGAATCTGTCAGTGTTGTAGAATGCGAGTAGTAGAGGACGAATACCACTTTGTTCTGGTATGTCCAGCATATAGGCAAATAAGGTTAAAATGTTTACCATCTTATTATAATCACTGGCCAAATATTCACAAATTCTGTAATATTATTAACAATCAGTCTAAAACTTTATTATTAAAACTTGCTAAATATTTATATAATGCTTGGATTGCAAGAAGTCATATTCTTGATATCAGCTAATACTTTTATTATGATATTATTATTCTTAATTTCATTATTATTATTATTAATTATTATTATTAGCTCACCTGAGCCAAAGGCTCAAGTGAGCTTTTCTGATCACAATTTGTCCGTTGTCTGTCGTCGTCGTCGTCGTCGTCGTCGTTGTCGTCGTCGTAAACTTTTCACATTTTCATCTTCTTCTCACGAACCACTGGGCAGATTTCAACGGGACTTGGTCAGATGCATGTCTTGGTCGGTGCAATTCAAATTTGTTCGTGGTGTTGCCATGGCTACCATAACTAGGTCAAGGTGACCTAGGGGTGCAAAAATCTTAAAAAATCTTCTTCTCCGAAAGTATTGATTAGAGAAAAAATCTGATGTGATATTGGCTTCTCTAGGGTCTTTAGCCTATAGTTTGTTCATTTTGTGAAATTCGGACAAAAAATAGGTTACGCGTTTTTGCGTTTAATTTTGAAAAAATCGTAAAATAGCTTCAAATTGTTATAACTTGACTATTTGGCCAGATAATGACATGGGGTTTTCAGTTTTGACATCTTCTTGTTAGTATCTTCAAATTGAGGTCAAGGTCAATTGTGAAGGTCGTGACCTAATTTTTTTTACCTCTGATTATAATTATTATCTCGAAAACTATAAACTTTTTGTATAGGCATGTATATTGGAATGTTGTAGGTATTGATACAACAATCATTTTGGTGTATAGAAAAAGGTCATGGGTTCAAAGGTCAAGGTCACAGATGTAAAACAATACCAAAATGGTTACTTATCTCGAAAACTATAAACTTTTTGTATAGGCATTTATATTAGAATGTTGTAGGTATTGATACAACGATCATTTTGATATATAGAAAAAGGTCATGGGTTCAAAGGTCAAGGTCACAGATGCGAAACAATACGGAAATGTTTAATTATCTCGAAAACTATAAACTTTTTGTATAGGCATGTATATTAGAATGCTGTAGGTATTGATACAACGATCATTTTGATGTACAGAAAGAGGTCATGGGTTCAAAGGTCAAGGTCACAGATGCGAAACAATACGGAAATGTTTAATTATCTCGAAAACTATAAACTTTTTGTATAGGCATGTATATTAGAATGTTGTAGGTATTGATACAACGATCATTTTGATGTATAGAAAAAGGTCATGGGTTCAAAGGTCAAGGTCACAGATGCGAGACAATACCGAAATGGTTAATTATCTCGAAAACTATAAACTTTTTGTATAGGCATGTATATTAGAATGTTGTAGGTATTGATACAACAATCTTTTGATGTATAGAAAAAGGTCATGGGTTCAAAGGTCAAGGTCACAGATGCGAATCAATACCGAAATGGTTAATTATCTCGAAAACTATAAACTTTTTGTATAGGCATGTATATTAGAATGTTGTAGGTATTGATACAATGATCATTTTGACGTATAGAAAAAGGTCATGGGTTCAAAGGTCAAGGTCACAGATGCGAAAACAATACTGAAATGGTTAATTATCTTGAAAACTATAAAAGTTTTGTATAGGCATGTATATTAGAATGTTGTAGGTATTGATGCAATGATCATTTTGATGTAAAGAAAAAATTCATTGGGGTTTAGTATTTATGTTTTCTTTAAATCTATCAGCTAGCCATTAGTTATCAGGTGAGCGTATAAGGCCCATGGGCCTCTTGTTATTATTATGTTCAATATAGATACTGTATTTCCTGCCAGCCATCAAGTATTATTATATAATATTGCTATGTGGCTACAAGCCTGTATAAATGCTTAATGCCAATAAAGATTATTATTATTAAAGTAAAAGTAAAATTTGCTTTCATAAACATTGTGGTACAGAGAGTAATAATAGTGCTCGTTTTCAATTTATTTATTTATTTATTTATTTATTTATTTATTTATTTATTTATTTATTTATTTATTTATTTATTGTTATTTTTGATTATATATGATTGACCACAGAAAAATTATACATTATCGACATACTAAGTCCGTTTTGTAGAGAAAATTCATTAAGTACTACAATTACTATCAACAACAACAACTACAACAATTGGAAGGTCGTGGGTTCGAACTCCGACCAGTATTGACCCAAGACTTTAAAGTGGGTTGTGACTGTTCTTTCGCCAAGTACTCGGTATTACGAAATGCAAGCCACGATTCTTTCGGATGGGAACTTAAAATAAACGAGGTCCCATGTCACGGTGGGCTTAGCACACTAAAGAACTTTGCTGTATAGTGCAATCAGCGCAACGCACAGTCGATATTATTGTACCTTCGTCTATGTTTGGCGATATAAGTGAAATATTCTTCACTGGGGTGTTTAACACAATTACTCAACTTAACTCAACCCTGATGAAGAATAACAAAATTCCATCTTTAGAACTTTGTACCCAAGTTGGATGTCCTTTCCTCACTCCGGCTTGACTATAATCATCTCTGTACTGATTGATTGAGTGACTGTTTGATTGATAAATTGATTGATTGCCAACACAGAATTTATTTTGTTTTATTTTGTACATTTTAAAGTATTGTTTATTTGCACAGGAAAAGTTGGAGATTGGAAATACTGGTTTACTGTGGCACAAAGTGAAATATTTGATGAAGAGTATAGAAAAAGAATGGGAAATTCACAGTTTGAATTCATTTACAGTGCATAAAGTTGGCAGGAACTTTTGAAATTTTGAAAATATTTTTTAGGTTTTTGAAAAAAGTTTGACTGATCAGAATGTTGTTCAGCAGTGTAACACCTGATAACCTTTTGTGTACGTTTCTGTAGAACAATTACATCAATTGCATCATTATTCAATTCCGTTTAAATACTGGTTTTTGGGTCAAAATATACAGCCTAAATCTGTTTAGGTGAGATTTGTACCCACAGGCACTTGGCGTCAGGTACTTTTTTATTTATTATTTTCATATAGAGAAATTTAAGAAAAGTGCAATAAAATCAGTTTATTTCTGATGCATTTATTTCAGAACGTTGTCAGATATAATAAAATAGCTAAATATATCATTGTTGGGTCGATGAAATAATAAATTAAAAAAAATACCTGACCACAAGTGACTGTATTTATACCGTTTGCACAAAACATTTCGTCTCATTTGATTTGCCCCCCCCCCCAAAAAAAATACAGTCAATACTTAATGGTATCAAACATATACACCTGCAAAGTTTAAAAAAATCCTCAAAACCTGTAAAAGTAGTTCGATGCACAAGGAATGTATCAGTTTGTAAAAATCCAAGATGGCCGCCAGGAAGCCTTTTTTCAATCTAGAAAAAATGCCCATAGCATCCTCATGTCATAAGTAAAACACCTTCAAATTTCCAAAACATTTACTCAAAACTATAAAAGTTGTTGATTGCACAAGCCAAAGTTGACCGAAGGAAGGAATGACTGAAGAACTGAAGGGCGGAGAGCAAACCTATAGTCCCCTCCAGTTAGGAACCGGCACGAGACTAAAAATAAATAAATTAATAAATAAATGTAAATAAATAAATAAATAACATAAATAAATAAATCTAAACCTTTTTGCTACAAGGCAGTGGAGCGATCGCGTATCTGTTTTTGAATGCATGTTTGTCTAACATTTTAAAATACATGTAGGTATCAATTGTACGGAAGCGTATTAGGGCCACATTTTTAATTTACTTTTTTTATTTTTTACACTTTAATCTGTAAATTTTACACTTTAATCTGTAAAATTTACACTTTAATGTGTAAATTTTACACTTTAATCTGTAAATTTTACACTTTAATGTGTAAATTTTACACTTTAATCTGTAAATTTTACACTTTAATCTGTAAATTTTACACTTTAATCTGTAAAATTTACACTTTAATGTGTAAATTTTACACTTTAATCTGTAAATTTTACACTTTAATGTGTAAAATTTACACTTTAATGTGTAAATTTTACACTTTAATCTGTAAAATTTACACTTTAATCTGTAAAATTTACACTTTAATCTGTAAATTTTACACTTTAATCTGTAAAATTTACACTTTAATCTGTAAAATTTACACTTTTAATGTGTAAAATTTACACTTTAATCTGTAAATTTTACACTTTAATCTGTAAAATTTACACTTTAATCTGTAAATTTTACACTTTAATCTGTAAATTTTACACTTTAATCTGTAAAATTTACACTTTAATGTGTAAATTTTACACTTTAATCTGTAAAATTTACACTTTAATCTGTAAATTTTACAATTTAATCTGTAAATTTTACACTTTAATCTGTAAAATTTACACTTTAATCTGTAAATTTTACACTTTAATCTGTAAAATTTACACTTTAATCTGTAAATTTTACACTTTAATCTGTAAATTTTACACTTTAATCTGTAAAATTTACACTTTAATGTGTAAATTTTACACTTTAATCTGTAAATTTTACACTTTAATCTGTAAAATTTACACTTTATTTTGACATCTTGTAGAAAGAAGCATTGATTCATTCCTAAGGAGAAGAGGCGTTCACGAAGACACCCTAAGAGTTCTCAACCTTTATATAAAGACCAACTATGGGACCTTAGAAATAAAGTTAAACCTGTATATATGAGGACCATTGAACATATAAAATATAGTAAAACCTTTATATAAAGACCAACTATGGGACCTTAGAAATAAAGTTAAACCTGTATATATGAGGACCATTGAACATATAAAATATAGTAAAACCTTTATATAAAGACCAACTATGGGACCTTAGAAATAAAGTTAAACCTGTATATATGAGGACCATTGAACCTACAAAATATAGTAAAACCTTTATATAAAGACCAACTATGGGACCTTAGAAATAAAGTTAAACCTGTATATGAGGACCATGTATTTCTTCCAAACATTTTATTATTTCACTATATCTAAGTCCCCGTTTGAAATACTCCCGATTAAATACTCCCGATCCATGACCTAATAATGGAATCTAAACTAAAAAATCGCCGGGATTTTTTCAGATTAAAGTGTAAATTTTACAGAATAAAGTGTAAAAATTACAGATTAAAGTGTAAATTTACACATTAAAGTGTAAATTTTACAGAATAAAGTGTAAATTTACAGATTAAAGTGTAAAAATTACACATTAAAGTGTAAATTTTACACATTAAAGTGTAAAATTTACACATTAAAGTGTAAATTTTACACATTAAAGTGTAAATTACACATTAAAGTGTAAATTACAGATTAAAGTGTAAAAATTACAGATTAAAGTGTAAATTTACACAGTAAAGTGTAAAATTTACAGATTAAAGTGTAAAAATTACAGATTAATTTAAAGTGTAATTACAATTAAACTTTATTTCTTAAAATTTTACCACATTAAAGTGTAAATTTTACAATAGTAAATAAATTTACAGAATAAAGTGTAAATTTTACAGATTAAAGTGTAAATTTTACAGATTAAAGTGTAAAAATTACAGATTAAAGTGTAAATTTTACACATTAAAGTGTAAATTTTACAGATTAAAGTGTAAAATTTACAGATTAAAGTGTAAATTTTACACATTAAAGTGTAAATTTTACAGAATAAAGTGTAAAATTTACACATTAAAGTGTAAAATTTACAGATTAAAGTGTAAATTTTACAGATTAAAGTGTAAAATTTACACATTAAAGTGTAAATTTTACACATTAAAGTGTAAATTTTACACATTATAAAGTGTAAATTTACACATTAAAGTGTAAATTTTACACATTAAAGTGTAAATTTTACAGATTAAAGTGTAAAATTTACAGATTAAAGTGTAAATTTTACAGATTAAAGTGTAAAATTTACACATTAAAGTGTAAATTTTACACATTAAAGTGTAAATTTTACAGAATAAAGTGTAAAATTTACAGATTAAAGTGTAAATTTTACAGATTAAAGTGTAAAAATAAAAAAAGTAAATTAAAAATGTGGCCCTAATACGCTTCCGTACAATTGACTTTCATGTTTTTCATATATTCGAGTACTGAACAGTTTGTATAGTACAATTATAGCATACTCAAACACTTTTTTTTACATTTTTTTTTACAAAATTAAACTTTTAAAACACATATATGTGTCGTATAACTACTGGTGCATGACTACCTTTAATTTTTAGGGCTTTAAAAGATATACTGGTTCTACTTTTTCTGTTTAATGCATATTTTTTTTCCATGCATGACATTCATTTGACATTCATGTCATTTTAATGATTTACTTTTTTTAACCAAAAACTTTTAAAACATAATATACGGTCCGTATCCAATAAATAGTGCATGAAGACCCGGAATTAAAAAAAAAATCCCAACAAACAAAAACAAACTGAAATGTTTAAGACGATAATCAGTTCACTTTCTTATCACCTATTTTTATCCCCGCCTTTTGAAGAAAGAGGGGGAAATAATTTCAAGTTTCCGTCTGCCCGCCCGTCATTCCTTTCGTCCGTCCGAAATTCTTGATTGTGCTAAGTTCTCCAAAACTACAATGCACTTTTTCACGAAACTTGGAGCAAAGCATCAACATTGATAGTAGATGTGCATATCGTTAACCCGAGTTGGTTTGCTCATTTTCCTGGGAGTTATTGCCCTTTGAACATAAGTGCAAATCACAAAAAGAACCTGCTGGTGGTGGATCTTAATTCACTGAATTTACTTGTTTAGTTATAGCTAGTCGAATAGCTATAGGTAAACCTTATTATCAAATATTTTTATGTTTGGTTCTCATAAATGTATGCTTATGTTATTGTAACTTTTCCATGGTGATTTCTCAAATCACTTTGATCATGTATATTTTACAGTGTGACCTACTATTACTGTGCTATATGGTGTAATCACAATATCAATAAAACAGATTATTATTCTTATTATAATTATTATTAACCCCTTTCGCCCCTAATATTACAGTTACTCCTGGATTATAAATACAGCCATATACATGCATGTTTATAAGGGCCATCCATGGGAACTTGTAAAAGTGATCCTTATGGACAGGTTGTCCTAATATAGAGACTTGTTAGGCAGGTTAGTAACAGCATTTTAATCTGTTGTTTTCAAATTCATTTCTTTTTTATATTTTTTGTAATCACGTGGTAAGGCCTTAGTCAGAGACTGGGTAAAATTAAACCCGCTTAAACGTTTCCTATCGAGTGCCTTTTCAGGATATCTTTATTTCACTCAACACCGGTACCATGTAACATGAATGTAAATACATGTGTACAAAGAGATATTAATACAACATACGAGGAAAAACTTCGTTGAATGATAAGCATCACAGGTAAATATGTGATTGGGTCGCTCCCTACCTACAAGACCCTACAATAATTATCATCCAATCGAAGCCCCGTCCCGTGATATGGGGGGGGGGGCATTCGTAAATATTCAACGTTACGACATATTATGCTTTCATGAAATAATTTCTTCAACATTCATACTGCATGAATAACTTTAGGATACAATGTGTGTGAAATATCTTATATCTCAACATTCACAAATGTCTCGTTCTATCTCGTTTTTGGCCTAGTTTATGATGTATTGCACGAAATTTATTACAAGGTAGCATGCCTTTTTGGAAAGCTAGTACTTGTATATTACATAACCTTTGACAATGGTCATACATTATCAGCTGATAACGCGAGATCTTACATAAAATATTTAAATACACCTGGGACCTTGAAAAACAAGACTCTCTGTCGAGTCTTTCACTAGGCAGCTGGACGTATGTTTTATAGACGCTATTAAAAAAAAAAACCACAGCATCGGGAGATTTTTAAACCTGTTCACTTTCGTTGTGCATATAACATGTACCGGACGACTGAACTATGTCAGTGAGAAAGATAGTTGATAGAGGTGGTGATAGTATTACTTATTTGGACATAGATGGACTGTGGTTACCAAAACTCCCACTAGAGGACCAGGAAGAGAATTTCCGGTCATTGAAACATTGGAAGGCTCGAGCAGACGACGTCGTAGTGTGTGCCTATCCGAAATCTGGTAAGTTTTGCTTCAAGGAAAATGAGTTTAAAAATTCATTGATCAGCTGCTTTTAGTGTGTAAACCGACAAAACTAACACCAATCATTTGTGATTAATTGTTAGATTTGACAGTGAAAGACGTCATTAAATTTTGTTTATACACAAAGATAGAAATAAATAAATCTAATAGTTTTCTATTACATCATTTAACAGATATTAGCTTTGATCAACATCAACTAATGATCAGTTTTTAACAAATTACTTGAACTGGAAATTGTCAGAATAAATTATTTTCTTTGATTTGATTGGATATAAATGCAAAAACATTTTACACATTTCTACGTAATCACTTTTGAATTTATATCTGATTACTTTGAACCAATCCCTAAGGTGAATAATTAATTATAATTAATTATAGACACAATTTTTTTCCTAAACTTTTTATCATTTCCACAGTTCAATAGATTCGTTATTGCACCCGATGCCAACATCAGCGTAATCGCCAAGCTCTGCTACAGCGTCTACCTTCTTGCTCCGTATATAGCGAGTTGAGCTGAGTCCCAGTCAAGAATATTTCACTTATATCGAGGCGTCGCCAGCTATAGGCGAAGGGGCAGAAATTTTGCCTGTGCGTTGCGCTGATGGCATTATACACCAGAGGTTTTTTTTTATCGTGCCAAGCCCACCGTTACACGGGACCTCGTTTATTTTAAGTTCCCATCCGAAAAAAACGTGACTTTCATTTCGTAATGCCGAGTACTTGGCGAAAGAACAGTCAATACACACTTTCAAGTCTTGAGACAGACCCGGTCGGGGTTAACGTTCAAACCCATACCTCCTACTTACAGAGCGAGCACTCTACCAACTGAGCTACCGCAATTGTATACAGCGAACTGTGATCTGTAAGACAGTGTTTAAGAAAACCCGACAGCCCGGGAGCCGCGATCTCAATTAGATGAGAAACCATTTAATTGATAACTCTGATGGTTAAACATTTTTCATTTGAGGGGGGGGGGGGGGGGGGGGCAATCGTTAGGCTACGAATATAAGGCGTCTTACCAATATGAATTCGACCACAAGTGAAAAAAATGTTCTGTCTTGCCCTAGACCTCTACTTGTTGGCTCAGTACCAGTATAATGAAGTGGTGTTCTGCGATGTACATCTACGACGTTGCGACCAAGACTACCCCTTGACGCACCCTAGTGCAACAAAGGTCACATATACTTGCACAAAACTCGCACACGACATTAACACGTGTTTAGATTTATATTTGAGATTGAACTTTGTAAGGTCGAATAGCTAGCTAAAAAATCTGATGCGACGTAAAACAATACTTAACCGACCAATCAAATTACAGGTACTCACTGGATATGGGAGATCATATCGATGTTACAAGCTGGACAAGCACAACGTCTGCAAACAGTTAAAGAGTTGTACCAACTAGAATTCTTGTCACAGGAACGCTTTGATTCCACTCCATCGCCCCGTATTCTGAATTCGCACCTCTTATTTCATCAGCTGCCTGACGACTTGATCAAACAAAAATGTAAAATTGTGTTTATTAATCGTGATCCAAAAGACGTTGCTGTATCATTTTATCATCATCACAAGAAACTGAAAAATTACGAATATGACGGCAAATGGGAAAATTACCTACATTGGTTTTTGGAAGGAAAAGGTAACATGTCTATACATATTTAGTATTGTGAGTTTCAATGTGTTTCGCCAGAGTACCACGTAATACCGCCTAAAGTTTGTGCGAAAATTATAACTTCCATTAGATATGGAATCGCATCAGTTTACGTTTTTCCGTAGAAATGACACGTTAACAGTGTCGGAATTCGTCACGTAAACGTTTTCTTAAACGTTAAGGAATGTTGATCACGTGGTACACTGGCGAAATCCATTACATTAAAATCGTTTGTATAATATCATAAATGACGAGCATTGACCATTCAATTCTTTATTTCATAAGCATGCACTTTATTTCATAAGCATACACTCTTATGACACTTTATTTCATATTTTAAAAGCATACACTTTATTTCATAAGCATACACTCTTATGACACTTTATTTCATATTTTATAAGCATACACTTAATTTCATAAGCATACACTTTATTTCATAAGCACACACTCATTATGACACTTTATTTCATATTTTATAAGCATACACTTAATTTCATAAGCATACACTTTATTTCATAAGCACACACTCTTATGACACTTTATTTCATAGTTTATAAGCATACACTTAATTTCATAAGCATACACTTTATTTCATAAGCATACACTCTTATGACACTTTATTTCATATTTTATAAGCATACACTTAATTTCATAAGCATACACTTTATTTCATAAGCACACACTCTTATGACACTTTATTTCATAGTTTATAAGCATACACTTAATTTCATAAGCATACACTTTATTTCATAAGCATACACTCTTATGACACTTTATTTCATATTTTATAAGCATACACTTAATTTCATAAGCATACACTTTATTTCATAAGCATACACTGATTGGTTACGTAAATAAATTGTAGATTGCAATGTATGGCGGTGCATTATAATAAGTTACAACATATGACATAAAATAGTAATGAATTTATGTTGTAAGCATAGCGAAAAAAAATTAAAGCCTTGAAGTAAGGTACACAAATGATTATAACAGAATAAAAGTAATCGAATGAAATCATTGTCATTAATTTTAACACGGATGTGATTCCTTCTTTTTAACCCTGTTATAAAGTAAATTATAAAAAAAACTATCACCTTTATTTTAATACATTTTCATAGACATATCCTTGTTAATTTTATTCTGAAAACAGGCACCACCACCGATGCATTTCGTTTCCAAAATCTGACATTTCTGCATTTTAAAAATACGCGCTTTTTTTTTCTTTTCCGCATTTTACTTGTTGCTTACAGAGCAATTCACTTGTTTATTTATTACCCCTTCTGTTGACCGACCCTAGTTCACCACGGGGAGGTGGGAGTGCGATTTTGAGCAAATACATTTTCTTTTAACAAAATGTGTGATAGTATTAACACTTATATTGACACTAAAAACGTCAAGCAAGATCGTCTTTTAATTTCAGTACTAAATTAGATAGGGAAAAAACCCAATAAAAATTGCGGGACTACTACAAATTCATGCGGAAATAAAAAAAAAGACTGTGAAAAAATTGCAGAAACGCTAACCCCCCCCCCCCACACACACACACACACGCACACCACACAGTTTTGCCGTATATATGGTAACGGTATTATAAATTCATTTGTAATAATATTTTTTTTATTAAGTTGACTTTGGTTTGTGGTTTGATTACACACTTCAATGGAACAGAGTTATAGCAGAAAGAAAAGACATACCTATCCACGTAATACATTATGAAGATATGTTACAGGTAATATTGTTGTACAATGTCAAATTTTATTTCATTTAAGATAGGGTATTGAGGCGTGTTGGTTACACACTTCAATGGAATAAAGTTATAAAAGAAAGAAAAAAATACCTATCCATGTCAATTCATTATGAAGATATGTTACAGGTAATATTGTTGTAGAATGTCAAATTTTATTTTATTTTAAGCCACATTCACATGACGAAAAATACACTCTGAGTAAAAAAGTAAATTTGCACCTGGTCTGAGTAGGTGCAAATTTGTACTCTGTGTATATTTGTACATGTGTATATTTACTTTTGCATATATACAATTGCGTTCACATGCTCAAATTTACACCCGGATGCTGATTTTGCATTTATGCAGAACTTGCACCCTATGAGTAAATCAGCGCATGTGAATGGGGCTTAAGACAGGGTATTGAGGCGTGTTAAGACTGTTTCCCCGGGTACATCAACCCTTTATTGTTATTACCCCTGCAAACAATATTACGGGATGCATAGGAATCATCCTGTTCATCGGTCTGGCCATCCGTCCCAATTTTCGTGTCCGCTCCATATTTTCGACGTATTTTGGTAGATTTTGGCCAAACTTACACTGATGTTAACCGACATAAGACGATGCGTCGCAAACCAAATTACATAGGTCAAGGGTCAGGGTCACAGGGTCAAATCTTAGAAATAGATCGGGGAATGTTGGGGGACAGGGGTATTTGTCTCTCAAGAGACTGCTCTAATTCATCAAGTTAGCGGACCAACAACGTTTAAAATGTAACATCACATTATTTATAATACAATGTCCATAGTAAGAATACATATACATTTAGTACTGTAAATTATAACTACAGAGCCGCGGTCACGCGAAAATTAAAAGACGCGAATAAATATTAAAGTGCGTTCACGCGAAAATTAGATGATGCGAAAATTTCCCAATCTACGGTATTAAACACAAGCATTTTTCTTTTTAGAATAACTTGTCGGAAACATCAAAACTAGCCGAGTTTCTTGGAATGAAGAAAGACCTCGATCGGCGAACTGTGTAAGTTTGATACTATGAAGAAAGACAAAGATGAAATAGAATTGACATTTTTGTGGAAAAATGATGATCCTGGCATGTACAGGAAAGGTTAGATTTCATTTCTGGTATGATATTTGTAATAACACTATTTATGTTAATTTAAGTGTCTGTGAATTACTCGTAAAACAAACAACCAGCTTGCTGCCATGCTCTTTTTATATATATCCCATAATTATTCCACGCGTGATGTACAATTAATATACAACGCGGATACCGGAACGCGCCTAACAGAAACGCGGATATTACAAAATTATTTCCTTGGAATGTCTTGAAAAGATTGCGTTGTACTAGTACTTTGCACAGACGCCTGAAACTAGTAAATATTGTAACTGAAAAACGTTTACTTGGCAACAACCATCGCAGTAAAGAACACGACACATTTAAGACTTATACAGCATACAATAAAAGAAAAGATATACACATGTTGGGGCCATTTATAATAAATCACATGGCTTGGGACAGACACTGGTGTTGAAGTATATGGTGGTGTGTTTATGGCGCTAATGGAAAGCCTCAACCACCAAATTTTCTGCAAAATGTGGTTCATAAGTAAGCTTATTTAAAAATAAAAACAATGCTTATTTTACCAAACAATCAACAATGAATCCTGACATGTACATTATGTACATTATATGACATTATCCATAGAGATTTGAAAAAAAAATATTTTTACGACATTTGAACAAAGAAGCTAATATGCAATTAATGTTGTAGGTACTATAAATTTTATGTATCATATGCATTTGCAACACATATGTGATTCGAATTTAAATTACTGTTTTTATTTTTATTATAAGGTATTTCTGGTGATTGGAAAAACTGGTTTACAGAGGAACAAAATGAAGAATTTGAAAAATATCTTAATGAATTTAAAAAGAAAGTAAAGACATTGAAGCCTAGTAAACAAAGTGTATTGTAATAAAGATGCCATGTTGGTTGTAACTTATTAAGTTGTCATATAACAGTTTTTGAATTTAAAATCATAAAATACATTAAAAAAAATGGTATATGACAATAGTGATTTACCATTTTTGAATGTATTTTATGGTTTAATTAAAAAAATGGTATATGACAAAGTTATAAATTCATTTCACTATATTTCATTCAGAAAATTTATAAGATGACAATATTCTTACAAATAATGGATTGCTACTTACCAATATGTTCTAAAACATTAGAAATAATGTGATAAAGCGTATTCTTTAAATAAGCTGGACCATGAATGCCAATCTAACTTAAAATATATACATACATTTATAGAATTAATAACAAAAGTTCAAATAGAGCCTCTATCGAATCATACACTGTTTGCATAGGAATCATCCTTGAAAACATCCAAAGGTCCATAACTCATTAAATTGTAACAGGAAACAATATGCTAAACTACACCTCACAATTAATGATCAGTTTCATCAATATCTGATGGACAGTTTTGGAGAACTAGACCAGGGGAAACTTATGAAACCGGGGATATAGTGGTTATTTCACTGATTTTTCGAAATTTTTTAAAAAAGCTGAATGGCTTTCTATCAATAGTAATGGTGCCCAAACTGATTTCGAACGGAAATTTTTTTACAAAATTTTATTATCAAACATGAGTATTCATATCAAATTTAGCTTTAGTTAACCAAGAAGTTTAATAGAAATTTTTCAACTTTGCTAATCAGTAAAATAACATCATATATTATTTGTTTGTTTAATTAAGGAAAAATAAAAGTGTATTAAATATTTTGCAAAATTCTTTTAGACTTCTAATTTCCTTTTATATATCTATAACAAACTTTATGTCTACTGGTGGCAGTGGTGGTCGTCTTGAATGCCGAGTCAAATGGATTGAGTGGGTGAGTTGAGTATTGGTATTTAACGTCCCAGTCAAGGATATTTCACTTATATCGAGACATCGCCAGCTTTAAGCGAAGGTGTAGAAATTTTGCCTGCCTGTGCGTTGCGCTGATGGCATCATACAGCAGGGTTCTTTATCGTGACACGACTTCCGTGACACGGGACCTCGTTCATTTTAAGTTCCAATTCGAGAGAACCGCGACTTTTATTTCGTAATATCGAGTGCTTGACGAAAGAACAGTCACTACCCACTTTCAAGACTTGGGTCAGACCACGTCGGGGTTGGAACACAAAACCTCACACTTACGGAGCAAGCACTCTACCAACTGAGCTACCCCAATTATCCGAGTCAAATAGACAAACTTTATTCTACAATACTTCCTGAACATCCCTTACCATTTACGTTATAATCGGTTTCAGAGGAGAAGATTAAAATAAGATTGCGTATGCAGCACAGATGACTACAACCATAACCCTTTGTTAAGTGGATAGCTCAGTTGGTAGAGAGCTCGCTCCGTAAGTTTGAGGTCGTGGATTCGAACCCTGACCGGGTCTGTTCCAAGTCAATGCCACATAATGCCATCAGCGCAACGCACAGACGAAATTTCTGCATCTTCGCCTGTTCAAAATGGACAGTGGCTGTTCTTTCGCCAAGCTCTCGGCATTACCCAATGAAAGTCACGTTTTTTTCGGACGAGAACTTAAAATAAACGAGGTCCCGTGTCACGGTAACTGTGGCACGATAAAGAAGCCTGTTGTATAATGCGCAACGCACTGACGAAATTTCTGCACCTTCGCCTATAGCTGGCGACGTCTCGATATAAGTGAAATATTCTCGGCTGGGATGTTAAATACTATTACGCAACTGTTTGTTTAGTGGTTAATATTTTAATAAATTCTGTATCTGAAGACAAAAATCATTTAAAAGTCTTTTCGCCCATACAAATCATAAAGACAATTTTTAAAACTGAAATAGTGAAACATGATTTTAAAAACTGAAACCATAACACACAGACGTACCAATACATGTTCAAATCACAATCGCAAAACAAAGTAAAAACTTTGAAAACTGAGAAATTAGGTTAAACACGTGAACTTACGCCGGGTTAGTCTGGCCGGATGCTCCGGAAGGATAAGCAACTCCTGTTTAGCTAGCTACGCCCGCATCCTTACCTTAATTCTCTCAGTGCCAGGAGGCACGCAAGGCTTTGACGTCATTCCTCCATGTCGGTCTAAGGCTACACGACGTGCCGCATTGCAGGTGTTCCAGCCTGCACTGTTCCGTTCTGCTTCTACTATCCGCCGCCAAGTTGTTTTAGGGCGGCCTCTTTTCCTTCTACCCTTAGGAGACAACCAAGGTCAACAGCACAGTCGTCTGACTGTTCTTTTCTCAGTACATGGTCAGTTCAGTTCCATCTCTTCCTCCTCAATTTATCACTTATCTTATCGACTTCTGCCATTTTAAGGACTGCTTTGTTGGTGATGTGTGCCATCGAATTTGATAGATTTTCCTTAGGCATTTGGTCCCCGCAGTGGGAACAAGCTCAACCATAGCGTATTAACTGTGAAGCAAATGCACAATAAGCATGAGCAGCAGGTAAATCGTTGCATAGAAAAGAAAAGTTGACAATAGAATTGAAGTCATCACTTTCTGTCATACAGCTTCAAATGAAGTCTTAATTCAATTAGGATAGATAGCATTCGCAAACAGTCTATTGTTTAGGGCTATGAATAGAGAGAGCGTTTTCTATGTATGTGGAGTTGGGAAATTTTGCGACAATCTTTAAGAACTTCTAAATAATAAATACAATTTATGGGTAATCATATCTTCTGTTTTATTGGGGATCTCCATTTAGCCGTCCAACCCCAGGCACAAACAACTAGTCTACTATTATCACAAAACATGATTGTAAGATGAAAAAATAAAGTTAAATTAAAAAACCTGTACAAGACATGTGCTTTGATTTATTAGAAATCAATATTATACAGTCACTTGATAATAATGCAATTTTCTAAAGCCAAAAAGCAAAGTGAACAATGTTTTCCGGCTTCGAATATCATCCCGAATGAATTAAAACACCGGAAAATGAGGAAAAGTTGTCTGTCTCTCCACCACTGGTGTGCTTGATCCAAATTTCATCTCCCGCCACAAGATGTGTGATCAGTGTTGCTGAACACATGTTATACACACCTCCTGAATTTGAACAATGAACGGGAACGCTGTTGGCGCCATTTTTGGAAATGTATCCCACAAAAGTGTCGGCATTGGGTGGATTATTCATTACACTTGCTGAGAAAAGGTAGGTACCGCTGACAGAACATCGGAAAATTCCTGTTCTGGCATCGTACGAATTGCCTTCTTGTGATACTATGTTTTTGAAATCCACAGCCTGGTCTTTTCCAAGACTTGTCAAATCACTGGTACCGATTGTCGCAGTAAATGAAATACGCGGAGTACCTTTGAAAATAAAGATTTTGGTGTAGTTTTCATAAAAGTAAAACAGCCATTATAACAGAGAGAGAGAGATTTAAACATTTGTGATTTCCTTATAAAGCTTATAGGGGTACGATTAGTTGAGTTGAGTAATGATGTTTAACGTATCAGTCAAGAATATTTCGCTTATATCGAGATGTCACCAGCTATAGGCGAAGGTGCAGAAATTGTGTCTGTGCGTTGCGCTGATTGCATTATACAGCAGAGTTCTTTATCGTGACACGAGGCCTCGTTTATTTTAAGTTACCATCCGAAAAAACCGTGACTTTCATTTCGTAATGCCGAGTACTTGGCGAAAGAACAGTCACTACCTACTTTCAAGTCTTGAGCCAAACCCGGTCGGGCTCAAACCCACGGCGCCCCACTTACTGAGCGAGCACTCTACCAACTGAGCTACCGTAGTGGTTGGGATACGATTAAGTTTTTATTTTGTTCACACAAGTTGTACCGTCGATAATCTAATGACATACAGTCACTGTACTATCTTTGCAGCCCTTTGCCATCTTCAACTAGTAAATGTTTTAGTCATAGCATTGTATGCTTCTTCTGTTTTGTTATAATGTTATAATATAACACTTGTCTCTATTAAACGAAAATCCGCTTTTAGTTTTGGGATTTTGATTTGGACATGGATTTGTATGTTTGTGTTTTAGGATTGTGATTTAGACATGGATTGATGTGTTTGGGACTGTAATTTGGACATTTACCGGTGTGTTTGTTTTTACTTTGGTTTTGGAATTGTTATTTGGACTTGGATTGGTATGTTTGTGTTTTGGATTGTGATTTGGACTTGGAATGGTATGGGATTGTGATTTGTACATGGATTGGGATTGGTATTTTTGTGTTTTATTATGTAGATTTTACCACCTCACCTGTCTGTTGTTGTCTTAGCAGCTGATTTTCTTCCTCTAGATTATCTGTAAATTCAAAACAAAACCAGTATTACAATATGCAATTCAACAATCATTGTTTCAAAAGTTGCAGCTCTGCTGTTTGTGTTCGAACACTTGTTCACAAAATTGATCCCAAAGTCCTTACGACGAATAAGATTCTGTTGCTGAACAAAGGCATTAGTAAAATGTCTAGAAAATGCTTGATTGAGCTTTTAAGCATACTGCATAATTTGGATTCCATTGTGACATTGGGTTGAACCACAGAATGGTTCTCTAAAACAACGAGTTGAGTTGATTAGTGGTGTTTTAACGTTCCAGTCAAGAATATTTCACTTATATCGAGATGTCACTACCTATAGGAGGTGTATAAATTTTGCCTGCGAGTTGCGCTGATGGCGTTATACAGCAGGGTTCTTTTTCGTGCCACGCCTACCTCTGACACGGGACCTTGTTTGCAAGTGTTTTAAGTTAATTCGTAATACCGAGTGCTTGGCGAGAGAACAGCCACTTCCCACTTTCAAGTATTAGATCAGACCCGGTTGGGGTCTCAAACAACGACGTGGCTTCAGTACATATGGATAAACTAAACATTTCAATAATTTTTATGGAAAAATTGTTATCTTACTAGTAGAATTCTTTATATCATGACTTATCTACAGGGGCGGATCCAGGATTTTTTGAAAGGGGGGTTGAGAACTATCCAGGATTTTTTGAAAGGGGGGGGGGTGAGAACTATACATGATTGTTTTTAAAGGGAATGAGAATTATATAAATGCTAGATGCGAGCGCCGAAGGCGCGAGCTTTCAGAGACGATGGGTCTAGGGCCGATGGGGGCCAAGAAAATAATTTTAATCAGTCAATATCATACTCTCTCTCTCTTCAAATTTTTCAAAGGGGGGGGGGTTGCAACCCCCGCAACCCCTCCCCTAAATCCGCCACTGATCTATGTGAATCATACTACTTTGTAATGACCGATAAGGTAGGGGAAGAGAAGAAAACGGTATTTATAACACAAATTATATAACAAATTCTGCCTGCATTTACTGGAAAAAATTTGACAAAAGCAAACATAGAGTCTCAATTTTAAACATAGCCGGTGTAGCTAGCTGAGCTGTTTACCCTTCCGGAACATCCGGCCTCACTTCCCCGGTGAAGGTTTACGTGGTCAACTTAATTTGCAAAGTTTGCCATTTTTCAAAGTTTTCACTTTGATTTTTTGATTGTGATTTGAACATTGGCTGATATGTTTGTTTTTAATTACTTTATATAGCCCTACTAGTATTTAGTAATCGAATGAGATGTTATTTTGAGGGGACAAGTTACTATCTTGAGGAAACGAGATATTAACTTGAGGGAACGAGTTACTATCTTGAGGGAACAAGATAAAAAATAATTTTCACATGGCCTTATTCAGCCAATGTAGTAATCTGTGTGTTTTAAAAGATATTGAAAAATAGAAGCGACTGAAAGGTGTAGCTGGAATTAACAATAACCAGCGGAAAAAGAACATTGCTCAAACATAGTGAAACACGCCGTGACAACAAGACAAGATAAACACTAGTTACAAACTCTCTAATGTAAACGAACCGTGCAAAACTAGAATAATCGTTACCTATTCTCTGTGTAAGGTTGTGTACCAGGTTTGTAAGGTGACTTAGGGTATCGGATCCTGGCGGGTGAAGTGCTGCCAATACAGTGCTCACAGTACCCAAAAAGGCGAGAATCTCAAAGAAGGACTTCATACTAAGTTTTGGACTTGATGACAGATATATTGCGAATCCTGTTATAGATTTTTATCTCTTGTCGTCATTAAGTAATATGTTCGTTATCTACTACTGTATGTGACATTGATAACGTGTTCTAAAATTAAGAATTCAGGAAGTAGGTTCTGGAAAACATGATAAACCAGAACCAAAGCTACTGTAAACCAAACCGCTTACCATCTCTGGTTTGATGGACCAGAATGTAAACCAAACCAATTACAAAATCTGGTTTGATTTTTGATGTTCATGTAATCGGTATTTATAAAATTTTCAATACGCACTTCATAAGAAAATATCAAATGTATGCCGATGTGATATAGTCGAACAATATTGACCTGTCCGTTTGGCCTTTAATTTAGATATTTTATAATCAACGGGTATATTTACACATAGGGAACGCATGTGTTCATTTCGTCTACATATTGCAAAACACTTAACACGAACACTGTTCATGTATTAATTGCGAATCCTTAAGCAACCCATGTAATGGATGGGTATTCCTAATGAAAGGTCGAGCGAACAGGTCAATGTTGTTTACCTATACTCATAAAGATTGAACTGAATGTAACGCTTAGTTAGTATTTTTGATCGGGTTTTTTCAACTAAATTATTAATAATAAGGTTTTGAAACGTGTTTCATGGACCAGAATTATAACTAATTATGTAAAACAAAGATTTACCATCTCCAGTTTTAACGGAGGTGTTCATCTGGTTCTAATAGTTGTGAGTTATATAGTTACCGTAATTTATATAGTTACCGAAAATATTTGAACAAACAACTTGGTATTAGGAAAAAAATTCAATGACCCAGTACAACTAATGCCAGTATAAGTTCGGTGTACTACTTATATCTACCCAAATAACTCCAACAATTAAGCGGGGATACTTTGAATTGTGTTTCCTAATCCCGGTATGTGTACGTGTGTACATGTGTGGCGTACTTTCTCACCCTGGTTATGTGTGCATCATAAATATTAATAGATCTGACGTAATATGGCGTAATTTTACATAGGACGTGCGTGAGATTAAATACAAGTTAAGCAAAAATATTGATGATAACCAGCACATACTATATACCTCTCAAAACGGTTTAAAGCAAAGCTAACGAATTAGTGTCGCAGACTATTTTTCAGTTTAACACAATTAAGCGATTTCCTTGGAAAAAATTTCACGCTACGCACATTGTTTTCTTTCTTAAATTTTGCAGAGAATTTATATACTTACGGAATTAAATAACAAATGTTTCTGGTTATCCAAAACAATGTCTTGAAAAAAATCTTTTGAGATAATTTGTAACAAATATTTAAAGAAATTTCCGAATTTATCGGTAAAGTACAAATAATTTTACTAGCTTATTACCAATGCTCCAAAAACAATGTTTAACAAAAGTTTAATTTTACCAAACAATGAACATAATTGAATAAGTCTGCGTGTGTATATATAACTTTAGGATTGTGTTATTTTTCTTCATCCGAAACGGTAAAGAGCAAAATAAAAGATATGAAAAACAATTCTTCGGTGGTATTCAAGATATTTATATAAATAAAAGTGAGAAGTCAGAAGTAAATGAAGTTTTATGAAACAGAGGTGTTACATCACATGAATGACAGACACAAACACACAGGATGATAGTTAAGTAACAGGTGGGTGACTATAAATCTTTGGTTAATCGGAACCTTTATATGTTTTAACATAATATTCGAGAGTGCAAATGAATATATTTAAAATATGTTTGAACGGAACATAAATTTTGTATAATAAAATCATTAGAAGTAAAAACAAAAAGATACATACTAATCCATGTCCAAATCAATCCAAAATCAAAGTAAAAATTTTGAAACAGACTAATAAGGATAAACAAGTAAACTTTCACCAGGGAGGTGAGGCCGGATGCTTCGGGAGGGTCAAAATATCCGATTCTTTACAGTATTTTTCTTATTCACAATTCAATAAATCATACTGCATAGAGGGTTGTTGACTATATGGTATATGCATAGATTGATAACTTCACTTGAGACAATGGAATATGCATTTTTAAATTTGATTTTACCTATCTTAGAGATATGATATTTTATGGATTATGGATAACCTTGATATTTACAAAAGAATCATTGAGATAACCGTTTTAAAAGGACAATTGGTAAAATATTTAAGTATGTCCTTATTAACCTGCACTGCGTTTAGCTCAAAGTTTGTTTTCTTTTTTCCTTTCTATAATGCAGAGATAAATGCCACAATGTTGATTGCACATAGATAAAAACGTCACAATCAAGTTTGATCTATATATCAGGTATATATCATGTATATGCAGTACAGACCCATCAAAGATTTAACTCTGAGCTTGGGAAAAGGAGTCGCACCTCGACTGCCGAGCGGTCGAAATATGTATAACTAGTGGCTGAAAAACTACTGAAAGAAAAATAGCAGCTGTCGACTCGAAACGAGGGGAAGTCAGAAAGTTCATAGAACAGCGTATTCAGCCAAGCGTAACACACATTTTCTTTAGACAACATAACATTCCGCCATCTTAAACATATCAAGTTTATTTGTCACAACATATTTGTGTAATTTTCAAAAGCATTCAAAGTTGGTGGCCATCAAGCAATGATGGAAAAACAAAATTTGAGTTTAGGGCAGTAATAAAGTTCATCACAGTAGAAGGATCAAATGCCAAAGAAATTCACCGGCGAATGGCCGAGGTGAACGGTGACAGTGGTCCTGTCTATTCCACAGTGGCAAAATGGTCAGCTGAATTTATACGTGGGCGCACCTCACTGAAGGATGACCTACGGTCAGGTCGGCCAGCTGATGCCATCACAAAGGAAATTGTCACGTCTGTGGAGACCCTCATCATGAATGATCGTCGAATTAGGATTGATGAAATTTTTAGACAGCCCTGTATACTTTCTGCACCACACTTATTTTAAAATGATTAATATCAATACTGTTATAACCGTACATGTGCCTACTTTAAATACAATTTATACATTCGTGAGGACAAGACCATTTAATATCAAATCAATTAAAACGTCGTATTCAATTAATTGAAAATTTTACCGTTTACTTAATAGGTTAAATGCAATCCTTTTCTATATTTTATCCGGTTTCATTGTTTTATCCAAACCCCCTGGATTGCATAATTTATCGCCTTGTGTTCCTCACAAATAATGCAACTTTAATTTCTGTGTTTTCTTTATTAACATAAAACAATAGAAGTAAATAAAGAGTGTTAACATATCGAATATTGTATCCCGACATGCATTTGTTCTTGCAAGTAAGGTATGCTGGTAATGAAAAACCTTGACTGGACTTAAGACTCGGCTATGGGTTTTTTAAATGCCACATAGTGCATAGCTTTATCAATTAATTGCACTTGTATTGATTGTGTGCAGTGATGTCGAAGCTTTGATTGACAAGTAAAGTAATACAGTATAGTAAGTCCAAGTCTAGAGTCCAGTCCCGAGCCCAGTCCAGCGTCCAAAATCAAAAAGTCCAGTCCACGTTCACCACTACTCCTGCAAATAAAATAGTTTGAAAATGACGGATGTGGGATCGTTTTTGTGATTAATGGTATCGGATATAAATATGCAGTTATGTTGATTGGATGGTAATTAAAACACAAACGTCTAAATCTATAGCTAGTTATAAGTGATAATGATGATTTGAAAAATGGTCATTTGTAAGATAAATGGCGAGTTTACCACTATTCATGATCTTAGCATATACTTTAACATTTGGAATTACGTAAGTAGTTTTTTTTAAATGTTGGGAAATGTTTGAAAAGAACTTCATCATCAATTTTGTTTCAGTTTATATTTGAACGTTCTAAGTAACCAGTTTCTTAAATTGGTTTCTAGTATTTCATGTTTGAAAATGAACAGTTGTAAATTCTTTTGATAAAACGGTGATTGCTATTTCAAAGCAGGATTATGATGTGATTTAGTAATTTTTAGTTTGTCAAACAATAGACTGTGCGCTTTGGATTGACCAATGGCGGATAATGGACTACAAACATGACGGGATATTCCCACTTACACTTTTGGAAGCCTGAAAACTATGAATATGTGTTGAACATTAGCACAAAAGCAAAACAACATAACGCAAGAATAAAATAAGACAGCACTAAAGAAAAATGTATGCGGGGAAATATGACTGATTTTCCAGTGTAATCATGACGCAGTCGAAGAGCCGGATATTTCCAATAACACTACGGAAAACAATGATATCGTGCATACCATGAGGTCAGATTGAACAATAACACAAAAACAAAATAACACAATAATAAAGAAACAACGCGAGAGAGCAAATATGACGGATATTCCAGTGCAAACATGGCAACAAGAGAAGAACCGGATATTCCCACTAACACTACGGAAAGGAACGATATCGTGCATACTGTGAGTTCGTGTTGAGCAATTACAGAATAATAATAACACAATAACAAAACAGCACAATATAAAAAAAACTTATGAAGGAACATGTGACGGATATACCAATGCAAACATGACAACAATAAAAGGACACGATATATCTACTGACACTACGGATACTTGGGAACAATCTTCTCAATTGATATCAAATGAAGTAGACAATGAATACGCAGGTTTGAAAGCAACAAGTGAACTCGTAGTAGGCGTGATAGACATAGTGTTAGTACCAGTTATACTATTTGGAAATCTTCTTGTTTTACTCTCAATTGCAAAGTTCAAGTTTTTAAAGTCAGCTGCTAACATTTTCATAACTAGCTTGTCATGTGCCGATTTTCTTGTAGGACTATGTACGTTACCAATGTATTCACTTTTATATCTGAGCAGAAATTTTAATGACATGAAGTATCCTTGTGTGTTAAAATTTGTCTTTGTTTTGATGTCACTGTGGTTCTTTGCTCAGTCTTGTTTTGATTGCGTATGACAGGTACGTAGCTGTCACCAAACCTTTGAAATACCAAATTATTATGACAAGGCCTAAAGCTAGAAAAATGGTTATCCTTCTATGGATCTATACAATTGCTGTCTGCATTGTGCCATTGTTCTGGAATTATTACGACCCAAATAAACATAACCCTTGTAATTACTTTGTCATTTTTCCGCGGCTGTATACGGCATACGTTAGTTACTTCTCAATATTTATACTTTAATAGTTTCTTTATTTTTCTATATTCGGATATTCATAGTAGCGAAAGCATACCGAAAGAAGCATTTGCACAGACAAGTGAAACTTGGCAAAAATCGCTGAAGCAGTTTGAAAAAGAAACGAAATCGGCTAAAGTCATGGCTATGATATTGTTTCTGTTTTTCGCATTCTGGATACCATTGCAAGGTGTTGGTCCTTTGGGATACCTTGCTGTAAAACAAAATTTAGTTGAAGCTCTGGAAAAACAAAGCACTATGTCTAGCTATGAGTAACTCTGCTGTGAATCCAATCATGTATTGCTGGTTTCGTAAGGACTTTCGTCGAGCATTTAAAAAACTGCTCTGTATCGGAAAAGATGAATCGGAAGCCGCCGAGATCAAGGTGAAATCTCTTTACGGAAACCGAATTCGGAGCGGAACTGTTTCTCAACATCCATTAAGACTGAATGATATAACCATTAATCAAATTCCAAATATTACTTCTGGAAATGTAACCATGGAAACTGATTCGACTAGTTTAAGTTTTGACGGTTCCGGAAATTAATTAAGGAGACTCGTTACTTTATGTCAAGGTAATTTACTTTTAACATTAACCCGCGTGCTACCAATTTGAATTTCAAAACAGCGTTGACTGTGCCGAATTGAATTTCACATAACATTAGCAGTGCCAGATCGACGTTTAAAATGCGAATTATAAGGCGTCAATATTAGGCTATGATGTCACACGCGTTATGATATTATTATTAATGACAGTTTTTAATCTTAAAAGTAAACATTTGCATTTTTGGTTACTTTGGAAAAAGAATTTTCGTATCTCTTAGTTTTGTAAACAAGAGTTGTCCGTTCCAATGAAAGAACATGTGTGCCCGTGTGTCATGACACATATTTCCGATATAAGCAGGTTATCGATAAAGGTTTCATATACCATTTTTAAAATTTAATCATAAAATACATTCAAAAATGATATATAATAGACGCATGTATCATCCATCTGGCAGCAAGACTGTATAAGAGAAAATAAGGACGGTTTTATTTCGCTATATGCATTGTATTGTATTGTAATTTTTGAGAGAGAATTCCCGTGAATATATCGTTATGTGTTCAACGTTTATCAATTCATGTAATACGATTCTGTGCATATTTGCGTAACGCTTGATTGTTACGTCGTAATTATTCAGAGTGCAATAAGAACATTGTAATGTTTTATGTATTTTTGTAAGATAGATTTGTTTTAAAATGTACGCAAATATTAATTGACAATTTTAACACAACTTGTGTATTTAAAACAATTGAACACGTCACACTTTTAGTTGATTGATCATTGAATGTATAGTAGTAACACAACTCTTGGTTAATTGATTCACTGTCATTATAATTGAATTGCTATGGAAACACTTTTCAGAATTTTTGTGTTGCGAGTATAGGTCTTCCACGATCTGACGCGAGTCTATTTTAATGTTTGGGTAATTGTAACGAATAAAGCGTGAATGGGGGTGATTATACACATACGGTGATACGCTACGTATAATTACGTGTACACCTATACGTGTTATTTAAGGGCCATCTAAGTAGGAAAATTCACGTGAAAACCATTTGGTTGAAAAACGTGAAAGAGGGGTACAATTATGAAATTACCTACACAAGTGTGAAGATTTATAAATAAAATTAAAGCAGAAATTGATAATTTAAGAATTTTTAAAATATTGTTGCAATTTTTTTAATGGAAATTGTGCAAAAATACACGTTTTGGGAGAAACCCGTCCGTGCTTGTATCAGATCGTGGACGGACTATAATTGTGAATATTGATTTTGTTTTATAAGTAATTCTGCTAAAATGATGTAAAATATAGATGTACACGTGAACATTCCTATGAAATGTGTTGTTCTGACAATGTATGCTTGTTTTACTGTTGTATTTGGAAATAAAAGTTATTGTAAGGCTTAGTTTCGAGTTGTAATGATTGTCCCTAGTTTAAAGACTTATGCCAATGACGTTACTCAAGGTGTCAGATACCATTTTGAATCCATTTTATGATTAAATGAAAAAAGTGTTATTTGACGAACACTTAAATAATCATCCTTAGACATAGATACCGTATTCATTCCATTGGCGCCTTACCTCAGTTTTATGATCATTTCTTAACTAAGATTTTCCTTAACTTAAATTTAGCAAATTTTGGTAACCTTTTTTAAAACTACTGATTAATATTAAAGTCATTATTAAATTAAAATGTTGCAAGTTTGAAATTATCTTCAAAATAACACCCTTTAAAAATTCTTCAATATCTTAAAAATATTAAATTGATAAAGATTTGAACTTTCGACAGATTAAACTTTCAGCGCGGGTGTTTATGGTTCTTTTATTTTTACTTAATGGTTGGACTAACATATTTCACGATAATCTAGATGTACTTACACATAAAAGTGGCTTTTAAAGAATCTTGCACTTCTATGGGCGTGAACAAAAGTGCTGGCAAAATGATCCCAGACAAGGCTGGTGGAATATGGGATTACTTTGTCAACACGAGTGTAGTACCAAATGTTCTGATATTTTATTTTTTTTAAAATAAAAAAATGCAGTGTGAAAATAATCTTGCACTGCAACTTTGATAAAAAAATGCCAGAACTAGGCATTTTACTGCATGTCAAAAGGGTGACTACCTATATATGTAAAGGATGCTCCTTTCACTGCAAAGTTATATGCAATGAAGACACGCCCCGTAGTGAGTAATGGTGTTTAATGTCGAAAATATTTCACTTATGTCGAATCGTCGCCAGCTATAGGCGATGGTGCAGAAACTTTGCTTCTGGCATTATAGTGTGGTTCTTAATCGTGCCGCCCCTACCATGACATGGGATCTCGTTTATTTTAAGTTCA
Organism: Anadara kagoshimensis; assembly: GCA_021292105.1. Lineage (NCBI taxonomy): Eukaryota > Metazoa > Mollusca > Bivalvia > Arcoida > Arcidae > Anadara > Anadara kagoshimensis. The sequence goes on from CM037858.1 coordinate 23,072,118, forward strand.
ATCAAAAGAATCGTAGCGTTCAACCTATAGCTGGCGACGTCTTGATATAAGTAAAATGTTCTTGACTGTGACGCTAAGCACCATAACTCAACTCAACCAATAGTCCGACTGGTGGCAGAATATAACAACACCGTGCATGATCTAGAATATCAAGTACTCTGCTACTATCTTGCTTGGCAATTTTAATCGCGGTAGCTCAGTTGGTAGAGTGCTCGCTCCGTACTCTGCTACTATCTTGCTTGGCAATTTTAATCTCTGTAATACCACTGCGGTAGCTCAGTTGGTAGAGTGCTCGCTCCGTAAGTGGGAGATCGTGAGTTCGATCCCCGGCCGGGTCTGACCCAAGACTTGAAAATAGGTAGTGACTGTTCTTTCGCCAAGCACTCGGCATTACGAAATGAAAATAGTACACCGCGAAAATAAATACGTTTACAATAATCATTTACCTCATTCATGTTTTTATGTGTTAAAAAACAAGTCGACTTATCCCTATCGTCAGGACATATGGTGAGTTTCATGTTAATGGCATTACGAGAAGTGTTTACACAATAGCAGAAAAACACCTCTAAAATATTCAATAACAGACACAAATGTTATGTACATTAATCACCTGGCAGTGATACCATCAGCCGTAATTTATAGATTCATTTTGCTTTCCTAAATTTCTTACAGAATATTAAATTGAATGAATGTGGTTTAACCCCCCAGTTAAGAATATTTCACTTATATGGAAACGTCACCATATATAGGTGAAGTGGCAGCAGTTTTGACTTTGCAGTACACTCAGGACAATCACATAAGTAAAAATGCTTTAAAAATAGACAAATTAGTTGAACATATTTTCACATTCGCCAATGTAATACATGTATATGTATATATAAAAATGCGTAGTCGTGCGTGAATATTAATCGGTATTAAGCACGGGTGTCATGATATCGGGTATACGTGTATATAAAATCTGTATACGTGTATTCATGTATCAGCATTATGTCGAATTAGGACGAAGACGGGTGTGGCTATGTAAAAAGTTGTATTGTGAAGATATGTAACGCTTTCTGTGAGTATTTTTGGTTTTATAGTTGTGTACTTTTATGTATTTTAATTATGATTTAAATTATTGGCAATGAAACGAAAGGACATAACTGGGCGGATGTTGATAAACTTGTGCAAAATAGACAGGCTGGGATTTCATCAATAGCATAAGCTCCACTGAAAGTTAAAGGCTAAAGTAAGTAAGTAATTATGGTTTATTATAATTAATGCATAGCATTGTACGCGTTTTATTGTAATTCGGGAACTTTGATGGTGCACGTGATGCATATATAGTGTATGGTAAGTGTTTGAATAGATGTTTATTTCATGTGTTTCAGGTGGCTTTTCAGGGGCGGATCCAGGATTTTTAAAGGGGGGGGGGGTTGAGAATTATCCAGGATTTTGAAATGGGGAGTTGAGAATTATTTCAATGCTAGGTGCGAGCGCCAAAGACGCGAGCTTCAAGAAACAAGGGGGGTCTAGGGCAGAGTCCCGATGGGGCCAAGAAAATAATTTTAAATCGGTCAATAGCTCTCTCTCTCTCTCTCTCTCTCTTTTAAATTTTTCAAAGGGGGGGGGGGGTTGCAATCCCCGCAATCCCCCCCCCCCACTTAAATCCGCCACTGCTTTTGGAGTCTAATGACAATTATGACATTGGTGGCAATTTGGTGTCTTAGTGGTGATTTCCGCCTACGTGGCAATTAATAACCTTAGTGGTGTTAATAACCTTAGATACCCAGGTGTGAATTTTCTTGATTGAAAGAATTTTTTACTCAACGTTCATTTGAAATTCGGGACCCAAATGGTTAGCTGGAATATATATTTTCTGTCACAAATGTGATTGTTTTTATATACAGACGTTAACAAAAACATGCAGCATTGACAAAAATATATTTTGGTTAGGTCTCTGAATAATGAATAAATCTTTTTTTCCAAGCAATTCTATATTAAAACGCAATTGACATTTACTATATCCCTTGTTAAAAATAGCCTTTTTCCATAGGTGTGCGAGTGTTTAATAAAGGGGTTCGCCGTTGTACCACGTGATGTCCCTTTACATTTACGGAACAATTACTCCCATTGGATATGGAATCTAATCAGTTCACGTTTTCCTGTAAAAACAACGTTATTCCTGGAATTCGCGACGTAAAAGCTTCCTGTGTTGATTACGTAGCAAAGCGGCGAACCTTTTCTCCGCTGTGTATATGATGAGTTTAAAATGGGTATCTATTATAAACAAGTATATTCCCTTTTGTAATTATATTTAAGAAAAACTTAAACTAATTTAATATTTTACAGTGAAAAAATCATGTAAAATAAACCAAGAAATAATTTTTTGAGAATTTTAAAAATAATTATATGAATAAAGAAGGATTTTACAAAGTGATCGAATTGCAGACTCCACTCCGCTGTGTGATTGATGGCTTTAAGTCACTAATTGCGCAATCCCGAGAGAATAGTATAAAAGAGAGAGAGAGATATGAATGAAGTCAATAATCAAAAACAAACATACTAATCCAATAAACAATACCAAACAATACCGAGGGAGAGAGAGAGAGAGAGATATGCTGTTGGTTATTTCACTGATGTAACGGTCTAATGAAATGAACTTATTGGTCTGAGGATGTTTAATGTCATAAGATTTAGTGATGAAATGATAACTGGGAGGGTGTTACAGAGATGACGTTACTGTCGAAATCTGTCTTGGTTGATAAGAACTTTATACTTTACATATGTTTCTTAGTGTTACAAGGCATTCCAAATTTAAAGATGGTAACCGTATATATTAGATAGAATAGGTCTCATTTTAAAATGTTCATGAAGTGATCGTATTTTTCCTATTTCTTATTGACAGTTATTTTGTACATGTACGGCGGCACAGAGGTAGCATGAAAAATATGTTTATACTGCATACCCACGCGAAAGTTACTGCGTTGCGTGTGCATACGAAAAGTAATAGCTGATAGCTATCGCGTGTTCATGCAAATATTATCAGTATTGTGTGAACACCTGGACCCTGTTGTTCGAAGCTTGATAAGTTTAATCAATGATTAACAGAAATTTAAAACCAGAATAAAAATAAAAATATTATTATCAAACATATTATTTATTACAATTTTATTTAGTTTGATGGACTATTTATTCATTTTCAACATTTCAACATTTAGTTTATAGCTGAAATTATGCAGAATTCAAATTTTAACTCATCTATTGATTAAACTAATCAGGCTTCGAACAACTGACCTCTGATGACTGGTATGTAAGCACGTTAAAGGATTCTTGTGACCGAGTGATAACGTTTGCTTGAATGAGCATGCCAAAAACCTATCGGTAACTTTCGTAAGAACACGCAAAAGGTTTTGCAACCTAAAAGTGAGGCCGTGGTGACCTTGGATAACACGTCAGTCTACAAATCCAGGGTCTCTCACCGCTGTGAGTTCGAGTCCCGCTCAGACATGTGGGAAAGTGAATTTTCCTTGCTGTTTGGCCTTTACTGATTCAACTGGTATCAGTATAATGTGACTGGGGAGTGGTACGATTGTCTGTGGCGTACTGACTCTGTGAGCTAGCACGTTAAAGTCGCCCTAAGTGCGCGCTAGTACAAGGCAGACCATAATGGCTGACCATAAAGCACACTTGCACTTCACATGCATACACGACAAAACTCGACAATTTACGGTTAAGGTTATCTACGATTTATTTTCCTTTTAAAATGCGTGTACCAGGCGTGATATTTATATTCTAAGGCCACTAATAATCCAAAATACAAGTCATTAAAAGTGCGCGGTCACACAATACTTTTCTATTTGAATTGAGATGAATATTGATTGGTTTGAACAATGCTGAACTATATGCATCCGAATATGCCACATCAAGTAATATACAAACTAAGCTTATATAAATTTTCCTTGGATCGTTGGTAGCCTTAAAATATGAACTATCACGTCTGATACACGCATTTTTAAAAAGAAAACAAATCATAGAAAACATCAACCGTAAATTGTCGAGTTTTCAAAAAGACGTTGACTATATTAATATCTTTTCTTTTTCAAATCAATTCTTTATACAAGGTGAAAACTATTTTTCCCCAACACGTGTATTTTTGCACAATTTTCATAAAAAAATGCAACAAATCTTCACACTTGTGTAGGTAATTTCATAATTGTGCCCCTCTTTCACGGTTTTCAACCAAATGGTTTGCACTTGAATTTTCCTACTTAGATGACCCTTAAATGGTCCCTATTCTTCTTACCTGTAAAAATACATCTATATATAGTAAAACGGGTACAAACCTGGGGTGAAATATTCTTATATCGTTCACAGGTTAAATCAACTCTAATTTTGTCATTTGCATAGAGGTTCTGACGGGGCTGTAAGTATAACTAACTGAAAAATGCCAATTTTTTATATATAAACAACAAATTGGACTGCTTGTAAAAAAAACAAACAAACAAAAACAAAAAACAATTTTGTTAGGTATTATACGGATATTTTGAACACATAAACATCAAATTAATTTCAATTTTTCTGATAATTAAACTTCTTGGGTGAATTTATTGACTAGATAGTATTTCTGAAAACACAGTAGTTGATATGCGAAGCAACTTTTGCAAAAAAATTAATAAATAAACTAAATCGGGGAAAGTTTTATATATAATACAATCGGTATTACAAATTAAAAGTTATGAGTAAGGAAAAAACCCTCTATGTAACCTCTAAATTAATTCGTGAATAGAGTTTGAGATGGACCACCCATTATCGTGACTATTAACAGGCTTTTCGTGAAATAAAATCAGTGATATTGTCATCATGCAAATGCACGAAGCGCGCCCAATTAGCAAAAATATATACATTCACCTATACTTTCAATTCGTTTGGGGGTAATCACGACCATTCCAAGGATTTGGAAAATTTAATTCGCCCAAAACAGGTATGTTCAACTCTACATTTTTATATAATATATTCAACGATTTGATTTAATATGCAATTCAATTTACCCGTGATTTATCTTTGCAAAAATGTACCGGTTTTATGCATGAATGAAGTTTTTAATATATAAACACGATAAGCCTATTATAAACCTTGAAGATGTGTGAAGATCATAAGGTTGCTATACTTTGATACTGTTTATATATAGCTGTTTTATGAAAAGTGTGTCAACCTGTATAATCTGCGTATATAGGCGTGAATGAATGATGTATGTGTGTGTGTTTTATTAGTGTTGTATATATATATTTATTCCAGGTCAAATAATTTATAAAAAATACAATAAACAGATTCGTGTTGTAATGAACCCAGCATCAGTGAATATATCGGATTTTGTTATGATCGGTGTAATTTTGATTGTAAATCATATTTAGTTTTGGTCATTTAAATCAGTATACTGATGCTTTGTGTTTTTGCTTTCCGAGTCTAATATACTTGAACTTGACTGGTGCCAATAATCCAATATATTGTGAAAACAGTCCAATGAGTTTGAAAATACTGGACTGTTGTCACAATATATTGGATTGGTGGCACCGGTCCCGTTCAAGTATGTTGGTTACTGGACTCGAAGAACAAAGAGCAATATTTTAAGTTTTTGATATTTCAAAATTTAAACGTTGTTTTTCAAGAAATAATGTAGCAATGCATTTGATTACTTTTGTATGCAGGAATATAAAATTAGTTAATGCAGAACATAAAATCGCACACACATAATATTTACAATACTATTATTTCCTCCTGTAAATCAAGCATGTTGGCCACCGGCCAGCACAAGATGGAGATTCCCACGCAACCAAGTTGTGTCACACAAACATACCCGGATGTGAATGGAACTTCATATCTTTCGATTTGGAATCGACGACACTGACGACCAACTTGCAATTGGTTTCCTCACAAAAAAACCGCACAGATACGGGCGGAGTTTCGTGTCAGGCAAACCTGGGACGAACTGTTGACGGCACAAATTTAATTTATAAGCGCGGATGTAGGTGCAGCTTTACGTGTATGGTATCAAATGCAGTTCTAACAAATGAAATAATATGAAACCGGCCATGGATAGTTTTTAAAAGGCATACACTACACATGGATTTCTCTTACAGTTTTAAATAATTGTAAATATAATAATTTATAATTTTTTCTGTCATGAGGTGACGGGAAATATGTAAATGGCCCTTATTCACTTCATGTTATATTTACGCCATTCTCATGTTTCTCTCCATCAACTCGTGGTTAAAAAATAATGAACTCCTTTTATTACAACATACTTGAATATATCACCCAGTTTATTTCAGTATATACATGTACATTGATTAATGATGATGAAAAAATGCAATTCAAAAAAAAAAAAAAAAAAAAAACAAAAAAAAAAAAAAAAAACGTTCAGTATAGGCATATCGAAAGTTTAAGACTATTATTAAGTGCCAAATGGGCAGTTCTTTTCAATCTCTCGTTTCCTCTCTCCCTCTCTGTTGGCAGCTATAGGCGACGGATTATCCTTTTTTGACGGATTTGTACCATAAAACATAAACGGACGGATAAAATGAAAAGATCAAATTAGACAGATTCTATTCTAATTTTGACGTTTTTTTCTTAAATTAAAAGTACATGTACTAAAAAATTGGGACTTTTTGTATGGAAATTGTACCAAAATGAAACACTTAACGATAATAAGTACCTAAATGGCAACATTGATCACTAAAAATGCACCGATCTGGACAAGTAAATAAATTTGATTGGTCAGCCTGTAGCTGCTATCTATCTATCGGTAGCTTTTCGGACACTAGCTGTGCATATATATCCGTCAATAAGCAGCCGAATTTCAACTCCTTTTTCGTTAGTTCGATGATAAACTTTCAACAGGTCTGTATTGTATATTACTAATACTACAAAGGAATTTGCAAAAATGTAGAAAATTCTGTCTAAATGCAAATGGAATTCATTACGGTAAACAAGAGATTATTTTGTTTATGTAGTGCCAATTGTTTTTATTTTAAACAAGATATAAAAGTGAAATTAAGAATGATTACGATGAATAACAGTACGGAAACTGATAAATGCTAACAATAGTAGTTAAATTGTGAGTTGAGCTGAGTAATGGTGTTTATCGTCTCAGTCAAGAATATCTCGCTTATATCGAGACGTCGCCAGATATAGGCAAAAATTTTGCCTGTGCGTTGCGCTAATGGCATTATACAACAGGGTTCTTTTATAAGAGTCCCCTGTCCATAAAAACCACTTTAACTGGTTCCCTTGTGTGGCCGTTGTAGACAAGATTGACTGTTTTGTGAATGTAAATGAAACAACAACCAGTATGTTTTTGCGTTAAAATATCTTAAAACCATTCCACCTGTTTATGTACCGTAACGACGTAAGTTCAACGATGTGTGTAATAGTGATTTAAGGAATTTTTTAAATACAATATTAAATGTTTTGACAACAAAACTGCAACAGAACAGTTTTCCGAAATTACCAAAAAATTAAGAATATTTTTAGAATGTGTACTGCAATATCTTTTTTGTTTTATTACGCCGGGTTCGATCAATATAGTGCAGTTTTACGTTACACACCGTTGAATTGTTTGCATGATAATACATAAGTAAAAACTCGGACGAGAAAAAGCTGCCAAGCTTTCCCGGGAGTGGAACTCGGACCGTAAGGAATGAGTGAGCACGTGCGGGTGGTAGGAAGTGTAGGCTTAAACAGTTACTTTCCCGTTAAATGCCTGTAAAGAGTACTCGCTCGAATACACAGTTCAATAGCGTGTGTATTTGTCTGTCTGTTCCCGTTAACCTGTCCGTATATAAACAAAACATTGCACTAAGTACCAACTTTAACATCATCATCATTATCTGTTTTTTTAATCTGCCCGCATGCAAACAAAAGATTGCACTAAGTACCAACTTTAACGTTATCATAATTATCCGTTTTGAATTAAATACAATTTTACATATTGTCTACAACTTAAGCGAAATTATACAGCCATTTTTCATTAACAGTATTTGATTCTATTTGTTTATTTTACATGTTTTGTGCACGTTTCGTCCTTTTAGCATGTGTTACAAAAACATCCTTTATGATGTCACAATCAAGCAGTCAAAAAGTACAGTCGAACCTGTCTGAAAGGCCACCTCGATACAAGGGCTACCTGCTGTTAAAGGCCAGTGAAATTTTATCCCGATTGCTCTTTATTCATGTTATATTAACCTGAATATAAGGACCACCTGTCCACAAATTCCACTTTTATTGGGCTCCTTGGGTGACCTTTATAGAACAGTATATTGTACAGTCAAACCTGCCTTAAAGGTCACCTCTATATAAGTGACACCTCCATTGAAAGGACAGTAAAATTTTATCCCGGTTGCACTTTATTCATGTTCTTTGAATATGCATATAAGAGCCTACTGTTTATAAAGACCACTTTTACTGGTTTCCTTGTGTGTCCGTTGTAGACGAGATTGACTGTTTTGTGAAAGTAAATGAAACAACAACTAGTATGTATTTGCGTTAAAATAGCTTAAAACCGTTCCACATGTACATGGACCGTAACGACGTAAGTCCAACGATGTGTGTAATAGTGATTTCAGGAATTTTTGAATACATTATTAAATGTTTTCACAACAAAACTGCAAGAAAACAGTTTTCCGAAATTACCAAAAAATACAGAATAATTTTAGAATGTGTACTGCAATATCTTTTGTTTTATTACGCCGGGTTCGATCAATATAGTGCAGTTTTACGTTACACACCGTTGAATTGTTTGCATGATAATACATAAGTAAAAACACGGACGAGAAAAAGCTGCCAAGCTTTCCCTGGAGTGGAACTCGGACCGTAAGGAATGAGTGAGCACGTGCGGGTGGTAAGAAGTGTAGGCTTAAACAGTTACTTTCCCGTTAATTGCCTGTAAAGAGTACTCGCTCGAATACACAGTTCAATAGCGTGTGTATTTGTCTGTCTGTTCCCGTTAACCTGTCCGTATATAAACAAAACATTGCACTAAGTACCAACTTTAACATCATCATCATTATCTGTTTTTTTAATCTGCCCGCATGCAAACAAAAGATTGCACTAAGTACCAACTTTAACATCATTATCATTATCCGTTTTGAATTAAATACAATTTTACATATTGTCTACAGCTTAAGCGAAATTATACAGCCATTTTTCATTAACAGTATTTGATTCTATTTGTTTATTTTACATGTTTTGTGCACGTTTCGTCCTTTTAGCATGTGTTACAAAAACATCCTTTATGATGTCACAATCAAGCAGTCAAAAAGTACAGTCGAACCTGTCTGAAAGGCCACTTCGATACAAAGGCTAACTGCTGTTAAAGGCCAGTGAAATTTTATCCCGATTGCTCTTTATTCATGTTATATGAACCTGTATATAGGGACCACATGTCCACAAAGTCCACTTTTATTGGGCTCCTTGGGTGACCTTTATAGAACAGTTTATTGTACAGTCAAACCTGCCTTAAAGGTCACCTCTATATAAGTGACACCTCCATTGAAAGGACAGTAAAATTTTATCCCGGTTGCACTTTATTCATGTTCTTTGAATATGCATATAAGAGCCTACTGTTTATAAAGACCACTTTTACTGGTTTCCTTGTGTGTCCGTTGTAGACGAGATTGACTGTTTTGTGAATGTAAATGAAACAACAACTATTGTTCATCTTTAATGTTTAGAGACAGTCGTTTTCATAAATAACTTTTATACTTTTTAAATTTTTAAAACCTAATATTGATATTTTATTTTGAAAACAAAAAGCGCATCTAAAAATAATTTTAGTTTTATTTTTACTTTTTCCGCCATTCTCCTACATAGAGAAAATTTTACAATTTATACTAAAAATCGACTGTAAGATGTTCCCTTGGTGACCCCATATGCATATATTAAAAGGTTCAAATAAGGTCAACAATTACAATGCAAATCACTTATATATTACACTTGTTATTGGAATGAGTTTTCACAAAATATCCATTTTAGATGACGTGAAGTATGTAATTTTGAAGTTTTGAAGTGTTTTGATTTGTAAAAAAGCAATGGGATCACATTATTTGAAAGTGGACAAACTTTTTAAGTCTTTGACACAGGCGTGATTCAGGCGTGAATATCAATGTTTTAGAACATGGGGTCCAAAACGGGTGTCTTAGTTCTTAGTCTAATCACGATATTAGAAAATTTGCTGATTTTTTCTCTATATACAGAAATAAATGTAATTATTTCAATTGTTTATGTATTTTTCCTTGTTAGTATTTTTGTTTTTAAACACAAATATTGTGGTTATTTTATGAGACACCAAATGATAATATAGCAATTTTAGTTAATGACTGTCTCTAAGTATAAAAGACGAACAATAGTATGTATTTGCGTTAAAATAGCTTAAAACCGTTCCACATGTACATGGACCGTAACGACGTAAGTCCAACGATGTGTGTAATAGTGATTTAAGGAATTTTTGAATACATTATTAAATGTTTTCACAACGAAACTGCAAGAAAACAGTTTTCCGAAATTACCAAAAAATTAAGAATATTTTTAGAATGTGTACTGCAATATCTTTTTTGTTTTATTACGCCGGGTTCGATCAATATAGTGCAGTTTTACGTTACACACCGTTGAATTGTTTGCATGATAATACATAAGTTAAACACGGACGAGAAAAAGCTGCCAAGCTTTCCCGGGAGTGGAACTCGGACCGTAAGGAATGAGTGAGCACGTGCGGGTGGTAAGAAGTGTAGGCTTAAACAGTTACTTTCCCGTTAATTGCCTGTAAAGAGTACTCGCTCGAATACACAGTTCAATAGCGTGTGTATTTGTCTGTCTGTTCCCGTTAACCTGTCCGTATATAAACAAAACATTGCACTAAGTACCAACTTTAACATCATCATCATTATCTGTTTTTTTAATCTGCCCGCATGCAAACAAAAGATTGCACTAAGTACCAACTTTAACATCATCATCATTATCCGTTTTGAATTAAATACAATTTTACATATTGTCTACAACTCAAGCGAAATTATACAGCCATTTTTCATTAACAGTATTTGATTCTATTTGTTTATTTTACATGTTTTGTGCACGTTTCGTCCTTTTAGCATGTGTTACAAAAACATCCTTTATGATGTCACAATCAAGCAGTCAAAAAGTACAGTCGAACCTGTCTGAAAGGCCACCTCGATACAAGGGCTACCTGCTGTTAAAGGCCAGTGAAATTTTATCCCGATTGCTCTTTATTCATGTTATATTAACCTGTATATAAGGACCACCTGTCCACAAATTCCACTTTTATTGGGCTCCTTGGGTGACCTTTATAGAACAGTTTATTGTACAGTCAAACATGTCTTAAAGGTCACCTCTTTATAAGTGACACCTCCATTGAAAGGACAGTAAAATTTTATCCCGGTTGCACTTTATTCATGTTCTTTGAATATGCATATAAGAGCCTACTGTTTATAAAGACCACTTTTACTGGTTCCCTTGTGTGTCCGTTGTAGACGAGATTAACTGTTTTGTGAATGTAAATAAAACAAAAACCAGTATGTCTTTGCGTTAAAATAGCTTAAAACTGTTCCACCTGTACATGGACCGTAACGACTTAAGTCCAACGATGTGTGTAATAGTGATTTAAGGAATTTTTGAATACATTATTAAATGTTTTCACAACGAAACTGCAAGAAAAGTTTTCCGAAATTACCAAAAAATTAAGAATATTTTAGAATGTGAACTGCAATATCTTTTTTGTTTTATTACGCCGGGTTCGATCAATATAGTGCAGTTTTATGTTACACACCGTTGAATTGTTTGCATGATAATACATAAGTAAAAACACGGACGAGAAAAAGCTGCCAAGCTTTCCCGGGAGTGGAACTCGGACCGTAAGGAATGAGTGAGCACGTGCGGGTGGTAGGAAGTGTAGGCTTAAACAGTTACTTTCCCGTTAATTGCCTGTAAAAAGTACTCGCTCTAATACACAGTTCAATAGCGTGTGTATTTGTCTGTCTGTTCCCGTTAACCTGTCCGTATATAAACAAAACATTGCACTAAGTACCAACTTTAACATCATCATCATTATCTGTTTTTTTAATCTACCCGCATGCAAACAAAACATTGCACTAAGTACCAACTTTAACGTTATCATAATTATCAGTTTTGAATTAAATACAATTTTTCATATTGTCTTCAACTCAAGCGAAATTATACAGCCATTTTTCATTAACAGTATTTGATTCTATTTGTTTATTTTACATGTTTTGTGCACGTTTCGTCCTTTTAGCATGTGTTACAAAAACATCCTTTATGATGTCACAATCAAGCAGTCAAAAAGTACAGTCGAACCTGTCTGAACGGCCACCTCGATACAGGGGCTACCTGCTGTTAAAGGCCAGTGAAATTTTATCCCGATTGCTCTTTATTCATGTTATATTAACCTGTATATAAGGACCACCTGTCCACAAATTCCACTTTTATTGGGCTCCTTGGGTGACCTTTATAGAACAGTTTATTGTACAGTCAAACATGTCTTAAAGGTCACCTCTTTATAAGTGACACCTCCATTGAAAGGACAGTAAAATTTTATCCCGGTTGCACTTTATTCATGTTCTTTGAATATGCATATAAGAGCCTACTGTTTATAAAGACCACTTTTACTGGTTCACTTGTGTGTCCGTTGTAGACGAGATTAACTGTTTTGTGAATGTAAATAAAACAAAAACCAGTATGTCTTTGCGTTAAAATAGCTTAAAACTGTTCCACCTGTACATGGACCGTAACGACTTAAGTCCAACGATGTGTGTAATAGTGATTTAAGGAATTTTTGAATACATTATTAAATGTTTCCACAACGAAACTGCAAGAAAAGTTTTCCGAAATTACCAAAAAATTAAGAATATTTTTAGAATGTGAACTGCAATATCTTTTTTGTTTTATTACGCCGGGTTCGATCAATATAGTGCAGTTTTATGTTACACACCGTTGAATTGTTTGCATGATAATACATAAGTAAAAACACGGACGAGAAAAAGCTGCCAAGCTTTCCCGGGAGTGGAACTCGGACCGTAAGGAATGAGTGAGCACGTGCGGGTGGTAGGAAGTGTAGGCTTAAACAGTTACTTTCCCGTTAATTGCCTGTAAAAAGTACTCGCTCTAATACACAGTTCAATAGCGTGTGTATTTGTCTGTCTGTTCCCGTTAACCTGTCCGTATATAAACAAAACATTGCACTAAGTACCAACTTTAACATCATCATCATTATCTGTTTTTTTAATCTACCCGCATGCAAACAAAACATTGCACTAAGTACCAACTTTAACGTTATCATAATTATCAGTTTTGAATTAAATACAATTTTTCATATTGTCTTCAACTCAAGCGAAATTATACAGCCATTTTCATTAACAGTATTTGATTCTATTTGTTTATTTTACATGTTTTGTGCACGTTTCGTCCTTTTAGCATGTGTTACAAAAACATCCTTTATGATGTCACAATCAAGCAGTCAAAAAGTACAGTCGAACCTGTCTGAAAGGCCACCTCGATACAGGGGCTACCTGCTGTTAAAGGCCAGTGAAATTTTATCCCGATTGCTCTTTATTCATATTATATATACCTGTATATAAGGACCACCTGTCCACAAATTCCACTTTTATTGGGCTCCTTGGGTGGCCTTTATGGAACAGTTTATTGTACAGTCAAACCTGCTTTAAAGGTCACCTCTATATAAGTGACACCTCCATTGAAAGGACAGTAAAATTTTATCCCGGTTGCACTTTATTCATGTTCTTTGAATATGCATATAAGAGCCTACTGTTTATAAAGACCACTTTTACTGGTTCACTTGTGTGTCCGTTGTATAGGAGATTGACTGTTTTGTGAATGTAAATGAAACAACTAGCATGTATTTGCGTTAAAAAAGCTTAAAACCGTTCCACCTGTACATGGACCGTAACGACGTAAGTCCAACGATGTGTGTAATAGTGATTTAAGGAATTTTTGAATACATTATTAAATGTTTTCACAACGAAACTGCATTAAAACAGTTTTCCGAAATTACCAAAAATTAAGAATATTTTTAGAATGTGAACTGCAATATCTTTTTGTTTTATTACCCGGGTTCGATCAATATAGTGCAGTTTTACGTTACACACCGTTGAATTGTTTGCATGATAATACATAAGTAAAAACACGGACGAGAAAAAGCTGCCAAGCTTTCCCGGGAGTGGAACTCGGACCGTAAGGAATGAGTGAGCACGTGCGGGTGGTAGGAAGTGTAGGCTTAAACAGTTACTTTCCCGTTAATTGCCTGTAAAAAGTACTCGCTCTAATACACAGTTCAATAGCGTGTGTATTTGTCTGTTCCCGTTAACCTGTCCGTATATAAACAAAACATTGCACTAAGTACCAACTTTAACATCATCATCATTATCTTTTTTTAATCTACCCGCATGCAAACAAAACATTGCACTAAGTACCAACTTTAACATCATCATCATTATCCGTTTTGAATTAAATACAATTTTTCATATTGTCTTCAACTCAAGCGAAATTATGCAGCCATTTTTCATTAACAGTATTTGATTCCATTTGTTTATTTTACATGTTTTGTGCACGTTTCGTCCTTTTAGCATGTGTTACAAAAACATCCTTTATGATGTCACAATCAAGCAGTCAAAAAGTAGAGTTAAACCTGTCTGAAAGGCCACCTCGATACAAGGGCTACCTGCTGTTAAAGGCCAGTGAAATTTTATCCCGATTGCTCTTTATTCGTGTTATATAAACCTGTATATAAGGACCACCTGTCCACAAATTCCACTTTTATTGGGCTCCTTGGGTGGCCTTTATGGAACAGTTTATTGTACAGTCAAACCTGCCTTAAAGGTCACCTCTATATAAGTGATACCTCCATTGAAAGGACAGTAAAATTTTATCCCGGTTGCACTTTTTTCATGTTCTTTGCATATGCATATAAGAGCCTACTGTTTATAAAGACCACTTTTACTGGTTCCCTTGTGTGTCCGTTGTATAGGAGATTGACTGTTTTGTGAATGTAAATGAAACAACTAGCATGTATTTGCGTTAAAAAAGCTTAAAACCGTTCCACCTGTACATGGACCGTAACGACGTAAGTCCAACGATGTGTGTAATAGTGATTTAAGGAATTTTTGAATACATTATTAAATGTTTTCACAACGAAACTGCATTAAAACAGTTTTCCGAAATTACCAAAAATTAAGAATATTTTTAGAATGTGAACTGCAATATCTTTTTTGTTTTATTACCCCGGGTTCGATCAATATAGTGCAGTTTTACGTTACACACCGTTGAATTGTTTGCATGATAATACATAAGTAAAAACACGGACGAGAAAAAGCTGCCAAGCTTTCCCGGGAGTGGAACTCGGACCGTAAGGAATGAGTGAGCACGTGCGGGTGGTAGGAAGTGTAGGCTTAAACAGTTACTTTCCCGTTAATTGCCTGTAAAAAGTACTCGCTCTAATACACAGTTCAATAGCGTGTGTATTTGTCTGTTCCCGTTAACCTGTCCGTATATAAACAAAACATTGCACTAAGTACCAACTTTAACATCATCATCATTATCTGTTTTTTAATCTACCCGCATGCAAACAAAACATTGCACTAAGTACCAACTTTAACATCATAATCATTATCCGTTTTGAATTAAATACAATTTTTCATATTGTCTTCAACTCAAGCGAAATTATGCAGCCATTTTTCATTAACAGTATTTGATTCCATTTGTTTATTTTACATGTTTTGTGCACGTTTCGTCCTTTTAGCATGTGTTACAAAAACATCCTTTATGATGTCACAATCAAGCAGTCAAAAAGTAGAGTTAAACCTGTCTGAAAGGCCACCTCGATACAAGGGCTACCTGCTGTTAAAGGCCAGTGAAATTTTATCCCGATTGCTCTTTATTCGTGTTATATAAACCTGTATATAAGGACCACCTGTCCACAAATTCCACTTTTATTGGGCTCCTTGGGTGGCCTTTATGGAACAGTTTATTGTACAGTCAAACCTGCCTTAAAGGTCACCTCTATATAAGTGATACCTCCATTGAAAGGACAGTAAAATTTTATCCCGGTTGCACTTTTTTCATGTTCTTTGCATATGCATATAAGAGCCTACTGTTTATAAAGACCACTTTTACTGGTTCCCTTGTGTGTCCGTTGTAAAGGAGATTGACTGTTTTGTGAATGTAAATGAAACAACTAGCATGTATTTGCGTTAAAATAGCTTAAAACCGTTCCACCTGTACATGGACCGTAACGACGTAAGTCCAACGATGTGTGTAATAGTGATTTAAGGAATTTTCGAATACATTATTAAATGTTTTCACAACGAAACTGCAAGAAAACAGTTTTCCGAAATTACCAAAAAATTAAGAATATTTTTAGAATGTGAACTGCAATATCTTTTTTGTTTTATTACCCCGGGTTCGATCAATATAGTGCAGTTTTACGTTACACACCGTTGAATTGTTTGCATGATAATACATAAGTAAAAACACGGACGAGAAAAAGCTGCCAAGCTTTCCCGGGAGTGGAACTCGGACCGTAAGGAATGAGTGAGCACGTGCGGGTGGTAGGAAGTGTAGGCTTAAACAATTACTTTCCCGTTAATTGCCTGTAAAAAGTACTCGCTCTAATACACAGTTCAAAAGCGTGTGTATTTGTCTGTCTGTTCCCGTTAACCTGTCCGTATATAAACAAAACATTGCACTAAGTACCAACTTTAACATCATCATCATTATCTGTTTTTTTAATCTACCCACATGCAAACAAAACATTGCACTAAGTACCAACTTTAACATCATCATCATTATCCGTTTTGAATTAAATACAATTTTTCATATTGTCTTCAACTCAAGCGAAATTATACAGCCATTTTTCATTAACAGTATTTGATTCCATTTGTTTATTTTACATGTTTTGTGCACGTTTCGTCCTTTTAGCATGTGTTACAAAAACATCCTTTATGATGTCACAATCAAGCAGTCAAAAAGTACAGTTGAACCTGTCTGAAAGGCCACCTCGATACAAGGGCTACCTGCTGTTAAAGGCCAGTGAAATTTTATCCCGATTGCTCTTTATTCATGTTATATGAACCTGTATATAAGGACCACCTGTCCACAAATTCCACTTTTATTGGGCTCCTTGGGTGGCCTTTATGGAACAGTTTATTGTACAGTCAAACATGCCTTAAAGGTCACCTCTATATAAGTGACACCTCCATTGAAAGGACAGTAAAATTTTATCCCGGTTGCACTTTATTCATGTTCTTTGAATATGCATATAAGAGCCTACTGTTTATAAAGACCACTTTTACTGGTTCCCTTGTGTGTCCGTTGTAGACGAGATTGACTGTTTTGTGAATGTAAATAAAACAATAACCAGTATGTCTTTGCGTTAAAATAGCTTAAAACTGTTCCACCTGTACATGGACCGTAACGACGTAAGTCCAACGATGTGTGTAATAGTGATTTAAGGAATTTTTGAATACATTATTAAATGTTTTCATAACGAAACTGCAAGAAAACAGTTTTCCGAAATTACCAAAAAATTAAGAATATTTTTAGAATGTGAACTGCAATATCTTTTTTGTTTTATTACCCCGGGTTCGATCAATATAGTGCAGTTTTACGTTACACACCGTTGAATTGTTTGCATGATAATACATAAGTAAAAACACGGACGAGAAAAAGCTGCCAAGCTTTCCCGTGAGTGGAACTCGGACCGTAAGGAATGAGTGAGCACGTGCGGGTGGTAGGACGTGTAGGCTTAAACAGTTACTTTCCCGTTAATTGCCTGTAAAAAATACTCGCTCTAATCCACAGTTCAATAGCGTGTGTATTTGCCTGTCTGTTCCCGTTAACCTGTCCGTATATAAACAAAACATTGCACTAAGTACCAACTTTAACATCATCATCATTATCTGTTTTTTTAATCTACCCGCATGCAAACAAAACATTGCACTAAGTACCAACTTAACATCATCATCATTATCCGTTTTGAATTAAATACAATTTTTCATATTGTCTTCAACTCAAGCGAAATTATACAGCCATTTTTCATTAACAGTATTTGATTCCATTTGTTTATTTTACATGTATTGTGCACGTTTCGTCCTTTTAGCATGTGTTACAAAAACATCCTTTATGATGTCACAATCAAGAAGTCAAAAAGTACAGTTGAACCTGTCTGAAAGGCCACCTCGATACAGGGGCTACCTGCTGTTAAAGGCCAGTGAAATTTTATCCCGATTGCTCTTTATTCATGTTATATGAACCTGTATATAGGGACCACCTGTCCACAAATTCCACTTTTTTGGGCTCCTTGGGTGGCCTTTATGGAACAGTTTATTGTACAGTCAAACCTGCCTTAAAGGTCACCTCTATATAAGTGACACCTCCATTGAAAGGACAGTAAAATTTTATCCCGGTTGCACTTTATTCATGTTCTTTGAATATGCATATAAGAGCCTACTGTTTATAAAGACCACTTTTACTGGTTCCCTTGTGTGTCCGTTGTAGACGAGATTGACTGTTTTGTGAATGTAAAAAACAACAACCAGTATGTCTTTGCGTTAAAATAGCTTAAAACCGTTCCACCTGTACATGGACAGTAACGACGTAAGTCCAACGATGTGTGTAATAGTGATTTAAGGAATTTTTTAATACATTATTAAATGTTTTCACAACGAAACTGCAAGAAAACAGTTTTCCGAAATTACCAAAAAATTAAGAATATTTTTAGAATGTGAACTGCATATCTTTTTTGTTTTATTACCCCGGGTTCGATCAATATAGTGCAGTTTTACGTTACACACCGTTGAATTGTTTGCATGATAATACATAAGTAAAAACACGGACGAGAAAAAGCTGCCAAGCTTTCCCGGGAGTGGAACTCGGACCGTAAGGAATGAGTGAGCACGTGCGGGTGGTAGGAAGTGTAGGCTTAAACAGTTACTTTCCCGTTAATTGCCTGTAAAAATACTCGCTCTAATACACAGTTCAATAGCGTGTGTATTTGTCTGTCTGTTCCCGTTAACCTGTCCGTATATAAACAAAACATTCCACTAAGTACCAACTTTAACATCATCATCATTATCTGTTTTTTAATCTACCCGCATGCAAACAAAACATTGCACTAAGTACCAACTTTAACATCATCATCATTATCCGTTTTGAATTAAATACAATTTTTCATATTGTCTTCAACTCAAGCGAAATTATACAGCCATTTTTCATTAACAGTATTTGATTCCATTTGTTTATTTTACATGTTTTGTGCACGTTTCGTCCTTTTAGCATGTGTTACAAAAACATCCTTTATGATGTCACAATCAAGCAGTCAAAAAGTACAGTTGAACCTGTCTGAAAGGCCACCTCGCTACAAGGGCTAACTGCTGTTAAAGGCCAGTGAATTTTATCCCGATTGCTCTTTATTCATGTTATATGAACCTGTATATAAGGACCACCTGTCCACAAATTCCACTTTTATTGGGCTCCTTGGGTGGCCTTTATAGAACAGTTTATTGTACAGTCAAACATGCCTTAAAGGTCACCTCTATATAAGTGACACCTCCATTGAAAGGACAGTAAAATTTTATCCCGGTTGCACTTTATTCATGTTCTTTGAATATGCATATAAGAGCCTACTGTTTATAAAGACTACTTTTACTGGTTCCCTTGTGTGTCCGTTGTAGACGAGATTGACTGTTTTGTGAATGTAAGTAAAACAATAACCAGTATGTCTTTGCGTTAAAATAGCTTAAAACTGTTCCACCTGTACATGGACCGTAACGACGCAAGTCCAACGATGTGTGTAATAGTGATTTAAGGAATTTTTGAATACATTATTAAATGTTTTCACAACGAAACTGCAAGAAAACAGTTTTCTGAAATTACCAAAAAATTAAGAATATTTTTAGAATGTGAACTGCAATATCTTTTGTTTTATAACCCCGGTTCGATCAATATAGTGCAGTTTTACGTTACACACCGTTGAATTGTTTGCATGATAATACATAAGTAAAAACACGGACGAGAAAAAGCTGCCAAGCTTTCCCGGGAGTGGAACTCGGACCGTAAGGAATGAGTGAGCACGTGCGGGTGGTAGGACGTGTAGGCTTAAACAGTTACTTTCCCGTTAATTGCCTGTAAAAAATACTCGCTCTAATACACAGTTCAATAGCGTGTGTATTTGCCTGTCTGTTCCGTTAACCTGTCCGTATATAAACAAAACATTGCACTAAGTACCAACTTTAACATCATCATCATTATCTGTTTTTTTAATCTACCCGCATGCAAACAAAACATTGCACTAAGTACCAACTTTAACATCATCATCATTATCCGTTTTGAATTAAATACAATTTTTCATATTGTCTTCAACTCAAGCGAAATTATACAGCCATTTTTCATTAACAGTATTTGATTCCATTTGTTTATTTTACATGTTTGTGCACGTTTCGTCCTTTTAGCATGTGTTACAAAAACATCCTTTATGATGTCACAATCAAGCAGTCAAAAAGTACAGTTGAACCTGTCTGAAAGGCCACCTCGATACAGGGGCTACCTGCTGTTAAAGGCCAGTGAAATTTTATCCCGATTGCTCTTTATTCATGTTATATGAACCTGTATATAAGGACCACCTGTCCCAAATTCCACTTTTTTGGGCTCCTTGGGTGGCCTTTATGGAACAGTTTATTGTACAGTCAAACCTGCCTTAAAGGTCACCTCTATATAAGTGACACCTCCATTGAAAGGACAGTAAAAAGTTTATCCCGGTTGCACTTTATTCATGTTCTTTGAATATGCATATAAGAGCCTACTGTTTATAAAGACCACTTTTACTGGTTCCCTTGTGTGTCCGTTGTAGACGAGATTGACTGTTTTGTGAATGTAAATGAAACAACAAACCAGTATGTCTTTGCGTTAAAATAGCTTAAAACCGTTCCACCTGTACATGGACAGTAACGACGTAAGTCCAACGATGTGTGTAATAGTGATTTAAGGAATTTTTTAATACATTATTAAATGTTTTCACAACGAAAACTGCAAGAAAACAGTTTTCCGAAATTACCAAAAAATTAAGAATATTTTTAGAATGTGAACTGCAATATCTTTTTGTTTTATTACCCCGGGTTCGATCAATATAGTGCAGTTTTACGTTACACACCGTTGAATTGTTTGCATGATAATACATAAGTAAAAACACGACGAGAAAAAGCTGCCAAGCTTTCCGGGAGTGGAACTCGGACCGTAAGGAATGAGTGAGCACGTGCGGGTGGTAGGAAGTGTAGGCTTAAACAGTTACTTTCCCGTTAATTGCCTGTAAAAAAATACTCGCTCTAATACACAGTTCAATAGCGTGTGTATTTGTCTGTCTGTTCCCGTTAACCTGTCCGTATATAAACAAAACATTGCACTAAGTACCAACTTTAACATCATCATCATTATCCGTTTTGAATTAAATACAATTTTTCATATTGTCTTCAACTCAAGCGAAATTATACAGCCATTTTTCATTAACAGTATTTGTTTCCATTTGTTTATTTACATGTTTTGTGCACGTTTCGTCCTTTTAGCATGTGTTACAAAAACATCCTTTATGATGTCACAATCAAGCAGTCAAAAAGTACAGTTGAAACCTGTCTGAAAGGCCACCTCGCTACAAGGGCTAACTGCTGTTAAAGGCCAGTGAATTTTATCCCGATTGCTCTTATTCATGTTATATGAACCTGTATATAAGGACCACCTGTCCACAAATTCCACTTTTATTGGCTCCTTGGTGGCCTTTATGGAAAAGTTTATTGTACAGTCAAACATGTTTAAAGGTCACCTCTATATAAGTGACACCTCCATTGAAAGGACAGTAAAATTTTATCCCGGTTGCACTTATTCATGTTCTTTGAATATGCATATAAGAGCCTACTGTTTATAAAGACCACTTTACTGGTTCCCTTGTGTGTCCGTTGTAGACGAGATTGATGTTTGTGAATGTAAATGAAACAACAACCAGTATGTCTTTGCGTTAAAATAGCTTAAAACCGTTCCACCTGTACATGGACCGTAACGACGTAAGTCCAACGATGTGTGTATAGTGATTAAGGAATTTTGAATACATTATTAAATGTTTTCACAACGAAACTGCAAGAAAAACAGTTTTCCGAAATTACCAAAAAATTAAGAATATTTTTAGAATGTGAACTGCAATATCTTTTTTGTTTTATTACCCGGGTTCGATCAATATAGTGCAGTTTTACGTTACACACCGTGAATTGTTTGCATGATAATACATAAGTAAAAACACGGACGAGAAAAAAGCTGCCAAGCTTTCCCGGGAGTGGAACTCGGACCGTAAGGAATGAGTGAGCACGTGCGGGTGGTAGGAAGTGTAGGCTTAAACAGTTACTTTCCCGTTAATTGCTGTAAAAAATACTCGCTCTAATACACAGTTCAATAGCGTGTGTATTGTCTGTCTGTTCCCGTTTACCTGTCCGTATATAAACAAAACATTGCACTAAGTACCAACTTAACATCATCATCATTATCTGTTTTTAATCTACCCGCATGCAAACAAAACATTGCACTAAGTACCAACTTTAACATCATCATCATTATCCGTTTGAATTAAATACAATTTTTCATATTGTCTTCAACTCAAGCGAAATTATACAGCCATTTTCATTAACAGTATTTGATTCCATTTGTTTATTTTACATGTTTGTGCACGTTTCGCCTTTAGCATGTGTTACAAAAACATCCTTTATGATGTCACAATCAAGCAGTCAAAAAGTACAGTTGAACCTGTCTGAAAGGCCACCTCGATACAGGGGCTACTGCTGTAAAGGCCAGTGAAATTTTATCCCGATTGCTCTTTATTCATGTTATATGAACCTGTATATAAGGACCACCTGTCCACAAATTCCACTTTTTTGGGCTCCTTGGGTGGCCTTTATGGAACAGTTTATTGTACAGTCAAACCTGCCTTAAAGGTCACCTCTATATAAGTGACACCTCCATTGAAAGGACAGTAAAATTTTCCCGGTTGCACTTTATTCATGTTCTTTGAATATGCATATAAGAGCCTACTGTTTATAAAGACCACTTTTACTGGTTCCCTTGTGTGTCCGTTGTAGACGAGATTGACTGTTTTGTGAATGTAAATGAAACAACAACCAGTATGTCTTTGCGTTAAAATAGCTTAAAACCGTTCCACCTGTACATGGACAGTAACGACGTAAGTCCAACGATGTGTGTAATAGTGATTTAAGGAATTTTTGAATACATTATTAAATGTTTTCACAACGAAACTGCAAGAAAACAGTTTTCCGAAATTACCAAAAAATTAAGAATATTTTTAGAATGTGAACTGCAATATCTTTTTTGTTTTATTACCCCGGGTTCGATCAATATAGTGCAGTTTTACGTTACACACCGTTGAATTGTTTGCATGATAATACATAAGTAAAAACACGGACGAGAAAAAGCTGCCAAGCTTTCCCGGGAGTGGAACTCGGACCGTAAGGAATGAGTGAGCACGTGCGGGTGGTAGGAAGTGTACTTTCCCGTTAATTGCCTGTAAAAAAATACTCGCTCTAATACACAGTTCAATAGCGTGTGTATTTGTCTGTCTGTTCCCGTTAACCTGTCCGTATATAAACAAAACATTGCACTAAGTACCAACTTTAACATCATCATCATTATCCGTTTTGAATTAAATACAATTTTTCATATTGTCTTCAACTCAAGCGAAATTATACAGCCATTTTTCATTAACAGTATTTGTTTCCATTTGTTTATTTTACATGTTTTGTGCACGTTTCGTCCTTTTAGCATGTGTTACAAAAACATCCTTTATGATGTCACAATCAAGCAGTCAAAAAGTACAGTTGAACCTGTCTGAAAGGCCACCTCGCTACAAGGGCTACTGCTGTTAAAGGCCAGTGAATTTTATCCCGATTGCTCTTTATTCATGTTATATGAACCTGTATATAAGGACCACCTGTCCACAAATTCCACTTTTATTGGGCTCCTTGGGTGGCCTTTATGGAAAGTTTATTGTACAGTCAAACATGCCTTAAAGGTCACCTCTATATAAGTGACACCTCCATTGAAAGGACAGTAAAATTTTATCCCGGTTGCACTTTATTCATGTTCTTTGAATATGCATATAAGAGCCTACTGTTTATAAAGACCACTTTTACTGGTTCCCTTGTGTGTCCGTTGTAGACGAGATTGACTGTTTTGTGAATGTAAGTAAAACAATAACCAGTATGTCTTTGCGTTAAAATAGCTTAAAACTGTTCCACCTGTACATGGACCGTAACGACGCAAGTCCAACGATGTGTGTAATAGTGATTTAAGGAATTTTTGAATACATTATTAAATGTTTTCACAACGAAACTGCAAGAAAACAGTTTTCTGAAATTACCAAAAAATTAAGAATATTTTTAGAATGTGAACTGCAATATCTTTTTTGTTTTATTACCCCGGGTTCGATCAATATAGTGCAGTTTTACGTTACACACCGTTGAATTGTTTGCATGATAATACATAAGTAAAAACACGGACGAGAAAAAGCTGCCAAGCTTTCCCGGAGTGGAACTCGGACCGTAAGGAATGAGTGAGCACGTGCGGGTGGTAGGAAGTGTAGGCTTAAACAGTTACTTTCCCGTTAATTGCCTGTAAAAAATACTCGCTCTAATACACAGTTCAATAGCGTGTGTATTTGTCTGTTCCCGTTAACCTGTCCGTATATAAACAAAACATTGCACTAAGTACCAACTTTAACATCATCATCATTATCTGTTTTTTAATCTACCCGCATGCAAACAAAACATTGCACTAAGTACCAACTTTAACATCATCATCATTATCCGTTTTGAATTAAATACAATTTTTCATATTGTCTTCAACTCAAGCGAAATTATACAGCCATTTTTCATTAACAGTATTTGATTCCATTTGTTTATTTTACATGTTTTGTGCACGTTTCGTCCTTGATGATGTCACAATCAAGCAGTCAAAAAGTACAGTTGAACCTGTCTGAAAGGCCACCTCGCTACAAGGGCTAACTGCTGTTAAAGGCCAGTGAATTTTATCCCGATTGCTCTTTATTCATGTTATATGAACCTGTATATAAGGACCACCTGTCCACAAATTCCACTTTTATTGGGCTCCTTGGGTGGCCTTTATGGAAAAGTTTATTGTACAGTCAAACATGCCTTAAAGGTCACCTCTATATAAGTGACACCTCCATTGAAAGGACAGTAAAATTTTATCCCGGTTGCACTTTATTCATGTTCTTTGAATATGCATATAAGAGCCTACTGTTTATAAAGACCACTTTTACTGGTTCCCTTGTGTGTCCGTTGTAGACGAGATTGACTGTTTTGTGAATGTAAGTAAAACAATAACCAGTATGTCTTTGCGTTAAAATAGCTTAAAACTGTTCCACCTGTACATGGACCGTAACGACGCAAGTCCAACGATGTGTGTAATAGTGATTTAAGGAATTTTTGAATACATTATTAAATGTTTTCACAACGAAACTGCAAGAAAACAGTTTTCTGAAATTGCCAAAAAATTAAGAATATTTTTAGAATGTGAACTGCAATATCTTTTTTGTTTTATACCCCGGGTTCGATCAATATAGTGCAGTTTTACGTTACACACCGTTGAATTGTTTGCATGATAATACATAAGTAAAAACACGGACGAGAAAAAGCTGCCAAGCTTTCCCGGGAGTGGAACTCGGACCGTAAGGAATGAGTGAGCACGTGCGGGTGGTAGGAAGTGTAGGCTTAAACAGTTACTTTCCCGTTAATTGCCTGTAAAAAATACTCGCTCTAATACACAGTTCAATAGCGTGTGTATTTGTCTGTCTGTTCCCGTTAACCTGTCCGTATATAAACAAAACATTGCACTAAGTACCAACTTTAACATCATCATCATTATCTGTTTTTTTAATCTACCCGCATGCAAACAAAACATTGCACTAAGTACCAACTTTAACATCATCATCATTATCCGTTTTGAATTAAATACAATTTTTCATATTGTCTTCAACTCAAGCGAAATTATACAGCCATTTTTCATTAACAGTATTTGATTCCATTTGTTTTTTTACATGTTTGTGCACGTTTCGTCCTTTTAGCATGTGTTACAAAAACATCCTTTATGATGTCACAATCAAGAGTCAAAAAGTACAGTTGAACCTGTCTGAAAGGCCACCTCGATACAAGGGCTAACTGCTGTTAAAGGCCAGTGAAATTTTATCCCGATTGCTCTTTATTCATGTTATATGAACCTGTATATAAGGACCACCTGTCACAAATTCCACTTTTTTGGGCTCCTTGGGTGGCCTTTATGGAACAGTTTATTGTACAGTCAAACCTGCCTTAAAGGTCACCTCTATATAAGTGACACCTCCATTGAAAGACAGTAAAATTTTATCCCGGTTGCACTTTATTCATGTTCTTTGAATATGCATATAAGAGCCTACTGTTTATAAAGACCACTTTTACTGGTTCCCTTGTGTGTCCGTTGTAGACGAGATTGACTGTTTTGTGAATGTAAATGAAACAACAACCAGTATGTCTTTGCGTTAAAATAGCTTAAAACCGTTCCACCTGTACATGGACCGTAACGACGTAAGTCCAACGATGTGTGTAATAGTGATTTAAGGAATTTTTGAATACATTATTAAATGTTTTCACAACGAAACTGCAAGAAAACAGTTTTCCGAAATTACCAAAAAATTAAGAATATTTTTAGAATGTGAACTGCAATATCTTTTTTGTTTTATTACCCGGGTTCGATCAATATAGTGCAGTTTTACGTTACACACCGTTGAATTGTTTGCATGATAATACATAAGTAAAAACACGGACGAGAAAAAGCTGCCAAGCTTTCCCGGGAGTGGAACTCGGACCGTAAGGAATGAGTGAGCACGTGCGGGTGGTAGGAAGTGTAGGCTTAAACAGTTACTTTCCCGTTAATTGCCTGTAAAAAATACTCGCTCTAATACACAGTTCAATAGCGTGTGTATTTGTCTGTCTGTTCCCGTTAACCTGTCCGTATATAAACAAAACATTGCACTAAGTACCAACTTTAACATCATCATCATTATCTGTTTTTTTAATCTACCCGCATGCAAACAAAACATTGCACTAAGTACCAACTTTAACATCATCATCATTATCCGTTTTGAATTAAATACAATTTTTCATATTGTCTTCAACTCAAGCGAAATTATACAGCCATTTTTCATTAACAGTATTTGATTCCATTTGTTTATTTTACATGTTTTGTGCACGTTTCGTCCTTTTAGCATGTGTTACAAAAACATCCTTTATGATGTCACAATCAAGCAGTCAAAAAGTACAGTTGAACCTGTCTGAAAGGCCACCTCGATACAAGGGCTACCTGCTGTTAAAGGCCAGTGAAATTTTATCCCGATTGCTCTTTATTCATGTTATATGAACCTGTATATAAGGACCACCTGTCCACAATTCCACTTTTATTGGGCTCCTTGGGTGCCTTTATAGAACAGTTTATTGTACAGTCAAACCTGCCTTAAAGGTCACCTCTTATAAGTGACACCTCCATTGAAAGGACAGTAAAATTTTATCCCGGTTGCACTTTATTCATGTTCTTTGAATATGCATATAAGAGCCTACTGTTTATAAAGACCACTTTTACTGGTTCCCTTGTGTGTCCGTTGTAGACGAGATTGACTGTTTTGTGAATGTAAATGAAACAAAACCAGTATGTCTTTGCGTTAAAATAGCTTAAAACTGTTCCACCTGTACATGGACCGTAACGACGTAAGTCCAACGATGTGTGTAATAGTGATTTAAGGAATTTTTGAATACATTATTAAATGTTTCACAACGAAACTGCAAGAAAAGTTTTCCGAAATTACCAAAAAATTAAGAATATTTTTAGAATGTGAACTGCAATATCTTTTTTGTTTATTACGCCCGGGTTCGATCAATATAGTGCAGTTTTACGTTACACACCGTTGAATTGTTTGCATGATAATACATAAGTAAAAACACGGACGAGAAAAAGCTGCCAAGCTTTCCCGGGAGTGGAACTCGGACCGTAAGGAATGAGTGAGCACGTGCGGGTGGTAGGAAGTGTAGGCTTAAACAGTTACTTTCCCGTTAATTGCCTGTAAAAAGTACTCGCTCTAATACACAGTTCAATAGCGTGTGTATTTGTCTGTCTGTTCCCGTTAACCTGTCCGTATATAAACAAAACATTGCACTAAGTACCAACTTTAACATCATCATCATTATCTGTTTTTTAATCTACCGCCCTAGCAAACAAAACATGCAAACCAACTTGCACTAAGTCCAACTTTAACTATCATATTATCCGTTTTGAATTAAATACAATTTTTCATATTGTCTTCACTCAAGCGAAATTATACAGCCATTTTTCATTAACAGTATTTGATTCTATTTGTTTATTTTACATGTTTTGTGCACGTTTCGTCCTTTTAGCATGTGTTACAAAAACATCCTTTATGATGTCACAATCAAGCAGTCAAAAGTACAGTCGAACCTGTCTGAAAGGCCACCTCGATACAAGGGCTACTGCTGTTAAAGGCCAGTGAAATTTTATCCCGATTGCTCTTTATTCATGTTATATACCTGTATATAAGGACCACCTGTCCACAAATTCCACTTTTATTGGGCTCCTTGGGTGGCCTTTATGAACAGTTTATTGTACAGTCAAACCTGCTTAAAGGTCACCTCTATATAAGTGACACCTCCATTGAAAGGACAGTAAAATTTTATCCCGGTTGCACTTTATTCATGTTCTTTGAATATGCATATAAGAGCCTACTGTTTATAAAGACCACTTTTACTGGTTCCTTGTGTGTCCGTTGTAGACGAGATTGACTGTTTTGTGAATGTAAATGAAACAACTAGTAGTATTTGCGTTAAAATAGCTTAAAACCGTTCCACCTGTACATGGACCGTACGACGACGTAAGTCCAACGATGTGTGTAATAGTGATTTAAGGAATTTTTGAATACATTATTAAATGTTTTCACAACACGAAACGCAAAAACAGTTTTCCGAATTACCAAAAAATTAAGAATATTTTTAGAATGTGAACTGCAATATCTTTTTGTTTTATTACCCGGTTCGATCAATATAGTGCAGTTTTACGTTACACACCGTTGAATTGTTTGCATGATAATACATAAGTAAAAACAACGGACGAGAAAAGCTGCCAAGCTTTCCCGGGAGTGGAACTCGGACCGTAAGGAATGAGTGAGCACGTGCGGGTGGTAGGAAGTGTAGGCTTAAACAGTTACTTTCCCGTTAATTGCCTGTAAAAAGTACTCGCTCTAATACACAGTTCAATAGCGTGTGTATTTGTCTTGTTCCCGTTTAACCTGTCCGTATATAAACAAAACATTGCACTAAGTACCAACTTTAACATCATCATCATTATCTGTTTTTTAATCTACCCGCATGCAACAAACATGTGCCTAAGTACCAACTTTAACATCATCATCATTATCCGTTTTGAATTAAATACAATTTTTTCATATTGTCTTCAACTCGCGAAATTATACAGCCATTTTTCATTAACAGTATTTGATTCATTTGTTTATTTTTACATGTTTTGTGCACGTTTCGTCCTTTTAGCATGTGTTACAAAAACATCCTTTATGATGTCACAATCAAGCAGTCAAAAAGTACAGTTAACTGTCTGAAAGGCCACCTCGGATACAGGGGCTACCTGCTGTTAAAGGCCAGTGAAATTTTATCCCGATTGCTCTTTATTCATGTTTATAACCTGTATATAAGGACCACCTGTCCACAAATTCCACTTGTTATTGGGCTCCTTGGGTGGCCTTTATGGAACAGTTTTTTGTACAGTCAAACCTGCCTTAAAGTCACCTCTATATAAGTGAACACCTCCATTGAAAGGACAGTAAAATTTTATCCCGGTTGCACTTTTTCATGTTCTTTGCATATGCATATAAGAGCCTACTGTTTATAAAGACCACTTTTACTGGTTCCCTTGTGTGTCCGTGTAGACGGAGATTGACTGTTTTGTGAATGTAAATGCAAACAACTAGCTGTATTTGCGTTAAAATAGCTTAAAACCGTTCCACCTGTACATGGACCGTAACGACGTAAGTCCAACGATGTGTGTAATAGTGATTTAAGGAATTTTCGAATACATTATTAATGTTTTCACAACGAAACTGCAAGAAAACAGTTTTCCGAAATTACCAAAAAATTAGAATATTTTAGAATGTGAACTGCAATATCTTTTTTGTTTTATTACCCCGGGTTCGATCAATATAGTGCAGTTTTACGTTACACACCGTTGAATTGTTTGCATGATAATACATAAGTAAAAAACACGACGAGAAAAAAGCTGCCAAGCTTTCCCGAGTGGAACTCGGACCGTAAGGAATGAGTGAGCACGTGCGGTGGTAGGAAGTGTAGGCTTAAACAGTTTACTTTCCCGTTAATTGCCTGTAAAAGTACTCGCTCTAATACACAGTTTCAATAGCGTGTGTATTTGTCTGTTCCCGTTAACCTGTCCGTATATAAACAAAACATTGCACTAAGTACCAACTTTACATCATCATCATTATCTGTTTTTTTAATCTACCCGCATGCAAACAAAACATTGCACTAAGTACCAACTTTAACATCATCATCATTGTCCGTTTTGAATTAAATACAATTTTTCATATTGTCTTCAACTCAAGCGAAATTATACAGCCATTTTTCATTAACAGTTTTGATTCCATTTGTTTATTTTACACATGTTTTGTGCACGTTTCGTCCTTTTAGCATGTGTTTACAAACATCCTTATGATGTCACAATCAAGCATCTCAAAAAGTACAGTTAACCTGTCTGAAAGGCCACCTCGATACAAGGGCTACCTGCTGTTAAAGGCCAGTGAAATTTTATCCCGATTGCTCTTTATTCATGTTATATAACCTGTATATAAGGACCACCTGTCCACAAATTCCACTTTTTTGGGCTCCTTGGGTGGCCTTTATGGAAAAGTTTATTGTACATCAAACCTGCCTTAAAGGTCACCTTCTATATAAGTGATACCTCCATTGAAAGGCAGTACAATTTCTATCCCGGTTGCACTTTTTCATGTTCTTTGCATATGCATATAAGAGCCTACTGTTTATAAAGACCACTTTTACTGGTTCCCTTGTGGGTCCGTTGTAAAGGAGATTGATGTTTTTGTGAATGTAAGTGAACAACTAGCATGTATTTTGCGTTAAAATAGCTTAAAACCGTTCCACCTGTACATGGACCGTAACGACGTAAGTCCACGATGTGTGTATAGTGATTTAAGGAATTTTCGAATACATTATTAAATGTGTTTCCACAACGAAACTGCAGAAAACAGTTTTCCGAAATTACCAAAAATTAAGAATTTTTTAGAATGTGAACTGCAATATCTTTTTGTTTATTACCCCGGTTCGATCAATATAGTGCAGTTTTTACGTTACACACCGTTGAATTGTTTGCATGATAATAATAATAAAAACACGGACGAGAAAAGCTGCAAGCTTTCCCGGAGTGGAACTCGGACCGTAAGGAATGATGAGCACGTGCGGTGGTAGGAAGTGTAAGGCTTAAACCGTTTACTTTCCCGTTAATTGCCTGTAAAAAGTACTCGCTCTAATACACAGTTCAAAGCGTGTGTATTTGTCTGTCTGTTCCCGTTAACCTGTCCGTATATAAACAAAACATTGCCTAAGTACCAACTTTAACATCATCATCATTATCTGTTTTTTAATCTACCCACATGCAAACAAAACATTGCACTAAGTACCAACTTTAACATCATCATCATTATCCGTTTTGAATTAAATACAATTTTTCATATTGTCTTCAACTCAAGCGAAATTATACAGCCATTTTTCATTAACAGTATTTGATTCCATTTGTTTTATTTTACATGTTTGTGCACGTTTCGTCCTTTTAGCATGTGTTACAAAAACTCCTTTATGATGTCACAATCAAGCAGTCAAAAGTACAGTTGAACCTGTCTGAAAGGCCACCTCGATACAAGGGCTACCTGCTGTTAAAGGCCAGTGAAATTTATCCGCGATTGCTCTTTATTCATGTTATATGAACCTGTATATAAGCCACCTGTCCACAAATTCCACTTTTATTGGGCTCCTTGGGTGGCCTTTATGGAACAGTTTATTGTACAGTCAAACATGCCTTAAAGGTCACCTCTATATAAGTGACACCTCCATGAAAGGACAGTAAAATTTTATCCCGGTTGCACTTTATTCATGTTCTTTGAATATGCATAAAGAAGCCTACTGTTTAAAAGACCACTTTTACTGGTTTCCCTTGTGTGTCCGTTGTAGACGAGATTGACTGTTTTGTGAATGTAAATGAAACAACTAGCATGTATTTGCGTTAAAATAGCTTAAACTGTTCCACCTGTACATGGACCGTAACGACGTAAGTCCAACGATGTGTGTAATAGTGATTTAAGGAATTTTGAATACATTATTAAATGTTTTCATAACGAAACTGCAAGAAAACAGTTTTCCGAAATTACCAAAAAATTAAGAATATTTTTAGAATGTGAACTGCAATATCTTTTTTGTTTTATTACCCCGGGTTCGATCAATATAGTGCAGTTTTACGTTACACACCGTTGAATTGTTTGCATGATAATACATAAGTAAAAACACGGACGAGAAAAAGCTGCCAAGCTTTCCCGTGAGTGGAACTCGGACCGTAAGGAATGAGTGAGCACGTGCGGGTGGTAGGACGTGTAGGCTTAAACAGTTATTCCCGTTAATTGCCTGTAAAAAATACTCGCTCTAATCCACAGTTCAATAGCGTGTGTATTTGCCTGTCTGTTCCCGTTAACCTGTCCGTATATAAACAAAACATTGCACTAAGTACCAACTTTAACATCATCATCATTATCTGTTTTTTTAATCTACCCGCATGCAAACAAAACATTGCACTAAGTACCAACTTTAACATCATCATCATTATCCGTTTTGAATTAAATACAATTTTTCATATTGTCTTCAACTCAAGCGAAATTATACAGCCATTTTTCATTAACAGTATTTGATTCCATTTGTTTATTTTACATGTTTTGTGCACGTTTCGTCCTTTTAGCATGTGTTACAAAAACATCCTTTATGATGTCACAATCAAGCAGTCAAAAAGTACAGTTGAACCTGTCTGAAAGGCCACCTCGCTACAAGGGCTAACTGCTGTTAAAGGCCAGTGAATTTTATCCCGATTGCTCTTTATTCATGTTATATGAACCTGTATATAAGGACCACCTGTCCACAAATTCCACTTTTATTGGGCTCCTTGGGTGGCCTTTATGGAAAAGTTTATTGTACAGTCAAACATGCCTTAAAGGTCACCTCTATATAAGTGACACCTCCATTGAAAGGACAGTAAAATTTTATCCCGGTTGCACTTTATTCATGTTCTTTGAATATGCATATAAGAGCCTACTGTTTATAAAGACCACTTTTACTGGTTCCCTTGTGTGTCCGTTGTAGACGAGATTGACTGTTTTGTGAATGTAAGTAAAACAATAACACTGGGCGAAATATCACCTTTTAATGTAGTCAAAAGGTTAATAAAAGACCATCTTTTGTAAAGCTTTCATTGTCTTTTGATCACATATCCAACTTTTTGGAAAGGTGTCGAAAAATGATCTTTTGTATACCTTTTGTAATTTACAAATGGCTCACTTTTATCACATATTGTTCAATAAAATTTCACCTTTTTTGACATTTTAGCCTTCCAAAAGTTTATCTTTGTAGGCCTTTTTATATATTTTATACATCACATTTTGACCTTTTGTGGCATACCTACACCTTTTGATTTTCCAAAATATTACCTTTTGCTAACCTTTCAATAGATTTTATGCGACAAGAGTTGGACTTTTCTGATATATCCACATCTAATATATCTTTCTATACATTTTGTACAGCAAAATATGGCCTTTTATGACATATCTACATCTTTGGACCTTCCAAAAGATGACCTTTTCTAGCCTTTCTAAACATTTTGTACAGCAAAATATGACCTTTCATGACATATTCAAATCTTTTGACCTTCCAAAAGATGACCTTTCCTAGCCTTTCTATATATTTTGTACTACAAAATATGACCTTTCATGACATATCCACATCTTTTGACCTTCCAAAAGATTACCTTTCCTAGCCTTTCTATATATTTTGTACTACAAAATATGACCTTTTATGACATATCCAAATCTTTTGACCTTCCAAAAGATGACCTTTCCTAGCCTTTCTATATATTTTGTACTACAAAATATGACCTTTTATGACATATCCAAATCTTTTGACCTTCCAAAAGATGACCTTTCCCAGCATTTCTATACATTTTGTACTACAAAATATGACCTTTTATGACATAACCACATCTTTTGATTTTCCAAAAGATGACCTTTCCTAGCCTTTCTATATATTTTGTACTACAAAATATGACCTTTTATGACATATCCAAATCTTTTGACCTTCCAAAAGATGACTATTCCTAGCCTTTCTATATATTTTGTACTACAAAATATGACCTTTTATGACATATCCAAATCTTTTGACCTTCCAAAATATGACCTTTCCTAGCCTTTCTATACATTTTGTACTACAAAATATGACCTTTTATGACATATCCACATCTTTTAACCTTCCAAAAGATTACCTTTCCTAGCCTTTCTATATATTTTGTACTACAAAATATGACCTTTTATGACATATCCAAATCTTTTGACCTTCCAAAAGATGACCTTTCCTAGCCTTTCTATATATTTTGTACTACAAAATATGACCTTTTATGACATATCCAAATCTTTTGACCTTCCAAAAGATGACCTTTCCCAGCATTTCTATACATTTTGTACTACAAAATATGACCTTTTATGACATAACCACATCTTTTGATTTTCCAAAAGATGACCTTTCCTAGCCTTTCTATATATTTTGTACTACAAAATATGACCTTTTATGACATATCCAAATCTTTTGACCTTCCAAAAGATGACTATTCCTAGCCTTTCTATATATTTTGTACTACAAAATATGACCTTTTATGACATATCCAAATCTTTTGACCTTCCAAAATATGACCTTTCCTAGCCTTTCTATACATTTTGTACTACAAAATATGACCTTTTATGACATATCCAAATCTTTTAACCTTCCAAAAGATTACCTTTCCTAGCCTTTCTATATATTTTGTGCTACAAAATATGACCTTTTATGACATATCGAAATCTTTTAACCTTCCAAAAGATGACCTTTCCTAGCCTTTCTATATATCTTGTACTACAAAATATGACCTTTTATGACATATCCAAATCTTTTAACCTTCCAAAAGATTACCTTTCCTAGCCTTTCTATACATTTTGTACTACAAAATATGACCTTTTATGACATATTCAAATCTTTTAACCTTCCAAAAGATGACCTTTCCTAGCCTTTCTATACATTTTGTACATGAAAAATGTGACCTTTCGTGACATATCCAAATCTTTTAACCTTCCAAAAGATGACCTTTTCTAGCCTTTCTATACATTTTGTACTGCAAAATATGACCTTTCGTGACATGACCAAATCTTTTGACCTTCCAAAAAGATGACCTTTTGGAAGGCCTTTCTACACATTTTGTACAACAAAATATAACCTTTTATGACATATCAACATCTTTTGACCTTCCAAAAGATGACCTTTCCTAGCCTTTTTTATATATTTTGCTGTACAAAATACAACTTTTTTTAACATATCCAAATCTTTTGACTTTCCAAAAAGATGACATTTTTACGTTTTTAATAATAATCACATACATTTTGATGAATAATATTCCATAATAAAATTCAGTGTTTTGATATAACTATTGATGCATTATAATGTTACTACGAAAATCGGAAACACATGCAATTTTTCGCCATAAACTCCAGTAAGCGCGCACACCATCTGATACTGAAAACCTGTTTATATATTAAATAATATCCAGGAAAGTACAATGTAGCCACACTTTCTTCACTTTGTATTATTCTTTCATGATTTTTGCACGATGTCAATAGAATGATTACTTCACTATCTGTCATAGATTTGATGTCCGACATACATGTACTTGATTTTAAGAGTTGTTTCAGCGATGTGCGTTCTTTCCTCTCAAGAGTTAAAAGTGAACAAAATTACCTGTTTAAATTAGATATAGAGATACAGAGGAAATGAGAACATTTGGTTAATGGCACATTACACAGTGGGGGTTGTTATTGACCATCAAATTGTAACTTCTTACTGTCACCAAATAATGTTTGTGTTTGTGATGATATAAGACTTATTATCCGATCCTTACATAAATCTTTTTCTTTGTCTAGGTATGGAAGAATGATCAAATGTCTTCTTCCATATTATCATTATTATAAAAACATAAGTAACTTTGTATTAATTTGCTATGAAAAACATGAGTTTCAATCCAAATGTAATAATTCCAATGATAATACAAACTATATGTACATTTTGTATAAATTATCGTTGATCTGCGAAGTTCTCCATTACATTCTGGACAAAATAAAGTTAGCGTCTTGTCTCTTAACATGCAAATAAAGGTTTATAACTGTCGTATTAAAATGTTAATGTAGTGTTCTATTGTGTAAGTCATATAATAATAATAATAATAACATAAAGTCACATAAATATCTAAACAATGTTAGCAATTTGTAAAAAATACATCACCCAGCCTTAAAGACGTATGAGAAACTTTTAACATGTGATAAAAGATATAGACAAAGAATTATTAAATACCCGTAAAACAATAATATATTTTAACCTTAAAGAGTGTTCTAAGAAAATACCAACCTACCCACGAGCACATACCAGCCTATCTATTCAGACACGGGTTGTTCATCGAATTTACTGACCCAACAAAAACAAAAGAACCATTGCGTAATGTTAAAAAAAAAACCCAATTCATTACCCGACATTAAAGATAGTACATGTAGTATAACCACTTAATTTTGTCATGCTGAGTTAGTGTAGAACTTTCTTATGAGCCAAACCTAATGAAATTGTGGATTGATTAATCCTATAGTTTAAGTGAGCACTCACCTCAAACATGCTATATGTTATGATTCCGAATTTTTATGTATAAATAAGAAAATGATTTTTTATAAATGTCATTCTATTATAGATAGGTAAAGTTAGCTACTAGTAACTGGCTAATAGTAGAAGAAAAGTTAGCTACTAGTAGCTTTTCTAACAAGTATCTGACTTGTAGTAGCTAACTTTTCTCCCACAAGTAACTGGATACTAGCAGCTAACTTTTCTTCTACAAGTAGCCAGCTACTGGTAGCCAGTTACTATTAGCTTACTTTACCTATCTTTCTATTATTTTTATTAAAGAAATATTTCTTGGTATATAGACCATCTGAATTTAATGATAGTAGAATTTATTAAATCTAATTATATCAAAGCCTTATTTTCCGCTGTTCAGTTTGAAATAAAAGATGGACACTTAACGAGTTGTATGAGTTTTAAGCACCATTTACATTCGAATAATTTCGTAGGTGTAAAATACATATCTGATGGTTCTGAGCCAATGTATTT
Source organism: Anadara kagoshimensis (assembly GCA_021292105.1). Taxonomy (NCBI): domain Eukaryota; kingdom Metazoa; phylum Mollusca; class Bivalvia; order Arcoida; family Arcidae; genus Anadara; species Anadara kagoshimensis. The sequence goes on from CM037858.1 coordinate 23,109,818, forward strand.
ATCCACTGCACCTTTCGAACTAAATTATATATGTGTGCGCGCGTGTGTGTAACAGGGAAAAACACCAGAAAAATTACTTTCTCATCGAGTGCCCTGCTTTAGGATCGAACCCGAACCTCCGAGTGAAAAGCGAGCGTTCTACCACAAGGCTAAAAGTTTCGGACCAGAAAGGCTGGCAGTAAATCAGTCTATAGCTATTATGCGACTAGCTCAGTTCCGCTACATTCCTCAATTTCCTACCTTGGAAATCTCGACCACAACACCACGGCTAGCTCAGTCCCGCTACACGTGTGTGTGTGTGTGTGTGTGTGTGTGTGTGTGTGTGTGTGTGTGTGTGTGTGTGTGTTCGAGTCACCGTCAATAAAACAAACTTTTATTTTCCTTATTTTTTCCGAGAACCAAAATTGCAGTTTCAATATCTTTTGTACGAGGAGTTGGTGCTCGGAGTAGAACAAAGACAACAGCTCACCTGGACTGAAGGTCCAAGAAAGGTATAGCCGAACCAATATGAAAGAATGATCATTAATGTAAAATTTAAAAATAAGAGAAAAGACCTGGCTTATTCGAAATATTACGAAATTTGGAATCATAAATAAGCATGAATCTTCTTCACATTTGAGGATGCAATTAGTCTATCCCATTCCGTCCCACAATCGACAGAAACACAAGTCCGGTGTCAACATTCATCTATTTATTGCTGGTAATTAGTTTTTGCGGCTCAGAATTAAAGTCTTCAAAATAGAGAATTCCATAGAGGAAAATTGTTGCAGACAATACGTCAATCTGATTTTTAGAACAAAAAATGCATTAATTGAAATGTTAATAAGAAAAACGAGAAATAGCTTGGAATTCCTATTTTTATTAGTTAACCTCATAAGATACATTTCGATGTAATTTGTATTTATTTGATTTACAGTATATAAACAATTATTTTATTTTATGTTAAAAAATAAAATGATATAATCTAAAGTTATAACGAAGAGTGTGCTCTGTCAATTGCGAATCATATTAAACGGAAAGCGTAACATGTCTTCACGTAAAGCATAACACAGCTGGTCGGAAAGCGTAACATTTATGCCACTCCGCTTAAACGAAACATGAAATTGCGCTTAAAAGCAGAGTAAAGCTTCTGTGTTCGCAAGTTTATGAAAGTATAAATATTTCTTGAGAATTTTGAGAAGAAACATCATTTGAATCCAAAACTGTTTTATTAAAATCAGCTGCTAAACAAAAGCACCAGTCAAAAATGGAAATGTTACAGGTACGTGAAAAATATCAATAATTCTTGCAAGATTTTATATGAGGCAGTTAAATACCATCAAATATAATGCGAATAACCTTTTGCTTTCTCTTAAAGTTTCGTTTTTGTGAATTTATATGAAAAACCGTCTTCTTTGCTCTTTAACGTAAAGCGTAACGACCAAAAATGTATGATTTTACTCGGACGTAAATAAAAACCGACGGAATACTCCGACGTAAGTGAAATACGGTGTATCAGGATTACCCCTGTGTGTAAGCGCGGGATGTTGTGCGTGTTTAAACTAAAAATGTTAAAATGTGCAGTTTTCTACTTCTCGCATGACGTTTTGCATTCAGTGAAATGAGGAAACGAATAGCTTAATCACTGTCAGTAAAATGAACAGGAAGAACAGTATGATAATTTGAGACTATTCACGTAATAATGCATTAGTGGACGCTTGTCCTTAGGGAGCATAGATGCTCGCTCCATATGTGACAGGTCTTCGGTTTGAACCCTGACCGGGTCTACCAAGAGTTGAAAAAGTAGTTACTGTTCTTTCGTCAAGAACTTGGCATTAAAAATGAAAGTAGCGAGGTCATTCGGAAGAGACCTTAAAATCGATGTCCCGTACGCGTGTCACGACAGGCTTGGCACGTTAAACACCCCTTCTTTTACATTGTTCTAAGCATACTTTCTGCCTCCTCACCTATAGCTGGTGACGTCACTACGAACTTGCGCAAATTATGTGAAACTGTATGATATTAGCCTTGCTTTCGTCTGCAATAGCTGAAAAATTGCATTCTCCACTACAACATCAAAAACATCACAAACTGATTTTGATATTAGCGAACTTCGTTCAAGACAGCATCATTGAATAAAACACAATCGTATGACTTGTCAGAATTGTGAAATTTCATCATTCTGCTGATTTGTATACATTGGAATCTGATTGTAATAGTTTCCAACTGAATTGGAGTTTTTCATCAAAATGAAAACCTTTACACGTGCTGGTAAAGTATAGGCGATTGGGTATCAATTACATGTAGGTTACCGACCCGAAAAAACAAAGACATATCCAGTAATAATATACAGTATAACTAACACAATATATTATAGTTTATAATGATATAATTGAATAGTGAATATTTAAAAAAAAATAACCAGCTAGTAGTCTTGAATGTAAAAAATGATAGAAATTGTACCTGAAACTACCCCCTCCCCCACGGATTGTATAAGCGAATATTTGCGTATGAAAGCTTTAAATTTTGAATATTTGGTATTAATCCGGGACACAGAATTGAATAAAGTTCTTCAAATTATTCTTGAATATTAAAATATCTGCCTAAATAAGTGCTTATTGAAAATTTTAATGAAACCGACTTGATGAACAACTCAAATGAAACCGGAGATGACAAGATATTTCGCAATTTATATAGGTTTTAAGTGGTAGTTCTTATTCTTTAGCAATTTTCAAAGTTTTTTTTCTATTTTATTTGTTATTGTCTAGTTATATACGCCTCTAACCCCCCTCCGAGAAGTCATCTGATCAAAGGTCTGCATAGAGGTGCTACATTTTGATCATTTCGATTTTACAAAGATTACACATTTTAAAGACTGTTGATAGATACTTCAATGTCCATCCCATGTCAAGTGTTACTTACACAAGAGCATGGATTCTTTGACTGAATGAATATTTTGCTTAAATCGAGACTTCGCCAGTTACATGCGAAGTTACAGAAAATTTGACTCTGCTAACGATATTGTAATATGAGGATTCTTTAATGTGCCACGTTAACCGCTGCACAGAACATCGGTTTTAAGGTCTTATCCGAAGGACCCTAATGACTTTTATTTCTAAATAACATTTTTGAGGCTTGGTGGGACCCGGGCAAGGTTACACTCCCGCAATCTTCCACAATCAGAGCGTGCATTCTACCTTTTAGGTACCGACGGTCGTAGGTCGTGGGTTTAAACCAAAGTCTGACCATGATCGGAAATCAGAAAGTGGCGAATATACTGTCCGAGACAGAAAGTGGAATATTAATTACGATAAATAATTGATATTTAACCGATCGAAGATGAGGTCACCAATAAGAAACACGCAAAAATAACGACTTATAAATGTTCTCGTGCATGAACTTCATATAGACTTGCGCATAGCCATGTTTTGGCTGAAAACGACTGTTCACTATATCAGTAATTCAATCTAGTAAACGTTTTAGAATCTGTAGTCGCTAATGGATACACGTAAAACACCGAGTCCAACAAGGTGGTGGGGTTACAGTCTTAAAATTACACGGCAAGGACAAGAGACACCACATACAGTGCTTGTCATTATTATTCAAAAACTATCACGGAGATATTATCCATGTTGAAAATTATGATATTACCTTTTTCATTTTGCTACATTTGTGACCAACATTTAATACATTTTTGACAATTTATTACATTTTGTGGTTCATTACTACATGTTTGGTATTATTTTGTTAAATTTGTGATAGGTTTTACATTTGTAAGTGTTACTTCATGTAGGGGTCACACATAGCTTTTCTCTAACAAGTAACCGACTACTAATAGCTAACTTTTCTTCTGCAATTAACTGACTACTTATAGCTTACTTTTCTTTTACAAGTAACCGACTACTAATAGCTAACTTTTCTTTACAAGTAACTGACTACTGATAGCTAACTTTTCTTTTACAAGTAACTGACTACTAATAGCTAACTTTTCTTACAAGTAACCGACTACTAATAGCTAACTTTTCTGCAATTAACTGACTACTGGTAGCTAACTTTTCTTCTACAAGTAACGACTACTAATAGCTAACTTTTCTTCTGCAAGTAACTGACTACTAATAGCTAATTTTCTTTACAAGTAACTGCTACTAATAGCTAACTTTCTTCTTCAAGTAACTGACTACTAATAGCTAACTGTTCTTCTTCAAGTAACTGACTACTAATAGCTAACTGTTCTTCTACAAGTAACTGACTACTAATAGCTAACTTTTCTTCTACAAGTAACTGACTACTAATAGCTAACTTTCTTCTACAAGTAACTGACTACTAATAACTTTTCTTCTACAAGTAACTGACTACTAATAGCTAACTTTCTTCTACAAGTAACTGACTACTAATAGCTAACTTTTCTTCTCAAGTAACTGACTACTAATAGCTAACTTTCTTCTCAAGTAACTGACTACTAATAGCTAACTGTTCTTCTACAAGTAACTGACTACTAGCTAACTTTTCTTCTCAAGTAACTGACTACTAATAGCTAACTTCTTTTACAAGTAACTGACTACTAATAGCTAACTTTTCTTCTACAAGTAACTGACTACTAATAGCTAACTTTTCTTCTACAAGTAACTGACTACTGCTAACTTTCTTCTACAAGTAACTGCCTACTAATAGCTAACTGTTCTTCTACAAGTAACTGACTACTAATAGCTAACTTCTTTACAAGTAACTGACTACTAATAGCTAACTTTTCTTCTACAAGTAACTGACTACTAATAGCTAACTTTTCTTCTACAAGTAACTGACTACTAATAGCTAACTTTTCTTTTACAAGTAACTGACTACTAATAGCTAACTTTTCCTACAAGTAACTGCCTACTAATAGCTAATTTTTCTTCCCAAGTAGCAAACTTTACCTATCTTACAACATGTTTGCTACATCAGTACAAGTTGTATTCCAGCTTATTGAAACATAAATATCACGAGGCTGAAGTGAGCCGACAATAACAGCCGACAATAAACATGAGCCGACAATAAAGCCAGCCGACAATAAATAGGGTGCGTTCGGAAATCAGACTTTATGTACATAATAGAAATAACGTTATCAATATAAAAAAAATTATCTACATTTCTGGAAATTATACGTTATGATCTCTTAACATAAAATTAATTATATAGAGTAATAGGTCCTCTATCAGGTGTATACAATCCGGATCTGGCAAAATATGTTAGATGGATCCAACCCGTTACTTCAAATAGTCAAGATACAAGAAAATGTATAGATGCGTCTTTTTGAATGTGAATTTCTCGAAATTCTACGTTATGATCTCTTAGCAAATTGGTGAATAGAACGTGTTAGGGTCCCGTACCAAGTATATATAGTCCGGTCCTGGCAATAATTGTTAGGGGATCGACCCGTGACTGCAAATAGTCAGAGGTGAAGATAAACATAAAATGAACAATGAAGATACGGCTTTTTGAATGTGAAATTCTCGAAATTCTACGTTATGATCTCTTAGCAAATTTGTGTATAGACAGTGTTAAGGGTACCCTATTAGGTGTATATAGTCCGGTCCTGGCAATAATTGTTAGGGGGATCGAACCCAGGGCTGCAAGTTATCACAGGTGAAGATAATACATAAAATGAACAATGAAGAAACGACTTTTTGAATGTGAAATTCTCGAAATTCTACGTTGTGATCTCGTAGCAAATTTGTGTATAGACAGTGTTAAGGGTACCCTATTAGGTGTATATAGTCCGGTGCTGGCAATAATTGTTAGGGGATCGAATCCGAGCTTGCAAATTATCAGAGGTAGAGATAACACATGAAACGAACAATGAAGAAACGGCTTTTTGAATGTGAAATTCTTGAACTTCTACGTTATGATCTCTTAGCAAATTTGTGTATAGACAGTGTTAAGGGTACTCTATTAGGTGTATATAGTCCGGTGATGGCAATAATGTTAGGGTGATCGAACCCGTAACTTCAAATTGTCAGAGGTGAAGATAACACATGAAACGAACAATGAAGATATGGCTTTTTGAATGTGAAATTCTCGAAATTCTACGTTATGATCTCTTAGCAAATTTGTGTATAGACAGTGTTAAGGGTCCCCTATCAGGTGTATATAGTCCGGTCCTGGCAATAATTGTTAGGGTGATCGAACCCGTGACTTCAAATTGTCAGAGGTGAAGATAATACATGAAACGAAAAAAGAAGATATGGCTTTTGAATGTGAAATTCTCGAAATTCTACGTTATGATCTCTTAGCAAATTTATGTATAGACAGTGTTAAGGGTCCCTATCAGGTGTATATAGTCCGGTCCTGGCAATAATTGTTAGGGGGATCGAACCCGTGACTTCAAATTGTCAGAGGTGAAGCTAACACATGCAATTAACAATGAAGATACGGCTTTTTGAATGTGAAATTCTCGAAATTCTACGTTATGATCTCTTAGCAAATTTGTGTATAGACAGTGTTAAGGGTACTCTATTAGGTGTATATAGTCCGGTCCTGGCAATAATTGTTAGGGTGATCCAACCCGTAACTGCAAATAGTCAGTGGTGAAGATAACACATGAAATGAACAATGAAGATACGACTTTTTGAATGTGAATTTTTCGAAATTCTACCTTATGATCTCTTAGCAAATTTGTGTATAGACAGTGTAAGGGTACTCTATTAGGTGTATATAGTCCGGTGATGGCAATAATTGTTAGGGTGATCGAACCCGTAACTACAAATTGTCAGAGGTGAAGATAACACATGAAATTAACAATGAAGATACGGCTTTTTGAATGTGAAATTCTCGAAATTCTACGTTATGATCTCTTAGCAAATTTGTGTATAGACAGTGTTAAGGGTACTCTATTAGGTGTATATAGTCCGGTCCTGGCAATAATTGTTAGGGTGATCAAACCCGTAACTGCAAATAGTCAGAGGTGAAGATAACACATGAAATTAACAATGAAGATACGGCTTTTTGAATGTGAAATTCTCGAAATTCTACGTTATGATCTCTTAGCAAATTTGTGTATAGACAGTGTTAAGGGTACTCTATTAGGTGTATATAGTCCGGTCCTGGCAATAATTGTTAGGGTGATCAAACCCGTAACTGCAAATAGTCAGAGGTGAAGATAACACATGAAATTAACAATGAAGATACGGCTTTTTGAATGTGAAATTCTCGAAATTCTACGTTATGATCTCTTAGCAAATTTGTGTATAGACAGTGTTAAGAGTACCCTATTAAGTGTATATAGTCCGGTCCTGGCAATAATTGTTAGGGGGATCGAACCCAGGGCTGCAAATTATCACAGGTGACGATAATACATAAAATGAACAATGAAGAAACGACTTTTTGAATGTGAAATTCTCGAAATTCTACGTTATGATCTCTTAGCAAATTTGTGTATAGACAGTGTTAAGGTCCCCTATCAGGTGTATATAGTCCGGTCCTGGCAATAATTGTTAGGGAGATCGAACCCAGGGCTGCAAGTTATCACAGGTGAAGATAATACATAAAATGAACAATGAAGAAACGACTTTTTGAATGTGAAATTCTCGAAATTCTACGTTATGATCTCTTAGCAAATTTGTGTATAGACAGTGTTAAGGGTACCCTATTAGGTGTTATAGTCCGGTCCTGGCAATAATTGTTAGGGTTATCGAACCCGTGACTGCAAATTGTCAGAGGTGAAGATAACACATGAAATGAACAATGAAGATACGGCTTTTTCAATGTGAAATTCTCGAAATTCTACGTTATGATCTCTTAGCAAATTTGTGTATAGACAGTGTTAAGGGTCCCCTATCAGGTGTATATAGTCCGGTCCTGGCAATAATTGTTAGGGGGATCGAACCCGAGGCTGAAAATTATCAGAGGTAGAGATAATACATGAAACGAACAATGAAGATACGGCTTTTTGAATGTGAAATTCTCGAAATTCTACGTTATGATCTCTTAGCAAATTTGTGTATAGACAGTGTTAAGAGTACCCTATTAGGTGTATATAGTCCGGTTCTGGCAATAATTGTTAGGGGGGTCGAACCCAGGGCTGCAAGTTATCACAGGTGACGATAATACATATAATGAACAATGAAGAAACGACTTTTTGAATGTGAAATTCTCGAAATTCTACGTTATGATCTCTTAGCAAATTTGTGTATAGACAGTGTTAAGGGTACTCTATTAGGTGTATATAGTCCGGTCCTGGCAATAATTGTTAGGGGGATCGAACCCAGGGCTGCAAGTTATCACATGTGACGATAATACATATAATGAACAATGAAGAAACGACTTTTTGAATGTGAAATTCTCGAAATTCTACGTTATGATCTCTTAGCAAATTTGTGTATATACAGTGTTAAGGGTTCCCTATCAGGTGTACATAGCCCGGTCCTGGCAATAATTGTTAGGGTGATCGAATCCGAGCTTGCAAATTATCAGAGGTAGAGATAACACATGAAACGAACAATGAAGAAACGGCTTTTTGAATGTGAAATTCTCGAAAGTCTACGTTATGATCTCTTAGCAAATTTGTGTATAGACAGTGTTAAGGGTCCCCTATCAGGTGTATATAGTCAGGTCCTGGCAATAATTGTTAGGGGGATCGAACCCGAGGCTGAAAATTATCAGAGGTAGAGATAATACATGAAACGAACAATGAAGATACGGCTTTTTGAATGTGAAATTCTCGAAATTCTACGTTATGATCTCTTAGCAAATTTGTGTATAGACAGTGTTAAGAGTACCCTATTCGGTGTATATAGTCCGGTCCTGGCAATAATTGTTAGGGGGATCGAACCCGAGGCTGACAATTATCAGAGGTAGAGATAATACATGAAACGAACAATGAAGATACGGCTTTTTGAATGTGAAATTCTCGAAATTCTACGTTATGATCTCTTAGCAAATTTGTGTATAGACAGTGTTAAGAGTACCCTATTAGGTGTATATAGTCCGGTCCTGGCAATAATTGTTAGGGGGATCGAACCCAGGGCTGCAAGTTATCACAGGTGACGAAAATACATAAAATGAACAATGAAGAAACGACTTTTTGAATGTGAAATTCTCGAAATTCTACGTTATGATCTCATAGCAAATTTGTGTATAGACAGTGTTAAGGGTCCCCTATCAGGTGTATATAGTCTGGTCCTGGCAATAATTGTTAGGGGGATCGAACCCAGGGCTGCAAGTTATCACAGGTGAAGATAATACATAAAATGAACAATGAAGAAACGACTTTTTGAATGTGAAATTCTTGAAATTGTACGTTATGATCTCGTAGCAAATTTGTGTATAGACAGTGTTAATGGTACCCTATTAGGTGTATATAGTCCGGTCCTGGCAATAATTGTCAGGGGGATCGAATCCGAGCTTGCAAATTATCAGAGGTAGAGATAACACATGAAACGAACAATGAAGAAACGGCTTTTTGAATGTGAAATTCTCGAAATTCTACGTTATGATCTCTTACCAAATTTGTGTATAGACATTGTTAAGGGTATCCTATTAGGTGTATATAGTCCGGTCCTGGCAATAATTGTTAGGGTGATCGAACCCGTGACTGCAAATTGTCAGAGGTGAAGATAACACATGAAACGAACAATGAAGATATGGCTTTTTGAATGTGAAATTCTCGAAATTTTACGGATTCGATCACCCTAACAATTATTGCCAGGACCGGACTATATAACCTTATAGGGGACCCTTAACACTGTCTATACACAAATTTGCTAAGAGATCATAAAGTAGAATTTCGAGAATTTCACATTCAAAAATCCGTATTTTCATTGTTCATTTCATGTATTATCCCTATCTCTGATAATTTGCAGCCTCGGTTTCGATCCCCCTAACAATTATTGCCAGGACCGGACTATATACATCTAATAGGGTACCCTTAACACTGTCTATACACAAATTTGCTAAGAGATCATAACGTAGAATTTCGAGAATTTCACATTCAAAAAGCCGTATCTTCATTGTTAATTTCATGTGTTATCTTCACCTCTGACAATTTGCAGTTACGGGTTCGATCCCCCGAACAATTATTGCCATCACCGGACTATCTACACCTAATAGAGTACCCTTAACACTGTCTATACACAATTTTGCTAAGAGATCATAACGTAGAATTTCGAGAATTTCACATTCAAAAAGCCGTATCTTCATTGTTAATTTCATGTGTTATCTTCATCTCTGACAATTTGAAGTCACGGGTTCGATCCCCCTAACAATTATTGCCAGGACCGGACTATATACACCTGATAGGGGACCCTTAACACTATCTATACACAAATTTGCTAAGAGATAATAACGTAGAATTTCGAGAATTTCACATTTAAAAAGCCGTATCTTCATTGTTCGTTTCATGTATTATATCTACCTCTGATAATTTGCAGTTACGGGTTCGATCACCCTAACAATTATTGCCATCACCGGACTATCTACACCTAATAGAGTACCCTTAACACTGTCTATACACAATTTTGCCAAGAGATCATAACGTAGAATTTCGAGAATTTCACATTCAAAAAGCCATATCTTCATTGTTCGTTCCATGTGTTATTTTCACCTCTGACAATTTGAAGTCACGGGTTCGATCACCCTAACAATTATTGCCAGGACCGGACTATATACACCTGATAGGGGACCCTTAACACTGTCTATACACAAATTTGCTAAGAGATCATAACGTAGAATTTCGAGAATTTCACATTCAAAAAGCCATATCTTCATTGTTCGTTTCACGTGTTATCTTCACCTCTGACAATTTGAAGTCACGGATTCGATCACCCTAACAATTATTGCCAGGACCGGACTATATACACCTTATAGGGGACCCTTAACACTGTCTATACACAAATTTGCTAAGAGATCATAACGTAGAATTTCGAGAATTTCACATTCAAAAATCTGTATTTTCATTGTTCATTTCATGTATTATCCCTATCTCTGATAATTTACAGCCTCGGGTTCGATCCCCCTAACAATTATTGCCAGGACCGGACTATATACACCTAATAGGGTACCCTTAACACTGTCTATACACAAATTTGCTAAGAGATCATAACGTAGAATTTCGAGAATTTCACATTCAAAAAGCCGTATCTTCATTGTTAATTTCATGTGTTATCTTCACCTCTGACTATTTGCAGTTACGGGTTCGATCCCCCTAACAATTATTGCCAGGACCGGACTATATACACCTAATAGGGTACCCTTAACACTGTCTATACACAAATTTGCTAAGAGATCATAACGTAGAATTTCGAGAATTTCACATTCAAAAAGCCGTATCTTCATTGTTAATTTCATGTGTGATATTCACCTCTGACTATTTGCAGTTACGGGTTCGATCACCCTAACAATTATTGCCAGGACCGGACTATATACACCTGATAGGGACCCTTAACACTGTCTATACACAAATTTGCTAAGAGATCATAACGTAGAATTTCGAGAATTTCACATTCAAAAGCCGTATCTTCATTGTTAATTTCATGTGTTATCTTCACCTCTGACTATTTGCAGTTACGGGTTTGATCACCCTAACAAATATTGCCATCACCGGACTATATACACCTGATAGGGGACCCTTAACACTGTCTATACACAAATTTGCTAAGAGATCATAACGTAGAATTTCGAGAATTTCACATTCAAAAAGCCGTATCTTCATTGTTAATTTCATGTGTTATAATCACCTCTGACTATTTGCAGTTACGGGTTTGATCACCCTAACAATTATTGCCATCATCGGACTATATACACCTGATAGGGGACCCTTAACACTGTCTATACACAAATTTGCTAAGAGATCATAACGTAGAATTTCGAGAATTTCACATTCAAAAAGCCGTATCTTCATTGTTAATTTGATGTGTTAGCTTCACCTCTGACAATTTGAAGTCACGGGTTCGATCCCCCTAACAATTATTGCCAGGACCGGACTATATACACCTGATAGAGTACCCTTAACACTGTCTATACACAAATTTGCTAAGAGATCATAACGTAGAATTTCGAGAATTTCACATTCAAAAAGCCATATCTTCTTTGTTCGTTTCATGTGTTATCTTCACCTCTGACAATTTGAAGTCACGGGTTCGATCACCCTAACAATTATTGCCAGGACCGGACTATATACACCTGATAGGGTACCCTTAACACTGTCTATACGCAAATTTGCTAAGAGATCATAACGTAGAATTTCGAGAATTTCACATTCAAAAAGCCATATCTTCATTGTTCGTTTCATGTGTTATCTTCAACTCTGACAATTTGAAGTCACGGGTTCGATCACCCTAACAATTATTGCCAGGACCGGACTATATACACCTGATAGGGGACCCTTAACACTGTCTATACACAAATTTGCTAAGAGATCATAACGTAGAATTTCGAGAATTTCACATTCAAAAAGCCGTATCTTCATTGTTCATTTCATGTGTTATCTTCACCTCTGACAATTTGTAGTTACGGGTTCGATCACCCTAACAATTATTGCCATCACCGGACTATATACACCTAATAGAGTACCCTTAACACTGTCTATACACAATTTTGCTAAGAGATCATAACGTAGAATTTCGAGAATTTCACATTCAAAAAGCCGTATCTTCATTGTTCATTTCATGTGTTATCTTCACCTCTGACTATTTGCAGTTACGGGTTCGATCCCCCTAACAATTATTGCCAGGACCGGACTATATACACCTAATAGAGTACCCTTAACACTGTCTATACACAAATTTGCTAAGAGATCATAACGTAGAATTTCGAGAATTTCACATTCAAAAAGCCGTATCTTCATTGTTAATTTCATGTGTTATATTCACCTCTGACTATTTGCAATTACGGGTTCGATCACCCTAACAATTATTGCCAGGACCGGACTATATACACCTGATAGGGACCCTTAACACTGTCTATACACAAATTTGCTAAGAGATCATAACGTAGAATTTCGAGAATTTCACATTCAAAAAGCCGTATCTTCATTGTTCATTTCATGTGTTATCTTCACCTCTGACTATTTGCAGTTACGGGTTTGATCACCCTAACAAATATTGCCATCACCGGACTATATACACCTGATAGGGGACCCTTAACACTGTCTATACACAAATTTGCTAAGAGATCATAACGTAGAATTTCGAGAATTTCACATTCAAAAAGCCGTATCTTCATTGTTAATTTCATGTGTTATCTTCACCTCTGACAATTTGTAGTTACGGGTTCGATCACCCTAACAATTATTGCCATCACCGGACTATATACACCTAATAGAGTACCCTTAACACTGTCTATACACAAATTTGCTAAGAGATCATAACGTAGAATTTCGAGAATTTCACATTCAAAAAGCCGTATCTTCATTGTTAATTTCATGTGTTATCTTCACCTCTGACTATTTGCAGTTACGGGTTCGATCCCCCTAACAATTATTGCCAGGACCGGACTATATACACCTAATAGAGTACCCTTAACACTGTCTATACACAAATTTGCTAAGAGATCATAACGTAGAATTTCGAGAATTTCACATTCAAAAAGCCGTATCTTCATTGTTAATTTCATGTGTTATATTCACCTCTGACTATTTGCAGCCCTGGGTTTGATCACCCTAACAATTATTGCCATCACCGGACTATATACACCTGATAGGGGACCCTTAACACTGTCTATACACAAATTTGCTAAGAGATCATAACGTAGAATTTCGAGAATTTCACATTCAAAAAGCCGTATCTTCATTGTTAATTTCATGTGTTATCTTCACCTCTGACAATTTGTAGTTACGGGTTCGATCACCCTAACAATTATTGCCATCACCGGACTATATACACCTAATAGAGTACCCTTAACACTGTCTATACACAAATTTGCTAAGAGATCATAACGTAGAATTTCGAGAATTTCTCATTCAAAAAGCCATATCTTTATTGTTCATTTCATGTGTTATCTTCACCTCTGACAATTTGCAGTCACGGGTTCGATCACCCTAACAATTATTGCCATCACCGGACTATATACACCTAATAGAGTACCCTTAACACTGACTATACACAAATTTGCTAAGAGATCATAACGTAGAATTTCGAGAAATTCACATTCAAAAAGCCGTATTTTCATTGTTCGTATCGTATCATGTATTATCTCTACCTCTGATAATTTTCAGCCTCGGGTTCGATCCCCCTTACAATTATTGATAGGGCCAGACTATATACACCTGATAGGGGACCCTTAACACTGTCTATACACAAATTTGCTAAGAGATCATAACGTAGAATTTCGAGAATTTCACATTCAAAAAGCCGTATCTTCATTGTTCATTTTATGTATTATCTTCACCTGTGATAACTTGCAACCTCGGATTCGATCCCCTAACAATTATTGCCAGGACCGGACTATATACACCTGATAGAAAAAAAAATACATGCACCCATTGGTAATTTATTTTTCTGAATAACAGATCCGAACGCACCCTATTTATTGTCGGCTGGCTTTATTGTCGGCTCAAAGTTATTGTCGGCTGTTATTGTCGGCTCACTTCAGCCTAGTATAAAATATCCCTGCCAAACAATTTAAACATTGGTCTGTATTGGGGTGTTGGACTGACACAAGTATATGGCCGGTGTTAATTCGTTAAAAATGGATACGAACTTGGTCTTTGCATGTTTTCACCATGCATATTTCCAGTTGTTTGTCATTTATTATATAACAATTCGAGTTTCACATCTTATGTTAAAAACACAAACTGATACTACCCTCAATCTATGTTGACACTATAAGAAATGGTTAATTGAGTGGGTTTTATGTCTCATCAACAATTATTCAGTTATTCGTGAAAAAAACGAGTTTTTTATTAATCCCAACTATCAATCTCAACACACATACATTCATGTGGTGCTGGGTTCGGCGAGTGTTTAAAATCTGCTTTGTACTAATGCGCACTTACGGCGATTTTTGCAGTCGTTGGACATTTGGTCTGTAATTAATGTCAAAAACTGTGATCAGAGATCACTCAGTCTATATACTGGTACCAAACCCTCCCTGCACATTCCCCTGAACGGACTTCAAAGGTAAAAAATAATACTTTACCTATAGCAAGTGACCTCTCGATGTAATAGCTTTTCTTAACTGGGATGTAAAGCCCCATTCAATTAACCAATCAATCAATTGCCGATTCATTAATCATTATTTTGTTGGCTTAGTGTCAAACGTTCGACAGACCCGCACTGTACATTCAAATAGAATGCAACATAGATCATCATATACATAAGTACTTATATCAGGACCAAACCACTTATAATAGCTATCAAAGAAAAACAATAACTTGTAACTGCAGTAGCTTAGTTGGTAGAGTGCTCGCTCCGTCCGTGAGTGGCAGGTCGTGGGTGCGAACACCAACGAGGTGTGGACCAAGAATTGAAAGTGGGTAGTCACTGTTCTTTCGCCAAGCACTCGGCATTCCAAAATGAAAGTCATTGTTTTTTTCCGGATAAACAAGGTCCCGTGTCACGGTAGGCGTGGCACGATAAAAACAAACTGCTATATATTGCATCAGCGCAACGCACAGGCAAAATTTCTGCACAATGACCTATAGCTGGCGATGTCTTGATATAAGTGAAATATTCTTCACTGAGACGTTAAACACCATTACTCGGATCAACTCAAAGAAAAATAAATATAAAATAATTTGTTATAATCGCTAATTTGCCTAAATTATATTAGTAAACGGCTACAGTAAATAATTAAATCATTATACTGTTTTTGAAACAATCGATAGCTCTGGTCCCAGTTTCACAATATTCCTTAGCTAAGACATTCTTTATCTTGAATTAAGCAAATTTTGGTAATTTCTTTTTAGAACTTTTGATAAAATAAAATTTCAAAACTAATGCAAATGTTTCAGTCTAGAATTGATCTTAAAAACGGCACCTTAAACTCCTGAATATCTAGGAAATTAATATAATTATAAAGATTTGCGATTTTGCAAAAAATTAAGTTAAGAAAATTTTTAGCCGAGAAATGATTGTGAAACCGGGACCTGGCCTCTTCAACCAGTAAACAAATATGTAGTACCAAATTCATTTTTAATTTTTTAAATATATTTTTATAAATGATTTTGTATGTTTTTTGTTCTACATAGCGTTAACATTTTATTGAACTGATCTACAAATGAGGTTTTTTTTTCTTGTGTTGTTAAAGTTAGCACAGAAACGACCACCGCAAATATATCCTACCAGATGTGTAATACCTCATAGTAACAAGGCTAAATACTATTATTATTAACAAGGCTAAGAAGGGGGTGGGGCTATAGCTAAACACTAAAATTTCTTATGTCATCTAACCAAATTATACCACACTCTCAAAGTGACCCTACTGGAGTTAATACCATTTAACTACCTGTTCATTCAAATAAGCCATCTGTTGGATAAAAAGACAGGAAATTGATTTTATTTTTATTGTTGGTAGTATGCATTGTAATGCAATTTGAAAAAAACACGTGTATAGTGTATATCGTATTAACTAAAATTTGAAATTTCCCTGTTTTTTACCAATTTAATACTGTCCTATATACTCAAATTTAGAATTTTAATATTGCACCTAACGCACAGCAAACGGATATGGTGAATTGCACATCCGTCTGTAACTTTTCAAAAACCTATTTGTCAATATCTTAAAGTCTTCAAACCAATGTACAATACTTATATCTCACATGGAATAGCTCCAGTTTCACATTCTGTAACTTGAAAGTTAACAAATTTCGACAATTTTTTTGCATTTAGGCTAAAATCGAATAAAAATGTTATAGGCTTGAAGTGATCTTCAATATGATACCTTAACTTTCCGAAAATTAACAAAATTAATAAGATGCGAAATTTACAAAATACAAGTTAAGGAAAATCTTAGTTAAGGCTCGGAATGCTTTTGAAACTGGAGCTTGGGTTACTTCCCTGACATTGCAACGAATTTTTTTAACGTTTTTAACGTTGCTGCACCCAATTTTGTAACAGTATTTACCTGAATGTCTATCTGCATGTCCCTCTGTCTGAACATATATATAAGACTCGAGATTTTTCATTTATCCAAATGTTTTGTGATATTTAGAACCTGTTGTTCTTAAATTGATTTAAATTTTATCATTATCGAACAAATAAAAAAGCATCTAAATATTGTAAACTCAATGAGAGAACAATGGGAAAATGATTGTGTGGCAGAAAAAAATTGGATTGATATTTAAAAACTAAATGAGCCAATTGTCCCCTTAAAAAGTAATAAGATAAAAATAAGAATATTATCAGAATAAATCAGAAGAACATCTCTATAGATCAAACTTAAAAACTTTACGCGGTGTGTGAATGTGAATGTGTATGTTTGCTGTCTGCCTTCATTTAAGCACTAATGGTGCTAGTTCGTTGATATAGAATATCTCGATTTTACATTACAGAGCCATCGGTAAACTAGTAAGAAACAATCACATCTAGTCTGACAGGGGATCGAACCCACAACCCACAATAGTAACAGAATTTAACTTGTAGACTGGTGTTTTAACCACACACCGCGGCCCCCGTATAAAATATATCAAATGTCGCATTTCTTGTTGAAATAAAAGAGAGAAAGATGTATAAAAAAAATAATAATAACGTTTTTGATGTGCAATGTTAAAAACACGTCAAATTATGAAAATCCGATACATGACGATTAAGTTGATTTTAAACAGATGACATTTTGTGTTGTATCACAGATATAACAATTCGAAGTGTCGAAATATGACATTTTGTGTTGTATGAAAGGTATGCAAATGTGTCGAAATATGATATTTTATGTTGTATGAAAGGTATGCATAGGTGTCGAAATATGATATTTTGTGTTGTATGAAAGATGTCGAAATATGACATTTTATGTTGTATGAAAGATGTCGAAATATGATATTTTATGTTGTATGAAAGGTATGCAAAGATGTCGAAATATGATATTTTGTGTTGTATGAAAGATGTCGAAATATGACATTTTGTGTTGTATGAAAGGTATGCAAAGGTGTCGATATATGGTATTTTGTGTTGTATGAAAGATGTCGAAATATGACATTTTGTGTTGTATGAAAGGTATGCATAGGTGTCGAAATATGATATTTTGTGTTGTATGAAAGATGTCGAAATATGACATTTTATGTTGTTTAAAAGGTATGCATAGGTGTCGAAATATGATATTTTGTGTTGTATGAAAGGTATGCAAAGGTGTCGAAATATGATATTTTGTGTTGTATGAAAGGTATGCATAGGTGTCGAAATATGATATTTTGAGTTGTATGAAAGGTATGCAAAGGTGTCGATATATGATATTTTGTGTTGTATGAAAGATGTCGAAATATGACATTTTGTGTTGTATGAAAGGTATGCATAGGTGTCGAAATATGATATTTTGTGTTGTATGAAAGGTATGCAAAGGTGTCGATATATAATATTTTGTGTTGTATGAAAGATGTCGAAATATGACATTTTGTGTTGTATGAAAGGTATGCAAAGGTGTCGATAATGATATTTTGTGTTGTATGAAAGATGTCGAAATATGACATTTTATGTTGTATGAAAGGTATGCAAAGGTGTCGATATATGATTTTGTGTTGTATGAAAGATGTCGAAATATGACATTTTGTGTTGTATGAAAGGTATGCATAGGTGTCGAAATATGATATTTTGTGTTGTATGAAAGATGTCGAAATATGACATTTTGTGTTGTATGAAAGGTATGCAAAGATGTCGAAATATGACATTTTGTGTTGTATGAAAGGTATGAGAGATGTCGAAATATGACATTTTGTGTTGTATAGAACACAGAAAAGGATGGAAATATGACAATTTCATGTGAATCAAAATATATAAAAGGTTTTCCATTGAAGTTTAAACAAAAGTTGGAAAAAAGAAAATGTTATATTTTGACACTATCCGAAAGATAATGAAATATTACCTTTTGACTATGACCAAAAGATGAAACATTACCTTTTGAATCTTTCGTACAATTCAAAATATGAAAGGTAACCTTTTGACAAACAAAAGGTATATAAAAGATTGTCTTGATAAAAGGCTGAACTTTTGTATACCTGTTGGCAATGACAAAAGGTGTCTAAAAGGTGTTATTTCGCCCAGTGTAACCAGTATGTCTTTGCGTTAAAATAGCTTAAAACTGTTCCACCTGTACATGGACCGTAACGACGCAAGTCCAACGATGTGTGTAATAGTGATTTAAGGAATTTTTGAATACATTATTAAATGTTTTCACAACGAAACTGCAAGAAAAGTTTTCCGAAATTACCAAAAAATTAAGAATATTTTTAGAATGTGAACTGCAATATCTTTTTTGTTTTATTACGCCGGGTTCGATCAATATAGTGCAGTTTTATGTTACACACCGTTGAATTGTTTGCATGATAATACATAAGTAAAAACACGGACGAGAAAAAGCTGCCAAGCTTTCCCGGGAGTGGAACTCGGACCGTAAGGAATGAGTGAGCACGTGCGGGTGGTAGGACGTGTAGGCTTAAACAGTTACTTTCCCGTTAATTGCCTGTAAAAAATACTCGCTCTAATACACAGTTCAATAGCGTGTGTATTTGCCTGTCTGTTCCCGTTAACCTGTCCGTATATAAACAAAACATTGCACTAAGTACCAACTTTAACATCATCATCATTATCTGTTTTTTTAATCTACCCGCATGCAAACAAAACATTGCACTAAGTACCAACTTTAACATCATCATCATTATCCGTTTTGAATTAAATACAATTTTTCATATTGTCTTCAACTCAAGCGAAATTATACAGCCATTTTTCATTAACAGTATTTGATTCCATTTGTTTATTTTACATGTTTTGTGCACGTTTCGTCCTTTTAGCATGTGTTACAAAAACATCCTTTATGATGTCACAATCAAGCAGTCAAAAGTACAGTTGAACCTGTCTGAAAGGCCACCTCGATACAGGGGCTACCTGCTGTTAAAGGCCAGTGAAATTTTATCCCGATTGCTCTTTATTCATGTTATATGAACCTGTATATAAGGACCACCTGTCCACAAATTCCACTTTTTTGGGCTCCTTGGGTGGCCTTTATGGAACAGTTTATTGTACAGTCAAACCTGCCTTAAAGGTCACCTCTATATAAGTGACACCTCCATTGAAAGGACAGTAAAATTTTATCCCGGTTGCACTTTATTCATGTTCTTTGAATATGCATATAAGAGCCTACTGTTTATAAAGACCACTTTTACTGGTTCCCTTGTGTGTCCGTTGTAGACGAGATTGACTGTTTTGTGAATGTAAATGAAACAACAACCAGTATGTCTTTGCGTTAAAATAGCTTAAAACCGTTCCACCTGTACATGGACCGTAACGACGTAAGTCCAACGATGTGTGTAATAGTGATTTAAGGAATTTTTGAATACATTATTAAATGTTTTCACAAC
Organism: Anadara kagoshimensis; assembly: GCA_021292105.1. Classification (NCBI taxonomy): domain Eukaryota; kingdom Metazoa; phylum Mollusca; class Bivalvia; order Arcoida; family Arcidae; genus Anadara; species Anadara kagoshimensis. The sequence goes on from CM037858.1 coordinate 23,130,270, forward strand.
GAAACTGCAAGAAAACAGTTTTCCGAAATTACCAAAAAATTAAGAATATTTTTAGAATGTGAACTGCAATATCTTTTTTGTTTTATTACCCCGGGTTCGATCAATATAGTGCAGTTTTACGTTACACACCGTTGAATTGTTTGCATGATAATACATAAGTAAAAACACGGACGAGAAAAAGCTGCCAAGCTTTCCCGGGAGTGGAACTCGGACCGTAAGGAATGAGTGAGCACGTGCGGGTGGTAGGAAGTGTAGGCTTAAACAGTTACTTTCCCGTTAATTGCCTGTAAAAAATACTCGCTCTAATACACAGTTCAATAGCGTGTGTATTTGTCTGTCTGTTCCCGTTAACCTGTCCGTATATAAACAAAACATTGCACTAAGTACCAACTTTAACATCATCATCATTATCTGTAATCTACCCGCATGCAAACAAAACATTGCACTAAGTACCAACTTTAACATCATCATCATTATCCGTTTTGAATTAAATACAATTTTTCATATTGTCTTCAACTCAAGCGAAATTATACAGCCATTTTTCATTAACAGTATTTGATTCCATTTGTTTATTTTACATGTTTTGTGCACGTTTCGTCCTTTTAGCATGTGTTACAAAAACATCCTTTATGATGTCACAATCAAGCAGTCAAAAAGTACAGTTGAACCTGTCTGAAAGGCCACCTCGATACAGGGGCTACCTGCTGTTAAAGGCCAGTGAAATTTTATCCCGATTGCTCTTTATTCATGTTATATGAACCTGTATATAAGGACCACCTGTCCACAAATTCCACTTTTTTGGGCTCCTTGGGTGGCCTTTATGGAACAGTTTATTGTACAGTCAAACCTGCCTTAAAGGTCACCTCTATATAAGTGACACCTCCATTGAAAGGACAGTAAAATTTTGCACTTTATTCATGTTCTTTGAATATGCATATAAGAGCCTACTGTTTATAAAGACCACTTTTACTGGTTCCCTTGTGTGTCCGTTGTAGACGAGATTGACTGTTTTGTGAATGTAAATGAAACAATAACCAGTATGCCTTTGCGTTAAAATAGCTTAAAACTGTTCCACCTGTACATGGACAGTAACGACGTAAGTCCAACGATGTGTGTAATAGTGATTTAAGGAATTTTCGAATACATTATTAAATGTTTTCACAACGAAACTGCAAGAAAACAGTTTTCCGAAATTACCAAAAAATTAAGAATATTTTTAGAATGTGAACTGCAATATCTTTTTTGTTTTATTACCCCGGGTTCGATCAATATAGTGCAGTTTTACGTTACACACCGTTGAATTGTTTGCATGATAATACATAAGTAAAAACACGGACGAGAAAAAGCTGCCAAGCTTTCCCGGGAGTGGAACTCGGACCGTAAGGAATGAGTGAGCACGTGCGGGTGGTAGGAAGTGTAGGCTTAAACAGTTACTTTCCCGTTAATTGCCTGTAAAAAATACTCGCTCTAATACACAGTTCAATAGCGTGTGTATTTGTCTGTCTGTTCCCGTTAACCTGTCCGTATATAAACAAAACATTGCACTAAGTACCAACTTTAACATCATCATCATTATCCGTTTTGAATTAAATACAATTTTTCATATTGTCTTCAACTCAAGCGAAATTATACAGCCATTTTTCATTAACAGTATTTGTTTCCATTTGTTTATTTTACATGTTTTGTGCACGTTTCGTCCTTTTAGCATGTGTTACAAAAACATCCTTTATGATGTCACAATCAAGCAGTCAAAAAGTACAGTTGAACCTGTCTGAAAGGCCACCTCGCTACAAGGGCTAACTGCTGTTAAAGGCCAGTGAATTTTATCCCGATTGCTCTTTATTCATGTTATATGAACCTGTATATAAGGACCACCTGTCCACAAATTCCACTTTTATTGGGCTCCTTGGGTGGCCTTTATGGAAAAGTTTATTGTACAGTCAAACATGCCTTAAAGGTCACCTCTATATAAGTGACACCTCCATTGAAAGGACAGTAAAATTTTATCCCGGTTGCACTTTATTCATGTTCTTTGAATATGCATATAAGAGCCTACTGTTTATAAAGACCACTTTTACTGGTTCCCTTGTGTGTCCGTTGTAGACGAGATTGATTGTTTTGTGAATGTAAGTAAAACAATAACCAGTATGTCTTTGCGTTAAAATAGCTTAAAACTGTTCCACCTGTACATGGACCGTAACGACGCAAGTCCAACGATGTGTGTAATAGTGATTTAAGGAATTTTTGAATACATCATTAAATGTTTTCACAACGAAACTGCAAGAAAACAGTTTTCTGAAATTACCAAAAATTAAGAATATTTTTAGAATGTGAACTGCAATATCTTTTTTGTTTTATTACCCCGGGTTCGATCAATATAGTGCAGTTTTACGTTACACACCGTTGAATTGTTTGCATGATAATACATAAGTAAAAACACGGACGAAAAAGCTGCCAAGCTTTCCCAGGAGTGGAACTCGGACCGTAAGGAATGAGTGAGCACGTGCGGGTGGTAGGAAGTGTAGGCTTAAACAGTTACTTTCCCGTTAATTGTCTGTAAAAAATACTCGCTCTAATACACAGTTCAATAGCGTGTGTATTTGTCTGTCTGTTCCCGTTAACCTGTCCGTATATAAACAAAACATTGCACTAAGTACCAACTTTAACATCATCATCATTATCTGTTTTTTTAATCTACCCGCATGCAAACAAAACATTGCACTAAGTACCAACTTTAACATCATCATCATTATCCGTTTTGAATTAAATACAATTTTTCATATTGTCTTCAACTCAAGCGAAATTATACAGCCATTTTTCATTAACAGTATTTGATTCCATTTGTTTATTTTACATGTTTTGTGCACGTTTCATCCTTGATGATGTCACAATCAAGCAGTCAAAAAGTACAGTTGAACCTGTCTGAAAGGCCACCTCGCTACAAGGGCTAACTGCTGTTAAAGGCCAGTGAATTTTATCCCGATTGCTCTTTATTCATGTTATATGAACCTGTATATAAGGACCACCTGTCCACAAATTCCACTTTTATTGGGCTCCTTGGGTGGCCTTTATGGAAAAGTTTATTGTACAGTCAAACATGCCTTAAAGGTCACCTCTATATAAGTGACACCTCCATTGAAAGGACAGTAAAATTTTATCCCGGTTGCACTTTATTCATGTTCTTTGAATATGCATATAAGAGCCTACTGTTTATAAAGACCACTTTTACTGGTTCCCTTGTGTGTCCGTTGTAGACGAGATTGACTGTTTTGTGAATGTAAGTAAAACAATAACCAGTATGTCTTTGCGTTAAAATAGCTTAAAACTGTTCCACCTGTACATGGACCGTAACGACGCAAGTCCAACGATGTGTGTAATAGTGATTTAAGGAATTTTTGAATACATTATTAAATGTTTTCACAACGAAACTGCAAGAAAACAGTTTTCTGAAATTGCCAAAAAATTAAGAATATTTTTAGAATGTGAACTGCAATATCTTTTTTGTTTTATAACCCCGGGTTCGATCAATATAGTGCAGTTTTACGTTACACACCGTTGAATTGTTTGCATGATAATACATAAGTAAAAACACGGACGAGAAAAAGCTGCCAAGCTTTCCGGGAGTGGAACTCGGACCGTAATGAATGAGTGAGCACGTGCGGGTGGTAGGAAGTGTAGGCTTAAACAGTTACTTTCCCGTTAATTGCCTGTAAAAAATACTCGCTCTAATACACAGTTCAATAGCGTGTGTATTTGTCTGTCTGTTCCCGTTTACCTGTCCGTATATAAACAAAACATTGCACTAAGTACCAACTTTAACATCATCATCATTATCTGTTTTTTTAATCTACCCGCATGCAAACAAAACATTGCACTAAGTACCAACTTTAACATCATCATCATTATCCGTTTTGAATTAAATACAATTTTTCATATTGTCTTCAACTCAAGCGAAATTATACAGCCATTTTTCATTAACAGTATTTGATTCCATTTGTTTATTTTACATGTATTGTGCACGTTTCGTCCTTTTATCATGTGTTACAAAAACATCCTTTATGATGTCACAATCAAGAAGTCAAAAAGTACAGTTGAACCTGTCTGAAAGGCCACCTCGATACAAGGGCTAACTGCTGTTAAAGGCCAGTGAAATTTTATCCCGATTGCTCTTTATTCATGTTATATGAACCTGTATATAAGGACCACCTGTACACAAATTCCACTTTTTTGGGCTCCTTGGGTGGCCTTTATGGAACAGTTTATTGTACAGTCAAACCTGCCTTAAAGGTCACCTCTATATAAGTGACACCTCCATTGAAAAGACAGTAAAATTTTATCCCGGTTGCACTTTATTCATGTTCTTTGAATATGCATATAAGAGCCTACTGTTTATAAAGACCACTTTTACTGGTTCCCTTGTGTGTCCGTTGTAGACGAGATTGACTGTTTTGTGAATGTAAATGAAACAACAACCAGTATGTCTTTGCGTTAAAATAGCTTAAAACCGTTCCACCTGTACATGGACAGTAACGACGTAAGTCCAACGATGTGTGTAATAGTGATTTAAGGAATTTTTGAATACATTATTAAATGTTTTCACAACGAAACTGCAAGAAAACAGTTTTCCGAAATTACCAAAAAATTAAGAATATTTTTAGAATGTGAACTGCAATATCTTTTTTGTTTTATTACCCCGGGTTCGATCAATATAGTGCAGTTTTACGTTACACACCGTTGAATTGTTTGCATGATAATACATAAGTAAAACACGGACGAGAAAAAGCTGCCAAGCTTTCCCGGGAGTGGAACTCGGACCGTAAGGAATGAGTGAGCACGTGCGGATGGTAGGAAGTGTAGGCTTAAACAGTTACTTTCCCGTTAATTGCCTGTAAAAAATACTCGCTCTAATACACAGTTCAATAGCGTGTGTATTTGCCTGTCTGTTCCCGTTAACCTGTCCGTATATAAACAAAACATTGCACTAAGTACCAACTTTAACATCATCATCATTATCCGTTTTGAATTAAATACAATTTTTCATATTGTCTTCAACTCAAGCGAAATTATACAGCCATTTTTCATTAACAGTATTTGATTCCATTTGTTTATTTTACATGTATTGTGCACGTTTCGTCCTTTTAGCATGTGTTACAAAAACATCCTTTATGATGTCACAATCAAGAAGTCAAAAAGTACAGTCGAACCTGTCTGAAAGGCCACCTCGCTACAAGGGCTAACTGCTGTTAAAGGCGAGTGAAATTTTATCCCGATTGCTCTTTATTCATGTTATATGAACCTGTATATAGGACAACCTGTCCACAAATTCCACTTTTATTGGGCTCCTTGGGTGGCCTTTAAGGAACAGTTTATTGTACAGTCAAACCTGCCTTAAAGGTCACCTCTATATAAGTGACACCTCCATTGAAAGGACAGTAAAATTTTATCCCGGTTGCACTTTATTCATGTTCTTTGAATATGCATATAAGAGCCTACTGTTTATAAAGACCACTTGTCCACAAATTCCACTTTTTTGGGCTCCTTGGGTGGCCTTTATGGAACAGTTTATTGTACAGTCAAACCTGCCTTAAAGATCACCTCTATATAAGTGACACCTCCATTGAAAGGACAGTAAAATTTTATCCCGGTTGCACTTTATTCATGTTCTTTGAATATGCATATAAGAGCCTACTGTTTATAAAGACCACTTTTACTGGTTCCCTTGTGTGTCCGTTGTAGACGAGATTGACTGTTTTGTGAATGTAAATGAAACAACAACCAGTATGTCTTTGCGTTAAAATAGCTTAAAACTGTTCCACCTGTACATGGACAGTAACGACGTAAGTCCAACGATGTGTGTAATAGTGATTTAAGGAATTTTTGAATACATTATTAAATGTTTTCACAACGAAACTGCAAGAAAACAGTTTTCCGAAATTACCAAAAAATTAAGAATATTTTTAGAATGTGAACTGCAATATCTTTTTTGTTTTATTACCCCGGGTTTGATCAATATAGTGCAGTTTTACGTTACACACCGTTGAATTGTTTGCATGATAATACATAAGTAAAAACACGGACGAGAAAAAGCTGCCAAGCTTTCCCGGGAGTGGAACTCGGACCGTAAGGAATGAGTGAGCACGTGCGGGTGGTAGGAAGTGTAGGCTTAAACAGTTACTTTCCCGTTAATTGCCTGTAAAAAATACTCGCTCTAATACACAGTTCAATAGCGTGTGTATTTGTCTGTCTGTTCCCGTAACCTGTCCGTATATAAACAAAACATTGCACTAAGTACCAACTTTAACATCATCATCATTATCCGTTTTGAATTAAATACAATTTTTCATATTGTCTTCAACTCAAGCGAAATTATACAGCCATTTTTCATTAACAGTATTTGATTCCATTTGTTTATTTTACATGTATTGTGCACGTTTCGTCCTTTTAGCATGTGTTACAAAAACATCCTTTATGATGTCACAATCAAGAGGTCAAAAAGTACAGTTGAACCTGTCTGAAAGGCCACCTCGATACAAGGGCTACCTGCTGTTAAAGGCCAGTGAATTTTATCCCGATTGCTCTTTATTCATGTTATATGAACCTGTATATAAGGACCACCTGTCCACAAATTCCACTTTTATTGGGCTCCTTGGGTGGCCTTTATGGAAAAGTTTATTGTACAGTCAAACATGCCTTAAAGGTCACCTCTATATAAGTGACACCTCCATTGAAAGGACAGTAAAATTTTATCCCGGTTGCACTTTATTCATGTTCTTTGAATATGCATATAAGAGCCTACTGTTTATAAAGACCACTTGTCCACAAATTCCACTTTTTTGGGCTCCTTGGGTGGCCTTTATGGAACAGTTTATTGTACAGTCAAACCTGCCTTAAAGGTCACCTCTATATAAGTGACACCTCCATTGAAAGGACAGTAAAATTTTATCCCGGTTGCACTTTATTCATGTTCTTTGAATATGCATATAAGAGCTACTGTTTATAAAGACCACTTTTACTGGTTCCCTTGTGTGTCCGTTGTAGACGAGATTGACTGTTTTGTGAATGTAAGTAAAACAATAACCAGTATGTCTTTGCGTTAAAATAGCTTAAAACTGTTCCACCTGTACATGGACCGTAACGACGCAAGTCCAACGATGTGTGTAATAGTGATTTAAGGAATTTTGAATACATTATTAAATGTTTTCACAACGAAACTGCAAGAAAACAGTTTTCTGAAATTACCAAAAAATTAAGAATATTTTTAGAATGTGAACTGCAATATCTTTTTTGTTTTATAACCCCGGGTTCGATCAATATAGTGCAGTTTTACGTTACACACCGTTGAATTGTTTGCATGATAATACATAAGTAAAAACACGGACGAGAAAAAGCTGCCAAGCTTTCCCGGGAGTGGAACTCGGACCGTAAGGAATGAGTGAGCACGTTCGGGTGGTAGGACGTGTAGGCTTAAACACTTACTTTCCCGTTAATTGCCTGTAAAAAATACTCGCTCTAATACACAGTTCAATAGCGTGTGTATTTGCCTGTCTGTTCCCGTTAACCTGTCCATATATAAACAAAACATTGCACTAAGTACCAACTTTAACATCATCATCATTATCTGTTTTTTTAATCTACCCGCATGCAAACAAAACATTGCACTAAGTACCAACTTTAACATCATCATCATTATCCGTTTTGAATTAAATACAATTTTTCATATTGTCTTCAACTCAAGCGAAATTATACAGCCATTTTTCATTAACAGTATTTGATTCCATTTGTTTATTTTACATGTATTGTGCACGTTTCGTCCTTTTATCATGTGTTACAAAAACATCCTTTATGATGTCACAATCAAGAAGTCAAAAAGTACAGTTGAACCTGTCTGAAAGGCCACCTCGATACAAGGGCTAACTGCTGTTAAAGGCCAGTGAAATTTTATCCCGATTGCTCTTTATTCATGTTATATGAACCTGTATATAAGGACCACCTGTACACAAATTCCACTTTTTTGGGCTCCTTGGGTGGCCTTTATGGAACAGTTTATTGTACAGTCAAACCTGCCTTAAAGGTCACCTCTATATAAGTGACACCTCCATTGAAAAGACAGTAAAATTTTATCCCGGTTGCACTTTATTCATGTTCTTTGAATATGCATATAAGAGCCTACTGTTTATAAAGACCACTTTTACTGGTTCCCTTGTGTGTCCGTTGTAGACGAGATTGACTGTTTTGTGAATGTAAATGAAACAACAACCAGTATGTCTTTGCGTTAAAATAGCTTAAAACCGTTCCACCTGTACATGGACAGTAACGACGTAAGTCCAACGATGTGTGTAATAGTGATTTAAGGAATTTTTGAATACATTATTAAATGTTTTCACAACAAAACTGCAAGAAAACAGTTTTCCGAAATTACCAAAAAATTAAGAATATTTTAGAATGTGAACTGCAATATCTTTTTTGTTTTATTACCCGGGTTCGATCAATATAGTGCAGTTTTACGTTACACACCGTTGAATTGTTTGCATGATAATACATAAGTAAAACACGGACGAGAAAAAGCTGCCAAGCTTTCCCGGAGTGGAACTCGGACCGTAAGGAATGAGTGAGCACGTGCGGATGGTAGGAAGTGTAGGCTTAAACAGTTACTTTCCCGTTAATTGCCTGTAAAAAATACTCGCTCTAATACACAGTTCAATAGCGTGTGTATTTGCCTGTCTGTTCCCGTTAACCTGTCCGTATATAAACAAAACATTGCACTAAGTACCAACTTTAACATCATCATCATTATCCGTTTTGAATTAAATACAATTTTTCATATTGTCTTCAACTCAAGCGAAATTATACAGCCATTTTTCATTAACAGTATTTGATTCCATTTGTTTATTTTACATCTATTGTGAACGTTTCGTCCTTTTAGCATGTGTTACAAAAACATCCTTTATGATGTCACAATCAAGAAGTCAAAAAGTACAGTCGAACCTGTCTGAAAGGCCACCTCGCTACAAGGGCTAACTGCTGTTAAAGGCGAGTGAAATTTTATCCCGATTGCTCTTTATTCATGTTATATGAACCTGTATATAAGGACAACCTGTCCACAAATTCCACTTTTATTGGGCTCCTTGGGTGGCCTTAAGGAACAGTTTATTGTACAGTCAAACCTGCCTTAAAGGTCACCTCTATATAAGTGACACCTCCATTGAAAGGACAGTAAAATTTTATCCCGGTTGCACTTTATTCATGTTCTTTGAACATGCATATAAGAGCCTACTGTTTATAAAGACCACTTGTCCACAAATTCCACTTTTTTGGGCTCCTTGGGTGGCCTTTATGGAACAGTTTATTGTACAGTCAAACCTGCCTTAAAGATCACCTCTATATAAGTGACACCTCCATTGAAAGGACAGTAAAATTTTATCCCGGTTGCACTTTATTCATGTTCTTTGAATATGCATATAAGAGCCTACTGTTTATAAAGACCACTTTTACTGGTTCCCTTGTGTGTCCGTTGTAGACGAGATTGACTGTTTTGTGAATGTAAATGAAACAACAACCAGTATGTCTTTGCGTTAAAATAGCTTAAAACTGTTCCACCTGTACATGGACAGTAACGACGTAAGTCCAACGATGTGTAATAGTGATTTAAGGAATTTTTGAATACATTATTAAATGTTTTCACAACGAAACTGCAAGAAAACAGTTTTTCCGAAATTACCAAAAAATTAAGAATATTTTTAGAATGTGAACTGCAATATCTTTTTTGTTTTATTACCCCGGGTTTGATCAATATAGTGCAGTTTTACGTTACACACCGTTGAATTGTTTGCATGATAATACATAAGTAAAAACACGGACGAGAAAAAGCTGCCAAGCTTTCCCGGGAGTGGAACTCGGACCGTAAGGAATGAGTGAGCACGTGCGGGTGGTAGGAAGTGTAGGCTTAAACAGTTACTTTCCCGTTAATTGCCTGTAAAAAATACTCGCTCTAATACACAGTTCAATAGCGTGTGTATTTGTCTGTCTGTTCCCGTTAACCTGTCCGTATATAAACAAAACATTGCACTAAGTACCAACTTTAACATCATCATCATTATCCGTTTTGAATTAAATACAATTTTTCATATTGTCTTCAACTCAAGCGAAATTATACAGCCATTTTTCATTAACAGTATTTGATTCCATTTGTTTATTTTACATGTATTGTGCACGTTTCGTCCTTTTAGCATGTGTTACAAAAACATCCTTTATGATGTCACAATCAAGAGGTCAAAAAGTACAGTTGAACCTGTCTGAAAGGCCACCTCGATACAAGGGCTACCTGCTGTTAAAGGCCAGTGAATTTTATCCCGATTGCTCTTTATTCATGTTATATGAACCTGTATATAAGGACCACCTGTCCACAAATTCCACTTTTATTGGGCTCCTTGGGTGGCCTTTATGGAAAAGTTTATTGTACAGTCAAACATGCCTTAAAGGTCACCTCTATATAAGTGACACCTCCATTGAAAGGACAGTAAAATTTTATCCCGGTTGCACTTTATTCATGTTCTTTGAATATGCATATAAGAGCCTACTGTTTATAAAGACCACTTGTCCACAAATTCCACTTTTTTGGGCTCCTTGGGTGGCCTTTATGGAACAGTTTATTGTACAGTCAAACCTGCCTTAAAGGTCACCTCTATATAAGTGACACCTCCATTGAAAGGACAGTAAAATTTTATCCCGGTTGCACTTTATTCATGTTCTTTGAATATGCATATAAGAGCCTACTGTTTATAAAGACCACTTTTACTGGTTCCCTTGTGTGTCCGTTGTAGACGAGATTGACTGTTTTGTGAATGTAAGTAAAACAATAACCAGTATGTCTTTGCGTTAAAATAGCTTAAAACTGTTCCACCTGTACATGGACCGTAACGACGCAAGTCCAACGATGTGTGTAATAGTGATTTAAGGAATTTTTGAATACATTATTAAATGTTTTCACAACGAAACTGCAAGAAAACAGTTTTCTGAAATTACCAAAAAATTAAGAATATTTTTTAGAATGTGAACTGCAATATCTTTTTGTTTATAACCCCGGGTTCGATCAATATAGTGCAGTTTTACGTTACACCGTTGAATTGTTTGCATGATAATACATAAGTAAAAACACGGACGAGAAAAGCTGCCAAGCTTTCCGGGAGTGGAACTCGGACCGTAAGGAATGAGTGAGCACGTTCGGGTGGTAGGACGTGTAGGCTTAACACTTACTTTCCCGTTAATTGCCTGTAAAAAATACTCGCTCTAATACACAGTTCAATAGCGTGTGTATTTGCCTGTCTGTTCCGTTAACCTGTCCGTATATAAACAAAACATTGCACTAAGTACCAACTTTAACATCATCATCATTATCTGTTTTTTTAATCTACCCGCATGCAACAAAACATTGCACTAAGTACCAACTTTAACATCATCATCATTATCCGTTTTGAATTAAATACAATTTTTCATATTGTCTTCAACTCAAGCGAAATTATACAGCCATTTTCATTAACAGTATTTGATTCCATTTGTTTATTTTACATGTATTGTGCACGTTTCGTCCTTTTAGCATGTGTTACAAAAACATCCTTTATGATGTCACAATCAAGAAGTCAAAAAGTACAGTTGAACCTGTCTGAAAGGCCACCTCGATACAGGGGCTCCTGCTGTTAAAGGCCAGTGAAATTTTATCCCGATTGCTCTTTATTCATGTTATATGAACCTGTATATAAGGACCACCTGTCCACAAATTCCACTTTTTTGGGCTCCTTGGGTGGCCTTTATGGAACAGTTTATTGTACAGTCAAACCTGCCTTAAAGATCACCTCTATATAAGTGACACCTCCATTGAAAGGACAGTAAAATTTTATCCCGGTTGCACTTTATTCATGTTCTTTGAATATGCATATAAGAGCCTACTGTTTATAAAGACCACTTTTACTGGTTCCCTTGTGTGTCCGTGTAGACGAGATTGACTGTTTTGTGAATGTAAATGAAACAACAACCAGTATGTCTTTGCGTTAAAATAGCTTAAAACCGTTCCACCTGTACATGGACAGTAACGACGTAAGTCCAACGATGTGTGTAATAGTGATTTAAGGAATTTTTGATACATTATTAAATGTTTTCACAACGAAACTGCAAGAAAACAGTTTTCCGAAATTACCAAAAAATTAAAATATATTTTAGAATGTGAACTGCAATATCTTTTTTGTTTATTACCCCGGGTTCGATCAATATAGTGCAGTTTTACGTTACACACCGTTGAATTGTTTGCATGATAATACATAAGTAAAAACACGGACGAGAAAAAGCTGCCAAGCTTTCCCGGGAGTGGAACTCGGACCGTAAGGAATGAGTGAGCACGTGCGGGTGGTAGGAAGTCTAGCTTAAACAGTTAATTTCCCGTTAATTGCCTGTAAAAAATACTCGCTCTAATACACAGTTCAATAGCGTGTGTATTTGTCTGTCTGTTCCCGTTAACCTGTCCGTATATAAACAAAACATTGCACTAAGTACCAACTTTAACATCATCATCATTATCTTTTTTAATCTACCCGCATGCAAACAAAACATTGCACTAAGTACAACTTTAACATCATCATCATTATCCGTTTTGAATTAAATACAATTTTCATATTGTCTTCAACTCAAGCGAAATTATACAGCATTTTTCATTAACAGTATTTGATTCCATTTGTTTATTTTACATGTTTTGTGCACGTTTCGTCCTTTTAGCATGTGTTACAAAAACATCCTTTATGATGTCACAATCAAGCAGTCAAAAAGTACAGTTGAACCTGTCTGAAAGGCCACCTCGCTACAAGGGCTAAACTGCTGTTAAAGGCCAGTGAATTTTATCCCGATTGCTCTTTATTCATGTTATATGAACCTGTATATAAGACCACCTGTCCACAAATTCCACTTTTATTGGGCTCCTTGGGTGGCCTTTATGGAAAAGTTTATTGTACAGTCAAACATGCCTTAAAAGGTCACCTCTATATAAGTGACACCTCCATTGAAAGGACAGTAAAATTTATCCCGGTTGCACTTTATTCATGTTCTTTGAATATGCATATAAGAGCCTACTGTTTATAAGACCACTTTTACTGGTTCCCTTGTGTGTCCGTTGTAGACGAGATTGACTGTTTTGTGAATGTAAGTAAAACAATAACCAGTATGTCTTTGCGTTAAAATAGCTTAAAACTGTTCCACCTGTACATGGACCGTAACGACGCAAGTCCAACGATGTGTGAATAGTGATTTAAGGAATTTTTGAATACATTATTAAATGTTTTCACAACGAAACTGCAAGAAAACAGTTTTCTGAAATTACCAAAAAATTAAGAATATTTTTAGAATGTGAACTGCAATATCTTTTTGTTTTATAACCCGGGTTCGATCAATATAGTGCAGTTTTACGTTACACACCGTTGAATTGTTTGCATGATAATACATAAGTAAAAACACGGACGAGAAAAAGCTGCCAAGCTTTCCCGGGAGTGGAACTCGGACCGTAGGAATGAGTGAGCACGTTCGGGTGGTAGGAGTGTAGGCTTAAACACTTACTTTCCCGTTAATTGCCTGTAAAAAATACTCGCTCTAATACACAGTTCAATAGCGTGTGTATTTGCCTGTCTGTTCCCGTTAACCTGTCCGTATATAAACAAAACATTGCACTAAGTACCAACTTTAACATCATCATCATTATCTGTTTTTTTAATCTACCCGCATGCAAACAAAACATTGCACTAAGTACCAACTTTAACATCATCATCATTATCCGTTTTGAATTAAATACAATTTTTCATATTGTCTTCAACTCAAGCGAAATTATACAGCCATTTTTCATTAACAGTATTGATTCCATTTGTTTATTTTACATGTATTGTGCACGTTTCGTCCTTTTAGCATGTGTTACAAAACATCCTTTATGATGTCACAATCAAGAAGTCAAAAAGTACAGTTGAACCTGTCTGAAAGGCCACCTCGATACAGGGGCTACCTGCTGTTAAAGGCCAGTGAAATTTTATCCCGATTGCTCTTTATTCATGTTATATGAACCTGTATATAAGGACCACCTGTCACAAATTCCACTTTTTTGGGCTCCTTGGGTGGCCTTTATGGAACAGTTTATTGTACAGTCAAACCTGCCTTAAAGATCACCTCTATATAAGTGACACCTCCATTGAAAGGACAGTAAAATTTTATCCCGGTTGCACTTTATTCATGTTCTTTGAATATGCATATAAGAGCCTACTGTTTATAAAGACCACTTTTACTGGTTCCCTTGTGTGTCCGTTGTAGACGAGATTGACTGTTTTGTGAATGTAAATGAAACAACAACCAGTATGTCTTTGCGTTAAAATAGCTTAAAACCGTTCCACCTGTACATGGACAGTAACGACGTAAGTCCAACGATGTGTGTAATAGTGATTTAAGGAATTTTTGAATACATTATTAAATGTTTTCACAACGAAACTGCAAGAAAACAGTTTTCCGAAATTACCAAAAAATTAAGAATATTTTTAGAATGTGAACTGCAATATCTTTTTTGTTTTATTACCCGGGTTCGATCAATATAGTGCAGTTTTACGTTACACACCGTTGAATTGTTTGCATGATAATACATAAGTAAAAAACACGGACGAGAAAAAGCTGCCAAGCTTTCCCGGAGTGGAACTCGGACCGTAAGGAATGAGTGAGCACGTGCGGGTGGTAGGAAGTCTAGCTTAAACAGTTAATTTCCCGTTAATTGCCTGTAAAAAATACTCGCTCTAATACACAGTTCAATAGCGTGTGTATTTGTCTGTCTGTTCCCGTTAACCTGTCCGTATATAAACAAAACATTGCACTAAGTACCAACTTTAACATCATCATCATTATCTGTTTTTTAATCTACCCGCATGCAAACAAAACATTGCACTAAGTACCAACTTTAACATCATCATCATTATCCGTTTTGAATTAAATACAATTTTTCATATTGTCTTCAACTCAAGCGAAATTATACAGCCATTTTTCATTAACAGTATTTGATTCCATTTGTTTATTTTACATGTTTTGTGCACGTTTCGTCCTTTAGCATGTGTTACAAAAACATCCTTTATGATGTCACAATCAAGCAGTCAAAAAGTACAGTTGAACCTGTCTGAAAGGCCACCTCGCTACAAGGGCTAACTGCTGTTAAAGGCCAGTGAATTTTATCCCGATTGCTCTTTATCATGTTATATGAACCTGTATATAAGGACCACCTGTCCACAAATTCCACTTTTATTGGGCTCCTTGGGTGGCCTTTATGGAAAAGTTTATTGTACAGTCAAACATGCCTTAAAGGTCACCTCTATATAGTGACACCCCATTGAAAGGACAGTAAAATTTTATCCCGGTTGCACTTTATTCATGTTCTTTGAATATGCATATAAGAGCCTACTGTTTATAAAGACCACTTTTACTGGTTCCCTTGTGTGTCCGTTGTAGACGAGATTGACTGTTTTGTGAATGTAAGTAAAACAATAACCAGTATGTCTTTGCGTTAAAATAGCTTAAAACTGTTCCACCTGTACATGGACCGTAACGACGCAAGTCCAACGATGTGTGTAATAGTGATTTAAGGAATTTTTTAATACATTATTAAATGTTTTCACAACGAAACTGCAAGAAAACAGTTTTCTGAAATTGCCAAAAAATTAAGAATATTTTTAGAATGTGAACTGCAATATCTTTTTTGTTTTATTACCCCGGGTTCGATCAATATAGTGCAGTTTTACGTTAACACCGTTGAATTGTTTGCATGATAATACATAAGTAAAAACACGGACGAGAAAAAGCTGCCAAGCTTTCCCGGAGTGGAACTCGGACCGTAAGGAATGAGTGAGCACGTGCGGGTGGTAGGAAGTGTAGGCTTAAACAGTTACTTTCCCGTTAATTGCCTGTAAAAATACTCGCTCTAATACACAGTTCAATAGCGTGTGTATTTGCCTGTCTGTTCCCGTTAACCTGTCCGTATATAAACAAAACATTGCACTAAGTACCAACTTTAACATCATCATCATTATCTGTTTTTTAATCTACCCGCATGCAAACAAAACATTGCACTAAGTACCAACTTTAACATCATCATCATTATCCGTTTTGAATTAAATACAATTTTTCATATTGTCTTCAACTCAAGCGAAATTATACAGCCATTTTTCATTAACAGTATTTGATTCCATTTGTTTATTTTACATGTTGTGCACGTTTCGTCCTTTTAGCATGTGTTACAAAAACATCCTTTATGATGTCACAATCAAGAAGTCAAAAAGTACAGTTGAACCTGTCTGAAAGGCCACCTCGATACAGGGCTACCTGCTGTTAAAGGCCAGTGAAATTTTATCCCGATTGCTCTTTATTCATGTTATATGAACCTGTATATAAGGACCACCTTCCACAAATTCCACTTTTTGGGCTCCTTGGGTGGCCTTTATGGAACAGTTTATTGTACAGTCAAACCTGCCTTAAAGATCACCTCTATATAAGTGACACCTCCATTGAAAGGACAGTAAAATTTATCCCGGTTGCACTTTATTCATGTTCTTTGAATATGCATATAAGAGCCTACTGTTATAAAGACCACTTTTACTGGTTCCCTTGTGTGTCCGTTGTAGACGAGATTGACTGTTTTGTGAATGTAAATGAAACAACAACCAGTATGTCTTTGCGTTAAAATAGCTTAAAACCGTTCCACCTGTACATGGACCGTAACGACGTAAGTCCAACGATGTGTGTAATAGTGATTTAAGGAATTTTTGAATACATTATTAAATGTTTTCACAACGAAACTGCAAGAAAACAGTTTTCCGAAATTACCAAAAAATTAAGAATATTTTTAGAATGTGAACTGCAATATCTTTTTTGTTTTATTACCCCGGGTTCGATCAATATAGTGCAGTTTTACGTTACACACCGTTGAATTGTTTGCATGATAATACATAAGTAAAAACACGGACGAGAAAAAGCTGCCAAGCTTTCCCGGGAGTGGAACTCGGACCGTAAGGAATGAGTGAGCACGTGCGGGTGGTAGGAAGTGTAGGCTTAAACAGTTACTTTCCCGTTAATTGCCTGTAAAAAATACTCGCTCTAATACACAGTTCAATAGCGTGTGTATTTGTCTGTCTGTTCCCCGTTAACCTGTCCGTATAAACAAAACATTGCACTAAGTACCAACTTTAACATCATCATCATTATCTGTTTTTTAATCCCGCATGCAAACAAAACATTGCACTAAGTACCAACTTTAACATCATCATCATTATCCGTTTTGAATTAAATACAATTTTTCATATTGTCTTCAACTCAAGCGAAATTATACAGCCATTTTTCATTAACAGTATTTGATTCCATTTGTTTATTTTACATGTTTTGTGCACGTTTCGTCCTTTTAGCATGTGTTACAAAAACATCCTTTATGATGTCACAATCAAGCAGTCAAAAGTACAGTTGAACCTGTCTGAAAGGCCACCTCGCTACAAGGGCTAACTGCTGTTAAAGGCCAGTGAATTTTATCCCGATTGCTCTTTATTCATGTTATATGAACCTGTATATAAGGACCACCTGTCCACAAATTCCACTTTTATTGGGCTCCTTGGGTGGCCTTTATGGAAAGTTTATTGTACAGTCAAACATGCCTTAAAGGTCACCTCTATATAAGTGACACCTCCATTGAAAGGACAGTAAAATTTTATCCCGGTTGCACTTTATTCATGTTCTTTGAATATGCATATAAGAGCCTACTGTTTATAAAGACCACTTTTACTGGTTCCCTTGTGTGTCCGTTGTAGACGAGATTGACTGTTTTGTGAATGTAAGTGAAACAAAACCAGTATGTCTTTGCGTTAAAATAGCTTAAAACGTTCCACCTGTACATGGACCGTAACGACGCAAGTCCAACGATGTGTGTAATAGTGATTTAAGGAATTTTTTAATACATTATTAAATGTTTTCACAACGAAACTGCAAGAAAACAGTTTTCTGAAATTACCAAAAAATTAAGAATATTTTTAGAATGTGAACTGCAATATCTTTTTTGTTTTATTACCCCGGTTCGATCAATATAGTGCAGTTTTACGTTACACACCGTTGAATTGTTTGCATGATAATACATAAGTAAAAACACGGACGAGAAAAAGCTGCCAAGCTTTCCCGGGAGTGGAACTCGGACCGTAAGGAATGAGTGAGCACGTGCGGGTGGTAGGAAGTGTAGCTTAAACATTACTTTCCCGTTAATTGTCTGTAAAAATACTCGCTCTAATACACAGTTCAATAGCGTGTGTATTTGTCTGTCTGTTCCCGTTAACCTGTCCGTATATAAACAAAACATTGCACTAAGTACCAACTTTAACATCATCATCATTATCTGTTTTTTTAAATCTACCCGCATGCAAACAAAACATTGCACTAAGTACCAACTTAACATCATCATCATTATCCGTTTGAATTAAATACAATTTTTCATATTGTCTTTCAACTCAAGCGAAATTATAACAGCCATTTTTCATTAACAGTATTTGATTCCATTTGTTTATTTTACATGTTTGTGCACGTTTCGTCCTTTTAGCATTGTTACAAAACATCCTTTATGATTGTCACAATCAAGCAGTCAAAAAGTACAGTTGAACCTGTCTGAAAGGCCACCTCGCTACAAGGGCTAACTGCTGTTAAAGGCCAGTGAATTTTCTCCCGATTGCTCTTTATTCATGTTATATGAACCTGTATATAAGGACACCTGTCCACAAATTCCACTTTTATTGGGCTCCTTGGTGGCCTTTATGGAAAAGTTTATTGTACAGTCAAACATGCTTAAAGGTCCCTCTATATAAGTGACACCTCCATTGAAAGGACAGTAAAATATTTTATCCCGGTTGCACTTTATTCATGTTCTTTGAATATGCATATAAGAGCCTACTGTTTATAAAGACCACTTTTACTGGTTCCCTTGTGTGTCCGTTGTAGACGAGATTGACTGTTTTGTGAATGTAAGTAAAACAATAACCAGTATGTCTTTGCGTTAAAATAGCTTAAAACTGTTCCACCTGTACATGGACCGTAACGACGCAAGTCCAACGATGTGTGTAATAGTGATTTAAGGAATTTTTAATACATTATTAAATGTTTTCACAACGAAACTGCAAGAAAACAGTTTTCCTGAAATTACCAAAAAATTAAGAATATTTTTAGAATGTGAACTGCAATATCTTTTTTGTTTTATTACCCGGGTTCGATCAATATAGTGCAGTTTTACGTTACACACCGTTGAATTGTTTGCATGATAATACATAAGTAAAAACACGGACGAGAAAAAGCTGCCAAGCTTTCCGGGAGTGGAACTCGGACCGTAAGGAATGAGTGAGCACGTGCGGGTGGTAGGAAGTGTAGGCTTAAACAGTTCCTTTCCCGTTAATTGTCTGTTAAAAATACTCGCTCTAATACACAGTTCAATAGCGTGTGTATTTGCCTGTCTGTTCCGTTAACTGTCCGTATATAAACAAAACATTGCACTAAGTACCAACTTTAACATCATCATCATTATCTGTTTTTTTAATCTACCCGCATGCAAACAAAACATTGCACTAAGTACCAACTTTAACATCATCATCATTATCCGTTTTGAATTAAATACAATTTTTCATATTGTCTTCAACTCAAGCGAAATTATACAGCCATTTTTCATTAACAGTATTTGATTCCATTTGTTTATTTTACAGTATTGTGCACGTTTCGTCCTTTTAGCATGTGTTACAAAAAACATCCATTTATGATGTCACAATCAAGAAGTCAAAAAGTACAGTGAACCTGTCTGAAAGGCCACCTCGCTACAGGGCTACCTGCTGTAAAGGCCAGTGATTTTATCCCGATTGCTCTTTATTCATGTTATATGAACCTGTATATAAGGACCACTGTCCACAAATTCCACTTTTTGGGCTCCTGGGTGGCCTTTATGGAACAGTTTATTGTACAGTCAAACCTGCCTTAAAGTGTCACCTCTATATAAGTGACACCTCCATTGAAAGGACAGTAAAATTTATCCCGGTTGCACTTTATTCATGTCTTTGAATATGCATATAAGAGCCTACTGTTTATAAAGACCACTTTTATGGTTCCCTTGTGTGTCCGTTGTAGACGAGATTGACGTTTTGTGAATGTAAATGAAACAACAACCAGTATGTCTTTGCGTTAAAATAGCTTAAAACCGTTCCACCTGTACATGGACAGTAACGACGTAAGTCCAACGATGTGTGTAATAGTGATTTAAGGAATTTTGAATACATTATTAAATGTTTCACAACGAAACTGCAAGAAAAACAGTTTTCCGAAATTAAAAAATTAAAGAATATTTTTTAGAATGTGAACTGCAATATCTTTTTGTTTATACCCCGGGTTCGATCAATATGTGCAGTTTTACGTTACACACCGTTGAATTGTTGCATGATAATACATAAGTAAAAACACGGACGAGAAAAAGCTGCCAAGCTTTCCCGGGAGTGGAACTCGGACCGTAAGGAATGAGTGAGCACGTGAGGTTGGTAGGAAGTGTAGGTTCAAACAGTTACTTTCCCGTTAATTGCCTGTAAAAAATACTCGCTCTAATACACAGTTCAATAGAGTGTGTATTTGTCTGTCTGTTCCCGTTAACCTGTCCGTATATAAACAAAACATTGCTAAGTACCAACTTTAACATCCATCATCATTATCTGTTTTGAATTAAATACAATTTTTCATATTGTCTTCAACTCAAGCGAAATTATACAGCCATTTTTCATTAACAGTATTTTTCCATTTGTTTATTTTACATGTTTTGTGCACGTTTCGTCCTTTTAGCATGTGTTACAAAAACATCCTTTATGATGTCACAATCAAGCAGTCAAAAAGTACAGTTGAACCTGTCTGAAAGGCCACCTCGCTACAAGGGCTAACTGCTGTTAAAGGCCAGTGAATTTTATCCCGATTGCTCTTTATTCATGTTATATGAACCTGTATATAAGGACCACCTGTCCACAAATTCCACTTTTATTGGGCTCCTTGGGTGGCCTTTATGGAAAGTTTATTGTACAGTCAAACATGCCTTAAAGGTCACCTCTATATAAGTGACACCTCCATTGAAAGGACAGTAAAATTTTATCCCGGTTGCACTTTATTCATGTTCTTTGAATATGCATATAAGAGCCTACTGTTTATAAAGACCACTTTTACTGGTTCCCTTGTGTGTCCGTTGTAGACGAGATTGACTGTTTTGTGAATGTAAATGAAACAACAACCAGTATGTCTTTGCGTTAAAATAGCTTAAAACCGTTCCACCTGTACATGGACCGTAACGACGTAAGTCCAACGATGTGTGTAATAGTGATTTAAGGAATTTTTGAATACATTATTAAATGTTTTCACAACGAAACTGCAAGAAAACAGTTTTCCGAAATTACCAAAAAATTAAGAATATTTTTAGAATGTGAACTGCAATATCTTTTTTGTTTTATTACCCCGGGTTCGATCAATATAGTGCAGTTTTACGTTACACACCGTTGAATTGTTTGCATGATAATACATAAGTAAAACACGGACGAGAAAAAGCTGCCAAGCTTTCCCGGGAGTGGAACTCGGACCGTAAGGAATGAGTGAGCACGTGCGGGTGGTAGGAAGTGTAGGCTTAAACAGTTACTTTCCCGTTAATTGCCTGTAAAAATACTCGCTCTAATACACAGTTCAATAGCGTGTGTATTTGTCTGTCTGTTCCCGTTACCTGTCCGTATATAAACAAACATTGCACTAAGTACCAACTTTAACATCATCATCATTATCTGTTTTTTTAATCTACCCGCATGCAAACAAAACATTGCACTAAGTACCAACTTTAACATCATCATCATTATCCGTTTTGAATTAAATACAATTTTTCATATTGTCTTCAACTCAAGCGAAATTATACAGCCATTTTTCATTAACAGTATTTGATTCCATTTGTTTATTTTACATGTTTGTGCACGTTTCGTCCTTTTAGCATGTGTTACAAAAACATCCTTATGATGTCACAATCAGCAGTCAAAAGTACAGTTGAACCTGTCTGAAAGGCCACCTCGATACAGGGCTACCTGCTGTTAAAGGCCAGTGAAATTTTATCCCGATTGCTCTTTATTCATGTTATATGAACCTGTATATAAGGACCACCTGTCCACAAATTCCACTTTTTTTGGGCTCCTTGGGTGGCCTTTATGGAACAGTTTATTGTACAGTCAAACCTGCCTTAAAGGTCACCTCTATATAAGTGACACCTCCATTGAAAGGACAGTAAAATTTTATCCCGTTGCACTTTATTCATGTTCTTTGAATATGCATATAAGAGCCTACTGTTTATAAAGACCACTTTTACTGGTTCCCTTGTGTGTCCGTTGTAGACGAGATTGACTGTTTTGTGAATGTAAATGAACAACAACCAGTATGTCTTTGCGTTAAAATAGCTTAAAACGTTCCACCTGTACATGGACAGTAACGACGTAAGTCCAACGATGTGTGTAATAGTGATTTAAGGAATTTTTGAATACATTATTAAATGTTTTCACAACGAAACTGCAAGAAAACAGTTTTCCGAA
Source organism: Anadara kagoshimensis (assembly GCA_021292105.1). NCBI lineage: Eukaryota > Metazoa > Mollusca > Bivalvia > Arcoida > Arcidae > Anadara > Anadara kagoshimensis. The sequence goes on from CM037858.1 coordinate 23,152,916, forward strand.
ATTACCAAAAATTAAAATATTTTTAGAATGTGAACTGCAATATCTTTTTTGTTTTATTACCCCGGGTTCGATCAATATAGTGCAGTTTTACGTTACACACCGTTGAATTGTTTGCATGATAATACATAAGTAAAAACACGGACGAGAAAAAGCTGCCAAGCTTTCCCGGGAGTGGAACTCGGACCGTAAGGAATGAGTGAGCACGTGCGGGTGGTAGGAAGTGTACTTTCCCGTTAATTGCCTGTAAAAAATACTCGCTCTAATACACAGTTCAATAGCGTGTGTATTTGTCTGTCTGTTCCGTTAACCTGTCCGTATATAACAAAACATTGCACTAAGTACCAACTTTAACATCATCATCATTATCCGTTTTGAATTAAATACAATTTTTCATATTGTCTTCAACTCAAGCGAAATTATACAGCCATTTTTCAACAGTATTTGATTCCATTTGTTTATTTTACATGTTTTGTGCACGTTTCGTCCTTTTAGCATGTGTTACAAAAATCCTTTATGATGTCACAATCAAGCAGTCAAAAGTACAGTTGAACCTGTCTGAAAGGCCACCTCGATACAAGGGCTAACTGCTGTTAAAGGCCAGTGAATTTTATCCCGATTGCTCTTTATTCATGTTATATGAACCTGTATATAAGGACCACCTGTCCACAAATTCCACTTTTATTGGGCTCCTTGGGTGGCCTTTATGGAAAGTTTATTGTACAGTCAAACATGCCTTAAAGGTCACCTCTATATAAGTGACACCTCCATTGAAAGGACAGTAAAATTTTATCCCGGTTGCACTTTATTCATGTTCTTTGAATATGCATATAAGAGCCTACTGTTTATAAAGACCACTTTTACTGGTTCCCTTGTGTGTCCGTTGTAGACGAGATTGACTGTTTTTGAATGTAAGAAACAACAACCAGTATGTCTTTGCGTTAAAATAGCTTAAAACCGTTCCACCTGTACATGGACCGTAACGACGTAAGTCCAACGATGTGTGTAATAGTGATTTAAGGAATTTTTGAATACATTATTAAATGTTTTCACAACGAACTGCAAGAAACAGTTTTCCGAAATTACCAAAAAATTAAGAATATTTTTAGAATGTGAACTGCAATATCTTTTTTGTTTTATTACCCCGGGTTCGATCAATATAGTGCAGTTTTACGTTACACACCGTTGAATTGTTTGCATGATAACATAAGTAAAAACACGGACGAGAAAAGCTGCCAAGCTTTCCCGGGAGTGGAACTCGGACCGTAAGGAATGAGTGAGCACGTGCGGGTGGTAGGAAGTGTAGGCTTAAACAGTTACTTTCCCGTTAATTGCTGTAAAAAATACTCGCTCTAATACACAGTTCAATAGCGTGTGTATTTGTCTGTCTGTTCCCGTTAACCTGTCCGTATATAAACAAAACATTGCACTAAGTACCAACTTTAACATCATCATCATTATCTGTTTTTTTAATCTACCCGCATGCAAACAAAACATTGCACTAAGTACCAACTTTAACATCATCATCATTATCCGTTTTGAATTAAATACATTTTTCATATTGTCTTCAACTCAAGCGAATTATACAGCCATTTTTCATACAGTATTTGATTCCATTTGTTTATTTTTACATGTTTTGTGCACGTTTCGTCCTTGATGATGTCACAATCAGCAGTCAAAAAGTACAGTTGAACCTGTCTGAAAGGCCACCTCGCTACAAGGGCTAACTGCTGTTAAAGGCCAGTGATTTTATCCCGATTGCTCTTTATTCATGTTATATGAACCTGTATATAAGGACCACCTGTCACACAATTCCACTTTTATTGGGCTCCTTGGGTGGCCTTTATGGAAAGTTTATTGTACAGTCAAACATGCCTTAAAGGTCACCTCTATATAAGTGACACCTCCATTGAAGGACAGTAAATTTTATCCCGGTTGCACTTTATTCATGTTCTTTGAATATGCATATAAGAGCCTACTGTTTATAAAGACACTTTTTACTGGTTCCCTTGTGTGTCCGTTGTAGACGAGATTGACTGTTTTGTGAATGTAAGTAAAAACAATAACCAGTATGTCTTTTGCGTTAAAATAGCTTAAAACTGTTCCACCTGTACATGGACCGTAACGACGCAGTCCACGATGTGTGTAATAGTGATTTAAGGAATTTTTGAATACATTATTAAATGTTTTTCACAACGAACTGCAGAAAACAGTTTTCTGAAATTGCCAAAAAATTAAGAATATTTTTAGAATGTGAACTGCAATATCTTTTTTGTTTTATACCCCGGGTTCGATCAATATAGTGCAGTTTTACGTTACACACCGTTGAATTGTTTGCATGATAATACATAAGTAAAAACACGGACGAGAAAAAGCTGCCAGCTTTCCCGGGTGAACTCGGACCGTAATGAATGAGTGAGCACGTGCGGGTGGTAGGAAGTGTAGGCTTAAACAGTTACTTCCCGTTAATTGCCTGTAAAAAATACTCGCTCTAATACACAGTTCAATAGCGTGTGTATTTGCCTTTCTGTCTCGTTAACCGTCCGTATATAAACAAACATTGCACTAAGTACCAACTTTAACATCATCATCATTATCTGTTTTTTTAATCTACCCGCATGCAAACACATTGCACTAAGTACCACTTTAACATCATCATCATTATCCGTTTTGAATTAAATACAATTTTTCATATTGTCTTCACTCAAGCGAAATTATACAGCCATTTTTCATTAACAGTATTTGATTCCATTGTTTATTTTACATGTATTGTGCACGTTTCGTCCTTTTAGCATGTTTACAAAAACATCCTTTATGATGTCACAATCAAGAAGTCAAAAAGTACAGTTGAACCTGTCTGAAGGCCACCTCGATACAAGGCTAACTGCTGTTAAAGCCAGTGAAATTTTATCCCGATTGCTCTTTATTCATGTTATATGAACCTGTATTAAGGACCACCTGTACACAAATTCCACTTTTTTGGGCTCCTTGGTGGCCTTTATGGAACAGTTTTATTGTAGAGTCAAACCTGCCTTAAAGGTCACCTCTATATAATGACACCTCCATTGAAAGACAGTAAAATTTTATCCCGGTTGCACTTTATTCATGTTCTTTGAATATGCATATAAGAGCCTACTGTTTATAAAGACCACTTTTACTGGTTCCCTTGTGTGTCCGTTGTAGACGATTGACTGTTTTGTGAATGTAAATGAAAACAACCAGTATGTCTTTGCGTTAAAATAGCTTAAAACCGTTCCACCTGTACATGGACAGTAACGACGTAAGTCCAACGATGTGTGTATAGTGATTTAAGGATTTTTGAATACATTATTAAATGTTTTCACAACGAAACTGCAAGAAAACAGTTTTCCGAAATTACCAAAAAATTAAGATATTTTTAGAATGTGAACTGCAATATCTTTTTTGTTTTATTACCCCGGGTTCGATCAATATAGTGCAGTTTTACGTTACACACCGTTGAATTGTTTGCATGATAATACATAAGTAAAAACACGGACGAGAAAAAGCTGCCAAGCTTTCCGGAGTGGAACTCGGACCGTAAGGATGAGTGAGCACGTGCGGGTGGTAGGAAGTGTAGGCTTAAACAGTTACTTTCCCGTTAATTGCCTGTAAAAAATACTCGCTCTAATACACAGTTCAATAGCGTGTGTATTTGTCTGTCTGTTCCCGTTAACCTGTCCGTATATAAACAAAACATTGCACTAAGTACCAACTTTAACATCATCATCATTATCTGTTTTTTTAATCTACCCGCATGCAAACAAAACATTGCACTAAGTACCAACTTTAACATCATCATCATTATCCGTTTTGAATTAAATACAATTTTTCATATTGTCTTCAACTCAAGCGAAATTATACAGCCATTTTTCATTACAGTATTTGATTCCATTTGTTTATTTTACATGTTTGTGCACGTTTCGTCCTTTTAGCATGTGTTACAAAAACATCCTTTATGATGTCACAATCAAGCAGTCAAAAGTACAGTTGAACCTGTCTGAAAGGCCACCTCGATACAGGGCTACCTGCTGTTAAAGGCCAGTGAAATTTTATCCCGATTGCTCTTTATTCATGTTATATTAACCTGTATATAAGGACCACCTGTCCACAAATTCCACTTTTATTGGGCTCCTTGGTGACCTTTATAGAACAGTTTATTGTACAGTCAAACATGCTTAAAGGTCACCTCTTATAAGTGACACCTCCATTGAAAGGACAGTAAAATTTTATCCCGGTTGCACTTTATTCATGTTCTTTGAATATGCATATAAGAGCCTACTGTTTATAAAGACCACTTTTACTGGTTCCTTGTGTGTCCGTTGTAGACGAGATTAACTGTTTTGTGAATGTAAATAAAACAAAACCAGTATGTCTTTTGCGTTAAAATAGCTTAAAACTGTTCCACCTGTACATGGACCGTAACGACTTAAGTCCAACGATGTGTGTAATAGTGATTTAAGGAATTTTTGAATACATTATTAAATGTTTCACAACGAAACTGCAAGAAAAGTTTTCCGAAATTACCAAAAAATTAAGAATATTTTTAGAATGTGAACTGCAATATCTTTTTTGTTTTATTACGCCGGTTCGATCAATATAGTGCAGTTTTATGTTACACACCGTTGAATTGTTTGCATGATAATACATAAGTAAAACACGGACGAGAAAAAGCTGCCAAGCTTTCCCGGGAGTGGAACTCGGACCGTAAGGAATGAGTGAGCACGTGCGGGTGGTAGGAAGTGTAGGCTTAAACAGTTACTTTCCCGTTAATTGCCTGTAAAAAGTACTCGCTCTAATACACAGTTCAATAGCGTGTGTATTTGTCTGTCTGTTCCCGTTAACCTGTCCGTATATAAACAAAACATTGCACTAAGTACCAACTTTAACATCATCATCATTATCTGTTTTTTTAATCTACCCGCATGCAAACAAAACATTGCACTAAGTACCAACTTTAACGTTATCATAATTATCAGTTTTGAATTAAATACAATTTTTCATATTGTCTTCACTCAAGCGAAATTATACAGCCATTTTTCATTAACAGTATTTGATTCTATTTGTTTATTTTACATGTTTTGTGCACGTTTCGTCCTTTTAGCATGTGTTACAAAACATCCTTTATGATGTCACAATCAAGCAGTCAAAAGTACAGTCGAACCTGTCTGAAAGGCCACCTCGATACAGGGGCTACCTGCTGTTAAAGGCCAGTGAAATTTTATCCCGATTGCTCTTTATTCATATTATATATACCTGTATATAAGGACCACCTGTCCACAAATTCCACTTTTATTGGGCTCCTTGGGTGGCCTTTATGGAACAGTTTATTGTACAGTCAACCTGCTTTAAAGGTCACCTCTATATAAGTGACACCTCCATTGAAAGGACAGTAAAATTTTATCCCGGTTGCACTTTATTCATGTTCTTTGAATATGCATATAAGAGCCTACTGTTTATAAAGACCACTTTTACTGGTTCACCTTGTGTGTCCGTTGTATAGGATTGACTGTTTTGTGAATGTAAATGAAACAACTAGCATGTTTTTGCGTTAAAAAGCTTAAAACCGTTCCACCTGTACATGGACCGTAACGACGTAAGTCCAACGATGTGTGTAATAGTGATTTAAGGAATTTTTGAATACATTATTAAATGTTTTCACAACGAAACTGCAAAAACAGTTTTCCGAAATTACCAAAAATTAAGAATATTTTAGAATGTGAACTGCAATATCTTTTTTGTTTATTACCCGGGTTCGATCAATATAGTGCAGTTTTACGTTACACACCGTTGAATTGTTTGCATGATAATACATAAGTAAAAACACGGACGAGAAAAGCTGCCAAGCTTTCCCGGGAGTGGAACTCGGACCGTAAGGAATGAGTGAGCACGTGCGGGTGGTAGGAAGTGTAGGCTTAAACAGTTACTTTCCCGTTAATTGCCTGTAAAAAGTACTCGCTCTAATACACAGTTCAATAGCGTGTGTATTTGTCTGTTCCCGTTAACCTGTCCGTATATAACAAAACATTGCACTAAGTACCAACTTTAACATCATCATCATTATCTGTTTTTTAATCTACCCGCATGCAAACAAACATTGCACTAAGTACCAACTTTAACATCATCATCATTATCCGTTTTGAATTAAATACAATTTTTCATATTGTCTTCAACTCAAGCGAAATTATGCAGCCATTTTTCATTAACAGTATTTGATTCCATTTGTTTATTTTACATGTTTTGTGCACGTTTCGTCCTTTTAGCATGTGTTACAAAAACATCCTTTATGATGTCACAATCAGCAGTCAAAAAGTAGAGTTAACCTGTCTGAAAGGCCACCTCGATACAGGGGCTACCTGCTGTTAAAGGCCAGTGAAATTTTATCCCGATTGCTCTTTATTCATGTTATATAACCTGTATATAAGGACCACCTGTCCACAATTCCACTTTTATTGGGCTCCTTGGGTGGCCTTTATGGAACAGTTTTATTGTACAGTCAAACCTGCCTTAAAGGTCACCTCTATATAAGTGATACCTCCATTGAAAGGACAGTAAAATTTTATCCCGGTTGCACTTTTTCATGTTCTTTGCATATGCATATAAGAGCCTACTGTTTATAAGACCACTTTTACTGTTCCCTTGTGTGTCCGTTGTAAAGAGATTGACTGTTTTGTGAATGTAAATGAAACAACTAGCATGTTTTTGCGTTAAAATAGCTTAAAACCGTTCCACCTGTACATGGACCGTAACGACGTAAGTCCAACGATGTGTGTAATAGTGATTTAAGGAATTTTCGAATACATTATTAAATGTTTTCACAACGAAACTGCAAGAAAACAGTTTTCCGAATTACCAAAAAATTAAGAATATTTTTAGAATGTGAACTGCAATATCTTTTTTGTTTTATTACCCCGGGTTCGATCAATATAGTGCAGTTTTACGTTACACACCGTTGAATTGTTTGCATGATAATCATAAGTAAAAACACGGACGAGAAAAAGCTGCCAAGCTTTCCCGGGAGTGGAACTCGGACCGTAAGGAATGAGTGAGCACGTGCGGGTGGTAGGAAGTGTAGGCTTAAACAGTTTACTTTCCCGTTAATTGCCTGTAAAAAGTACTCGCTCTAATACACAGTTCAATAGCGTGTGTATTTGTCTGTTCCCGTTAACCTGTCCGTATATAAACAAACATTGCACTAAGTACCAACTTTAACATCATCATCATTATCTGTTTTTTAATCTACCCGCATGCAAACAAAACATTGCACTAAGTACCAACTTTAACATCATCATCATTATCCGTTTTGAATTAAATACAATTTTTCATATTGTCTTCAACTCAAGCGAAATTATGCAGCCATTTTTCATTAACAGTATTTGATTCCATTTGTTTATTTTACATGTTTTGTGCACGTTTCGTCCTTTTAGCATGTGTTACAAAAACATCCTTTATGATGTCACAATCAAGCAGTCAAAAAGTAAGTTAACCTGTCTGAAAGGCCACCTCGATACAAGGGCTACCTGCTGTTAAAGGCCAGTGAAATTTTATCCCGATTGCTCTTTATTCATGTTATATAACCTGTATATAAGGACCACCTGTCCACAAATTCCACTTTTATTGGGCTCCTTGGGTGGCCTTTATGGAACAGTTTATTGTACAGTCAAACCTGCCTTAAAGGTCACCTCTATATAAGTGATACCTCCATTGAAAGGACAGTAAAATTTTATCCCGGTTGCACTTTTTCATGTTCTTTGCATATGCATATAGAGCCTACTGTTTATAAAGACCACTTTTACTGGTTCCCTTGTGTGTCCGTTGTAAGGAGATTGACTGTTTTGTGAATGTAAATGAAACAACTAGCATGTATTTGCGTTAAATAGCTTAAAACCGTTCCACCTGTACATGGACCGTAACGACGTAAGTCCAACGATGTGTGTAATAGTGATTTAAGGAATTTTCGAATACATTATTAAATGTTTTCACAACGAAACTGCAAGAAAACAGTTTTCCGAAATTACCAAAAAATTAAGAATATTTTTAGAATGTGAACTGCAATATCTTTTTTTTTTATTACCCCGGGTTCGATCAATATAGTGCAGTTTTACGTTACACACCGTTGAATTGTTTGCATGATAATACATAAGTAAAAACACGGACGAGAAAAAGCTGCCAAGCTTTCCCGGGAGTGGAACTCGGACCGTAAGGAATGAGTGAGCACGTGCGGTGGTAGGAAGTGTAGGCTTAAACAGTTACTTTCCCGTTAATTGCCTGTAAAAAGTACTCGCTCTAATACACAGTTCAAAGCGTGTGTATTTGTCTGTCTGTTCCCGTTAACCTGTCCGTATATAAACAAAACATTGCACTAAGTACCAACTTTAACATCATCATCATTATCTGTTTTTTAATCTACCCACATGCAAACAAAACATTGCACTAAGTACCAACTTTAACATCATCATCATTATCCGTTTTGAATTAAATACAATTTTTCATATTGTCTTCAACTCAAGCGAAATTATACAGCCATTTTTCATTAACAGTATTTGATTCCATTTGTTTATTTTACATGTTTTGTGCACGTTTCGTCCTTTTAGCATGTGTTACAAAAACATCCTTTATGATGTCACAATCAAGCAGTCAAAAAGTACAGTTGAACCTGTCTGAAAGGCCACCTCGATACAAGGGCTACCTGCTGTTAAAGGCCAGTGAAATTTTATCCCGATTGCTCTTTATTCATGTTATATGAACCTGTATATAAGGACCACCTGTCCACAATTCCACTTTTATTGGGCTCCTTGGGTGGCCTTTATGAACAGTTTATTGTACAGTCAAACATGCCTTAAAGGTCACCTCTATATAAGTGACACCTCCATTGAAAGGACAGTAAAATTTTATCCCGGTTGCACTTTATTCATGTTCTTTGAATATGCATATAAGAGCCTACTGTTTATAAAGACCACTTTTACTGGTTCCCTTGTGTGTCCGTTGTAGACGAGATTGACTGTTTTGTGAATGTAAATGAAACAACTAGCATGTATTTGCGTTAAAATAGCTTAAAACTGTTCCACCTGTACATGGACCGTAACGACGTAAGTCCAACGATGTGTGTAATAGTGATTAAGGAATTTTTGAATACATTATTAAATGTTTTCATAACGAAACTGCAAGAAAACAGTTTTCCGAAATTACCAAAAAATTAAGAATATTTTTAGAATGTGAACTGCAATATCTTTTTTGTTTTATTACCCCGGGTTCGATCAATATAGTGCAGTTTTACGTTACACACCGTTGAATTGTTTGCATGATAATACATAAGTAAAAACACGGACGAGAAAAAGCTGCCAAGCTTTCCCGTGAGTGGAACTCGGACCGTAAGGAATGAGTGAGCACGTGCGGGTGGTAGGACGTGTAGGCTTAAACAGTTATTCCCGTTAATTGCCTGTAAAAATACTCGCTCTAATCACAGTTCAATAGCGTGTGTATTTGCCTGTCTGTTCCCGTTAACCTGTCCGTATATAAACAAACATTGCACTAAGTACCAACTTTAACATCATCATCATTATCTGTTTTTTTAATCTACCCGCATGCAAACAAAACATTGCACTAAGTACCAACTTTAACATCATCATCATTATCCGTTTTGAATTAAATACAATTTTTCATATTGTCTTCAACTCAAGCGAAATTATACAGCCATTTTTCATTAACAGTATTTGATTCCATTTGTTTATTTTACATGTTTTGTGCACGTTTCGTCCTTTTAGCATGTGTTACAAAAACATCCTTTATGATGTCACAATCAAGCAGTCAAAAGTACAGTTGAACCTGTCTGAAAGGCCCCCTCGCTACAAGGGCTAACTGCTGTTAAAGGCCAGTGAATTTTATCCCGATTGCTCTTTATTCATGTTATATGAACCTGTATATAAGGACCACCTGTCCACAAATTCCACTTTTATTGGGCTCCTTGGGTGGCCTTTATGGAAAAGTTTATTGTACAGTCAAACATGCCTTAAAGGTCACCTCTATATAAGTGACCCTCCATTGAAAGGACAGTAAAATTTTATCCCGGTTGCACTTTATTCATGTTCTTTGAATATGCATATAAGAGCCTACTGTTTATAAAGACCACTTTACTGGTTCCCTTGTGTGTCCGTTGTAGACGAGATTGACTGTTTTGTGAATGTAAGTAAAACAATACACTGGCGAAATCACCTTTTAATGTAGTCAAAAGGTTAATAAAAGACCATCTTTTGTAAAGCTTTCATTGTCTTTTGATCACATATCCAACTTTTTGGAAAGGTGTCGAAAAATGATCTTTTGTATACCTTTTGTAATTTACAAATGGCTCACTTTTATCACATATTGTTCAATAAAATTTCACCTTTTTTGACATTTTAGCCTTCCAAAAGTTTATCTTTGTAGGCCTTTTATATATTTTATACATCACATTTTGACCTTTTGTGGCATACCTACCACCTTTTGATTTTCCAAAATATTACCTTTTGCTAACCTTTCAATAGATTTTATGCGACAAGAGTTGGACTTTTCTGATATATCCACATCTAATATATCTTTCTATACATTTTGTACAGCAAAATATGGCCTTTTATGACATATCTACATCTTTGGACCTTCCAAAAGATGACCTTTTCTAGCCTTTCTAAACATTTTGTACAGCAAAATATGACCTTTCATGACATATTCAAATCTTTTGACCTTCCAAAAGATGACCTTTCCTAGCCTTTCTATATATTTTGTACTACAAAATATGACCTTTCATGACATATCCACATCTTTTGACCTTCCAAAAGATTACCTTTCCTAGCCTTTCTATTATTTTGTACTACAAAATATGACCTTTTATGACATATCCAAATCTTTTGACCTTCCAAAAGATGACCTTTCCTAGCCTTTCTATATATTTTGTACTACAAAATATGACCTTTTATGACATATCCAAATCTTTTGACCTTCAAAAGATGACCTTTCCCAGCATTTCTATACATTTTGTACTACAAAATATGACCTTTTATGACATAACCACATCTTTTGATTTTCCAAAAGATGACCTTTCCTAGCCTTTCTATATATTTGTACTACAAAATGACCTTTTATGACATATCCAAATCTTTTGACCTTCCAAAAGATGACTATTCCTAGCCTTTCTATATATTTTGTACTACAAAATATGACCTTTTATGACATATCCAAATCTTTTGACCTTCCAAAATATGACCTTTCCTAGCCTTTCTATACATTTGTACTACAAAATATGACCTTTTATGACATATCCACATCTTTTAACCTTCCAAAAGATTACCTTTCCTAGCCTTTCTATATATTTTGTACTACAAAATATGACCTTTTATGACATATCCAAATCTTTTGACCTTCCAAAAGATGACCTTTCCTAGCCTTTCTATATATTTTGTACTACAAAATATGACCTTTTATGACATATCCAAATCTTTTGACCTTCCAAAAGATGACCTTTCCCAGCATTTCTATACATTTTGTACTACAAAATATGACCTTTTATGACATAACCACATCTTTTGATTTTCCAAAAGATGACCTTTCCTAGCCTTTCTATATATTTTGTACTACAAAATATGACCTTTTATGACATATCCAAATCTTTTGACCTTCCAAAGATGACTATTCCTAGCCTTTCTATATATTTTGTACTACAAAATATGACCTTTTGACATATCCAAATCTTTTGACCTTCCAAATATGACCTTTCCTAGCCTTTCTATACATTTTGTACTACAAAATGACCTTTTATGACATATCCAAATCTTTTAACCTTCCAAAAGATTACCTTTCCTAGCCTTTCTATATATTTTGTGCTACAAAATATGACCTTTTATGACATATCGAAATCTTTTAACCTTCCAAAAGATGACCTTTCCTAGCCTTTCTATATATCTTGTACTACAAAATATGACCTTTTATGACATATCCAAATCTTTTAACCTTCCAAAAGATTACCTTTCCTAGCCTTTCTATACATTTTGTACTACAAAATATGACCTTTTATGACATATTCAAATCTTTTAACCTTCCAAAGATGACCTTTCCTAGCCTTTCATACATTTTGTACATGAAAAATGTGACCTTTCGTGACATATCCAAATCTTTTAACCTTCCAAAAGATACCTTTTCTAGCCTTTCTATACATTTTGTACTGCAAAATATGACCTTTCGTGACATGACCAAATCTTTTGACCTTCCAAAAAGATGACCTTTTGGAAGGCCTTTCTACACATTTTGTACAACAAAATATAACCTTTTATGACATATCAACATCTTTTGACCTTCCAAAAGATGACCTTTCCTAGCCTTTTTTATATATTTTGCTGTACAAAATACAACTTTTTTTAACATATCCAAATCTTTTGACTTTCCAAAAAGATGACATTTTTACGTTTTTAATAATAATCACATACATTTTGATGAATAATATTCCATAAAAATTCAGTGTTTTGATATAACTATTGATGCATTATAATGTTACTACGAAAATCGGAAACACATGCAATTTTTCGCCATAAACTCCAGTAAGCGCGCACACCATCTGATACTGAAAACCTGTTTATATATTAAATAATATCCAGGAAAGTACAATGTAGCCACACTTTCTTCACTTTGTATTATTCTTTCATGATCTTTTTGCACGATGTCAATAGAATGATTACTTCACTATCTGTCATAGATTTGATGTCCGACATACATGTACTTGATTTTAAGAGTTGTTTCAGCGATGTGCGTTCTTTCCTCTCAAGTTAAAAGTGAACAAAATTACCTGTTTAAATTAGATATAGAGATACAGAGGAAATGAGAACATTTGGTTAATGGCACATTACACAGTGGGGGTTGTTATTGACCATCAAATTGTAACTTCTTACTGTCACCAAATAATGTTTGTGTTTGTGATGATATAAGACTTATTATCCGATCCTTACATAAATCTTTTTCTTTGTCTAGGTATGGAAGAATGATCAAATGTCTTCTTCCATATTATCATTATTATAAAAACATAAGTAACTTTGTATTAATTTGCTATGAAAAACATGAGTTTCAATCCAAATGTAATAATTCCAATGATAATACAAACTATATGTACATTTTGTATAAATTATCGTTGATCTGCGAAGTTCTCCATTACATTCTGGACAAAAATAAAGTTAGCGTCTTGTCTCTTAACATGCAAATAAAGGTTTATAACTGTCGTATTAAAATGTTAATGTAGTGTTCTATTGTGTAAGTCATATAATAATAATAATAATAACATAAAGTCACATAAATATCTAAACAATGTTAGCAATTTGTAAAAAATACATCACCCAGCCTTAAAAGACGTATGAGAAACTTTTAACATGTGATAAAAGATATAGACAAAGAATTATTAAATACCCGTAAAACAATAATATATTTTAACCTTAAAGAGTGTTCTAAGAAAATACCAACCTACCCACGAGCACATACCAGCCTATCTATTCAGACACGGGTTGTTCATCGAATTTACTGACCCAACAAAAACAAAAGAACCATTGCGTAATGTTAAAAAAAAAACCCAATTCATTACCCGACATTAAAGATAGTACATGTAGTATAACCACTTAATTTTGTCATGCTGAGTTAGTGTAGAACTTTCTTATGAGCCAAACCTAATGAAATTGTGGATTGATTAATCCTATAGTTTAAGTGAGCACTCACCTCAAACATGCTATATGTTATGATTCCGAATTTTTATGTATAAATAAGAAAATGATTTTTTATAAATGTCATTCTATTATAGATAGGTAAAGTTAGCTACTAGTAACTGGCTAATAGTAGAAGAAAAGTTAGCTACTAGTAGCTTTTCTAACAAGTATCTGACTTGTAGTAGCTAACTTTTCTCCCACAAGTAACTGGATACTAGCAGCTAACTTTTCTTCTACAAGTAGCCAGCTACTGGTAGCCAGTTACTATTAGCTTACTTTACCTATCTTTCTATTATTTTTATTAAAGAAATATTTCTTGGTATATAGACCATCTGAATTTAATGATAGTAGAATTTATTAAATCTAATTATATCAAAGCCTTATTTTCCGCTGTTCAGTTTGAAATAAAAGATGGACACTTAACGAGTTGTATGAGTTTTAAGCACCATTTACATTCGAATACATTTCGTAGGTGTAAAATACATATCTGATGGTTCTGAGCCAATGTATTTATCCACTGCACCTTTCGAACTAAATTATATATGTGTGCGCGCGTGTGTGTAACAGGGAAAAACACCAGAAAAATTACTTTCTCATCGAGTGCCCTGCTTTAGGATCGAACCCGAACCTCCGAGTGAAAAGCGAGCGTTCTACCACAAGGCTAAAAGTTTTGGACCAGAAAGGCTGGCAGTAAATCAGTCTATAGCTATTATGCGACTAGCTCAGTTCCGCTACATTCCTCAATTTCCTACCTTGGAAATCTCGACCACAACACCACGGCTAGCTCAGTCCCGCTACACGTGTGTGTGTGTGTGTGTGTGTGTGTGTGTGTGTGTGTGTGTGTGTGTGTGTGTGTGTGTGTGTTCGAGTCACCGTCAATAAAACAAACTTTTATTTTCCTTATTTTTTCCGAGAACCAAAATTGCAGTTTCAATATCTTTTGTACGAGGAGTTGGTGCTCGGAGTAGAACAAAGACAACAGCTCACCTGGACTGAAGGTCCAAGAAAGGTATAGCCGAACCAATATGAAAGAATGATCATTAATGTAAAATTTAAAAATAAGAGAAAAGACCTGGCTTATTCGAAATATTACGAAATTTGGAATCATAAATAAGCATGAATCTTCTTCACATTTGAGGATGCAATTAGTCTATCCCATTCCGTCCCACAATCGACAGAAACACAAGTCCGGTGTCAACATTCATCTATTTATTGCTGGTAATTAGTTTTTGCAGCTCAGAATTAAAGTCTTCCAAAATAGAGAATTCCATAGAGGAAAATTGTTGCAGACAATACGTCAATCTGATTTTTAGAACAAAAAATGCATTAATTGAAATGTTAATAAGAAAAACGAGAAATAGCTTGGAATTCCTATTTTTATTAGTTAACCTCATAAGATACATTTCGATGTAATTTGTATTTATTTGATTTACAGTATATAAACAATTATTTTATTTTATGTTAAAAAATAAAATGATATAATCTAAAGTTATAACGAAGAGTGTGCTCTGTCAATTGCGAATCATATTAAACGGAAAGCGTAACATGTCTTCACGTAAAGCATAACACAGCTGGTCGGAAAGCGTAACATTTATGCCACTCCGCTTAAACGAAACATGAAATTGCGCTTAAAAGCAGAGTAAAGCTTCTGTGTTCGCAAGTTTATGAAAGTATAGATATTTCTTGAGAATTTTGAGAAGAAACATCATTTGAATCCAAAACTGTTTTATTAAAATCAGCTGCTAAACAAAAGCACCAGTCAAAAATGGAAATGTTACAGGTACGTGAAAAATATCAATAATTCTTGCAAGATTTTATATGAGGCAGTTAAATACCATCAAATATAATGCGAATAACCTTTTGCTTTCTCTTAAAGTTTCGTTTTTGTGAATTTATATGAAAAACCGTCTTCTTTGCTCTTTAACGTAAAGCGTAACGACCAAAAATGTATGATTTTACTCGGACGTAAATAAAAACCGACGGAATACTCCGACGTAAGTGAAATACGGTGTATCAGGATTACCCCTGTGTGTAAGCGCGGGATGTTGTGCGTGTTTAAACTAAAAATGTTAAAATGTGCAGTTTTCTACTTCTCGCATGACGTTTTGCATTCAGTGAAATGAGGAAACGAATAGCTTAATCACTGTCAGTAAAATGAACAGGAAGAACAGTATGATAATTTGAGACTATTCACGTAATAATGCATTAGTGGACGCTTGTCCTTAGGGAGCATAGAGTGCTCGCTCCATATGTGACAGGTCTTCGGTTTGAACCCTGACCGGGTCTACCAAGAGTTGAAAAAGTAGTTACTGTTCTTTCGTCAAGAACTTGGCATTAAAAATGAAAGTAGCGAGGTCATTCGGAAGAGACCTTAAAATCGATGTCCCGTACGCGTGTCACGACAGGCTTGGCACGTTAAACACCCCTTCTTTTACATTGTTCTAAGCATACTTTCTGCCTCCTCACCTATAGCTGGTGACTTCACTACGAACTTGCGCAAATTATGTGAAACTGTATGATATTAGCCTTGCTTTCGTCTGCAATAGCTGAAAAATTGCATTCTCCACTACAACATCAAAAACATCACAAACTGATTTTGATATTAGCGAACTTCGTTCAAGACAGCATCATTGAATAAAACACAATCGTATGACTTGTCAGAATTGTGAAATTTCATCATTCTGCTGATTTATACATTGGAATCTGATTGTAATAGTTTCCAACTGAATTGGAGTTTTTCATCAAAATGAAAACCTTTACACGTGCTGGTAAAGTATAGGCGATTGGGTATCAATTACATGTAGGTTTCCGACCCGAAAAAACAAAGACATATCCAGTAATAATATACAGTATAACTAACACAATATATTATAGTTTATAATGATATAATTGAATAGTGAATATTTAAAAAAAAATAACCAGCTAGTAGTCTTGAATGTAAAAAATGATAGAAATTGTACCTGAAACTACCCCCCTCCCCACGGATTGTATAAGCGAATATTTGCGTATGAAAGCTTTAAATTTTGAATATTTGGTATTAATCCGGGACACAGAATTGAATAAAGTTCTTCAAATTATTCTTGAATATTAAAATATCTGCCTAAATAAGTGCTTATTGAAAATTTTAATGAAACCGACTTGATGAACAACTCAAATGAAACCGGAGATGACAAGATATTTCGCAATTTATATAGGTTTTAAGTGGTAGTTCTTATTCTTTAGCAATTTTCAAAGTTTTTTTTCTATTTTATTTGTTATTGTCTAGTTATATACGCCTCTAACCCCCCTCCGAGAAGTCATCTGATCAAAGGTCTGCATAGAGGTGCTACATTTTGATCATTTCGATTTTACAAAGATTACACATTTTAAAGACTGTTGATAGATACTTCAATGTCCATCCCATGTCAAGTGTTACTTACACAAGAGCATGGATTCTTTGACTGAATGAATATTTTGCTTAAATCGAGACTTCGCCAGTTACATGCGAAGTTACAGAAAATTTGACTCTGCTAACGATATTGTAATATGAGGATTCTTTAATGTGCCACGTTAACCGCTGCACAGAACATCGGTTTTAAGGTCTTATCTGAAGGACCCTAATGACTTTTATTTCTAAATAACATTTTTGAGGCTTGGTGGGACCCGGGCAAGGTTACACTCCCGCAATCTTCCACAATCAGAGCGTGCATTCTACCTTTTAGGTACCGACGGTTGTAGGTCATGGGTTTAAACCAAAGTCTGACCATGATCGGAAATCAGAAAGTGGCGAATATACTGTCCGAGACAGAAAGTGGAATATTAATTACGATAAATAATTTATATTTAACCGATCGAAGATGAGGTCACCAATAAGAAACACGCAAAAATAACGACTTATAAATGTTCTCGTGCATGAACTTCATATAGACTTGCGCATAGCCATGTTTTGGCTGAAAACGACTGTTCACTATATCAGTAATTCAATCTAGTAAACGTTTTAGAATCTGTAGTCGCTAATGGATACACGTAAAACACCGAGTCCAACAAGGTGGTGGGGTTACAGTCTTAAAATTACACGGCAAGGACAAGAGACACCACATACAGTGCTTGTCATTATTATTCAAAAACTATCACGGAGATATTATCCATGTTGAAAATTATGATATTACCTGTTTTTCATTTTGCTACATTTGTGACCAACATTTAATACATTTTTGACAAATTTATTACATTTTGTGGTTCATTACTACATGTTTGGTATTATTTTGTTAAATTTGTGATAGGTTTTACATTTGTAAGTGTTACTTCATGTAGGGGTCACACATAGCTTTTCTCTAACAAGTAACCGACTACTAATAGCTAACTTTTCTTCTGCAATTAACTGACTACTTATAGCTTACTTTTCTTCTACAAGTAACCGACTACTAATAGCTAACTTTTCTTTTACAAGTAACTGCCTACTAATAGCTAACTTTTCTTCTTCAAGTAACTGCCTACTAATAGCTAACTGTTCTTCTTCAAGTAACTGACTACTAATAGCTAACTGTTTTCTACAAGTAACTGACTACTGGTGGCTAACTTTTCTTCTACAAGTAACTGCCTACTAATAGCTAACTGTTCTTCTACAAGTAACTGACTACTGGTAGCTAAATTTTCTTCTACAAGTAACTGACTACTAATAGCTGACTTTTCTTTTACAAGTAACTGCCTACTAATAGCTAACTGTTCTTCTTCAAGTAACTGCCTACTAATAGCTAACTGTTCTTCTACAAGTAACTGACTACTAATAGCTACTTTTCTTCTACAAGTAACTGACTACTAATAGCTAACTTTTCTTCTGCAAGTAACTGACTACTAATAGCTGACTTTTCTTTACAAGTAGCTGCCTACTAATAGCTAACTGTTCTTCTACAAGTAACTGACTACTAATTGCTAACTTTTCTTCTACAAGTAACTGACTACTAATAGCTAACTTTTCTTCTACAAGTAACTGACTACTAATAGCTAACTGTTCTTCTACAAGTAACTGACTACTGGTGGCTAACTTTTCTTCTAAAGTAACTGACTACTAATAGCTGACTTTTCTTTTACAAGTAACTGACTACTGGTGGCTAACTTTTCTTCTACAAGTAACTGACTACTAATAGCTAACTTTTCTTCTACAAGTAACTGACTACTGGTGGCTAACTTTTCTTCTACAAGTAACTGGCTACTATAGCTAACTGTTCTTCTACAAGTAACCGACTACTAATAGCTAACTGTTCTTGTACAAGTAACTGACTACTGGTAGCTAACTTTTCTTCTACAATTAACTGACTAATTATAGCTAACTGTTTTTCTACAAGTAACTAACTACTAATAGTTAACTTTACTTCTTCAAGTAACTAACTACTGGTGGCTAACTTTTTTCCTACAAGTAACTGCCTACTAATAGCTAATTTTTCTTCCCAAGTAGCAAACTTTACCTATCTTACAACATGTTTGCTACATCAGTACAAGTTGTATTCCAGCTTATTGAAACATAAATATCACGAGGCTGAAGTGAGCCGACAATAACAGCCGACAATAAACATGAGCCGACAATAAAGCCAGCCGACAATAAATAGGGTGCGTTCGGAAATCAGACTTTATGTACATAATAGAAATAACGTTATCAATATAAAAAAAATTATCTACATTTCTGGAAATTATACGTTATGATCTCTTAACATAAAATTAATTATATAGAGTAATAGGTCCTCTATCAGGTGTATACAATCCGGATCTGGCAAAAATATGTTAGATGGATCCAACCCGTTACTTCAAATAGTCAAGATACAAGAAAATGTATAGATGCGTCTTTTTGAATGTGAATTTCTCGAAATTCTACGTTATGATCTCTTAGCAAATTGGTGAATAGAACGTGTTAGGGGTCCCGTACCAAGTATATATAGTCCGGTCCTGGCAATAATTGTTAGGGGGATCGACCCGTGACTGCAAATAGTCAGAGGTGAAGATAATACATAAAATGAACAATGAAGATACGGCTTTTTGAATGTGAAATTCTCGAAATTCTACGTTATGATCTCTTAGCAAATTTGTGTATAGACAGTGTTAAGGGTACCCTATTAGGTGTATATAGTCCGGTCCTGGCAATAATTGTTAGGGGATCGAACCCAGGGCTGCAAGTTATCACAGGTGAAGATAATACATAAAATGAACAATGAAGAAACGACTTTTTGAATGTGAAATTCTCGAAATTCTACGTTGTGATCTCGTAGCAAATTTGTGTATAGACAGTGTTAAGGGTACCCTATTAGGTGTATATAGTCCGGTGCTGGCAATAATTGTTAGGGGGATCGAATCCGAGCTTGCAAATTATCAGAGGTAGAGATAACACATGAAACGAACAATGAAGAAACGGCTTTTTGAATGTGAAATTCTTGAACTTCTACGTTATGATCTCTTAGCAAATTTGTGTATAGACAGTGTTAAGGGTACTCTATTAGGTGTATATAGTCCGGTGATGGCAATAATTGTTAGGGTGATCGAACCCGTAACTTCAAATTGTCAGAGGTGAAGATAACACATGAAACGAACAATGAAGATATGGCTTTTTGAATGTGAAATTCTCGAAATTCTACGTTATGATCTCTTAGCAAATTTGTGTATAGACAGTGTTAAGGGTCCCCTATCAGGTGTATATAGTCCGGTCCTGGCAATAATTGTTAGGGTGATCGAACCCGTGACTTCAAATTGTCAGAGGTGAAGATAATACATGAAACGAAAAAAGAAGATATGGCTTTTTGAATGTGAAATTCTCGAAATTCTACGTTATGATCTCTTAGCAAATTTATGTATAGACAGTGTTAAGGGTCCCCTATCAGGTGTATATAGTCCGGTCCTGGCAATAATTGTTAGGGGGATCGAACCCGTGACTTCAAATTGTCAGAGGTGAAGCTAACACATGCAATTAACAATGAAGATACGGCTTTTTGAATGTGAAATTCTCGAAATTCTACGTTATGATCTCTTAGCAAATTTGTGTATAGACAGTGTTAAGGGTACTCTATTAGGTGTATATAGTCCGGTCCTGGCAATAATTGTTAGGGTGATCCAACCCGTAACTGCAAATAGTCAGTGGTGAAGATAACACATGAAATGAACAATGAAGATACGACTTTTTGAATGTGAATTTTTCGAAATTCTACCTTATGATCTCTTAGCAAATTTGTGTATAGACAGTGTTAAGGGTACTCTATTAGGTGTATATAGTCCGGTGATGGCAATAATTGTTAGGGTGATCGAACCCGTAACTACAAATTGTCAGAGGTGAAGATAACACATGAAATTAACAATGAAGATACGGCTTTTTGAATGTGAAATTCTCGAAATTCTACGTTATGATCTCTTAGCAAATTTGTGTATAGACAGTGTTAAGGGTACTCTATTAGGTGTATATAGTCCGGTCCTGGCAATAATTGTTAGGGTGATCAAACCCGTAACTGCAAATAGTCAGAGGTGAAGATAACACATGAAATTAACAATGAAGATACGGCTTTTTGAATGTGAAATTCTCGAAATTCTACGTTATGATCTCTTAGCAAATTTGTGTATAGACAGTGTTAAGGGTACTCTATTAGGTGTATATAGTCCGGTCCTGGCAATAATTGTTAGGGTGATCAAACCCGTAACTGCAAATAGTCAGAGGTGAAGATAACACATGAAATTAACAATGAAGATACGGCTTTTTGAATGTGAAATTCTCGAAATTCTACGTTATGATCTCTTAGCAAATTTGTGTATAGACAGTGTTAAGTACCCTATTAAGTGTATATAGTCCGGTCCTGGCAATAATTGTTAGGGGGATCGAACCCAGGGCTGCAAATTATCACAGGTGACGATAATACATAAAATGAACAATGAAGAAACGACTTTTTGAATGTGAAATTCTCGAAATTCTACGTTATGATCTCTTAGCAAATTTGTGTATAGACAGTGTTAAGGGTCCCCTATCAGGTGTATATAGTCCGGTCCTGGCAATAATTGTTAGGGAGATCGAACCCAGGGCTGCAAGTTATCACAGGTGAAGATAATACATAAAATGAACAATGAAGAAACGACTTTTTGAATGTGAAATTCTCGAAATTCTACGTTATGATCTCTTAGCAAATTTGTGTATAGACAGTGTTAAGGGTACCCTATTAGGTGTATATAGTCCGGTCCTGGCAATAATTGTTAGGGTTATCGAACCCGTGACTGCAAATTGTCAGAGGTGAAGATAACACATGAAATGAACAATGAAGATACGGCTTTTTCAATGTGAAATTCTCGAAATTCTACGTTATGATCTCTTAGCAAATTTGTGTATAGACAGTGTTAAGGGTCCCCTATCAGGTGTATATAGTCCGGTCCTGGCAATAATTGTTAGGGGGATCGAACCCGAGGCTGAAAATTATCAGAGGTAGAGATAATACATGAAACGAACAATGAAGATACGGCTTTTTGAATGTGAAATTCTCGAAATTCTACGTTATGATCTCTTAGCAAATTTGTGTATAGACAGTGTTAAGAGTACCCTATTAGGTGTATATAGTCCGGTTCTGGCAATAATTGTTAGGGGGGTCGAACCCAGGGCTGCAAGTTATCACAGGTGACGATAATACATATAATGAACAATGAAGAAACGACTTTTTGAATGTGAAATTCTCGAAATTCTACGTTATGATCTCTTAGCAAATTTGTGTATAGACAGTGTTAAGGGTACTCTATTAGGTGTATATAGTCCGGTCCTGGCAATAATTGTTAGGGGGATCGAACCCAGGGCTGCAAGTTATCACATGTGACGATAATACATAATGAACAATGAAAAACGACTTTTTGAATGTGAAATTCTCGAAATTCTACGTTATGATCTCTTAGCAAATTTGTGTATATACAGTGTTAAGGGTTCCCTATCAGGTGTACATAGCCCGGTCCTGGCAATAATTGTTAGGGTGATCGAATCCGAGCTTGCAAATTATCAGAGGTAGAGATAACACATGAAACGAACAATGAAGAAACGGCTTTTTGAATGTGAAATTCTCGAAAGTCTACGTTATGATCTCTTAGCAAATTTGTGTATAGACAGTGTTAAGGGTCCCCTATCAGGTGTATATAGTCAGGTCCTGGCAATAATTGTTAGGGGGATCGAACCCGAGGCTGAAAATTATCAGAGGTAGAGATAATACATGAAACGAACAATGAAGATACGGCTTTTTGAATGTGAAATTCTCGAAATTCTACGTTATGATCTCTTAGCAAATTTGTGTATAGACAGTGTTAAGAGTACCCTATTCGGTGTATATAGTCCGGTCCTGGCAATAATTGTTAGGGGGATCGAACCCGAGGCTGACAATTATCAGAGGTAGAGATAATACATGAAACGAACAATGAAGATACGGCTTTTTGAATGTGAAATTCTCGAAATTCTACGTTATGATCTCTTAGCAAATTTGTGTATAGACAGTGTTAAGAGTACCCTATTAGGTGTATATAGTCCGGTCCTGGCAATAATTGTTAGGGGGATCGAACCCAGGGCTGCAAGTTATCACAGGTGACGAAAATACATAAAATGAACAATGAAGAAACGACTTTTTGAATGTGAAATTCTCGAAATTCTACGTTATGATCTCATAGCAAATTTGTGTATAGACAGTGTTAAGGGTCCCCTATCAGGTGTATATAGTCTGGTCCTGGCAATAATTGTTAGGGGGATCGAACCCAGGGCTGCAAGTTATCACAGGTGAAGATAATACATAAAATGAACAATGAAGAAACGACTTTTTGAATGTGAAATTCTTGAAATTGTACGTTATGATCTCGTAGCAAATTTGTGTATAGACAGTGTTAATGGTACCCTATTAGGTGTATATAGTCCGGTCCTGGCAATAATTGTCAGGGGGTCGAATCCGAGCTTGCAAATTATCAGAGGTAGAGATAACACATGAAACGAACAATGAAGAAACGGCTTTTTGAATGTGAAATTCTCGAAATTCTACGTTATGATCTCTTACCAAATTTGTGTATAGACATTGTTAAGGGTATCCTATTAGGTGTATATAGTCCGGTCCTGGCAATAATTGTTAGGGTGATCGAACCCGTGACTGCAAATTGTCAGAGGTGAAGATAACACATGAAACGAACAATGAAGATATGGCTTTTTGAATGTGAAATTCTCGAAATTTTACGGATTCGATCACCCTAACAATTATTGCCAGGACCGGACTATATAACCTTATAGGGGACCCTTAACACTGTCTATACACAAATTTGCTAAGAGATCATAAAGTAGAATTTCGAGAATTTCACATTCAAAAATCCGTATTTTCATTGTTCATTTCATGTATTATCCCTATCTCTGATAATTTGCAGCCTCGGTTTCGATCCCCCTAACAATTATTGCCAGGACCGGACTATATACATCTAATAGGGTACCCTTAACACTGTCTATACACAAATTTGCTAAGAGATCATAACGTAGAATTTCGAGAATTTCACATTCAAAAAGCCGTATCTTCATTGTTAATTTCATGTGTTATCTTCACCTCTGACAATTTGCAGTTACGGGTTCGATCCCCCGAACAATTATTGCCATCACCGGACTATCTACACCTAATAGAGTACCCTTAACACTGTCTATACACAATTTTGCTAAGAGATCATAACGTAGAATTTCGAGAATTTCACATTCAAAAAGCCGTATCTTCATTGTTAATTTCATGTGTTATCTTCATCTCTGACAATTTGAAGTCACGGGTTCGATCCCCCTAACAATTATTGCCAGGACCGGACTATATACACCTGATAGGGGACCCTTAACACTATCTATACACAAATTTGCTAAGAGATAATAACGTAGAATTTCGAGAATTTCACATTTAAAAAGCCGTATCTTCATTGTTCGTTTCATGTATTATATCTACCTCTGATAATTTGCAGTTACGGGTTCGATCACCCTAACAATTATTGCCATCACCGGACTATCTACACCTAATAGAGTACCCTTAACACTGTCTATACACAATTTTGCCAAGAGATCATAACGTAGAATTTCGAGAATTTCACATTCAAAAAGCCATATCTTCATTGTTCGTTCCATGTGTTATTTCACCTCTGACAATTTGAAGTCACGGGTTCGATCACCCTAACAATTATTGCCAGGACCGGACTATATACACCTGATAGGGGACCCTTAACACTGTCTATACACAAATTTGCTAAGAGATCATAACGTAGAATTTCGAGAATTTCACATTCAAAAAGCCATATCTTCATTGTTCGTTTCACGTGTTATCTTCACCTCTGACAATTTGAAGTCACGGATTCGATCACCCTAACAATTATTGCCAGGACCGGACTATATACACCTTAGGGGACCCTTAACACTGTCTATACACAAATTTGCTAAGAGATCATAACGTAGAATTTCGAGAATTTCACATTCAAAAATCTGTATTTTCATTGTTCATTTCATGTATTATCCCTATCTCTGATAATTTACAGCCTCGGGTTCGATCCCCCTAACAATTATTGCCAGGACCGGACTATATACACCTAATAGGGTACCCTTAACACTGTCTATACACAAATTTGCTAAGAGATCATAACGTAGAATTTCGAGAATTTCACATTCAAAAGCCGTATCTTCATTGTTAATTTCATGTGTTATCTTCACCTCTGACTATTTGCAGTTACGGGTTCGATCCCCCTAACAATTATTGCCAGGACCGGACTATATACACCTAATAGGGTACCCTTAACACTGTCTATACACAAATTTGCTAAGAGATCATAACGTAGAATTTCGAGAATTTCACATTCAAAAAGCCGTATCTTCATTGTTAATTTCATGTGTGATATCACCTCTGACTATTTGCAGTTACGGTTCGATCACCTAACAATTATTGCCAGGACCGGACTATATACACCTGATAGGGACCCTTAACACTGTCTATACACAAATTTGCTAAGAGATCATAACGTAGAATTTCGAGAATTTCACATTCAAAAAGCCGTATCTTCATTGTTAATTTCATGTGTTATCTTCACCTCTGACTATTTGCAGTTACGGGTTTGATCACCCTAACAAATATTGCCATCACCGGACTATATACACCTGATAGGGGACCCTTAACACTGTCTATACACAAATTTGCTAAGAGATCATAACGTAGAATTTCGAGAATTTCACATTCAAAAGCCGTATCTTCATTGTTAATTTCATGTGTTATAATCACCTCTGACTATTTGCAGTTACGGGTTGATCACCCTAACAATTATTGCCATCATCGGACTATATACACCTGATAGGGGACCCTTAACACTGTCTATACACAAATTTGCTAAGAGATCATAACGTAGAATTTCGAGAATTTCACATTCAAAAAGCCGTATCTTCATTGTTAATTTGATGTGTTAGCTTCACCTCTGACAATTTGAAGTCACGGGTTCGATCCCCCTAACAATTATTGCCAGGACCGGACTATATACACCTGATAGAGTACCCTTAACACTGTCTATACACAAATTTGCTAAGAGATCATAACGTAGAATTTCGAGAATTTCACATTCAAAAAGCCATATCTTCTTTGTTCGTTTCATGTGTTATCTTCACCTCTGACAATTTGAAGTCACGGGTTCGATCACCCTAACAATTATTGCCAGGACCGGACTATATACACCTGATAGGGTACCCTTAACACTGTCTATACGCAAATTTGCTAAGAGATCATAACGTAGAATTCGAGAATTTCACATTCAAAAAGCCATATCTTCATTGTTCGTTTCATGTGTTATCTTCAACTCTGACAATTTGAAGTCACGGTTCGATCACCCTAACAATTATTGCCAGGACGGACTATATACACCTGATAGGGGACCCTTAACACTGTCTATACACAAATTTGCTAAGAGATCATAACGTAGAATTTCGAGAATTTCACATTCAAAAAGCCGTATCTTCATTGTTCATTTCATGTGTTATCTTCACCTCTGACAATTTGTAGTTACGGGTTCGATCACCCTAACAATTATTGCCATCACCGGACTATATACACCTAATAGAGTACCCTTAACACTGTCTATACACAATTTTGCTAAGAGATCATAACGTAGAATTTCGAGAATTTCACATTCAAAAAGCCTATCTTCATTGTTCATTTCATGTGTTATCTTCACCTCTGACTATTTGCAGTTACGGGTTCGATCCCCTAACAATTATTGCCAGGACCGGACTATATACACCTAATAGAGTACCCTTACACTGTCTATACACAAATTTGCTAAGAGATCATAACGTAGAATTTCGAGAATTTCACATTCAAAAACCGTATCTTCATTGTTAATTTCATGTGTTATATTCACCTCTGACTATTTGCAATTACGGGTTCGATCACCCTAACAATTATTGCCAGGACCGGACTATATACACCTGATAGGGACCCTTAACACTGTCTATACACAAATTTGCTAAGAGATCATAACGTAGAATTTCGAGAATTTCACATTCAAAAAGCCGTATCTTCATTGTTCATTTCATGTGTTATCTTCACCTCTGACTATTTGCAGTTACGGGTTTGATCACCCTAACAAATATTGCCATCACCGGACTATATACACCTGATAGGGGACCCTTAACACTGTCTATACACAAATTTGCTAAGAGATCATAACGTAGAATTTCGAGAATTTCACATTCAAAAAGCCGTATCTTCATTGTTAATTTCATGTGTTATCTTCACCTGACAATTTGTAGTTACGGGTTCGATCACCCTAACAATTATTGCCATCACCGGACTATATACACCTAATAGAGTACCCTTAACACTGTCTATACACAAATTTGCTAAGAGATCATAACGTAGAATTTCGAGAATTTCACATTCAAAAAGCCGTATCTTCATTGTTAATTTCATGTGTTATCTTCACCTCTGACTATTTGCAGTACGGGTTCGATCCCCCTAACAATTATTGCCAGGACCGGACTATATACACCTAATAGAGTACCCTTAACACTGTCTATACACAAATTTGCTAAGAGATCATAACGTAGAATTCGAGAATTTCACATCAAAAAGCCGTATCTTCATTGTTAATTTCATGTGTTATATTCACCTCTGACTATTTGCAGCCCTGGGTTGATCACCCTAACAATTATTGCCATCACCGGACTATATACACCTGATAGGGGACCCTTAACACTGTCTATACACAAATTTGCTAAGAGATCATAACGTAGAATTTCGAGAATTTCACATTCAAAAAGCCGTATCTTCATTGTTAATTTCATGTGTTATCTTCACCTCTGACAATTTGTAGTTACGGGTTCGATCACCCTAACAATTATTGCCATCACCGGACTATATACACCTAATAGAGTACCATTAACACTGTCTATACACAATTTGCTAAGAGATCATAACGTAGAATTTCGAGAATTTCTCATTCAAAAAGCCATATCTTATTGTTCATTTCATGTGTTATCTTCACCTGACAATTTGCAGTCACGGGTTCGATCACCCTAACAATTATTGCCATCACCGGACTATATACACCTAATAGAGTACCCTTAACACTGACTATACACAAATTTGCTAAGAGATCATAACGTAGAATTTCGAGAAATTCACATTCAAAAAGCCGTATTTTCATTGTTCGTATCGTATCATGTATTATCTCTACCTCTGATAATTTCAGCCTCGGGTTCGATCCCCTTACAATTATTGATAGGGCCAGACTATATACACCTGATAGGGGACCTTAACACTGTCTATACACAAATTTGCTAAGAGATCATAACGTAGAATTTCGAGAATTTCACATTCAAAAAGCCGTATCTCATTGTTCATTTTATGTATTATCTTCACCTGTGATAACTTGCAACCTCGGATTCGATCCCCTAACAATTATTGCCAGGACCGGACTATATACACCTGATAGAAAAAAAAAATACATGCACCCATTGGTAATTTATTTTTCTGAATAACAGATCCGAACGCACCCTATTATTGTCGGCTGGCTTTATTGTCGGCTCAAAGTTATTGTCGGCTGTTATTGTCGGCTCACTTCAGCCTAGTATAAATATCCCTGCCAAACAATTTAAACATTGGTCTGTATTGGGGTGTTGGACTGACACAAGTATATGGCCGGTGTTAATTCGTTAAAAATGGATACGAACTTGGTCTTTGCATGTTTTCACCATGCATATTTCCAGTTGTTTGTCATTTATTATATAACAATTCGAGTTTCACATCTTATGTTAAAAACACAAACTGATACTACCCTCAATCTATGTTGACACTATAAGAAATGGTTAATTGAGTGGGTTTTATGTCTCATCAACAATTATTCAGTTATTCGTGAAAAAAACGAGTTTTTTATTAATCCCAACTATCAATCTCAACACACATACATTCATGTGGTGCTGGGTTCGGCGAGTGTTTAAAATCTGCTTTGTACTAATGCGCACTTACGGCGATTTTTGCAGTCGTTGGACATTTGGTCTGTAATTAATGTCAAAAACTGTGATCAGAGATCACTCAGTCTATATACTGGTACCAAACCCTCCCTGCACATTCCCCTGAACGGACTTCAAAGGTAAAAAATAATACTTTACCTATAGCAAGTGACCTCTCGATGTAATAGCTTTTCTTAACTGGGATGTAAAGCCCCATTCAATTAACCAATCAATCAATTGCCGATTCATTAATCATTATTTTGTTGGCTTAGTGTCAAACGTTCGACAGACCCGCACTGTACATTCAAATAGAATGCAACATAGATCATCATATACATAAGTACTTATATCAGGACCAAACCACTTATAATAGCTATCAAAGAAAAACAATAACTTGTAACTGCAGTAGCTTAGTTGGTAGAGTGCTCGCTCCGTCCGTGAGTGGCAGGTCGTGGGTTCGAACACCACCAGGTGTGGCCCAAGAATTGAAAGTGGGTAGTCACTGTTCTTTCGCCAAGCACTCGGCATTCCAAAATGAAAGTCATTGTTTTTTTTCGGATAAACAAGGTCCCGTGTCACGGTAGGCGTGGCACGATAAAAACAAACTGCTATATATTGCATCAGCGCAACGCACAGGCAAAATTTCTGCACAATGACCTATAGCTGGCGATGTCTTGATATAAGTGAAATATTCTTCACTGAGACGTTAAACACCATTACTCGGATCAACTCAAAGAAAAATAAATATAAAATAATTTGTTATAATCGCTAATTTGCCTAAATTATATTAGTAAACGGCACAGTAAATAATTAAATCATTATACTGTTTTTGAAACAATCGATAGCTCTGGTCCCAGTTTCACAATCATTCCTTAGCTAAGATATTCTTTATCTTGAATTAAGCAAATTTTGGTAATTTCTTTTTAGAACTTTTGATAAAATAAAATTTCAAAACTAATGCAAATGTTTCAGTCTAGAATTGATCTTAAAAACGGCACCTTAAACTCCTGAATATCTAGGAAATTAATATAATTATAAAGATTTGCGATTTTGCAAAAAATTAAGTTAAGAAAATTTTTAGCCGAGAAATGATTGTGAAACCGGGACCTGGCCTCTTCAACCAGTAAACAAATATGTAGTACCAAATTCATTTTTAATTTTTTAAATATATTTTTATAAATGATTTTGTATGTTTTTTGTCTACATAGCGTTAACATTTTATTGAACTGATCTACAAATGAGGTTTTTTTTTTTGTTGTTAAAGTTAGCACAGAAACGACCACCGCAAATATATCCTACCAGATGTGTAATACCTCATAGTAACAAGGCTAAATACTATTATTATTAACAAGGCTAAGAAGGGGGTGGGGCTATAGCTAAACACTAAAATTTCTTATGTCATCTAACCAAATTATACCACACTCTCAAAGTGACCCTACTGGAGTTAATACCATTTAACTACCTGTTCATTCAAATAAGCCATCTGTTGGATAAAAAGACAGGAAATTGATTTTATTTTTATTGTTGGTAGTATGCATTGTAATGCAATTTGAAAAAAACACGTGTATAGTGTATATCGTATTAACTAAAATTTGAAATTTCCCTGTTTTTTACCAATTTAATACTGTCCTATATACTCAAATTTAGAATTTTAATATTGCACCTAACGCACAGCAAACGGATATGGTGAATTGCACATCCGTCTGTAACTTTTCAAAAACCTATTTGTCAATATCTTAAAGTCTTCAAACCAATGTACAATACTTATATCTCACATGAAATAGCTCCAGTTTCACATTCTGTAACTTGAAAGTTAACAAATTTCGACAATTTTTTTGCATTTAAGGCTAAAATCGAATAAAAATGTTATAGGCTTGAAGTGATCTTCAATATGATACCTTAACTTTCCGAAAATTAACAAAATTAATAAGATGCGAAATTTACAAAATACAAGTTAAGGAAAATCTTAGTTAAGGAATGCTTTTGAAACTGGAGCTTGGGTTACTTCCCTGACATTGCAACGAATTTTTTTAACGTTTTTAACGTTGCTGCACCCAATTTTGTAACAGTATTTACCTGAATGTCTATCTGCATGTCCCTCTGTCTGAACATATATATAAGACTCGAGATTTTTCATTTATCCAAATGTTTTGTGATATTTAGAACCTGTTGTTCTTAAATTGATTTAAATTTTATCATTATCGAACAAATAAAAAAGCGATCTAAATATTGTAAACTCAATGAGAGAACAATGGGAAAATGATTGTGTGGCAGAAAAAAATTGGATTGATATTTAAAAACTAAATGAGCCAATTGTCCCCTTAAAAAGTAATAAGATAAAAATAAGAATATTATCAGAATAAATCAGAAGAACATCTCTATAGATCAAACTTAAAACTTTACGCGGTGTGTGAATGTGAATGTGTATGTTTGCTGTCTGCCTTCATTTAAGCACTAATGGTGCTAGTTCGTTGATATAGAATATCTCGATTTTACATTACAGAGCCATCGGTAAACTAGTAAGAAACAATCACATCTAGTCTGACAGGGGATCGAACCCACAACCCACAATAGTAACAGAATTTAACTTGTAGACTGGTGTTTAACCACACACCGCGGCCCCCGTATAAAATATATCAAATGTCGCATTTCTTGTTGAAATAAAAGAGAGAAAGATGTATAAAAAAAAATAATAACGTTTTTGATGTGCAATGTTAAAAACACGTCAAATTATGAAAATCCGATACATGACGATTAAGTTGATTTTAAACAGATGACATTTTGTGTTGTATCACAGATATAACAATTCGAAGTGTCGAAATATGACATTTTGTGTTGTATGAAAGGTATGCAAATGTGTCGAAATATGATATTTTATGTTGTATGAAAGGTATGCATAGGTGTCGAAATATGATATTTTGTGTTGTATGAAAGATGTCGAAATATGACATTTTATGTTGTATGAAAGATGTCGAAATATGATATTTTATGTTGTATGAAAGGTATGCAAAGATGTCGAAATATGATATTTTGTGTTGTATGAAAGATGTCGAAATATGACATTTTGTGTTGTATGAAAGGTATGCAAAGGTGTCGATATATGGTATTTTGTGTTGTATGAAAGATGTCGAAATATGACATTTTGTGTTGTATGAAAGGTATGCATAGGTGTCGAAATATGATATTTTGTGTTGTATGAAAGATGTCGAAATATGACATTTTATGTTGTTTAAAGGTATGCATAGGTGTCGAAATATGATATTTTGTGTTGTATGAAAGGTATGCAAAGGTGTCGAAATATGATATTTTGTGTTGTATGAAAGGTATGCATAGGTGTCGAAATATGATATTTTGAGTTGTATGAAAGGTATGCAAAGGTGTCGATATATGATATTTTGTGTTGTATGAAAGATGTCGAAATATGACATTTTGTGTTGTATGAAAGGTATGCATAGGTGTCGAAATATGATATTTTGTGTTGTATGAAAGGTATGCAAAGGTGTCGATATATATATTTTGTGTTGTATGAAAGATGTCGAAATATGACATTTTGTGTTGTATGAAAGGTATGCAAAGGTGTCGATAATGATATTTTGTGTTGTATGAAAGATGTCGAAATATGACATTTTATGTTGTATGAAAGGTATGCAAAGGTGTCGATATATGATATTTTGTGTTGTATGAAAGATGTCGAAATATGACATTTTGTGTTGTATGAAAGGTATGCATAGGTGTCGAAATATGATATTTTGTGTTGTATGAAAGATGTCGAAATATGACATTTTGTGTTGTATGAAAGGTATGCAAAGATGTCGAAATATGACATTTTGTGTTGTATGAAAGGTATGAGAGATGTCGAAATATGACATTTTGTGTTGTATAGAACACAGAAAAGGATGGAAATATGACAATTTCATGTGAATCAAAATATATAAAAGGTTTTCCATTGAAGTTTAAACAAAAGTTGGAAAAAGAAAATGTTATATTTTGACACTATCCGAAAGATAATGAAATATTACCTTTTGAATGACCAAAAGATGAAACATTACCTTTTGAATCTTTCGTACAATTCAAAATATGAAAGGTAACCTTTTGACAAACAAAAGGTATATAAAAGATTGTCTTGATAAAGGGCTGAACTTTTGTATACCTGTTGGCAATGACAAAAGGTGTCTAAAAGGTGTTATTTCGCCCAGTGTAACCAGTATGTCTTTGCGTTAAAATAGCTTAAAACTGTTCCACCTGTACATGGACCGTAACGACGCAAGTCCAACGATGTGTGTAATAGTGATTTAAGGAATTTTTGAATACATTATTAAATGTTTTCACAACGAAACTGCAAGAAAAGTTTTCCGAAATTACCAAAAAATTAAGAATATTTTTAGAATGTGAACTGCAATATCTTTTTGTTTTATTACGCCGGGTTCGATCAATATAGTGCAGTTTTATGTTACACACCGTTGAATTGTTTGCATGATAATACATAAGTAAAAACACGGACGAGAAAAAGCTGCCAAGCTTTCCCGGGAGTGGAACTCGGACCGTAAGGAATGAGTGAGCACGTGCGGGTGGTAGGACGTGTAGGCTTAAACAGTTACTTTCCCGTTAATTGCCTGTAAAAAATACTCGCTCTAATACACAGTTCAATAGCGTGTGTATTTGCCTGTCTGTTCCCGTTAACCTGTCCGTATATAAACAAAACATTGCACTAAGTACCAACTTTAACATCATCATCATTATCTGTTTTTTTAATCTACCCGCATGCAAACAAAACATTGCACTAAGTACCAACTTTAACATCATCATCATTATCCGTTTTGAATTAAATACAATTTTTCATATTGTCTTCAACTCAAGCGAAATTATACAGCCATTTTTCATTAACAGTATTTGATTCCATTTTTTATTTTACATGTTTTGTGCACGTTTCGTCCTTTTAGCATGTGTTACAAAAACATCCTTTATGATGTCACAATCAAGCAGTCAAAAAGTACAGTTGAACCTGTCTGAAAGGCCACCTCGATACAGGGGCTACCTGCTGTTAAAGGCCAGTGAAATTTTATCCCGATTGCTCTTTATTCATGTTATATGAACCTGTATATAAGGACCACCTGTCCACAAATTCCACTTTTTTGGGCTCCTTGGGTGGCCTTTATGGAACAGTTTATTGTACAGTCAAACCTGCCTTAAAGGTCACCTCTATATAAGTGACACCTCCATTGAAAGGACAGTAAAATTTTATCCCGGTTGCACTTTATTCATGTTCTTTGAATATGCATATAAGAGCCTACTGTTTATAAAGACCACTTTTACTGGTTCCCTTGTGTGTCCGTTGTAGACGAGATTGACTGTTTTGTGAATGTAAATGAAACAACAACCAGTATGTCTTTGCGTTAAAATAGCTTAAAACCGTTCCACCTGTACATGGACCGTAACGACGTAAGTCCAACGATGTGTGTAATAGTGATTTAAGGAATTTTTGAATACATTATTAAATGTTTTCACAACGAAACTGCAAGAAAACAGTTTTCCGAAATTACCAAAAAATTAAGAATATTTTTAGAATGTGAACTGCAATATTTTTTGTTTTATTACCCCGGGTTCGATCAATATAGTGCAGTTTTACGTTACACACCGTTGAATTGTTTGCATGATAATACATAAGTAAAAACACGGACGAGAAAAAGCTGCCAAGCTTTCCCGGGAGTGGAACTCGGACCGTAAGGAATGAGTGAGCACGTGCGGGTGGTAGGAAGTGTAGGCTTAAACAGTTACTTTCCCGTTAATTGCCTGTAAAAAATACTCGCTCTAATACACAGTTCAATAGCGTGTGTATTTGTCTGTCTGTTCCCGTTAACCTGTCCGTATATAAACAAAACATTGCACTAAGTACCAACTTTAACATCATCATCATTATCTGTAATCTACCCGCATGCAACAAAACATTGCACTAAGTACCAACTTTAACATCATCATCATTATCCGTTTTGAATTAAATACAATTTTTCATATTGTCTTCAACTCAAGCGAAATTATACAGCCATTTTTCATTAACAGTATTTGATTCCATTTGTTTATTTTACATGTTTTGTGCACGTTTCGTCCTTTTAGCATGTGTTACAAAAACATCCTTTATGATGTCACAATCAAGCAGTCAAAAAGTACAGTTGAACCTGTCTGAAAGGCCACCTCGATACAGGGGCTACCTGCTGTTAAAGGCCAGTGAAATTTTATCCCGATTGCTCTTTATTCATGTTATATGAACCTGTATATAAGGACCACCTGTCCACAAATTCCACTTTTTTGGGCTCCTTGGGTGGCCTTTATGGAACAGTTTATTGTACAGTCAAACCTGCCTTAAAGGTCACCTCTATATAAGTGACACCTCCATTGAAAGGACAGTAAAATTTTGCACTTTATTCATGTTCTTTGAATATGCATATAAGAGCCTACTGTTTATAAAGACCACTTTTACTGGTTCCCTTGTGTGTCCGTTGTAGACGAGATTGACTGTTTTGTGAATGTAAATGAAACAATAACCAGTATGCCTTTGCGTTAAAATAGCTTAAAACTGTTCCACCTGTACATGGACAGTAACGACGTAAGTCCAACGATGTGTGTAATAGTGATTTAAGGAATTTTCGAATACATTATTAAATGTTTTCACAACGAAACTGCAAGAAAACAGTTTTCCGAAATTACCAAAAAATTAAGAATATTTTTAGAATGTGAACTGCAATATCTTTTTGTTTTATTACCCCGGGTTCGATCAATATAGTGCAGTTTTACGTTACACACCGTTGAATTGTTTGCATGATAATACATAAGTAAAAACACGGACGAGAAAAAGCTGCCAAGCTTTCCGGGAGTGGAACTCGGACCGTAAGGAATGAGTGAGCACGTGCGGGTGGTAGGAAGTGTAGGCTTAAACAGTTACTTTCCCGTTAATTGCCTGTAAAAAAATACTCGCTCTAATACACAGTTCAATAGCGTGTGTATTTGTCTGTCTGTTCCCGTTAACCTGTCCGTATATAAACAAAACATTGCACTAAGTACCAACTTTAACATCATCATCATTATCCGTTTTGAATTAAATACAATTTTTCATATTGTCTTCAACTCAAGCGAAATTATACAGCCATTTTTCATTAACAGTATTTGTTTCCATTTGTTTATTTTACATGTTTTGTGCACGTTTCGTCCTTTTAGCATGTGTTACAAAAACATCCTTTATGATGTCACAATCAAGCAGTCAAAAAGTACAGTTGAACCTGTCTGAAAGGCCACCTCGCTACAAGGGCTAACTGCTGTTAAAGGCCAGTGAATTTTATCCCGATTGCTCTTTATTCATGTTATATGAACCTGTATATAAGGACCACCTGTCCACAAATTCCACTTTTATTGGGCTCCTTGGGTGGCCTTTATGGAAAAGTTTATTGTACAGTCAAACATGCCTTAAAGGTCACCTCTATATAAGTGACACCTCCATTGAAAGGACAGTAAAATTTTATCCCGGTTGCACTTTATTCATGTTCTTTGAATATGCATATAAGAGCCTACTGTTTATAAAGACCACTTTTACTGGTTCCCTTGTGTGTCCGTTGTAGACGAGATTGATTGTTTTGTGAATGTAAGTAAAACAATAACCAGTATGTCTTTGCGTTAAAATAGCTTAAAACTGTTCCACCTGTACATGGACCGTAACGACGCAAGTCCAACGATGTGTGTAATAGTGATTTAAGGAATTTTTGAATACATCATTAAATGTTTTCACAACGAAACTGCAAGAAAACAGTTTTCTGAAATTACCAAAAATTAAGAATATTTTTAGAATGTGAACTGCAATATCTTTTTTGTTTTATTACCCCGGGTTCGATCAATATAGTGCAGTTTTACGTTACACACCGTTGAATTGTTTGCATGATAATACATAAGTAAAAACACGGACGAGAAAAAGCTGCCAAGCTTTCCCAGGAGTGGAACTCGGACCGTAAGGAATGAGTGAGCACGTGCGGGTGGTAGGAAGTGTAGGCTTAAACAGTTACTTTCCCGTTAATTGTCTGTAAAAAATACTCGCTCTAATACACAGTTCAATAGCGTGTGTATTTGTCTGTCTGTTCCCGTTAACCTGTCCGTATATAAACAAAACATTGCACTAAGTACCAACTTTAACATCATCATCATTATCTGTTTTTTTAATCTACCCGCATGCAAACAAACATTGCACTAAGTACCAACTTTAACATCATCATCATTATCCGTTTTGAATTAAATACAATTTTTCATATTGTCTTCAACTCAAGCGAAATTATACAGCCATTTTTCATTAACAGTATTTGATTCCATTTGTTTATTTTACATGTTTTGTGCACGTTTCATCCTTGATGATGTCACAATCAAGCAGTCAAAAAGTACAGTTGAACCTGTCTGAAAGGCCACCTCGCTACAAGGGCTAACTGCTGTTAAAGGCCAGTGAATTTTATCCCGATTGCTCTTTATTCATGTTATATGAACCTGTATATAAGGACCACCTGTCCACAAATTCCACTTTTATTGGGCTCCTTGGGTGGCCTTTATGGAAAAGTTTATTGTACAGTCAAACATGCCTTAAAGGTCACCTCTATATAAGTGACACCTCCATTGAAAGGACAGTAAAATTTTATCCCGGTTGCACTTTATTCATGTTCTTTGAATATGCATATAAGAGCCTACTGTTTATAAAGACCACTTTTACTGGTTCCCTTGTGTGTCCGTTGTAGACGAGATTGACTGTTTTGTGAATGTAAGTAAAACAATAACCAGTATGTCTTTGCGTTAAAATAGCTTAAAACTGTTCCACCTGTACATGGACCGTAACGACGCAAGTCCAACGATGTGTGTAATAGTGATTTAAGGAATTTTTGAATACATTATTAAATGTTTTCACAACGAAACTGCAAGAAAACAGTTTTCTGAAATTGCCAAAAAATTAAGAATATTTTTAGAATGTGAACTGCAATATCTTTTTTGTTTTATAACCCCGGGTTCGATCAATATAGTGCAGTTTTACGTTACACACCGTTGAATTGTTTGCATGATAATACATAAGTAAAAACACGGACGAGAAAAAGCTGCCAAGCTTTCCCGGGAGTGGAACTCGGACCGTAATGAATGAGTGAGCACGTGCGGGTGGTAGGAAGTGTAGGCTTAAACAGTTACTTTCCCGTTAATTGCCTGTAAAAAATACTCGCTCTAATACACAGTTCAATAGCGTGTGTATTTGTCTGTCTGTTCCCGTTTACCTGTCCGTATATAAACAAAACATTGCACTAAGTACCAACTTTAACATCATCATCATTATCTGTTTTTTTAATCTACCCGCATGCAAACAAAACATTGCACTAAGTACCAACTTTAACATCATCATCATTATCCGTTTTGAATTAAATACAATTTTTCATATTGTCTTCAACTCAAGCGAAATTATACAGCCATTTTTCATTAACAGTATTTGATTCCATTTGTTTATTTTACATGTATTGTGCACGTTTCGTCCTTTATCATGTGTTACAAAAACATCCTTTATGATGTCACAATCAAGAAGTCAAAAAGTACAGTTGAACCTGTCTGAAAGGCCACCTCGATACAAGGGCTAACTGCTGTTAAAGGCCAGTGAAATTTTATCCCGATTGCTCTTTATTCATGTTATATGAACCTGTATATAAGGACCACCTGTACACAAATTCCACTTTTTTGGGCTCCTTGGGTGGCCTTTATGGAACAGTTTATTGTACAGTCAAACTGCCTTAAAGGTCACCTCTATATAAGTGACACCTCCATTGAAAAGACAGTAAAATTTTATCCCGGTTGCACTTTATTCATGTTCTTTGAATATGCATATAAGAGCCTACTGTTTATAAAGACCACTTTTACTGGTTCCCTTGTGTGTCCGTTGTAGACGAGATTGACTGTTTTGTGAATGTAAATGAAACAACAACCAGTATGTCTTTGCGTTAAAATAGCTTAAAACCGTTCCACCTGTACATGGACAGTAACGACGTAAGTCCAACGATGTGTGTAATAGTGATTTAAGGAATTTTTGAATACATTATTAAATGTTTTCACAACGAAACTGCAAGAAAACAGTTTTCCGAAATTACCAAAAAATTAAGAATATTTTTAGAATGTGAACTGCAATATCTTTTTGTTTTATTACCCCGGGTTCGATCAATATAGTGCAGTTTTACGTTACACACCGTTGAATTGTTTGCATGATAATACATAAGTAAAACACGGACGAGAAAAAGCTGCCAAGCTTTCCCGGGAGTGGAACTCGGACCGTAAGGAATGAGTGAGCACGTGCGGATGGTAGGAAGTGTAGGCTTAAACAGTTACTTTCCCGTTAATTGCCTGTAAAAAATACTCGCTCTAATACACAGTTCAATAGCGTGTGTATTTGCCTGTCTGTTCCCGTTAACCTGTCCGTATATAAACAAAACATTGCACTAAGTACCAACTTTAACATCATCATCATTATCCGTTTTGAATTAAATACAATTTTTCATATTGTCTTCAACTCAAGCGAAATTATACAGCCATTTTTCATTAACAGTATTTGATTCCATTGTTTATTTTACATGTATTGTGCACGTTTCGTCCTTTTAGCATGTGTTACAAAAACATCCTTTATGATGTCACAATCAAGAAGTCAAAAAGTACAGTCGAACCTGTCTGAAAGGCCACCTCGCTACAAGGGCTAACTGCTGTTAAAGGCGAGTGAAATTTTATCCCGATTGCTCTTTATTCATGTTATATGAACCTGTATATAAGGACAACCTGTCCACAAATTCCACTTTTATTGGGCTCCTTGGGTGGCCTTTAAGGAACAGTTTATTGTACAGTCAAACCTGCCTTAAAGGTCACCTCTATATAAGTGACACCTCCATTGAAAGGACAGTAAAATTTTATCCCGGTTGCACTTTATTCATGTTCTTTGAATATGCATATAAGAGCCTACTGTTTATAAAGACCACTTGTCCACAAATTCCACTTTTTTGGGCTCCTTGGGTGGCCTTTATGGAACAGTTTATTGTACAGTCAAACCTGCCTTAAAGATCACCTCTATATAAGTGACACCTCCATTGAAAGGACAGTAAAATTTTATCCCGGTTGCACTTTATTCATGTTCTTTGAATATGCATATAAGAGCCTACTGTTTATAAAGACCACTTTTACTGGTTCCCTTGTGTGTCCGTTGTAGACGAGATTGACTGTTTGTGAATGTAAATGAAACAACAACCAGTATGTCTTTGCGTTAAAATAGCTTAAAACTGTTCCACCTGTACATGGACAGTAACGACGTAAGTCCAACGATGTGTGTAATAGTGATTTAAGGAATTTTTGAATACATTATTAAATGTTTTCACAACGAAACTGCAAGAAAACAGTTTTCCGAAATTACCAAAAAATTAAGAATATTTTAGAATGTGAACTGCAATATCTTTTTTGTTTTATTACCCCGGGTTTGATCAATATAGTGCAGTTTTACGTTACACACCGTTGAATTGTTTGCATGATAATACATAAGTAAAAACACGGACGAAAAAGCTGCCAAGCTTTCCCGGGAGTGGAACTCGGACCGTAAGGAATGAGTGAGCACGTGCGGGTGGTAGGAAGTGTAGGCTTAAACAGTTACTTTCCCGTTAATTGCCTGTAAAAAATACTCGCTCTAATACACAGTTCAATAGCGTGTGTATTTGTCTGTCTGTTCCCGTAACCTGTCCGTATATAAACAAAACATTGCACTAAGTACCAACTTTAACATCATCATCATTATCCGTTTTGAATTAAATACAATTTTTCATATTGTCTTCAACTCAAGCGAAATTATACAGCCATTTTTCATTAACAGTATTTGATTCCATTTGTTTATTTTACATGTATTGTGCACGTTTCGTCCTTTTAGCATGTGTTACAAAAACATCCTTTATGATGTCACAATCAAGAGGTCAAAAAGTACAGTTGAACCTGTCTGAAAGGCCACCTCGATACAAGGGCTACCTGCTGTTAAAGGCCAGTGAATTTTATCCCGATTGCTCTTTATTCATGTTATATGAACCTGTATATAAGGACCACCTGTCCACAAATTCCACTTTTATTGGGCTCCTTGGGTGGCCTTTATGGAAAAGTTTATTGTACAGTCAAACATGCCTTAAAGGTCACCTCTATATAAGTGACACCTCCATTGAAAGGACAGTAAAATTTTATCCCGGTTGCACTTTATTCATGTTCTTTGAATATGCATATAAGAGCCTACTGTTTATAAAGACCACTTGTCCACAAATTCCACTTTTTGGGCTCCTTGGGTGGCCTTTATGGAACAGTTTATTGTACAGTCAAACCTGCCTTAAAGGTCACCTCTATATAAGTGACACCTCCATTGAAAGGACAGTAAAATTTTATCCCGGTTGCACTTATTCATGTTCTTTGAATATGCATATAAGAGCCTACTGTTTATAAAGACCACTTTTACTGGTTCCCTTGTGTGTCCGTTGTAGACGAGATTGACTGTTTTGTGAATGTAAGTAAAACAATAACCAGTATGTCTTTGCGTTAAAATAGCTTAAAACTGTTCCACCTGTACATGGACCGTAACGACGCAAGTCCAACGATGTGTGTAATAGTGATTTAAGGAATTTTTGAATACATTATTAAATGTTTTCACAACGAAACTGCAAGAAAACAGTTTTCTGAAATTACCAAAAAATTAAGAATATTTTTAGAATGTGAACTGCAATATCTTTTTTGTTTTATAACCCCGGGTTCGATCAATATAGTGCAGTTTTACGTTAAACACCGTTGAATTGTTTGCATGATAATACATAAGTAAAAACACGGACGAGAAAAAGCTGCCAAGCTTTCCCGGGAGTGGAACTCGGACCGTAAGGAATGAGTGAGCACGTTCGGGTGGTAGGACGTGTAGCTTAAACACTTACTTTCCCGTTAATTGCCTGTAAAAAATACTCGCTCTAATACACAGTTCAATAGCGTGTGTATTTGCCTGTCTGTTCCGTTAACCTGTCCATATATAAACAAAACATTGCACTAAGTACCAACTTTAACATCATCATCATTATCTGTTTTTTTAATCTACCCGCATGCAAACAAAACATTGCACTAAGTACCAACTTTAACATCATCATCATTATCCGTTTTGAATTAAATACAATTTTTCATATTGTCTTCAACTCAAGCGAAATTATACAGCCATTTTTCATTAACAGTATTTGATTCCATTTGTTTATTTTACATGTATTGTGCACGTTTCGTCCTTTTATCATGTGTTACAAAAACATCCTTTATGATGTCACAATCAAGAAGTCAAAAAGTACAGTTGAACCTGTCTGAAAGGCCACCTCGATACAAGGGCTAACTGCTGTTAAAGGCCAGTGAAATTTTATCCCGATTGCTCTTTATTCATGTTATATGAACCTGTATATAAGGACCACCTGTACACAAATTCCACTTTTTTGGGCTCCTTGGGTGGCCTTTATGGAACAGTTTATTGTACAGTCAAACCTGCCTTAAAGGTCACCTCTATATAAGTGACACCTCCATTGAAAAGACAGTAAAATTTTATCCCGGTTGCACTTTATTCATGTTCTTTGAATATGCATATAAGAGCCTACTGTTTATAAAGACCACTTTTACTGGTTCCCTTGTGTGTCCGT
The DNA here is from genome assembly GCA_021292105.1 of Anadara kagoshimensis. NCBI lineage: Eukaryota > Metazoa > Mollusca > Bivalvia > Arcoida > Arcidae > Anadara > Anadara kagoshimensis. The sequence goes on from CM037858.1 coordinate 23,195,803, forward strand.
TGTAGACGAGATTGACTGTTTTGTGAATGTAAATGAAACAACAACCAGTATGTCTTTGCGTTAAAATAGCTTAAAACCGTTCCACCTGTACATGGACAGTAACGACGTAAGTCCAACGATGTGTGTAATAGTGATTTAAGGAATTTTTGAATACATTATTAAATGTTTTCACAACGAAACTGCAAGAAAACAGTTTTCCGAAATTACCAAAAAATTAAGAATATTTTAGAATGTGAACTGCAATATCTTTTTTGTTTATTACCCGGGTTCGATCAATATAGTGCAGTTTTACGTTACACACCGTTGAATTGTTTGCATGATAATACATAAGTAAAACACGGACGAGAAAAAGCTGCCAAGCTTTCCCGGGAGTGGAACTCGGACCGTAAGGAATGAGTGAGCACGTGCGGATGGTAGGAAGTGTAGGCTTAAACAGTTACTTTCCCGTTAATTGCCTGTAAAAAATACTCGCTCTAATACACAGTTCAATAGCGTGTGTATTTGCCTGTCTGTTCCCGTTAACCTGTCCGTATATAAACAAAACATTGCACTAAGTACCAACTTTAACATCATCATCATTATCCGTTTTGAATTAAATACAATTTTTCATATTGTCTTCAACTCAAGCGAAATTATACAGCCATTTTTCATTAACAGTATTTGATTCCATTTGTTTATTTTACATCTATTGTGAACGTTTCGTCCTTTTAGCATGTGTTACAAAAACATCCTTTATGATGTCACAATCAAGAAGTCAAAAAGTACAGTCGAACCTGTCTGAAAGGCCACCTCGCTACAAGGGCTAACTGCTGTTAAAGGCGAGTGAAATTTTATCCCGATTGCTCTTTATTCATGTTATATGAACCTGTATATAAGGACAACTGTCCACAAATTCCACTTTTATTGGGCTCCTTGGGTGGCCTTAAGGAACAGTTTATTGTACAGTCAAACCTGCCTTAAAGGTCACCTCTATATAAGTGACACCTCCATTGAAAGGACAGTAAAATTTTATCCCGGTTGCACTTTATTCATGTTCTTGAACATGCATATAAGAGCCTACTGTTTATAAAGACCACTTGTCCACAAATTCACTTTTTTGGGCTCCTTGGGTGGCCTTTATGGAACAGTTTATTGTACAGTCAAACCTGCCTTAAAGATCACCTCTATATAAGTGACACCTCCATTGAAAGGACAGTAAAATTTTATCCCGGTTGCACTTTATCATGTTCTTTGAATATGCATATAAGAGCCTACTGTTTATAAAGACCACTTTACTGGTTCCCTTGTGTGCCGTTGTAGACGAGATTGACTGTTTTGTGAATGTAAATGAAACAACAACAGTATGTCTTTGCGTTAAAATAGCTTAAAACTGTTCCACCTGTACATGGACAGTAACGACGTAAGTCCAACGATGTGTGTAATAGTGATTTAAGGAATTTTTGAATACATTATTAATGTTTTCACAACGAAAACTGCAAGAAAACAGTTTTCCGAAATTACCAAAAAATTAAGAATATTTTTAGAATGTGAACTGCAATATCTTTTTTGTTTTATTACCCCGGGTTTGATCAATATAGTGCAGTTTTACGTTACACACCGTTGAATTGTTTGCATGATAATACATAAGTAAAAACACGGACGAGAAAAAGCTGCCAAGCTTTCCCGGGAGTGGAACTCGGACCGTAAGGAATGAGTGAGCACGTGCGGTGGTAGGAAGTGTAGGCTTAAACAGTTACTTCCCGTTAATTGCCTGTAAAAAATACTCGCTCTAATACACAGTTCAATAGCGTGTGTATTTGTCTGTCTGTTCCCGTTAACCTGTCCGTATATAAACAAAACATTGCATAAGTACCAACTTTAACATCATCATCATTATCCGTTTTGAATTAAATACAATTTTCATATTGTCTTCAACTCAAGCGAAATTATACAGCCATTTTCATTAACAGTATTTGATTCCATTTGTTTATTTTACATGTATTGTGCACGTTTCGTCCTTTTAGCATGTGTTACAAAAACATCCTTATGATGTCACAATCAAGAGGTCAAAAAGTACAGTTGAACCTGTCTGAAAGGCCACCTCGATACAAGGGCTACTGCTGTTAAAGGCCAGTGAATTTTATCCCGATTGCTCTTTATTCATGTTATATGAACCTGTATATAAGGACCACCTGTCCACAAATTCCACTTTATTGGGCCTTGGGTGGCCTTATGGAAAAGTTTATTGTACAGTCAAACATGCCTTAAAGGTCACCTCTATATAAGTGACACCTCCATGAAAGGACAGTAAAATTTTATCCCGGTTGCACTTTATTCATGTTCTTTGAATATGCATATAAGAGCCTACTGTTATAAAGACCACTTGTCCACAAATTCCACTTTTTTGGGCTCCTTGGGTGGCCTTTATGGAACAGTTTATTGTACAGTCAAACCTGCCTTAAAGGTCACCTCTATATAAGTGACACCTCCATTGAAAGGACAGTAAAATTTTATCCCGGTTGCACTTTATTCATGTTCTTTGAATATGCTATAAGAGCTACTGTTTATAAAGACACTTTTACTGGTTCCCTTGTGTGTCCGTTGTAGACGAGATTGACTGTTTTGTGAATGTAAGTAAAACAATAACCAGTATGTCTTTGCGTTAAAATAGCTTTAAAACTGTTCCACCTGTACATGGACCGTAACGACGCAAGTCCAACGATGTGTGTAATAGTGATTTAAGGAATTTTTGAATACATTATTAAATGTTTTCACAACGAAACTGCAAGAAAACAGTTTTCTGAAATTACCAAAAAATAAGAATATTTTTAGAATGTGAACTGCAATATCTTTTTGTTTTATAACCCCGGGTTCGATCAATATAGTGCAGTTTTACGTTACACACCGTTGAATTGTTTGCATGATAATACATAAGTAAAAACACGGACGAGAAAAAGCTGCCAAGCTTTCCGGGAGTGGAACTCGGACCGTAAGGAATGAGTGAGCACGTTCGGGTGGTAGGACGTGTAGGCTTAAACATTACTTTCCCGTTAATTGCCTGTAAAAAATACTCGCTCTAATACACAGTTCAATAGCGTGTGTATTTGCCTGTCTGTTCCCGTTAACCTGTCCGTATAAACAAAACATTGCACTAAGTACCAACTTTAACATCATCATCATTATCTGTTTTTTTAATCTACCGCATGCAAACAAAACATTGCACTAAGTACCAACTTTAACATCATCATCATTATCCGTTTTGAATTAAATACAATTTTCATATTGTCTTCAACTCAAGCGAAATTATACAGCCATTTTTCATTAACAGTATTGATTCCATTTGTTTATTTTACATGTATTGTGCACGTTTCGTCCTTTTAGCATGTGTTACAAAAACATCCTTTATGATGTCACAATCAAGAAGTCAAAAAGTACAGTTGAACCTGTCTGAAAGGCCACCTCGATACAGGGGCTACCTGCTGTTAAAGGCCAGTGAAATTTTATCCCGATTGCTCTTTATTCATGTTATATGAACCTGTATATAAGGACCACCTGTCCACAAATTCCACTTTTTTGGGCTCCTTGGTGGCCTTTATGGAACAGTTTATTGTACAGTCAAACCTGCCTTAAAGATCACCTCTATATAAGTGACACCTCCATTGAAAGGACAGTAAAATTTTATCCCGGTTGCACTTTATTCATGTTCTTTGAATATGCATATAAGAGCCTACTGTTTATAAAGACCACTTTTACTGGTTCCCTTGTGTGTCCGTTGTAGACGAGATTGACTGTTTTGTGAATGTAAATGAAACAACAACCAGTATGTCTTTGCGTTAAAATAGCTTAAAACCGTTCCACCTGTACATGGACAGTAACGACGTAAGTCCAACGATGTGTGTAATAGTGATTTAAGGAATTTTTGAATACATTATTAAATGTTTTCACAACGAAACTGCAAGAAAACAGTTTTCCGAAATTACCAAAAAATTAAGAATATTTTTAGAATGTGAACTGCAATATCTTTTTTGTTTATTACCCCGGGTTCGATCAATATAGTGCAGTTTTACGTTACACACCGTTGAATTGTTTGCATGATAATACATAAGTAAAAACACGGACGAGAAAAAAGCTGCCAAGCTTTCCCGGGGTGGAACTCGGACCGTAAGGAATGAGTGAGCACGTGCGGGTGGTAGGAAGTCTAGGCTTAAACAGTTAATTTCCGTTAATTGCCTGTAAAAAATACTCGCTCTAATACACAGTTCAATAGCGTGTGTATTTGTCTGTCTGTTCCCGTTAACCTGTCCGTATATAAACAAAACATTGCACTAAGTACCAACTTTAACATCATCATCATTATCTGTTTTTTAATCTACCCGCATGCAAACAAAACATTGCACTAAGTACCAACTTTAACATCATCATCATTATCCGTTTTGAATTAAATACAATTTTCATATTGTCTTCAACTCAAGCGAAATTATACAGCCATTTTTCATTAACAGTATTTGATTCCATTTGTTTATTTTACATGTTTTGTGCACGTTTCGTCCTTTTAGCATGTGTTACAAAAACATCCTTTATGATGTCACAATCAAGCAGTCAAAAAGTACAGTTGAACCTGTCTGAAAGGCCACCTCGCTACAAGGGCTAACTGTGTTAAAGGCCAGTGAATTTTATCCCGATTGCTCTTTATTCATGTTATATGAACCTGTATATAAGGACCACCTGTCCACAAAATTCCACTTTTATTGGGCTCCTTGGGTGGCCTTTATGGAAAAGTTTATTGTACAGTCAAACATGCCTTAAAGGTCACCTCTATATAAGTGACACCTCCATTGAAAGGACAGTAAATTTTATCCCGGTTGCACTTTATTCATGTTCTTTGAATATGCATATAAGAGCCTACTGTTTATAAAGACCACTTTTACTGGTTCCTTGTGTGTCCGTTGTAGACGAGATTGACTGTTTTGTGAATGTAAGTAAAACAATAACCAGTATGTCTTTGCGTTAAAATAGCTTAAAACTGTTCCACCTGTACATGGACCGTAACGACGCAAGTCCAACGATGTGTGTAATAGTGATTTAAGGAATTTTTGAATACATATTAAATGTTTTCACAACGAAACTGCAAGAAAACAGTTTTCTGAAATTACCAAAAAATTAAGAATATTTTTAGAATGTGAACTGCAATATCTTTTTGTTTTATAACCCCGGGTTCGATCAATATAGTGCAGTTTTACGTTACACACCGTTGAATTGTTTGCATGATAATACATAAGTAAAAACACGGACGAGAAAAAAGCTGCCAAGCTTTCCCGGGAGTGGAACTCGGACCGTAAGGAATGAGTGAGCACGTTGGGGGTAGGACGTGTAGGCTTAAACACTTACTTTCCCGTTAATTGCCTGTAAAAAATACTCGCTCTAATACACAGTTCAATAGCGTGTGTATTTGCCTGTCTGTTCCCGTTAACCTGTCCGTATATAACAAAACATTGCACTAAGTACCAACTTTAACATCATCATCATTATCTGTTTTTTTAATCTACCCGCATGCAAACAAAACATTGCACTAAGTACCAACTTTAACATCATCATCATTATCCGTTTTGAATTAAATACAATTTTTCATATTGTCTTCAACTCAAGCGAAATTATACAGCCATTTTTCATTAACAGTATTTGATTCCATTTGTTTATTTTACATGTATTGTGCACGTTTCGTCCTTTTAGCATGTGTTACAAAAACATCCTTATGATGTCACAATCAAGAAGTCAAAAAGTACAGTTGAACCTGTCTGAAAGGCCACCTCGATACAGGGGCTACTGCTGTTAAAGGCCAGTGAAATTTTATCCGATTGCTCTTATTCATGTTATATGAACCTGTATATAAGGACCACCTGTCCACAAATTCCACTTTTTTGGGCTCCTTGGGTGGCCTTTATGGAACAGTTTATTGTACAGTCAAACCTGCTTAAAGATCACCTCTATATAAGTGACACCTCCATTGAAAGGACAGTAAAATTTTATCCCGGTTGCACTTTATTCATGTCTTTGAATATGCATATAAGAGCCTACTGTTTATAAAGACCACTTTACTGGTTCCCTTGTGTGTCCGTTGTAGACGAGATTGACTGTTTTGTGAATGTAAATGAAACAACAACCAGTATGTCTTTGCGTTAAAATAGCTTAAAACCGTTCCACCTGTACATGGACAGTAACGACGTAAGTCCAACGATGTGTGTAATAGTGATTTAAGGAATTTTTGAATACATTATTAAATGTTTTCACAACGAAACTGCAAGAAAACAGTTTTCCGAAATTACCAAAAAATTAAGAATATTTTTAGAATGTGAACTGCAATATCTTTTTTGTTTTATTACCCGGGTTCGATCAATATAGTGCAGTTTTACGTTACACACCGTTGAATTGTTTGCATGATAATACATAAGTAAAAACACGGACGAGAAAAAGCTGCCAAGCTTTCCCGGGAGTGGAACTCGGACCGTAAGGAATGAGTGAGCACGTGCGGGTGGTAGGAAGTCTAGGCTTAAACAGTTAATTTCCCGTTAATTGCCTGTAAAAATACTCGCTCTAATACACAGTTCAATAGCGTGTGTATTTGTCTGTCTGTTCCCGTTAACCTGTCCGTATATAAACAAAACATTGCACTAAGTACCAACTTTAACATCATCATCATTATCTGTTTTTTAATCTACCCGCATGCAAACAAAACATTGCACTAAGTACCAACTTTAACATCATCATCATTATCCGTTTGAATTAAATACAATTTTTCATATTGTCTTCAACTCAAGCGAAATTATACAGCCATTTTTCATTAACAGTATTTGATTCCATTTGTTTATTTTACATGTTTTGTGCACGTTTCGTCCTTTTAGCATGTGTTACAAAAACATCCTTTATGATGTCACAATCAAGCAGTCAAAAAGTACAGTTGAACCTGTCTGAAAGGCCACCTCGCTACAAGGGCTAACTGCTGTTAAAGGCCAGTGAATTTATCCCGATTGCTCTTTATCATGTTATATGAACCTGTATATAAGGACCACCTGTCCACAAATTCCACTTTTATTGGGCTCCTTGGGTGGCCTTTATGGAAAAGTTTATTGTACAGTCAAACATGCCTTAAGGTCACCTCTATATAAGTGACACCTCCATTGAAAGGACAGTAAAATTTTATCCCGGTTGCACTTTATCATGTTCTTTGAATATGCATATAAGAGCCTACTGTTTATAAAGACCACTTTTACTGGTTCCCTTGTGTGTCCGTTGTAGACGAGATTGACTGTTTTGTGAATGTAAGTAAAACAATAACCAGTATGTCTTTGCGTTAAAATAGCTTAAAACTGTTCCACCTGTACATGGACCGTAACGACGCAAGTCCAACGATGTGTGTAATAGTGATTTAAGGAATTTTTTAATACATTATTAAATGTTTTCACAACGAAACTGCAAGAAAACAGTTTTCTGAAATTGCCAAAAAATTAAGAATATTTTTTAGAATGTGAACTGCAATATCTTTTTTGTTTTATTACCCCGGGTTCGATCAATATAGTGCAGTTTTACGTTACACACCGTTGAATTGTTTGCATGATAATACATAAGTAAAAACACGGACGAGAAAAAGCTGCCAAGCTTTCCCGGGAGTGGAACTCGGACCGTAAGGAATGAGTGAGCACGTGCGGGTGGTAGGAAGTGTAGGCTTAAACAGTTACTTTCCCGTTAATTGCCTGTAAAAATACTCGCTCTAATACACAGTTCAATAGCGTGTGTATTTGCTGTCTGTTCCCGTTAACCTGTCCGTATATAAACAAAACATTGCACTAAGTACCAACTTTAACATCATCATCATTATCTGTTTTTTTATCTACCCGCATGCAAACAAAACATTGCACTAAGTACCAACTTTAACATCATCATCATTATCCGTTTTGAATTAAATACAATTTTCATATTGTCTTCAACTCAAGCGAAATTATACAGCCATTTTTCATTAACAGTATTTGATTCCATTTGTTATTTTACATGTATTGTGCACGTTTCGTCCTTTTAGCATGTGTTACAAAAACAGCCTTTATGATGTCACAATCAAGAAGTCAAAAAGTACAGTTGAACCTGTCTGAAAGGCCACCTCGATACAGGGCTACCTGCTGTTAAAGGCCAGTGAAATTTTATCCCGATTGCTCTTTATTCATGTTATATGAACCTGTATATAAGGACCACCTGTCCACAAATTCCACTTTTTTGGGCTCCTTGGGTGGCCTTTATGGAACAGTTTATTGTACAGTCAACCTGCCTTAAAGATCACCTCTATATAAGTGACACCTCCATTGAAAGGACAGTAAAATTTTATCCCGGTTGCACTTTATTCATGTTCTTTGAATATGCATATAAGAGCCTACTGTTTATAAGACCACTTTTACTGGTTCCCTTGTGTGTCCGTTGTAGACGAGATTGACTGTTTTGTGAATGTAAATGAAACAACAACAGTATGTCTTTGCGTTAAAATAGCTTAAAACCGTTCCACCTGTACATGGACCGTAACGACGTAAGTCCAACGATGTGTGTAATAGTGATTTAAGGAATTTTTGAATACATTATTAAATGTTTTCACAACGAAACTGCAAGAAAACAGTTTTCGAAATTACCAAAAAATAAGAATATTTTTAGAATGTGAACTGCAATATCTTTTTTGTTTTATTACCCCGGGTTCGATCAATATAGTGCAGTTTACGTTACACACCGTTGAATTGTTTGCATGATAATACATAAGTAAAAACACGGACGAGAAAAGCTGCCAAGCTTTCCCGGGAGTGGAACTCGGACCGTAAGGAATGAGTGAGCACGTGCGGGTGGTAGGAAGTCTAGGCTTAAACAGTTACTTTCCCGTTAATTGCCTGTAAAAATACTCGCTCTAATACACAGTTCAATAGCGTGTGTATTTGTCTGTCTGTTCCGTTAACCTGTCCGTATATAAACAAAACATTGCACTAAGTACCAACTTTAACATCATCATCATTATCTGTTTTTTAATCTACCCGCATGCAAACAAAACATTGCACTAAGTACCAACTTTAACATCATCATCATTATCCGTTTTGAATTAAATACAATTTTTCATATTGTCTTCAACTCAAGCGAAATTATACAGCCATTTTTCATTAACAGATTTGATTCCATTTGTTTATTTTACATGTTTTGTGCACGTTCGTCCTTTTAGCATGTGTTACAAAAACATCCTTTATGATGTCACAATCAAGCAGTCAAAAAGTACAGTTGAACTGTCTGAAAGGCCACCTCGCTACAAGGGCTAACTGCTGTTAAAGGCCAGTGAATTTTATCCCGATTGCTCTTTATTCATGTTATATGAACCTGTATATAAGGACCACCTGTCCACAAATTCCACTTTATTGGGCTCCTTGGGTGGCCTTTATGGAAAAGTTTATTGTACAGTCAAATGCCTTAAAGGTCACCTCTATAAGTGACACCTCCATTGAAAGGACAGTAAAATTTTATCCCGGTTGCACTTTATTCATGTTCTTTGAATATGCATATAAGAGCCTACTGTTTATAAAGACCACTTTTACTGGTTCCCTTGTGTGTCCGTTGTAGACGAGATTGACTGTTTTGTGAATGTAAGTAAAACAATAACCAGTATGTCTTTGCGTTAAAATAGCTTAAAACTGTTCCACCTGTACATGGACCGTAACGACGCAAGTCCAACGATGTGTGTAATAGTGATTTAAGGAATTTTTAATACATTATTAAATGTTTTCACAACGAAACTGCAAGAAAACAGTTTTGAAATTGCCAAAAAATTAAGAATATTTTAGAATGTGAACTGCAATATCTTTTTTGTTTTATTACCCCGGGTTCGATCAATATAGTGCAGTTTTACGTTACACACCGTGAATTGTTTGCATGATAATACATAAGTAAAAACACGACGAGAAAAAGCTGCCAAGCTTTCCCGGGAGTGGAACTCGGACCGTAAGGAATGAGTGAGCACGTGCGGGTGGTAGGAAGTGTAGGCTTAAACAGTTACTTTCCCGTTAATTGTCTGTAAAAAATACTCGCTCTAATACACAGTTCAATAGCGTGTGTATTTGTCTGTCTGTTCCCGTTAACCTGTCCGTATATAAACAAAACATTGCACTAAGTACCAACTTTAACATCATCATCATTATCTGTTTTTTTAATCTACCCGCATGCAAACAAAACATTGCACTAAGTACCAACTTTAACATCATCATCATTATCCGTTTTGAATTAAATACAATTTTTCATATTGTCTTCAACTCAAGCGAAATTATACAGCCATTTTTCATTAACAGTATTTGATTCCATTTGTTTATTTTACATGTATTGTGCACGTTTCGTCCTTTTAGCATGTGTTACAAAAACATCCTTTATGATGTCACAATCAAGCAGTCAAAAAGTACAGTTGAACTGTCTGAAAGGCCACCTCGATACAAGGGCTAACTGCTGTTAAAGGCCAGTGAATTTTATCCCGATTGCTCTTTATTCATGTTATATGAACCTGTATATAAGGACCACCTGTCCACAAATTCCACTTTTATTGGGCTCCTTGTGTAGCCTTTATGGAAAAGTTTATTGTACAGTCAAACATGCCTTAAAGGTCACCTCTATATAAGTGACACCTCCATTGAAAGGACAGTAAAATTTTATCCCGGTTGCACTTTATTCATGTTCTTTGAATATGCATATAAGAGCCTACTGTTTATAAAGACCACTTTTACTGGTTCCCTTGTGTGTCCGTTGTAGACGAGATTGACTGTTTTGTGAATGTAAGTAAAACAATAACCAGTATGTCTTTGCGTTAAAATAGCTTAAAACTGTTCCACCTGTACATGGACCGTAACGACGCAAGTCCAACGATGTGTGTAATAGTGATTTAAGGAATTTTTTAATACATTATTAAATGTTTTCACAACGAAACTGCAAGAAAACAGTTTTCTGAAATTACCAAAAAATTAAGAATATTTTTAGAATGTGAACTGCAATATCTTTTTGTTTTATTACCCCGGGTTCGATCAATATAGTGCAGTTTTACGTTACACACCGTTGAATTGTTTGCATGATAATACATAAGTAAAAACACGGACGAGAAAAAGCTGCCAAGCTTTCCCGGGAGTGGAACTCGGACCGTAAGGAATGAGTGAGCACGTGCGGGTGGTAGGAAGTGTAGGCTTAAACAGTTACTTTCCCGTTAATTGTCTGTAAAAATACTCGCTCTAATACACAGTTCAATAGCGTGTGTATTTGCCTGTCTGTTCCCGTTAACCTGTCCGTATATAAACAAACATTGCACTAAGTACCAACTTTAACATCATCATCATTATCTGTTTTTTAATCTACCCGCATGCAAACAAAACATTGCACTAAGTACCAACTTTAACATCATCATCATTATCCGTTTTGAATTAAATACAATTTTTCATATTGTCTTCAACTCAAGCGAAATTATACAGCCATTTTTCATTAACAGTATTTGATTCCATTTGTTTATTTACATGTATTGTGCACGTTTCGTCCTTTTAGCATGTGTTACAAAAACATCCTTTATGATGTCACAATCAAGAAGTCAAAAAGTACAGTTGAACCTGTCTGAAAGGCCACCTCGATACAGGGGCTACCTGCTGTTAAAGGCCAGTGCAATTTTATCCCGATTGCTCTTATTCATGTTATATGAACCTGTATATAAGGACCACCTGTCCACAAATTCCACTTTTTTGGGCTCCTTGGGTGGCCTTTATGGAACAGTTTATTGTACAGTCAAACCTGCCTTAAAGGTCACCTCTATATAAGTGACACCTCCATTGAAAGGACAGTAAATTTTATCCCGGTTGCACTTTATTCATGTTCTTTGAATATGCATATAAGAGCCTACTGTTTATAAAGACCACTTTTACTGGTTCCCTTGTGTGTCCGTTGTAGACGAGATTGACTGTTTTGTGAATGTAAATGAAACAACAACCAGTATGTCTTTGCGTTAAAATAGCTTAAAACCGTTCCACCTGTACATGGACAGTAACGACGTAAGTCCAACGATGTGTGTAATAGTGATTTAAGGAATGTTTGAATACATTATTAAATGTTTTCACAACGAAACTGCAAGAAAACAGTTTTCCGAAATTACCAAAAAATTAAGAATATTTTTAGAATGTGAACTGCAATATCTTTTTTGTTTTATAACCCCGGGTTCGATCAATATAGTGCAGTTTTACGTTACACACCGTTGAATTGTTTGCATGATAATACATAAGTAAAAACACGGACGAGAAAAAGCTGCCAAGCTTTCCCGGGAGTGGAACTCGGACCGTAAGGAATGAGTGAGCACGTGCGGGTGGTAGGAAGTCTAGGCTTAAACAGTTACTTTCCCGTTAATTGCCTGTAAAATATACTCGCTCTAATACACAGTTCAATAGCGTGTGTATTTGTCTGTCTGTTCCCGTTAACCTGTCCGTATATAAACAAAACATTGCACTAAGTACCAACTTTAACATCATCATCATTATCTGTTTTTTAATCTACCCGCATGCAAACAAAACATTGCACTAAGTACCAACTTTAACATCATCATCATTATCCGTTTTGAATTAAATACAATTTTTCATATTGTCTTCAACTCAAGCGAAATTATACAGCCATTTTTCATTAACAGTATTTGATTCCATTTGTTTATTTTACATGTATTGTGCACGTTTCGTCCTTTTAGCATGTGTTACAAAAACATCCTTTATGATGTCACAATCAAGCAGTCAAAAAGTACAGTTGAACCTGTCTGAAAGGCCACCTCGCTACAAGGGCTAACTGCTGTTAAAGGCCAGTGAATTTTATCCCGATTGCTCTTTATTCATGTTATATGAACCTGTATATAAGGACCACCTGTCCACAAATTCCACTTTTATTGGGCTCCTTGGTGGCCTTTATGGAAAGTTTATTGTACAGTCAAACATGCCTTAAAGGTCACCTCTATATAAGTGACACCTCCATTGAAAGGACAGTAAAATTTTATCCCGGTTGCACTTTATTCATGTTCTTTGAATATGCATATAAGAGCCTACTGTTTATAAAGACCACTTTTACTGGTTCCCTTGTGTGTCCGTTGTAGACGAGATTGACTGTTTTGTGAATGTAAGTAAAACAATAACCAGTATGTCTTTGCGTTAAAATAGCTTAAAACTGTTCCACCTGTACATGGACCGTAACGACGCAAGTCCAACGATGTGTGTAATAGTGATTTAGGAATTTTTGAATACATTATTAAATGTTTTCACAACGAAACTGCAAGAAAACAGTTTTCTGAAATTACCAAAAAATTAAGAATATTTTTAGAATGTGAACTGCAATATCTTTTTTGTTTTATTACCCCGGGTTCGATCAATATAGTGCAGTTTTACGTTACACACCGTTGAATTGTTTGCATGATAATACATAAGTAAAAACACGGACGAGAAAAAGCTGCCAAGCTTTCCCGGGAGTGGAACTCGGACCGTAAGGAATGAGTGAGCACGTGCGGGTGGTAGGAAGTGTAGGCTTAAACAGTTACTTTCCCGTTAATTGTCTGTAAAAATACTCGCTCTAATACACAGTTCAATAGCGTGTGTATTTGTCTGTCTGTTCCCGTTAACCTGTCCGTATATAAACAAAACATTGCACTAAGTACCAACTTTAACATCATCATCATTATCTGTTTTTTTAATCTACCCGCATGCAAACAAAACATTGCACTAAGTACCAACTTTAACATCATCATCATTATCCGTTTTGAATTAAATACAATTTTTCATATTGTCTTCAACTCAAGCGAAATTATACAGCCATTTTTCATTAACAGTATTTGATTCCATTTGTTTATTTTACATGTTGTGCACGTTTCGTCCTTTTAGCATGTGTTACAAAAACATCCTTTATGATGTCACAATCAAGAAGTCAAAAAGTACAGTTGAACCTGTCTGAAAGGCCACCTCGATACAAGGGCTACCTGCTGTTAAAGGCCAGTGAAATTTTATCCCGATTGCTCTTTATTCATGTTATATGAACCTGTATATAAGGACCACCTGTCCACAAATTCCACTTTTTTGGGCTCCTTGGGTGGCCTTTATGGAACAGTTTATTGTACAGTCAAACTGCCTTAAAGGTCACCTCTATATAAGTGACACCTCCATTGAAAGGACAGTAAAATTTTATCCCGGTTGCACTTTATTCATGTTCTTTGAATATGCATATAAGAGCCTACTGTTTATAAAGACCACTTTTACTGGTTCCCTTGTGTGTCCGTTGTAGACGAGATTGACTGTTTTGTGAATGTAAATGAAACAACAACCAGTATGTCTTTGCGTTAAAATAGCTTAAAACCGTTCCACCTGTACATGGACAGTAACGACGTAAGTCCAACGATGTGTGTAATAGTGATTTAAGGAATTTTGAATACATTATTAAATGTTTTCACAACGAAACTGCAAGAAAACAGTTTTCTGAAATTACCAAAAAATTAAGAATATTTTAGAATGTGAACTGCAATATCTTTTTTGTTTTATTACCCCGGGTTCGATCAATATAGTGCAGTTTACGTTACACACCGTTGAATTGTTTGCATGATAATACATAAGTAAAAACACGGACGAGAAAAAGCTGCCAAGCTTTCCCGGGAGTGGAACTCGGACCGTAAGGAATGAGTGAGCACGTGCGGGTGGTAGGAAGTGTAGGCTTAAACAGTTACTTTCCCGTTAATTGTCTGAAAAAATACTCGCTCTAATACACAGTTCAATAGCGTGTGTATTTGTCTGTCTGTTCCCGTTAACCTGTCCGTATATAAACAAAACATTGCACTAAGTACCAACTTTAACATCATCATCATTATCTGTTTTTTTAATCTACCCGCATGCAAACAAAACATTGCACTAAGTACCAACTTTAACATCATCATCATTATCCGTTTTGAATTAAATACAATTTTTCATATTGTCTTCAACTCAAGCGAAATTATACAGCCATTTTTCATTAACAGTATTTGATTCCATTTGTTTATTTTACATGTATTGTGCACGTTTCGTCCTTTTAGCATGTGTTACAAAAACATCCTTTATGATGTCACAATCAAGAAGTCAAAAAGTACAGTTGAACCTGTCTGAAAGGCCACCTCGATACAAGGGCTACCTGCTGTTAAAGGCCAGTGAAATTTTATCCCGATTGCTCTTTATTCATGTTATATGAACCTGTATATAAGGACCACCTGTCCACAAATTCCACTTTTTGGGCTCCTTGGGTGGCCTTTATGGAACAGTTTATTGTACAGTCAAACCTGCCTTAAAGGTCACCTCTATATAAGTGACACCTCCATTGAAAGGACAGTAAAATTTATCCCGGTTGCACTTTATTCATGTTCTTTGAATATGCATATAAGAGCCTACTGTTTATAAAGACCACTTTTACTGGTTCCCTTGTGTGTCCGTTGTAGACGAGATTGACTGTTTTGTGAATGTAAATGAAACAACAACCAGTATGTCTTTGCGTTAAAATAGCTTAAAACCGTTCCACCTGTACATGGACAGTAACGACGTAAGTCCAACGATGTGTGTAATAGTGATTTAAGGAATTTTTGAATACATTATTAAATGTTTTCACAACGAAACTGCAAGAAAACAGTTTTCCGAAATTACCAAAAAATTAAGAATATTTTTAGAATGTGAACTGCAATATCTTTTTTGTTTTATTACCCCGGGTTCGATCAATATAGTGCAGTTTTACGTTACACACCGTTGAATTGTTTGCATGATAATACATAAGTAAAAACACGGACGAGAAAAAGCTGCCAAGCTTTCCCGGGATGGAACTCGGACCGTAAGGAATGAGTGAGCACGTGCGGGTGGTAGGAAGTGTAGGCTTAAACAGTTACTTTCCCGTTAATTGCCTGTAAAAAATACTCGCTCTAATACACAGTTCAATAGCGTGTGTATTTGTCTGTCTGTTCCCGTTAACCTGTCCGTTATAAACAAAACATTGCACTAAGTACCAACTTTAACATCATCATCATTATCCGTTTTGAATTAAATACAATTTTTCATATTGTCTTCAACTCAAGCGAAATTATACAGCCATTTTTCATTAACAGTATTTGATTCCATTTGTTTATTTTACATGTTTTGTGCACGTTTCGTCCTTTTAGCATGCGTTACAAAAACAGCCTTTATGATGTCACAATCAAGCAGTCAAAAAGTACAGTCGAACCTGTCTGAAAGGTCACCTCGATACAGGGGCTACCTGCTGTTAAAGGCCAGTGAAATTTTATCCCGATTGCTCTTTATTCATGTTATATGAACCTGTATATAAGGACCACCTGTCCACAAATTCCACTTTTTTGGGCTCCTTGGTTGGCTTTTATGGAACAGTTTATTGTACAGTCAAACCTGCCTTAAAGGTCACCTCTATATAAGTGACACCTCCATTGAAAGGACAGTAAAATTTTATCCCGGTTGCACTTTATTCATGTTCTTTGAATATGCATATAAGAGCCTACTGTTTATAAAGACCACTTTTACTGGTTCCCTTGTGTGTCCGTTGTAGACGAGATTGACTGTTTTGTGAATGTAAATGAAACAACAACCAGTATGTCTTTGCGTTAAAATAGCTTAAAACCGTTCCACCTGTACATGGGCAGTAACGACGTAAGTCCAACGATGTGTGTAATAGTGATTTAAGGAATTTTTGAATACATTATTAAATGTTTTCACAACGAAACTGCAAGAAAACAGTTTTCCGAAATTACCAAAAAATTAAGAATATTTTTAGAATGTGAACTGCAATATCTTTTTTGTTTTATTACCCCGGGTTCGATCAATATAGTGCAGTTTTACGTTACACACCGTTGAATTGTTTGCATGATAATACATAAGTAAAAACACGGACGAGAAAAAGCTGCCAAGCTTTCCGGGAGTGGAACTCGGACCGTAAGGAATGAGTGAGCACGTGCGGGTGGTAGGAAGTGTAGGCTTAAACAGTTACTCTCCCGTTAATTGCCTGTAAAAAGTACTCGCTCTAATACACAGTTCAATAGCGTGTGTATTTGTCTGTTCCCGTTAACCTGTCCGTATATAAACAAAACATTGCACTAAGTACCAACTTTAACATCATCATCATTATCTGTTTTTTAATCTACCCGCATGCAAACAAAACATTGCACTAAGTACCAACTTTAACATCATCATCATTATCCGTTTTGAATTAAATACAATTTTTCAAATTGTCTTCAACTCAAGCGAAATTATACAGCCATTTTTCATTAACAGTATTTGATTCCATTTGTTTATTTTACATGTTTTGTGCACGTTTCGTCCTTTTAGCATGTGTTACAAAAACATCCTTTATGATGTCACAATCAAGCAGTCAAAAGTACAGTTGAACCTGTCTGAAAGGCCACCTCGATACAGGGGCTACCTGCTGTTAAAGGCCAGTGAAATTTTATCCCGATTGCTCTTTATTCATGTTATATGAACCTGTATATAAGGACCACCTGTCCACAAATTCCACTTTTATTGGGCTCGTTGGGTGGCCTTTATAGAACAGTTTATTGTACAGTCAAACATGTCTTAAAGGTCACCTCTTTATAAGTGACACCTCCATTGAAAGGACAGTAAAATTTTATCCCGGTTGCACTTTATTCATGTTCTTTGAATATGCATATAAGAGCCTACTGTTTATAAAGACCACTTTTACTGGTCCCCTTGTGTGTCCGTTGTAGACGAGATTAACTGTTTTGTGAATGTAAATAAAACAAAAACCAGTATGTCTTTGCGTTAAAATAGCTTAAAACTGTTCCACCTGTACATGGACCGTAACGACGTAAGTCCAACGATGTGTGTAATAGTGATTTAAGGAATTTTTGAATACATTATTAAATGTTTTCACAACGAAACTGCAAGAAAACAGTTTTCCGAAATTACCAAAAAATTAAGAATATTTTTAGAATGTGAACTGCAATATCTTTTTGTTTTATTACGCCGGGTTCGATCAATATAGTGCAGTTTTATGTTACACACCGTTGAATTGTTTGCATGATAATACATAAGTAAAAACACGGACGAGAAAAAGCTGCCAAGCTTTCCCGGGAGTGGAACTCGGACCGTAAGGAATGAGTGAGCACGTGCGGGTGGTAGGAAGTGTAGGCTTAAACAGTTACTTTCCCGTTAATTGCCTGTAAAAAGTACTCGCTCTAATACACAGTTCAATAGCGTGTGTATTTATCTGTCTGTTCCCGTTAACCTGTCCGTATATAAACAAAACATTGCACTAAGTACCAACTTTAACATCATCATCATTATCTGTTTTTTTAATCTACCCGCATGCAAACAAAACATTGCACTAAGTACCAACTTTAACGTTATCATAATTATCAGTTTTGAATTAAATACAATTTTTCATATTGTCTTCAACTCAAGCGAAATTATACAGCCATTTTTCATTAACAGTATTTGATTCTATTTGTTTATTTTACATGTTTTGTGCACGTTTCGTCCTTTTAGCATGTGTTACAAAAACATCCTTTATGATGTCACAATCAAGCAGTCAAAAAGTACAGTCGAACCTGTCTGAAAGGCCACCTCGATACAGGGGCTACCTGCTGTTAAAGGCCAGTGAAATTTTATCCCGATTGCTCTTTATTCATGTTATATGAACCTGTATATAAGGACCACCTGTCCACAAATTCCACTTTTATTGGGCTCGTTGGGTGGCCTTTATAGAACAGTTTATTGTACAGTCAAACATGTCTTAAAGGTCACCTCTTTATAAGTGACACCTCCATTGAAAGGACAGTAAAATTTTTTCCCGGTTGCACTTTATTCATGTTCTTTGAATATGCATATAAGAGCCTACTGTTTATAAAGACCACTTTTACTGGTTCCCTTGTGTGTCCGTTGTATAGGAGATTGACTGTTTTGTGAATGTAAATGAAACAACTAGCATGTATTTGCGTTAAAAAAGCTTAAAACCGTTCCACCTGTACATGGACCGTAACGACGTAAGTCCAACGATGTGTGTAATAGTGATTTAAGGAATTTTTGAATACATTATTAAATGTTTTCACAACGAAACTGCATTAAAACAGTTTTCCGAAATTACCAAAAAATTAAGAATATTTTTAGAATGTGAACTGCAATATCTTTTTTGTTTTATTACCCCGGGTTCGATCAATATAGTGCAGTTTTACGTTACACACCGTTGAATTGTTTGCATGATAGTACATAAGTAAAAACACGGACGAGAAAAAGCTGCCAAGCTTTCCCGGGAGTAGAACTCGGACCGTAAGGAATGAGTGAGCACGTGCGGGTGGTAGGAAGTGTAGGCTTAAACAGTTACTTTCCCGTTAATTGCATGTAAAAAGTACTCGCTCTAATACACAGTTCAATAGCGTGTGTATTTGTCTGTTCCCGTTAACCTGTCCGTATATAAACAAAACATTGCACTAAGTACCAACTTTAACATCATCATCATTATCTGTTTTTTAATCTACCCGCATGCAAACAAAACATTGCACTAAGTACCAACTTTAACATCATCATCATTATCCGTTTTGAATTAAATACAATTTTTCATATTGTCTTCAACTCAAGCGAAATTATACAGCCATTTTTCATTAACAGTATTTGATTCCATTTGTTTATTTTACATGTTTTGTGCACGTTTCGTCCTTTTAGCATGTGTTACAAAAACATCCTTTATGATGTCACAATCAAGCAGTCAAAAAGTACAGTTAAACCTGTCTGAAAGGCCACCTCGATACAAGGGCTACCTGCTGGTAAAGGCCAGTGAAATTTTATCCCGATTGCTCTTTATTCATGTTATATAAACCTGTATATAACGACCACCTGTCCACAAATTCCACTTTTATTGGGCTCCTTGGGTGGCCTTTATGGAACAGTTTATTGTACAGTCAAACCTGCCTTAAAGGTCACCTCTATATAAGTGACACCTCCATTGAAAGGACAGTAAAATTTTATCCCGGTTGCACTTTATTCATGTTCTTTGAATATGCATATAAGAGCCTACTGTTTATAAAGACCACTTTTACTGGTTCCCTTGTGTGTCCGTTGTAGACGAGATTGACTGTGAATGTAAATGAAACAATAACCAGTATGTCTTTGCGTTAAAATAGCTTAAAACTGTTCCACCTGTACATGGACCGTAACGACGTAAGTCCAACGATGTGTGTAATAGTGATTTAAGGAATTTTTGAATACATTATTAAATGTTTTCACAACGAAACTGCATTAACCCCTTAACCCCCGCTATTTTTTGTGGCTTTTTACAAAACCAGTACCTGATTTTCAACGCAATTTTTCGGGCATTTAGACTAAAAGTTGTAAATACCAACCCATATATATTTAGTATCCCTATATACTATACTTCACTTATAGGTGCATAAAATCTATATATCAGTTACCATGGCAACGTAACCATCGATTTTACCAAGAAAATGAGTAATATTTTGCACATTTTTGCATTTGTTTCAATAAATCGCTCATATCCTAATTTTGACACATTAGAAAAATATTTATTTGAGTCCATATTAAATTTAAATATTACGCAAGGATGCTATATAAAAATTATATCCAAATTTTCATGTTTTCCCCAAAAATAAAGCAGCAAATTTTGCGTATTTTCAACCAAATACTGAAAACAAACACTATATATATATGTGCTAAATTTATATTTGAACAACCAAATAGATCGCAGTTTCGACTCCATTTTTTAAAATTATCGATGGAGATACATGTAATAGAAGGTAAAACCATAAATATATTTTTACCTTATTATACTAAATAAGAATAAAAAATATTTTCGACAAATATCGGTTACCATGGCAACAGAAACCGGATACCCTTAAAAACCACAAAAAGCGGGAATTTCTGTTAAAAACTTAAAACATTTCGCCTATTTATATATACCAGCAAATGAAAAATATGAATTTTGATAAATAAAATCAGTTTCAATCATCTAATAACAATTTATACGACGTGTAGTCTTCAAATTGTTAAAATATGACAAATTTCACTTAAAATAGGCATGCTTAATTCTCAACAAAAACATCCATATTCTGTTAGTTTCAATGTTGATCTAGAATGTACATGTAGGGTTCTGACTTTCCACAATTTAAAACGGAATGGTCAGCAATATATTTTGTAAACACTTATATGATGATTTTCACTTTATTTAAATTTTGTCATAAATTTAATCAAATATCCGTTACCATGGCAACGGAAACTTCGAAAATCCGAGAAGTAGTATAAATTTGCTATCCTCACATTTTTTAGATGGTAGAATATAGGTTCTGTCGAATTTGATTAGTATTAATGATATTTATAATAAGAGGGAACTGGTTTTTAGGTTGGTTGGTGGTGGTGGGTGGGTGGTTGGTTGGTTGGTTGGATTTTACCACCAAGTCAAGTATTTCATTTATATCGGGATAAAGATGAAGCGGCAGAATTGTTTATCATCGCAGTGCACACAGTGCAATCTGCTAGGTTCCTTACCATGACATGATCATCGTTTCACCCCCTCCGAAAACCTGTAGTTTGTATGCCAAGTTCTTGAGTAAAATAAAGTCACTCTTTTATTCCCATGTCGTGGTCAGACCCAGTCGGTGTTCGGACCCAAACTCCCCATATACAACACTAGTACTCTACCGACTAAGCTACAGTATATGTGAAAAATTGAGTGTAAAACGTGTACTTTTGTAATATTCAAACATAAAATGCGCACATAAAAATAACAGAAATATGAAAGATTTAATGAACACAGAATACATGAAACACTTTGCTACAGCTGGTTTTGTCCGATTTCTTAATTGGGAAAAAGTTTAGATCGCTATTTGAAAATTCTATTGGAATGTCATTCTACTAGTAATTAAAATTACCGAATGCTTGACGAAATAACGGTTATGTAGCAGCCTATTTTCAGACTAATGAGTTGAGTTGAGTAATGGTGTTTAACATCCGAGTCAAGAATTTTTCACTTATATCGAGACCTCGCCAGCTATAGACAAAGGTACAGAAATTTTGCCTGTGCGTTGCGCTGAAGGCATTGTACAGCAGGGTTCTTTAGCGTGTCAAGCCCACCGTGACACGGGACCTCGTTTATTTTAAGTTCCCATCCAAAAGAACCGTAATGGTAAGTGCTTGGCCAAAAAAAACAGTCACTACCATCTTTCAAGTCTTGGGTCAGACCCCACGAACCCACGACCTCTCACTTACGGAGCAAGCACTGTACCAACTGAGCTACTTTTAGACTAGGTCGGGTAATAGAGAATAAGTGAACACTATACACCATTTGTATTTGACGACAAATTGAAGGTGCATTAGGAGCACAAGTGACACAATGATCTTTCAAAAGAGAATCATCTATCGCGCCTGACTTATACAGCACATTGCAAGTCGTCACCCAAGGTTTGAATTGCAACTGAGACAGATCCTAGTTTGCCAGGTCGCTGGCCATAAATCGGCTGTTTGTGACAACACTTTTTTCTCCAGTAGCCCTGATAATATAAGAATCAAGACTGAAATATATGTCGAAAAATACCCGTTACAGTTTCAAAGGGAACTTTGGAAATATTTGAAAAGTAGTTGATTTCATCGGGACTGGAGATCACTGGAAAAAACACAGGACAGATCCAATACTGACAATGTTTTTTGTATGATTGTCAATAATTAATTGATAGTTAATAAGAGTGGACGGCCGATACCATCAAGCCATAGTACAAGGCACCACCATCTAGCCTTACAAATTCTATCAAGCTATAAAACTTAATGACTACAGGGAATGTTCATTCTTCTAACGCACCACCAGGGAATAGAACTATAGAACACTTTATCAACAAACAACCGTGGTCTTTAAAGGTGTTAATCCTTGTGTTCCTCAGTACACGACAGTAGACAGTATTCAGTCAGCTGAACAATATTTCATGTATATTGTCATCAATATAAGACAGAAACACCACTGAGAAACTTATTTGCATTGCATACGTTCAAAATATAGGTGATCTTTGTAACAGATTGTCAATACACACTTCTATACTACTGGTTGGAAATCATTGTTTTACTCATTTGTGTCATATTGTCTCACTTATATCGATGCATCACCTGCTATATATCTCTACTTTCAAAGCATTTATGGATTTTTTTCCTTAGTCTGGAATAAGACTTCATTATTTGTGTCCCAATCTAAAGGATAGAGCTATTTCGAAAATTCTAGCTCTGCACTTTTACTTACCGTAGCAGCATGAGAGAGAGAGAGAGAGAGAGAGAGAGAGAGAGAGAGAGATATTATATCAAGGTGGTTATTTCTTTCTGGTATGGTGGAGAAAACCGAAGCCCTGGAAACCACTTTGTGAACTGACGAACTTTCTCATGCAGTTCTGTGTGAGTGCAGTTCTATTCAAGGTACTGGGACTTCCACATGAAGTGGAAGGAACAATTTAATAAGCTTCAATCTTCCAAGAAGGATTTTAAAAAATACATATTACAATACTGGATATATTGTGGAATTTTAAAAGCATATTTTTTTTACTATATTGACAGTAAAAAGCGTACCATCATCATCATGAATAAGTGTAATACAATGCAATCTTTGCAAAAAATCAAAACAAATCTGATGCATACGGTCTTTGTAACTGAATTTCTTTAGAAACCAATCATTTTTTTGTATTTTTTTTATATTTTGAATAATTGAATATTATCTTTATTATTTTTATTTCTCCGTCAGCTTTAGTAGGAGTTATTGATCAGTAACTTATTTTGTTTTGAACTGAATCGTTTGTAGAATTGTACCTCACAGATATTGTTTTTTGAACTGTAAATATTGCACTTTACGTATATTTCTCGACTTCTGTTTATAAAAAAGTGTGCCGAGACCAGCAATCATTTCGCAGTCTATATTTATCTAGAATATTTACATTATACTTACACTCATGATGAATACAAAAATATATAAATATAAATTTAAAATATAGCTGATACAAATATAAAATAAAACCCGATGCAAGCCCGCGCCGTGCCCCTATATTTTTAGATACACTGTACGGACGTAGTAGAAGACAGTTCTTAGACGCGACAAAGTTTGTGCGCAGGACGTGTAGAGTACATAAATCTATGCCCAGAGTTCAATGATAAAAGTTTTTAAAAAATAGATATGTAGCATATTTTAACACAAATCTTCCAAACTCACTCAATATTTCTGTATATGCTTACAGATGCACAATGAACCACAAAAACTAGCAATGACCCATGACGTTTACTTCTTTGCTGTTTACACAGACCTGCCTGTCGATGCAAAACGTGATGAATAATGAACTGACAAGATCTTTTTTAGTCAACCATGTATAATGAATATAAATTCTTAGATGCATCAACTTTAATATCCAATATTTGATTGTGAAAATAAAAAAGTTTTCGAAATTGAAAAATTGATTTTGAAAAGACCCCGTAAACATCGATACAAAAAAATCGATCGAGTTGCACCTTGTAGATGTTTAGATGTAAAAATTGGTTGAAAATTTTACATCGAATGCACCTGTTGAAGATTTCGAATCGTTAAATTGATATCATGTCTAGAATATAAGTATTTTATATGTGTAAAAACCGGAGAAAAAAGCTTTCTAACGGCATAGATTTTGTGAATTATATAGTGACTGTTGTAGAATTTTAAATGCTTCAAACTCGACAGTGTGTAAAAATAAAAAAGAATACACGTTTTTCCCGGATGAAGTAAAAACGTCAAAGTGAAACGTTATGAACACAAAAAGTTGTAATTGTTCAGTGTGATAAATTTTATACTATTTATTTTATAACTGATTTCTTTACATAAAACAAACAACCTTTTCCTGCTTTTCATAAAACTCTGATTTTTAACGAAATTAATAAACTATTTCAAAAGTTTGAACGAGTTACTTTTCTCTAGAAAAAAACGGAGGAAAAACAACTCAAAATTTTAATCACGTAAAAAATGAAACCGTTCCACAAATTTCAAATAAAAAATTCGAACTGAAATATTCTTTCTATCAAAAAACCTGAAGAACATTATTTGTAGATAATGTTCTGTAGTTTCCTATGATACCAAGTTCATGTCGATCCGTCAATATTTACGATTTTTACATCAAAATATGTACAACACACTGCCTGAAAATCCGGCTGGCGCTCTATGGCGCTTACGGGGGTTAAGGGGTTAAAACAGTTTTCCGAAATTACCAAAAAATTAAGAATATTTTTAGAATGTGAACTGCAATATCTTTTTTGTTTTATTACCCCGGGTTCGATCAATATAGTGCAGTTTTACGTTACACACCGTTGAATTGTTTGCATGATAATACATAAGTAAAAACACGGACGAGAAAAAGCTGCCAAGCTTTCCCGGGAGTGGAACTCGGACCGTAAGGAATGAGTGAGCACGTGCGGGTGGTAGGAAGTGTAGGCTTAAACAGTTACTTTCCCGTTAATTGCCTGTAAAAAGTACTCGCTCTAATACACAGTTCAATAGCGTGTGTATTTGTCTGTTCCCGTTAACCTGTCCGTATATAAACAAAACATTGCACTAAGTACCAACTTTAACATCATCATCATTATCTGTTTTTAATCTACCCGCATGCAAACAAAACATTGCACTAAGCACCAACTTTAACATCATCATCATTATCCGTTTTGAATTAAATACAATTTTTCATATTGTCTTCAACTCAAGCGAAATTATGCAGCCATTTTTCATTAACAGTATTTGATTCCATTTGTTTATTTTACATGTTTTGTGCACGTTTCGTCCTTTTAGCATGTGTTACAAAAACATCCTTTATGATGTCACAATCAAGCAGTCAAAAAGTACAGTCGAACCTGTCTGAAAGGCCACTTCGATACAAAGGCTACCTGCTGTTAAAGGCCAGTGAAATTTTATCCCGATTGCTCTTTATTCATGTTATATGAACCTGTATATAAGGACCACCTGTCCACAAATTCCACTTTTATTAGGCTCCTTGGCTGGCATTTATATCACAGTTTATTGTACAGTCAAACCTGCCTTAAAGGTCACCTCTATATAAGTGACACCTTCATTGAAAGGACAGTAAAATTTTATCCCGGTTGCACTTTATTCATGTTCTTTGAATATGCATATAAGAGCCTACTGTTTATAAAGACCACTTTTACTGGTTCCATTGTGTGTCCGTTGTAAAGGAGATTGACTGTTTTGTGAATGTAAATGAAACAACTAGCATGTATTTGCGTTAAAATAGCTTAAAACCGTTCCACCTGTACATGGACCGTAACGACGTAAGTCCAACGATGTGTGTAATAGTGATTTAAGGAATTTTCGAATACATTATTAAATGTTTTCACAACGAAACTGCAAGAAAACAGTTTTCCGAAATTACCAAAAAATTAAGAATATTTTTAGAATGTGAACTGCAATATCTTTTTTGTTTTATTACCCCGGGATCGATCAATATAGTGCAGTTTTACGTTACACACCGTTGAATTGTTTGCATGATAATACATAAGTAAAAACACGGACGAGAAAAAGCTGCCAAGCTTTCCCGGGAGTGGAAATCGGACCGTAAGGAATGAGTGAGCACGTGCGGGTGGTAGGAAGTGTAGGCTTAAACAGTTACTTTCCCGTTAATTGCCTGTAAAAAGTACTCGCTCTAATACACAGTTCAATAGCGTGTGTATTTGTCTGTCTGTTCCCGTTAACCTCTCCGTATATAAACAAAACATTGCACTAAGTACCAACTTTAACATCATCATCATTATCTGTTTTTTTAATCTGCCCGCATGCAAACAAAACATTGCACTAAGTACCAACTTTAACATTATCATCATTATCCGTTTTGAATTAAATACAATTTTTCATATTGTCTTCAACTCAAGCGAAATTATACAGCCATTTTTCATTAACAGTATTTGATTCCATTTGTTTATTTTACATGTTTTGTGCACGTTTCGTCCTTTTAGCATGTGTTACAAAAACATCCTTTATGATGTCACAATCAAGCAGTCAAAAAGTACAGTCGAACCTGTCTGAAAGGCCACCTCGATACAAGGGCTACCTGCTGTTAAAGGCCAGTGAAATTTTATCCCGATTGCTCTTTATTCATGTTATATGAACCTGTATATAAGGACCACCTGTCCACAAATTCCACTTTTATTGGGCTCCTTGGGTGGCCTTTATGCAACAGTTTATTGTACAGTCAAACCTGCCTTAAAGGTCACCTCTATATAAGTGACACCTCCATTGTAAGGACAGTAAAATTTTATCCCGGTTGCACTTTTTCATGTTCTTTGAATATGCATATAAGAGCCTACTGTTTATAAAGACCACTTTTACTGGTTCCCTTGTGTGTCCGTTGTATAGGAGATTGACTGTTTTGTGAATGTAAATGAAACAACTAGCATGTATTTGCGTTAAAATAGCTTAAACCGTTCCACCTGTACATGGACCGTAACGACGTAAGTCCAACGATGTTGTAATAGTGATTTAAGGAATTTTTGAATACATTATTAAATGTTTTCACAACGAAACTGCAAGAAAACAGTTTTCGGAAATTACCAAAAAATTAGGAATATTTTTAGAATGTGAACTGCAATATCTTTTTTGTTTTATTACCCCGGGTTCGATCAATATAGTGCAGTTTTACGTTACACACCGTTGAATTGTTTGCATGATAATACATAAGTAAAAACACGGACGAGAAAAAGCTGCCAAGCTTTCCCGAGAGTGGAACTGGGAGCGTAAGGAATGAGTGAGCACGTGCGGGTGGTAGGAAGTGTAGGCTTAAACAGTTACTTTCCCGTTAATTGCCTGTAAAGAGTACTCGCTCTAATACACAGTTCAATAGCGTGTGTATTTGTCTGTCTGTTCCCGTTAACCTGT
Source organism: Anadara kagoshimensis (assembly GCA_021292105.1). Lineage (NCBI taxonomy): Eukaryota > Metazoa > Mollusca > Bivalvia > Arcoida > Arcidae > Anadara > Anadara kagoshimensis. Next base: position 23,223,733 of record CM037858.1, read on the forward strand.
CCGTATATAAACAAAACATTGCACTAAGTACCAACTTTAACATCATCATCATTATCTGTTTTTTTTAATCTACTCGCATGCAAACAAAACATTGCACTAAGTACCAACTTTAACATCATCATTATCAGTTTTGAATTAAATACAATTTTTCATATTGTCTTCAACTCAAGCGAAATTATACAGCCATTTTTCATTAACAGTATTTGATTCCATTTGTTTATTTTACATGTTTTGTGCACGTTTCGTCCTTTTAGCATGTGTTACAAAAACATCCTTTATGATGTCACAATCAAGCAGTCAAAAAGTACAGTCGAACCTGTCTGAAAGGCCACCTCGATACAAGGGCTACCTGCTGTTAAAGGCCAGTGAAATTTATCCCGATTGCTCTTTATTCATGTTATATGAACCTGTATATAAGGACCACCTGTCCACAAATTCCACTTTTATTAGGCTCCTTGGCTGGCATTTATATCACATTTTATTGTACAGTCAAACCTGCCTTAAAGGTCACCTCTATATAAGTGACACCTCCATTGAAAGGACAGTAAAATTTTATCCCGGTTGCACTTTATTCATGTTCTTTGAATATCCATATAAGAGCCTACTGTTTATAAAGACCACTTTTACTGGTTCCCTTGTGTGTCCGTTGTAAAGGAGATTGACTGTTTTGTGAATGTAAATGAAACAACTAGCATGTATTTGCGTTAAAATAGCTTAAAACCGTTCCACCTGTACATGGACCGTAACGACGTAAGTCCAACGATGTGTGTAATAGTGATTTAAGGAATTTTCGAATACATTGTTAAATGTTTTCACAACGAAACTGCAAGAAAACAGTTTTCGGAAATTACCAAAAAATTAAGAATATTTTTAGAATGTGAACTGCAATATCTTTTTTGTTTTATTACCCCGGGATCGATCAATATAGTGCAGTTTTACGTTACACACCGTTGAATTGTTTGCATGATAATACATAAGTAAAAACACGGACGAGAAAAAGCTGCCAAGCTTTCCCGGGTGGAAATCGGACCGTAAGGAATGAGTGAGCACGTGCGGGTGGTAGGAAGTGTAGGCTTAAACAGTTACTTTCCCGTTAATTGCCTGTAAAAAGTACTCGCTCTAATACACAGTTCAATAGCGTGTGTATTTGTCTGTCTGTTCCGTTAACCTCTCCGTATATAAACAAAACATTGCACTAAGTACCAACTTTAACATCATCATCATTATCTGTTTTTTAATCTGCCCGCATGCAAACAAAACATTGCACTAAGTACCAACTTTAACATTATCATCATTATCCGTTTTGAATTAAATACAATTTTTCATATTGTCTTCAACTCAAGCGAAATTATACAGCCATTTTTCATTAACAGTATTTGATTCCATTTGTTTATTTTACATGTTTTGTGCACGTTTCGTCCTTTTAGCATGTGTTACAAAAACATCCTTTATGATGTCACAATCAAGCAGTCAAAAAGTACAGTCGAACCTGTCTGAAAGGCCACCTCGATACAAGGGCTACCTGCTGTTAAAGGCCAGTGAAATTTTATCCCGATTGCTCTTTATTCATGTTATATGAACCTGTATATAAGGACCACCTGTCCACAAATTCCACTTTTATTGGGCTCCTTGGGTGGCCTTTATGCAACAGTTTATTGTACAGTCAAACCTGCCTTAAAGGTCACCTCTATATAAGTGACACCTCCATTGTAAGGACAGTAAAATTTTATCCCGGTTGCACTTTTTTCATGTTCTTTGAATATGCATATAAGAGCCTACTGTTTATAAAGACCACTTTTACTGGTTCCCTTGTGTGTCCGTTGTATAGGAGATTGACTGTTTTGTGAATGTAAATGAAACAACTAGCATGTATTTGCGTTAAAATAGCTTAAAACCGTTCCACCTGTACATGGACCGTAACGACGTAAGTCCAACGATGTGTGTAATAGTGATTTAAGGAATTTTTGAATACATTATTAAATGTTTTCACAACGAAACTGCAAGAAAACAGTTTTCGGAAATTACCAAAAATTAGGAATATTTTAGAATGTGAACTGCAATATCTTTTTTGTTTTATTACCCCGGGTTCGATCAATATAGTGCAGTTTTACGTTACACACCGTTGAATTGTTTGCATGATAATACATAAGTAAAAACACGGACGAGAAAAAGCTGCCAAGCTTTCCCGAGAGTGGAACTGGGAGCGTAAGGAATGAGTGAGCACGTGCGGGTGGTAGGAAGTGTAGGCTTAAACAGTTACTTTCCCGTTAATTGCCTGTAAAGAGTACTCGCTCTAATACACAGTTCAATAGCGTGTGTATTTGTCTGTCTGTTCCCGTTAACCTGTCCGTATATAAACAAAACATTGCACTAAGTACCAACTTTAACATCATCATCATTATCTGTTTTTTTTAATCTACTCGCATGCAAACAAAACATTGCACTAAGTACCAACTTTAACATCATCATCATTATCAGTTTTGAATTAAATACAATTTTTCATATTGTCTTCAACTCAAGCGAAATTATACAGCCATTTTTCATTAACAGTATTTGATTCCATTTGTTTATTTTACATGTTTTGTGCACGTTTCGTCCTTTTAGCATGTGTTACAAAAACATCCTTTATGATGTCACAATCAAGCAGTCAAAAAGTACAGTCGAACCTGTCTGAAAGGCCACCTCGATACAAGGGCTACCTGCTGTTAAAGGCCAGTGAAATTTTATCCCGATTGCTCTTTATTCATGTTATATGAACCTGTATATAAGGACCACCTGTCCACAAATTCCACTTTATTAGGCTCCTTGGCTGGCATTTATATCACATTTTATTGTACAGTCAAACCTGCCTTAAAGGTCACCTCTATATAAGTGACACCTCCATTGAAAGGACAGTAAAATTTTATCCCGGTTGCACTTTATTCATGTTCTTTGAATATCCATATAAGAGCCTACTGTTTATAAAGACCACTTTACTGGTTCCCTTGTGTGTCCGTTGTAAAGGAGATTGACTGTTTTGTGAATGTAAATGAAACAACTAGCATGTATTTGCGTTAAAATAGCTTAAAACCGTTCCACCTGTACATGGACCGTAACGACGTAAGTCCAACGATGTGTTAATAGTGATTTAAGGAATTTTCGAATACATTGTTAAATGTTTTCACAACGAAACTGCAAGAAAACAGTTTTCGGAAATTACCAAAAAATTAAGAATATTTTTAGAATGTGAACTGCAATATCTTTTTTGTTTTATTACCCCGGGTTCGATCATATAGTGCAGTTTTACGTTACACACCGTTGAATTGTTTGCATGATAATACATAAGTAAAAACACGGACGAGAAAAAGCTGCCAAGCTTTCCCGGAGTGGAACTCGGACCGTAAGGAATGAGTGAGCACGTGCGGGTGGTAGGAAGTGTAGGCTTAAACAGTTACTTTCCGTTAATTGCCTGTAAAAAGTACTCGCTCTAATACACAGTTCAATAGCGTGTGCATTTGTCTGTCTGTTCCCGTTAACCTGTCCGTATATAAACAAAACATTGCACTAAGTACCAACTTTAACATCATCATCATTATCTGTTTTTTTAATCTGCCCGCATGCAAACAAAACATTGCACTAAGTACCAACTTTAACATCATCATCATTATCCGTTTTGAATTAAATACAATTTTTCATATTGTCTTCAACTCAAGCGAATTATACAGCCATTTTTCATTAACAGTATTTGATTCCATTTGTTTATTTTACATGTTTTGTGCACGTTTCGTCCTTTTAGCATGTGTTACAAAAATCCTTTATGATGTCACAATCAAGCAGTCAAAAAGTACAGTCGAACCTGTCTGAAAGGCCACCTCGATACAAGGGCTACCTGCTGTTAAAGGCCAGTGAAATTTTATCCCGATTGCTCTTTATTCATGTTATATGAACCTGTATATAAGGACCACCTGTCCACAAATTCCACTTTTATTGGGCTCCTTGGGTGGCCTTTATGCAACAGTTTATTGTACAGTCAAACCTGCCTTAAAGGTCACCTCTATATAAGTGACACCTCCATTGTAAGGACAGTAAAATTTTATCCGGTTGCACTTTTTTCATGTTCTTTGAATATGCATATAAGAGCCTACTGTTTATAAAGACCACTTTTACTGGTTCCCTTGTGTGTCCGTTGTATAGGAGATTGACTGTTTTGTGAATGTAAATGAAACAACTAGCATGTATTTGCGTTAAAATAGCTTAAAACCGTTCCACCTGTACCTGGACCGTAACGACGTAAGTCCAACGATGTGTGTAATAGTGATTTAAGGAATTTTTGAATACATTATTAAATGTTTTCACAACGAAACTGCAAGAAAACAGTTTTCGGAAATTACCAAAAAATTAGGAATATTTTTAGAATGTGAACTGCAATATCTTTTTTGTTTTATTACCCCGGGTTCGATCAATATAGTGCAGTTTTACGTTACACACCGTTGAATTGTTTGCATGATAATACATAAGTAAAAACACGGACGAGAAAAGCTGCCAAGCTTTCCCGAGAGTGGAACTGGGAGCGTAAGGAATGAGTGAGCACGTGCGGGTGGTAGGAAGTGTAGGCTTAAACAGTTACTTTCCCGTTAATTGCCTGTAAAGAGTACTCGCTCTAATACACAGTTCAATAGCGTGTGTATTTCTGTCTGTTCCCGTTAACCTGTCCGTATATAAACAAACATTGCACTAAGTACCAACTTTAACATCATCATCATTATCTGTTTTTTTTAATCTACTCGCATGCAAACAAAACATTGCACTAAGTACCAACTTTAACATCATCATCATTATCAGTTTTGAATTAAATACAATTTTTCATATTGTCTTCAACTCAAGCGAAATTATACAGCCATTTTTCATTAACAGTATTTGATTCCATTTGTTTATTTTACATGTTTTGTGCACGTTTCGTCCTTTTAGCATGTGTTACAAAAACATCCTTTATGATGTCACAATCAAGCAGTCAAAAGTACAGTCGAACCTGTCTGAAAGGCCACCTCGATACAAGGGCTACCTGCTGTTAAAGGCCAGTGAAATTTTATCCCGATTGCTCTTTATTCATGTTATATGAACCTGTATATAAGGACCACCTGTCCACAAATTCCACTTTTATTAGGCTCCTTGGCTGGCATTTATATCACATTTTATTGTACAGTCAAACCTGCCTTAAAGGTCACCTCTATATAAGTGACACCTCCATTGAAAGGACAGTAAAATTTTATCCCGGTTGCACTTTATTCATGTTCTTTGAATATCCATATAAGAGCCTACTGTTTATAAAGACCACTTTTACTGGTTCCCTTGTGTGTCCGTTGTAAAGGAGATTGACTGTTTTGTGAATGTAAATGAAACAACTAGCATGTATTTGCGTTAAAATAGCTTAAAACCGTTCCACCTGTACATGGACCGTAACGACGTAAGTCCAACGATGTGTGTAATAGTGATTTAAGGAATTTTCGAATACATTGTTAAATGTTTTCACAACGAAACTGCAAGAAAACAGTTTTCGGAAATTACCAAAAAATTAAGAAATATTTTTAGAATGTGAACTGCAATATCTTTTTTGTTTTATTACCCGGGTTCGATCAATATAGTGCAGTTTTACGTTACACACCGTTGAATTGTTTGCATGATAATAATAAGTAAAACACGGACGAGAAAAGCTGCCAAGCTTTCCCGGGAGTGGAACTCGGACCGTAAGGAATGAGTGAGCACGTGCGGGTGGTGGAAGTGTAGGCTTAAACAGTTACTTTCCCGTTAATTGCCTGTAAAAAGTACTCGCTCTAATACACAGTTCAATAGCGTGTGCATTTGTCTGTCTGTTCCCGTTAACCTGTCCGTATATAAACAAACATTGCACTAAGTACCAACTTTAACATCATCATCATTATCTGTTTTTTAATCTGCCCGCATGCAACACAAAACATTGCACTAAGTACCAACTTTAACATCATCATCATTATCCGTTTTGAATTAAATACAATTTTTCATATTGTCTTCAACTCAAGCGAAATTATACAGCCATTTTTCATTAACAGTATTTGATTCCATTTGTTTATTTTACATGTTTTGTGCACGTTTCGTCCTTTTAGCATGTGTTACAAAACATCCTTTATGATGTCACAATCAAGCAGTCAAAAGTACAGTCGAACCTGTCTGAAAGGCCACCTCGATACAAGGCTACCTGCTGTTAAAGGCCAGTGAAATTTTATCCCGATTGCTCTTTATTCATGTTATATGAACCTGTATATAAGGACCACCTGTCCCAAATTCCACTTTTATTGGGCTCCTTGGTGGCCTTATGCAACAGTTTATTGTACAGTCAAACCTGCCTTAAAGGTCACCTCTATATAAGTGACACCTCCATTGTAAGGACAGTAAAATTTTATCCCGGTTGCACTTTTTTCATGTTCTTTGAATATGCATATAAGAGCCTACTGTTTTAAAGACCACTTTACTGGTTCCCTTGTGTGTCCGTTGTATAGGAGATTGACTGTTTTGTGAATGTAAATGAAACAACTAGCATGTATTTGCGTAAAATAGCTTAAAACCGTTCCACCTGTACCTGGACCGTAACGACGTAAGTCCAACGATGTGTGTAATAGTGATTTAAGGAATTTTTGAATACATTATTAAATGTTTTCACAACGAAACTGCAAGAAAACAGTTTTCGGAAATTACCAAAAAATTAGGAATATTTTTAGAATGTGAACTGCAATATCTTTTTGTTTTTATTACCCGGGTTCGATCAATATAGTGCAGTTTTACGTTACACACCGTTGAATTGTTTGCATGATAATACATAAGTAAAAACACGGACGAGAAAAAGCTGCCAAGCTTTCCCGAGAGTGGAACTGGGAGCGTAAGGAATGAGTGAGCACGTGCGGGTGGTACGAAGTGTAGGCTTAAACAGTTACTTTCCGTTAATTGCCTGTAAAGAGTACTCGCTCTAATACACAGTTCAATAGCGTGTGTATTTGTCTGTCTGTTCTCCGTTACCTGTCCGTATATAAACAAAACATTGCACTAAGTACCAACTTAACATCATCATCATTATCTGTTTTTTTTAATCTACCGCATGCAAACAAAATATTGCACTAAGTACCAACTTTACATCATCATCATTATCAGTTTTGAATTAAATACAATTTTTTCATATTGTCTTCAACTCAAGCGAAATTATACAGCCATTTTTCATTAACAGTATTTGATTCCTTTGTTTATTTTACATGTTTTGTGCACGTTTCGTCCTTTTAGCATGTGTTACAAAAACATCCTTTATGATGTCACAATCAAGCAGTCAAAAAGTACAGTCGAACCTGTCTGAAGGCCACCTCGATACAAAGCTACCTGCTGTAAAGGCCAGTGAAATTTTATCCCGATTGCTCTTTATTCGTGTTATATAAACCTGTATATAAGGACCACCTGTCCACAAATTCCACTTTTATTGGGCTCCTTGGCTGGCATTTATATCACAGTTTATTGTACAGTCGAACCTGCCTTAAAGGTCACCTCTATATAAGTGACACCTCCATTGAAAGGACAGTAAAATTTTATCCCGGTTGCACTTTATTCATGTTCTTTGATATGCATATAAGAGCCTATGTTATAAAGACCACTTTACTGGTTCCCTTGTGTGTCCGTTTAAAGGAGATTGACTGTTTTTGTGAATGTAAATGAAACAACTAGTATGTAACTGCGTTAAAATAGCTTAAAACCGTTCCACCTGTACATGGACCGTAACGACGTAAGTCCAACGATGTGTGTAATAGTGATTTAAGGAATTTTTGAATACATTGTTAAATGTTTTCACAACAAAACTGCAAGAAAACAGTTTTCGGAAATTACCAAAAAATTAAGAATATTTTTAGAATGTGAACTGCAATATCTTTTTTGTTTTATTACGCCGGGTTCGATCAATATAGTGCAGTTTTACGTTACACACCGTTGAATTGTTTGCATGATAATACATAAGTAAAACACGGACGAGAAAAAGCTGCCAAGCTTTCCCGGGAGTGGAACTCGGACCGTAAGGAATGAGTGAGCACGTGCGGGTGGTAGGACGTGTAGGCTTAAACAGTTACTTTCCCGTTAATTGCCTGTAAAGAGTACTCGCTCTAATACACAGTTCAATAGCGTGTGTTTTGTTTATTTTACATGTTTTGTGCACGTTTCGTCCTTTTAGCATGTGTTACAAAAAATCCTTTATGATGTCACAATCAAGCAGTCAAAGTACAGTCGAACCTGTCTGAAAGGCCACCTCGATACAAGGGCTACCTGCTGTTAAAGGCCAGTGAAATTTTATCCGATTGCTCTTTATTCATGTTATATGAACCTGTATATAAGGACCACCTGTCCACAAATTCCACTTTTATTAGGCTCCCTTGGCTGGCATTTATATCACAGTTTATTGTACAGTCAAACCTGCCTTAAAGGTCACCTCTATATAAGTGACACCTCCATGAAAGGACAGTAAAATTTTATCCCGGTTGCACTTTATTCATGTTCTTTGAATATGCATATAAGAGCCTACGTTATAAAGACCACTTTTACTGGTTCCCTTGTGTGTCCGTTGTAAAGGAGATTGACTGTTTTGTGAATGTAAATGAAACAACTAGCATGTATTTGCGTTAAAATAGCTTAAAACCGTTCCACCTGTACATGGACCGTAACGACGTAAGTCCAACGATGTGTGTAATAGTGATTTAAGGAATTTCGAATACATTATTAAATGTTTTCACAACGAAACTGCAAGAAAACAGTTTTCCGAAATTACCAAAAAATTAAGAATATTTTAGAATGTGAACTGCAATATCTTTTTTGTTTTATTACCCCGGGTTCGATCAATATAGTGCAGTTTTACGTTACACACCGTTGAATTGTTTGCATGATAATACATAAGTAAAACACGGACGAGAAAAAGCTGCCAAGCTTTCCCGGGTGGAACTCGGACCGTAAGGAATGAGTGAGCACGTGTGGGAGGTAGGAAGTGTAGGCTTAAACAGTTACTTTCCCGTTAATTGCCTGTAAGAGTACTCGCTCTAATACACAGTCAATAGCGTGTGTATTTGTCTGTCTGTTCCCGTTAACCTGTCCGTATATAAACAAAACATTGCACTAAGTACCAACTTTAACATCATCATCATTATCTGTTTTTTTTAATCTACCAGCATGCAAACAAACATTGCACTAAGTACCAACTTTAACATCATCATCATTATCAGTTTGGAATTAAATACAATTTTTCATATTGTCTTCAACTCAAGCGAAATTATACAGCCATTTTCATTAACAGTATTGATTCCATTTGTTTATTTTACATGTTTTGCACGTTTCGTCCTTTTAGCATGTGTTACAAAAAATCCTTTATGATGTCACAATCAAGCAGTCAAAAAGTACAGTCGACCCTGTCTGAAAGGCCACCTCGATACAAGGGCTACATGCTGTTAAAGGCCAGTGAAATTTTATCCCGATTGCTCTTTATTCATGTTATATAAACCTGTATATAAGGACCACCTGTCCACAAATTCCACTTCTATTGGGCTCTTGGCTGGCCTTTATATAACAGTTTAATGTACAGTCAACCTCCTTAAAGGTCACCTCTATATAAGTGACACCTCCATGAAAGGACAGTAAAATTTATCCCGGTTGCACTTTATTCGTGTTCTTTGAATATGCAGATAAGAGCCTACTGTTTATAAAGACCACTTTTACTGGTTCCCTGTGTGTCCGTTGTAGACGAGATTGCTGTTTTGTGAATGTAAATGAAACAACAACTAGTATGTATTTGCGTTAAAAAAAAGCTTAAAACCGTTCCACCTGTACATGGACCGTAACGACGTAAGTCCAACGATGTGTGTAATAGTGATTTAAGGAATTTTTGATACATTATTAAATGTTTTCACAACAAACTGCAAGAAAACAGTTTTCCGAAATTACCAAAAATTAAGAATATTTTAATGTATTCTGCAATATCTTTTTTGTTTTATTACGCCGGGTTCGATCAATATAGTGCAGTTTTACGTTACACACCGTTGAATTGTTTGCATGATAATACATAAGTAAAAACACGGACGAGAAAAAGCTGCCAAGCTTTCCCGGGAGTGGAACTCGGACCGTAAGGAATGAGTGAGCACGTGCGGGTGATAGGAAGTGTAGGCTTAAACAGTTACTATCCCGTTAATTGCCTGTAAAGAGTAATCGCTCTAACACACAGTTCAATAGCGTGTGTATTTGTCTGTCTGTTCCCGTTAACCTGTCCGTATATAAACAAAACATTGCACTAAGTACCAACTTTAACATCATCATCATTATCCGTTTTGAATTAAATACAATTTTTCATATTGTCTTCAACTCAAGCGAAATTATACAGCCAGTTTTCATTAACAGTATTTGATTCTATTTTTTTATCTTACATGTTTTGTGCACGTTTCGTCCTTTTAGCATGTGTTACAAAAACATCCTTTATGATGTCACAATCAAGCAGTCAAAAAGTACAGTCGAACCTGTCTGAAAGGCCACCTCGATACAAGGGCTACCTGCTGTTAAAGGCCAGTGAAATTTTATCCTGATTGCTCTTTATTCATGTTATATGAACCTGTATATAAGGACCACCTGTCCACAAATTCCACTTCTATTGGGCTCCTTGGCTGGCCTTTATGTTACAGTTTAATGTACAGTCAAACCTGCCTTAAAGGTCACCTCTATATAAGTGACACCTCCATTGAAAGGACAGTAAAAAATTATCCCGGTTGCACTTTATTCATGTTCTTTGAATATGCATATAAGAGCCTACTGTTTATAAAGACCACTTTTACTGGTTCCCTTGTGTGTCCGTTGTAGACGAGATTGACTGTTTTGTGAATGTAATCAAAAACAAACACACTTATCCGCCTCCGAATCACAATCCAGAAGCAAAGTAAAAACTTTGGAACTGACAAGTCAGGTTAGACACGTGAACTTCCACCAGGGAAGTGAGGCCGGGTGCTCCGGAAAGGGTAAGCACCTCCTGTTTAGCTAGCTACACCCGTCACGTGTGACACAACAACCAGTATGTCTTTGCGTTAAAATAGCTTTAAACCGTTCCACCTGTACATGGACCGTAACGACGTAAGTCCAACGATGTGTGTAATAGTGATTTAAGGAATTTTTTAATACATTATTAAATGTTTTCACAACAAAACTGCAAGAAAACAGTTTTCTGACATTACCAAAAAATTAAGCATATTTTTAGAATGTGTACTGCAATATCTTTTTTGTTTTATTACGCCGGGTTCAATCAATATAGTGCAGTTTTATGTGAGCGTTAAGGATCTTCTAAGCTTCTGCTTGTTACACTTGTGAACGTTAAGGATCTTGTTTTGCTCACTTGGTTACCTAAAATATAGTACGTGAAAATATAAATGAAGAGTTGCTTTCTTTTTGATGTTGTTCTTTATGGTCTGATCTGGAAGTGCGCATAAAACTATGCACATTTATTTTGCATACGCAGATGCATTTCATATTGAAATATATATATAATACTAAAGTAAAGGCATTGAATCTTTATATGACCAGTGATGCACGATATAAATAATAAGTAAACAGTACTTTTAATAAATTTATTTTTAAAAACAACTGTAATACACACTTGTCACTAGATAGTGACCGATTGGTTACTTTAAACTGTAATCTAAAGTCGTGTGTATTACAATTGAATATCTAAAATAATGTATTGCAATATATAAATATATTGCAACATGATGTGCATGAATGGTCATATAAATAAGAACAAAACAATACATGTACATAACCCTATTACAGTGAATCTGCAATACACATTCAAAGAACAAAACCTGCAATACACATTAATCGCAATACACATTCCCTGGCTTACAATTCACACTCATTGTAGCCATACTTTCTATAATATATTGTCAGTTCTTAAATTTAATAATAATAATAATAATAATTATATAACTCTGATAGAGACTTCCAGTTTTCTATTAAAATAAAAATAATTAGTTTTCTTGATTTTCAAAATAACACATTTTACTCTTCATTATAAATTCACTATGGGGAATGAGAATAATCAACAGATTATCCTACAGATGAATTAGCTCAAATGTTTATTAAAGTTATTTATCGAAATATGGGGAATAAAATGAAAACATAAAATAGTAAACAATGACCTCAAATTATGTAGGCTTTAACTGCACATACGCAGTATGCAAATTAGGACGGACGGGGGGGGTTACTTCCGCCCTAAACAGATTAAGGATTAATAATCACTTTTAAAATAAGTAAAACTTAGAAGACCATGAATGACCGTAAATATTACAGGAATTAAGTTATAAAATAAAACTAAACAGGCGAAGAAATGGTATGCTAGAGTTAGCGTGTGTCTGCTGGTCACTTCCAGATCAGACCAATAAAGAACAACATCAAAAAGAAAGCAACTCTTCATTTATATTTTCACGTACTATATTTTAGGTGAGTACAACAGTTATATTAAATTTTCAATATTATATTGCTTAAACAGTCAGTCAGTAAAATTCTAATTTTTGTATTTAGTTACATTCTGATGATTTTAAGATCAGATTTATATTGTGTAAGACACATTTTTGAAACAAACAGTTTTTGAATTTTATTTCTATAATTTACATGTATTGTTAAGATCTATTGTCCGAGACAAAGGTTTATTTGTAATTGTGTATTAAGCATTTATTGTTATTTTTGGAATAGAAACTTTGTCACATGAAGACGAGAAAAAGCTGCCAAGCTTTCCCAGGAGTGTAACTTGGACCGTAAGGAATGAGTGAGCACGCGCGGGTGGTAGGAAGTGTAGGCTTAAACAGTTAATTTCCCGTTAATTGCCTGTAAAGAGTACTTGCTCTAATACACAGTTCAATAGCGTGTGTACTTGTCTGTCTGTTCCCGTTAACCTGTCCTATATAAACAAAACATTGCACTAAGTACCAACTTTAACATCATCATCATTATCTGGTTTTTTTTAATCTACCCGCATGCAAACAAACATTGTACTAAGTACCAACTTTAACATCATCATCATTATCTGTTTTTTTAATCTACCCGCATGCAAACAAACATTGTACTAAGTACCAACTTTAACATCATCATCATTATCTGGTTTTTTTTAATCTACCCGCATGCAAACAAACATTGTACTAAGTACCAACTGTAACATCATCATCATTATCCGTTTTGAATTAAATACAATTTTTCATATTGTCTTCAACTCAAGCGAAATTATACAGCCATTTTTCATTAACAGTATTTGATTCTATTTGTTTATTTTACACGCTTCGTCCTTTTAGCATGTGTTACAAAAACATCCTTTATGATGTCACAATCAAGCAGTCAAAAAGTACAGTCGAACTTGTCTGAAAGGCCACCTCGATACCAGGGCCACCTGCTGTTAAAAGCCCGTAAAAATTTAACCCGTTTGCTCTTTATTCATGTTATATGAACCTGTATATAAGGACCACCTGTCCACAAATTCCACTTTTATTGGGCTCCTTTAGTGGCCTCTATAGAACAGTTTATTGTAGTCAAACCTGCCTTTAAGGTCACCTCTATATAAGTGACACCTCCATTGAAAGGACAGTAAAAAATTATCCCGGTTGCACTTTATTCATGTTCTTTGAATATGCATATAACAGCCTACTGTTTATAAAGACCACTTTTACTGGTTCCCTTGTGTGTCCGTTGTAGACGAGATTGACTGTTTTGTGAATGTAAATGACACAACAACCAGTATGTCTTTGCGTTAAAATAGCTTTAAACCGTTCCACCTGTACATGGACCGTAACGACGTAAGTCCAACGATGTGTGTAATAGTGATTTAAGGAATTTTTGAATACATTATTAAATGTTTTCACAACAAAACTGCAAGAAAACAGTTTTCTGACATTACCAAAAAATTAAGCATATTTTTAGAATGTGTACTGCAATATCTTTTTTGTTTTATTACGCCGGGTTCAATCAATATAGTGCAGTTTTACGTTACACACCGTTGAATTGTGTGCATAATAATACATAAGTAAAAACACGGACGAGAAAAAGCTGCCAAGCTTTCCCAGGAGTGTAACTTGGACCGTAAGGAATGAGTGAGCACGCGCGGGTGGTAGGAAGTGTAGGCTTAAACAGTTACTTTCCCGTTAATTGCCTGTAAAGAGTACTTGCTCTAATACACAGTTCAATAGCGTGTGTACTTGTCTGTCTGTTCCCGTTAACCTGTCCTATATAAACAAAACATTGCACTAAGTACCAACTTTAACATCATCATCATTATCTGGTTTTTTTTAATCTACCCGCATGCAAACAAACATTGTACTAAGTACCAACTGTAACATCATCATCATTATCCGTTTTGAATTAAATACAATTTTTCATATTGTCTTCAACTTAAGCGAAATTATACAGCCATTTTTCATTAACAGTATTTGATTCTATTTGTTTATTTTACACGTTTCGTCCTTTTAGCATGTGTTACAAAAACATCCTTTATGATGTCACAATCAAGCAGTCAAAAAGTACAGTCGAACCTGTCTGAAAGGCCACCTCGATACCAGGGCTACCTGCTGTTAAAGGCCCGTGAAAATTTATCCCGTTTGCTCTTTATTCATGTTATATGAACCTGTAATTAAGGACCACCTGTCCACAAATTCCACTTTTATTGGGCTCCTTGGCTGGCCTCTATAGAACAGTTTATTGTAGTCAAACCTGCCTTAAAGGTCACCTCTATATAAGTGACACCTCCATTGAAAGGACAGTAAAAAATTATCCCGGTTGCACTTTATTCATGTTCTTTGAATATGCATATAAGAGCCTACTGTTTATAAAGACCACTTTTACTGGTTCCCTTGTGTGTCCGTTTTAGACGAGATTGACTGTTTTGTGAATGTAAATGACACAACTTTGCGTTAAAATAGCTTTAAACCGTTCCACCTGTACATGGACCGTAACGACGTAAGTCCAACGATGTGTGTAATAGTGATTTAAGGAATTTTTGAATACATTATTAAATGTTTTCACAACAAAACTGCAAGAAAACAGTTTTCCGACATTACCAAAAAATTAAGCATATTTTTAGAATGTGTACTGCAATATCTTTTTAGCTCACCGGAGCCAAAGGCTCAGATTAGCTATTGCAATCTATCACCGTCCGTCGTCCGTCGTGCGTCGTGTGTAAACTTTACATTTTAATCTTCTCCTCCAAAACTACTGGGCCATATTTGATGAAACTTGGTGATTATCATGCCTATGTAACAGCCTTTCAAAATTGTGTTCGGAGTTTGGCCACGCCCAACAAGATGGCCGCTGTTACTAAAAATAGCAAAAAGACAAAAAAATCTTCTTCTCTGAAACCAAAAGATGCAGGCAAATTTTGATCGGATATTTGGATTCAGCATACCTGGGAACATTAAAATTGTGTTTTTCATGAAAATTAGACGAAAAATGGGTTACGCGTTTTTTTGCGTAAAATTACGTAATTTTAAAAATGAGACATTTATTGTTATAACTTCATAATGGCTGAAGATAATTGTATGGAGTTTTCACTGTTGATCTTGTCTTGCAATTTTCTTCCAATTGATGTCAAGGTCGAAGGTCAAGGTCATGTCCCAGTTTTTGACTTTTGATAAAAAATGCTATTTTTTTAACATTTCTTGTGATAATGGCGTAGGATTTTCAGTTATTTGTAGGTATTGACATGACGATCATTTTGATACATAGATCAGGGTTATGGGTTCAAAGGTCAAGGTCACAGATGTCCAAGAATACCAAAATAGTTAATTATCTGCAAAACTATGAATTTTTTGTATAGGCATGTATATCAGAATATTGTAGGTAATGGCACAATGTTCATTTTGATATATGAATAAAGGTCATGGGTTCAAAGGCCAAGGTCACAGATGTAAACAAGTACTGAAATGGTTAATTATCTCAAAAACTATAAACTTTTTGTATAGGCATGTATATTAGAATATTGTAGGTATTGGCCTAACGATCATTTTGATATATGAATGAAGGTCATAGGTTCAAAGGTCAAGGTCATAGATGCAAATGAATACTTAAATGGTTAATTATCTCAAAAACTATTAACTTTTTGTATAGGCATGTATATTGAAATATTGTAGGCATTTGCACAAGATCATTTTCAGATATGAATGAAGTTCATAGGTTCAAAGGTCAAGGTCATAGATGAAAACTACTACTTTAATGGTTAATTATCTCAGACACTATAAACTTTTTGTATAGACATGTATTTTAGAATATTGTAGGTATTGGCCTATCGATCATTTTGATATATGAATGAAGGTCATAGGTTCAAAGGTCAAGGTCATAGATGCAAATGAATACATAAATGGTTAATTATCTCAAAAACTATTAACTTTTTGTATATTGGAATATTATAGGTATTGGCCTAACGATCATTTTGATATATGAATGAAGGTCATAGGTTTAAAGGTCAAGGTCATAGCTGCGAACAAATATTTAAATGGTTAATTATCTCAAAAACTATAAACTTTTTGTATAGGCATGTATATTAGAATATTGTAGGCATTTGCACAAGATCATTTTGAGATATGAATGAAGTTCATAGGTTCAAAGGTCAAGGTCATAGATGCAAACTACTACTTTAATGGTTAATTATCTCAGAAACTATAAACTTTTTGTATAGACATGTATTTTAGAATATTGTAGGTATTGGCCTATCGATCATTTTGATATATGAATGAAGGTCATAGGTTCAAAGGTCAAGGTCATAGATGCAAATCAATACTTAAATGGTTAATTATCTCAAAAACTATAATCTCTTTGTATAGGCATGTATATTGGAATATTGTAGGTATCGGCCTAATGCACATTTTAATATACAGATGTTTTAGCTGTTTATATTATATATTGTAGCTAGACTATGTTATATATAACATCCTTATATAATAATTATTATAATTAATTTGCAAAACTACTTGCATATTTTTGGCCCTTACTGCTGAAAATTTTGATATTCTCTTTTATTAATGTCATTGACCATTGAACCGCTGCATAAGATATCTACTCTTCCTCAGGTGAGCGTTAAGGCCCATGGGCCTCTTGTTTGTTTTATTACGCCGGGTTCAATCAATATAGTGCAGTTTTACGTTACACACCGTTGAATTGTGTGCATAATAATACATAAGTAAAAACACGGACGAGAAAAAGCTGCCAAGCTTTCCCAGGAGTGTAACTTGGACCGTAAGGAATGAGTGAGCACGCGCGGGTGGTAGGAACAGTTAATTTCCCGTTAATTGCCTGTAAAGAGTACTTGCTCTAATACACAGTTCAATAGCGTGTGTATTTGTCTGTCTGTTCCCGTTAACCTGTCCGTATATAAACAAAACATTGCACTAAGTACCAACTTTAACATCATCATCATTATCTGTTTTTTTAATCTACCCGCATGCAAACAAACATTGTACTAAGTACCAACTTTAACATCATCATCATTATCTGGTTTTTTTTAATCTACCCGCATGCAAACAAACATTGTACTAAGTACCAACTGTAACATCATCATCATTATCCGTTTTGAATTAAATACAATTTTTCATATTGTCTTCAACTTAAGCGAAATTATACAGCCATTTTTCATTAACAGTATTTGATTCTATTTGTTTATTTTACACGTTTCGTCCTTTTAGCATGTGTTACAAAAACATCCTTTATGATGTCACAATCAAGCAGTCAAAAAGTACAGTCGAACCTGTCTAAAAGGCCGCTTCGATACCAGGGCTACCTGCTGTTAAAGGCCCGTGAAAATTTATCCCGTTTGCTCTTTATTCATGTTATATGAACCTGTATATAAGGACCACCTGTCCACAAATTCCACTTTTATCGGCTCCTTGGGTGGCCTCTATAGAACAGTTTATTGTAGTCAAACCTGCCTTAAAGGTCACCTCTATATAAGTGACACCTCCATTGAAAGGACAGTAAAAAATTATCCCGGTTGCACTTTATTCATGTTCTTTGAATATGCATATAAGAGCCTACTGTTTATAGAGACCACTTTTACTGGTTCCCTTGTGTGTCCGTTGTAGACGAAATTCACTGTTTTGTGAATGTAAATGACACAACAACCAGTATGTCTTTGCGTTAAAATAGCTTTAAACCGTTCCACCTGTACATGGACCGTAACGACGTAAGTCCAACGATGTGTGTAATAGTGATTTAAGGAATTTTTTAATACATTATTAAATGTTTTCACAACAAAACTGCAAGAAAACAGTTTTCCGACATTACCAAAAAATTAAGCATATTTTTAGAATGTGTACTGCAATATCTTTTTTGTTTTATTACGCCGGGTTCAATCAATATAGTGCAGTTTTACGTTACACACCGTTGAATTGTGTGCATAATAATACATAAGTAAAAACACGGACGAGAAAAAGCTGCCAAGCTTTCCGAGGAGCGTAACTTGGACCGTAAGGAATGAGTGAGCACGCGCGGGTGGTAGGAAGTGTACGCTTAAACAGTTATTTTCCCGTTAATTGCCTGCAAGGAGTACTTGCTCTAATACACAGTTCAATAGCGTGTGTATTTGTCTGTCTGTTCCCGTTAACCTGTCCGTATACAAACAAAACATTGCACTAAGTACCAACTTTAACATCATCATCATTATCCGTTTTGAAGTAAATACAATTTTTCATATTGTCTTCAACTCAAGCGAAATTATACAGTCATTTTTCATTAACAATTTGTGATTCTATTTGTTTATTCACATGTTTTGTCTATTTGTTTATTCACATGTTTTGTGCACGTTTCGTCCTTTTAGCATGTGTTAGAAAAACATCTTTTATGATGTCACAATCAAGCAGTCAAAAAGTACAGTCGAACCTGTCTGAAAGGCCACTTCGATACAAGGGCTACCTGCTGTTAAAGGCCAGTGAAATTTTATCCCGTTTGCTCTTTATTCATGTTATATGAACCTGTATATAAGGACCACCTGTCCACAAATTCCACTTTTATTGGGCTCCTTGGTTGGCCTTTATATTACTGTTTATTGTA
This sequence comes from Anadara kagoshimensis, assembly GCA_021292105.1. Classification (NCBI taxonomy): domain Eukaryota; kingdom Metazoa; phylum Mollusca; class Bivalvia; order Arcoida; family Arcidae; genus Anadara; species Anadara kagoshimensis. The sequence goes on from CM037858.1 coordinate 23,242,810, forward strand.
CAGTCAAACCTGCCTTAAAGGTCACCTCTATATAAGTGACACTTCCATCGAAAGAACAGTAAAATTTTATCCCGGTTGCACTTTATTCATGTTGTTTGAATATGCATATAAGAGCCTACTGTTTATAAAGACCACTTTTACTGGTTCCCTTTTGTGTCCGTTGTAGACGAGATTGACTGTTTTGTGAATGTAAATGAAACAACAACTAGTATGTATTTGCATTAAAATAGCTTAAAACCGTTCCACCTGTACATGGACCGTAACGACGTAAGTCCAACGATGTGTGTAATAGTGATTTAAGGAATTTTTTAATACAGTATTAAATATTTTCACAACATAACTGCAAGAAAACAGTTTTCCGAAATTACCAAAAAATTAAGAATATTTTTAGAATGTGTACTGCAATATCTTTTTTGTTTTATTACGCCGGGTTCGATCAATAAAGTGCAGTTTTACGTTACACACCGTTGAATTGTTTGCATGATAATACATAAGTAAAAACACGGACGAGAAAAAGCTGCCAAGCTTTCCCGGGAGTGGAACTCGGACCGTAACGAATGAGTGAGCACGCGCGGGTGGTAGGAAGTGTACGCTTAAACAGTTAATTTCCCGTTAATTGCCTATAAAGAGTACTCGCTCTAATACACAGTTCAATAGCGTGTGTATTTGTCTGTCTGTTCCCGTTAACCTGTCCGTATATAAACAAAACATTGCACTAAAATACGAACTTTAACATCATCATCATTATCTGTTTTTTTAATCTGCTTGCATGCAAACAAACATTGCACCAAGTACCAATTTTAACACCATCGTTATCCGTTTTGAATTAAATACAATTTTACATATTGTCTACAACTTATGCGAAATTATACAGCCATTAACAGTATTTCATTCTATTTGTTTTATTTTACATGTTTTGCCTTCTAAAAATGCGTGTACCAGGTGTGATATTTATATACTAAAACCACTAATAATCGGCAATGCAGTAAGTCATAAAAAGTGCACGAATACACAATACTGTTCTATTTGAATTAAGGTGAATATTGTTTGGTTTGAACAATGCTGAACTATATACAGCTGAATATGCCTCGACAATTATCGAGTAATATAGAAACTTGGCTTTTGTAATCTTATATTGGATCGTTGGTAGCCTTAGAATATGAATTATCACGCCTGGTACACGCAGTTTTAGAAGGAAAATAATTCGTAGAAAACCTCAGCCGTCAAGTTTTCAAAAACCTCGGATTTCTTTCACAAACTCTGGCCCCTATGCCCTGTTCTATAACGTTGAATATAATATCTTTTCATTTTGTTAAATTAATTTGTTATACAAGGTGAAAACTATTTTCCCCCAAACGTGTATTTTTGCACAATTTCCATTAAAAATGCAACACATATTTTAAGAATTCACAAATTATCAATACCTTGTTTATTTTTATTTATTCACACATGTGTCGGTAATTTCATAATTGTACCCCTCTTTCACGATATTTAACCAAATGGTTTTCACTTGAATTTTCCTACTTAGATGACTCTTAAACACCTCCCATTCACATGCACCTCGTGCACTATCAAATTTCTTAAATTGCAATAAAACGCGCAACACTATGCAATAATTAGAATAAATCATAATTAAAATACATAAAAATACAAAAATATAAAAAATATGAAAACTAATACTCACAGAAAGCGTTACATATCTTCACACTACAGCATTTTTACATAGCCACACCCGTCTTCATCCTATTACGACATAATACTGATACATGAATACACTTATACAACCTTTATATACACGTATACCCGATATCATGACACCCGTGCTTAATAGCGATTAGCACTCACGCACGACTACGCATTTTTATATATACATATACCCGTATTACTTTGGTGAATGTGACATGTTCAACTAAATTAGTCTGTTTTCAAAGTTTATTTTTTACTTATGGGATTGTGACTTGGCAAACAACGTAGCTTGTTAATACAGTCAATCCTGTCTATACAGACCACCATCAAGGAAACCGGTAAAAGTTGTCTTTATAGGCAGGTGACCTTTATTTACAGTTTTAAATAATATGAATAAAGAACAATTGGGATACAATTCTACTGGCCTTTATAAGCAGGTGGTCCCTATATAGAGGTGATTTTTAACACGGGTTAGACTGTATTTTATATAAATGATTCTAAAACATTTATCAATAGCTGGTGAACGGCATTCTTCGCATTAATTTTGGTGACAGATCTTCATAAAAGACTTGACAACAAGGATGTTCCCAATACAATACAATACAATAAAATACAATATCATACAATTCAATATTATTGTTTGCTTTTATACTTAGAGACCGTCCTTAAATAAAATTGCTACATTATCGTTTGTTTTCTAGTAAAATAACCACAATATTTGTGTTTAAAATAAAGAAAAAAGTAAAAATAAAACTAAAAATATTTTTAGATGCGCTTTTTTCAAAACAAAATATGAATGTTAGGCTTCAAAACAAAAGGTATAAAAGTTACTTATGAAAATGACTGTCTCTAAACATTAAAGATGAACAGTAATATTCTCGGCACTACGGTAGTTCAGTCTGTAGCTGTGTTTGCTTTGTACGTGGGGGGACGTGGGTTCGAACCACGGTTGGACCTGACTAAGACTTGAATTTAGGTAGTAACTGTTCTTTCACTAAGCACGCGGGATTTAGAAATGAAAATCACGAGGACCTCCGAAAAGGACCTTAAAAACCGATGTCCCATGTCACGGCAGGGGTGGCAAAAAAATAATCCTCCCTGCAAATTCCCCTGAGTACACTGCAAAGGTAAAAAAATTTACCATTCTAGCATACTGCTTGGACTTTAATCCTAAAATGAATAGTCACTGTTCTTTTACCAAACATTTAACATTTATCAATTTGGTTAACAGTTCGCTTTGTAGATGGGTCAAACTCGATCCTTTAAATTCGATAGCCACATATGAGGCAAGCACTCTACTAATTGAGCTACCGTAGTGATAAGTGGGGTTATAGAGTGTTATCAAGATTCTTTAACTTTTATGGAGTCAGCTAGTTCATAGATGGTGGAGGAAACTGGAGTGTCATTAGAAAACCGCCGATCTTTGGCAAACGAACTGACAAACTTTCTCACACTAGGATATGATCCGAATGGTATTCGGACCTAGGCGATGAGAGGCGTTGTAATCCGTAAACGTGTGCTTTAGACAATTCGACCAAAGTGGGTAGTGGCTGTTCTTTCATCAAACACTCGGCATTACGAAATGAGGTCACGGTTCTTTCGGATGGAAACTTATTAACGAAAATTTCTGCACCTTCGCCTATAGCTCACGACGTCTCGATATAAGTGAGATATTCTTGAATAGGAAGTTAAACACCATTACTCAACTCAATTCAACTAACGAGGCTTTCCTTCGCCCAGAATGTTCCTCTGAATCTATAGCAGGGGTCCTATCATTCCTATCTTTTCTATAATTTTTATCCTTTCCTATATATTCCTATATAATTTGAAAAAACCTATATTTCCTATATTTTCCTAGGTAGCTTCAGGAATTCAGAATGGGGACATTTTTCCTGTATATAGTAAATATCTGAAGCAAGATTAACATAGTGTACATTGCAGTTGCCAAAATTCAGTGTGGGAACGGAAGTTGAGTCAAACTGTACAGTTGTCGGTAGCTCTGTTTATCGAAGCGAGGAATGAAAACAGTGGAGTCAAACGTAAGTAAAAATATGTAAAATTATTGTTGTTATGAAGTGTTGTGAGATTTTTCATAGGTACATGGATCTCACTATGTTAATGCAATTTTTAATTATCCAACACATTTTGTAAAACATCAAGCCTAAAACTTTTATTCGTTTGTTGAACATGATAGATCACAGCGGAATTGTCATGAATTCACGATTTATTCTCAATTTTCTCTATATTACTATTCTATTTAATACCATTCTTAAGACAGTTTGCAAGCTATGAATGTTAAAAATAACTTGTGACTTATTACAGTACTTAGAACTTTGGAGAAAACTTCAAAACACGATTTTATTGGACTATGTGGTTTTCTGTTTACTGTACAGGTAGCTCACATTTTATGAAATTGTACTGTACAGTTAGCTCGCAACTGACAATAGAAAGTATAAAGAACGCTTTCATTTAATAGATATGCATGTATCACGATTAATTTTTTGAAAAAAAAGCAAGGTTTGATTTTTTTATTTGGGTTGCAGGGATATAAACATAGGGTTGCTATCTAAAAAGCGTGTATCAGGCGTGACATTCATATTCTAAGGTCATCAACAATCTGAAATACATCTAGTCATAAAAAGGACATGGTCAGACAATACTGTTCTATGTAAATTAAAGCGAATCATGTTTATTATGAACAATATACAACTGAATACTATTATGTCTCTAAAATAGTAAAAGGATATAGATATAATCATAGAATGTGAAGAATCGCGCCTGGGTAACGCATTTTTAGAAGGCTCTATGGCATAAATTGTCTAAATATCATAAAGCCTCAAATTTGTTTAAAACAAAATAAACGACGTTACCTTCTAGACTGTTCATTTGGCCATTGATTGGTAAATATCGTTCAGCTTTCATACCTAAACCTGTTTTTTCGCGATGGAACTCATTATAGTTGTTAAAATGCACAATTTTACATCTTTCATAATGTGTACAAAGTCACATTTTCTATGTTTGAGTAACTAATTAAGTCACCCACAACACAGTTTTGTGACTTCTTGATTAACCCTTTATTATTATTATTATTATTATTATTATTATTATTATATTATTATTATTATTATTGTGTATTTTTCCGCCACACTTCTTAAACAGCCATATCTCAAAGCTGCTTTAGACGACTGTCATAAAATCATGGCCCAAAAGTGTGTCATGTCTTTGAACCAAGGTCATATCGGAAAGGTCAAGGTCGTGGAAAAAGTATGTTGAAAATCGTGTCCAGGCCTTTTCTCATAGCTGTTTCGGACGACTGTCATAAAACTTTACATAAATAAACATCATGGTCCAAAGATGTGTCAAGACTTTGAACCAAGGGTCATATGATGCAACACAGAAAAGGCCATTGTAACTTAATTCTCATGGTCCAGTGATTTTCTTTGATAATATAAAGTTTAACAGGACAATTTTGCTGAAACTTGATTTGCAAGTACAACTTTAAATTGCTTTATGTATTTCAACACAAAGTAATTCATTGTGACAAATTTATGACTTTTAGATGATTTTTAAAGTAATAAAACAAATATTATGAAACCTGATTTTAGGTACAATTTGGGATGTTTTACATATGACAACACAAAGTTGGTCTTTGTTGCCTAGTTGTTCATGGTCATGTGATTTTGTTAGAAAACTTTTATAGTAGTTTGATTATTTTGATCAACATTGATCGCATATCAAGTCAAAGAAATTTATAAAGTTGCAGAGGATGAATGTCAAAGTCTTCTACATGTAACAATAATGTTTTCAATGTTGCCTTTTGCATTTTCCTGAAGGTTGTAGTAAATAGTAAAACATTTAACACGTCTGGTTATTAATGTGCAAATGAAAAGGTCATAATTATATAGCATCGATCTGTGCAGAAAAAATAACAATTTCCAGAAGTTGTTACACTTTCATCTTCATTCAAATACATCCATCATTGCAACTATTAACACTATCAATTATTTCCTAATGTAAACGTTTGCCACCATTAGGGGTGGTGACTTACCCAGTGATTGTGCCCTGCTCAAACGCAATGTCTAGTTCCAAAATAGTTTTAGATATGAAAATATTAAGGAATTTTTCCTGTGCTGAAACCTATTAATCCCTTAATGACCGAGTCCAGAACATATAACTCAGTTGATTCGTATGTTATAAGAATTTTGTTGCCTTTCTCGTATTCCCTTGGGATGATGTGGAAATTTTGAATTCGAATATCTCCTTGATTGAGGTCTTTTTTTTATTAAATTTCAGTTCCAAATCCTTGTGAAATATTATACAATGGTCGACAACCTCAGAAAAATTTAATTTTACTTTACTTTTGCAGTATAAACAATGGAATCGCTTTGGTGTTCTGTTAACATCTGAAATTAATAAAATGTTGCAATATATATACTATTGCAACATTTTCTTAATTTCAGATGTTATATACTTTGCTTCTGGATTGTGATATGGATTAGTATGTTTGTTTTTGATATATGTATGAAAATGTTGAAAAAAATTAAAATAACCCAGAACTGTCTAAAGGAGACTAATACCCCCACCCGCAGAAAAAATAAGAATAAAAGTAGCATTTTAGCGGACACGATATACTAAAATTTGACCTCTTGACCTTATGCAACACATCGTCTCATGTTGGTTTACGTTTGTTTTAAGTTTGATCAAAATCTATCGATAGACGTGGAAGATATGATGCGGGCACGATATTGTGACGAAAAAAATATTTGACCTCATGACATTGACCTTTGACCTATGTACATAAATTTAGTAACCGACACATTGGCTTATGTTGTTTTACATCTGTGCCAAGTTTGATCAAAATCTATTGATAGACATGGGAGATATGGAGCGGAAACGATATTGAGACAGACAACCAGACGGATGGACGGACGGACACCTAGACGGACGGACAGACGGGGTGATTTCTATATACCCCCTGAACTTCGTTTGCGGGGTCGTAATAATGCATTAAACCTAGAATTATTATTTGTTTTAATTTTGAGCTACCTGTACAGAAAAATTACAGATATTTAGAGCTACCTGTACAGTATTTTTCGAGCTACCTGTACAGTAAACAATCTCCAAGGTGCAACGAAAAATCTTATTTATAACAATAACCATTTAAAGGAGGGTGATGTCATCTTAATATATGTGTAACTTTATTAAAAGTTGTCTTAAGTATTGTTTGTTACACTAGAAAATTCATCACGCTAGAGAATTTACGCATTTTTTGCTACAAGTCGATGTATTTTATCTCACTGTCTCATGTTCAAGTGTTATTATTGTCGAGTGTATAATAATATGTGACAACGAATTCTTAAAATGGTAAATAATTTTCATCGTCAAATTTCTCCATTTAAATTTCTATCCAGATTTTACTGTATATGCTTAATACAAGTTAAAAAGTACCCACCAAACGTTTCAGACATATTGTTTTCATTTCTTCTCTCGCTTCAATGAGCAGAGCTACCGAAAACTGTACTGTACAACTCAACTCACTCAACTTCCGTTCCCACACAGTGAAATTTATGTTTGTTAGTAAAGCAAGCGAGAAAAGAAAATGACTGAAGGGGAGAAAAGGAGGCCATGCATGTTTATTTTATGTGTAAACTATTTAAAAAAAATTCCTATAATTTTAGTAAAAACTCCTATAATTTCCTACAAAACTCCTATTTCTAATTTTCCTATATTTTTAATCCAAAAACTGGTAGGACCCCTGCTATAGGTACTTGTGAAGTATGTGACACGATTAATTACAATTTTAATTTCAAATCGTGTTTCCACTCGTTTGACAAATTAAAGGAGGAATACTAGTACTTTGACAGATAAATAACTCAATATACTGAGAAGTGTATACCCATCTACATTAGTCCAAGAGATCATGGCTAAAATCCGGATGAACGAGGCCAAAAGGTTTGGGGGTTGATTCTTGTAGGAAAATCTCCCTAGTTACTGAAAACCAATTTCTTACGCGTCAAATCGTTTCCGATTTTTTAATCAGAAACAGTTTTTGAAGAAAAGCCTCTGCAAATGTTAATTTTGTGTCAAAATTTTAAAATAAGCGATAAAATCGATGCTGTAAACTGCGTTTTTATCATATCTACCGTCTTTTGATTCTTGTAAATCTGTTTATGCATTAAATATGACAAACTATATATTTTTATAAAGTCTTGGTAGTCCTGTAGATAAAAATGTTACAAAACTTAGGAAATATGCAACCTTAATACCGTAGCAAATTATTATGTTTCCCCTACCCCAAAGATACGAAAATGTCAAAAAAAAAAAAAAAAAAAAAAAAAAAAAAAAAAAAAAAAAATTGGTTTTCAGTAACTAGGGACATTTTCCTACAAGAATCAACCCTGAAACCTTTTGGCCTCGTTCACCCGGATTTTAGCCATGATCTCTTGGACTACATGTAAATCTGCATGTACGCTAGTATATATTGTCAAGTGATTATAATTAACTTCGAATATGTCACGATTTTAATTTTACAGCATATAATTAGGATTTTAAAATATTTTAAAATGACTAATTAAACACAGAAAAAAACGACCGTAACTCTTAAACATGATTTAATTTCTAACGTCATTGTTAAATTTAAAATTTTTAATTTAAAATCTCTCTTTGCTAATTAATTCATATGCAGTCATTTATTTGCTGATGTTTTAAAACTTTACTCAATTTTAAACACGTTTTCACGCAATTAAGGTCCTTCGTGCACCTGTTGCGTAACTCCATCATTAATTAGTTTAACCAATATTTTTATTTCTGAATGTACGTGCCAGTGTACAAGCATCATTTACAATTTACACAGAGGGTCCCGGAACAAGTGTATAACTCTTATACAGTCAATCCTGTCTATGAAGGCCACTCTATGAAACCAATAAACTGACCTTTATAGGCATGTGGTTCATGCTTAGAGGTTCAAATAAAATGAATAAAGAGCAATTGGGATAAAATTTCACTTGCCTCTAATAGCAGGTGACCCTTATTTAACCATTAAACTGTCTAGAAATGACGTTTATAGTGCTATAACTTCCATTGCCGTTCAAAGCAAACTGAATAACGCGCGCGCGTTATGACTAGTTTGCTTTGCACGGCAATGGAAGTTATAGCACTATAAACGCCATTTCTAGACAGTTTAATGGTTATATTTACATTTCGCATTTTTTGAAAATCTTATTTTTGTTTTTGAACCCTGAAATAAATTTAAAACACTGTCGTGTACGATATGCAATTTCAATTCCTGGAACAGCCTATCAATGACGTCACGGGCATAGGTGTCGGCAACAAATGAGTGACGTCACATTAGCAAATGTAATTATAGTCCTATAACTTCATTTGGTCTAAAACAGAGTTTAATACAATCAAACACCATTAATGTAAATAAAGGTGGACTTTAAGGCAGGTTTGGCTATATTAACAACAAATATTACACTTTAGTCATTATTTTGCGTGCCATAGAAAGAAAAAATGTACATGTGTAAATAAATTAATAAATAAATGTGTAAAAAATAAAAAAAATGAACGGAAATTTAAAAAAAAAACCATTTAATTACATGCATGAAAAGTTTCAAAAAGACATATCTTATAAAATGTATAAATTTATGTTTTTACTTCTGTTTGTCTTGACCAATTAGTGTATTCGAATTTCGTTGAAATCCCATTCCAAAATTATTTCCAAAAATCATAACATTGGTGGAAACTGTAAATGTTTATAACAACTATTACTTACTTGTTTGCATGCTTGCTTGCTCACTCACTCACTCACTTATTTACTGACTGACTGACTGACTGACTCTGTTTCAGTCTTTCGATCGTTTCTAGTTGTAAGTGCAGTCTATAGCGACCACAGATGGCTACTCTTGATTGTCTTTAGCGTGCACTGAGACACGGGGCCTCGGTTTTTGACTGTTTCACCCGAAAGACTATTGCGTTCACATTAAACTATCAGGGGCGTAGCTGAGCATGTTGGTAAATTACGCACTGTAAACGTGAAAATTGCGCCTTTTTCTAGGGCATGCTCCCCCAGGAATTTTGAAAAAATACAACAAAAATGGCAAGTTTTCCATGAATTTCGAACCTAATCTGCAATTTTTTTCGACTAAACTTCAAAACGAAATTCAAACGACCACTGAATTGTACTTTGATTCATATGCATAAATCGTCTTGTTCATTATGATAGTTTCAGTGTCGAGGGTTAAATTTTGTATTGCTTTCAAGTTTTAAAATATAGCTGTCATATATTTATTTTTAACATTTTTAGATATGATATTTGACCAAATTAACTTACGCACGGTCGTATGTGCGTATGCTCAGCTACGCCCTTGATAATATACTAACAAGAGGTATTTTAAGTATTGTAATTTTCAAGTTCTACAACTAAAGACAACAACAATTTGGCGTCAGTCAAATCATGTCAATATCAATATCTATTTATCTTTTCAAAATGAATAACATAGAAACAAAGCATAGTCTTAATTTCCGGTTTCGATTATTTAAACGACCTGGTCAGCATTAAAATTATAATGGTTATTGGACACTGACTATCATCAGAGGCGGATCCAGAATTTTAGAAAGGTGGGCGTACAATGTAAGAGGCGAAGGCCCGAACCTTCTAGGGGGTCCGGGGGCATGCTCCCCCGTAAAATTTTGAAAAAAAAATGGCACAAAAATCCTGCATTCTAGTGCAATCTGAGCTGCATCAAAGAGGAAAAAATCTTTATCAAAATAAACAATATGCATTATTAGCGACATAAAGGGGGGCGTGCGCCCCCTACGCCCCCCGCTGAATCCGCCACCGATCATCAATAATGTCTCGACATGTGGAAATAATCTGTTTTAGGACGTGCGACTCCATAATCAATCACTATTCATCAGAACACATCGAAAATGTACTGTCAAAACATCGTATGTATATATTTGTACCCGTTTTGTAACAGAAAGTTCACTTACCATCTAGACATCTACTGAAAATTATTAACATAGTTTAAACTTTCTTAAATTAATAATAAATAACGTGTTTTGCAATATTGTGTATTTAAATTCATTAGATTCATCTCAAGAGAAAGTATGAACGTAAGAAATATGATTTTGTCAAAGAAATGGACCGTGAAAAAATGAAAAAAAAAGTCAAAATAGCAGTACATTAACATGACTCTAGGAAAAAATAGTACACTACTATCATTAATCATTAGTTATCTATCATCCGTCAAAAGATTAGTTAAAGAAAAAAAAGCTAACAAGGGGAATTTTGGGATCTAATATGAGACCACATCCGTCATTGCTATATATATATACACCTACCCTTAGGACACCATAGGTAACATAGGTGGCCATGGTTCATTATGAAACTACTCAACGGTGATAGGTCAAAGGTCATGACCCAGATTTTTATCATTAAACGAAAATGGATACCCTGTTGATATATAAAACTTTAGCTATCGGAATAATTACATATGTCATCTATAAATTAGTGGCTGCTTATTTTAATTTTGCTAAGTTCAAGAAAGCGTTAGATCAAACACCGGGACCAACAGAATGGCATTGGCTGTATGGGAATGCCCAAGCGGTAAGGTACTTCCCTGAGTGAAACTAAAAATGTATTTTTATTTATTTATTTATTTATTTATTTATTTATTTATTTATTTATTTATTCATTTGTTTGTTTATTAATTGCTATAGTGGCAGTACATAGCCATTTAACAACAATTTAAATGCATTTAGTATGCTTTCTGTTATTTAAAAGTTACGAGATTAGGTTTCCCATATAAATACAGTACAGACCTGTCAAATGTTAACACAAAGCTACCGAATTAGTTCCCCCGGAATATTAAATTCAGATTGGTCTCTCGTTAATTAAATTACGACAGGCGTTTCTATCTCTCGGGTTTTTTGTTTTTTGAAAACTTGCAATCCATATACAATCTTTAGTCGAGACTTGGATACTTTTCATTTGCACAGTTTTAAACCTTCAACAGGTCTGTATATAAAAGTGTTCGATTCTGGCCTATAGGGGTCATTATATGTAATGCATATTTAAAACTTTTGCGCTAGTCACGTACTGTTGTTATGACATGACAAAAAATTAAAAGTACATGTAAATTCGAAAGTAGTACATGACAACAAATTAATAACTAGTAGATCTACATCCAAAACAGCACATGTCAATCAATAAATATGTCCAAAAGCAGTACATAACAACAAAATTAATGCATTCTAAAAATAGTGACAACTCCGTCAATCATATAGATTAGTGACATGTATAGTCACGAATATTAACTTAATGCTGACTCGTACAGACAGAGTTTTCCTTATGGCATGTGAGCTTATGGCGTAGCACAGCGTGTGTATGTGAGTGCGCATGTGTGTTAGTGCGTGTGTGCTGCGTCATTTAGTATCGGATGATTTACACATATTTTCGACTTCTTTTCTGAAACTACCGGGAAGCAGATTTCAATGAAACTTGGTCAGAAGTATATATGGGTTGGTGCAATTCAGATTTGTTGTTTCGTTGCCATGGCTACCAAACTAGGTCAAGGTGACGTAGGGTGCAAAAATCTTAAAAAATCTTCTTCTCTGAAACCGACGATTGGATAAAAAATCTGTTGTGATATTTGGCTTCGCTAGTGTCTTAAGTCTATAGTTTGTTCATTTCGTGAAATTCAGACAAAAATAGGTTACGCGTTTTTGCGTTTAAGTTTGAAAACAATCGCAAAATAGCTTAGCTCTTCATGCAATTTGTACCCGGTACACCCGGTATGATACTGGCATGAAGTGACCCCAAAACATTGTAATTTCTTAATTATAGATGGAGGTCATTGGTTCAAAGGTCAAGGTTGCAAATGCTAAATCAATTATCTGAAAAAGACCGAATTTGTTATTATTTGGAAAAATTTTGCCATTTGGGTTTCATTATTTATGTTTTCTTGAACAGAATCAGCTAGCCATTATTTATCAGATAAGCATATCAGGCCCTCTTGGGCCTCTTGTTTCTCCTGAATTTTAATTAATAACATTCTAATCCAATAAAAGCGGGTAAATAAATATAAGATCGGGTATGAAAAACTTGGGGAGGTCTTTGTTTTTAATGAACCTTTCACACTATAGCGGATGGCGACGCACATGTAACGCGGAATAAGAAAAGCAGGACACGTTGCTAACGAATTGAACGAATGTATAGCAGTGCCAAACATACATGTATCATTTGCTTATGCAAAACATGCTGTTGGTGTGATGCAAGCATAATATCAGCGTAAAACAGCGTGCATAAAGCATTGACAGCGGTTACAAATTTGTACACTGTATGTCGATATATAGCGGCGAAAATATATTCTGTCACAAATAAACGTCCTTGTTGAATAATGGTGTTTAACGTCCAAGTCAAGAATATTTCACTTATATCGATACGTCGCCAGCTATAGACGAAGGTACAAACATTTTGCCCTTGCGTTGCGCTGATGGCATTAAACAGCAGGGTTCTTTATCGTGTCATGCTGATCGTGACATGGGACCTCGTTCCCATCCGAAAGAACCGTGACTTTGGTTTCGTAATGCCGAGTGCTCGACGAAAGAACAGTCACTTCTCACACTTTCAAGTCTTGGGTCAGACTCGGTCGGGGTTTGAACACACGACCTCCCACTTACGGAGCAAGCACTCTACTGTTGTAATTTTAATCATAAAAGTACGGTCGCTCAGCATCTATTTAATCAAATTTTGAGTGTATATCTCCTTAATTCAATTTCGACTCGTATAAAACCGTTGTTTTTTTTTAAATGTGGTTCTATTTTAACAGCTGGTAGTCTCGAGTGGTCCAAAGAGAATTGAACTTATTTTAGATTATGGGAAGCGATTCAACAGATTATTTAGGTTCTGGACAAGTCCGTTTAAAGCAATACTGTTTCTGCACCATCCAGACACCATCAAAATTTTGTTCAAAAGCACAGGTAAAGTATAACTTAACCTTTGTTCTAAGGTATTCGTTTTATGATTTGTCATATACCATTTTTTGAACTTGATGTATTTTATGATTAAATTCAAAAGTGGTATATGACAGATCAAATGCTTCTAGATAATAAAAATTATGAATCGGAATTAAGAATAAAGATTTAGGCAGATTTAAATTTTAACCACCACTACTTTCGAATTCTTCGGAGACCAAAAAAGCCTGCTACCGACTGTGTAATCAATGTTTGAAACGGTGTTGCAGTCCCAGCCAAGATTAAATTTATTGTATTTATATCGAGGTTGCAAGTTCTGGTATGGTTAGGAAATCGAAATACCCGGGAAAAACGCCTACTACGTCACAATCAGTAATACCGCTAAATTATTAACACCGTAATCTAACGTATATTACGCCTACAATACCTTTTTATATACAGTATATAAGTTAATTTAAAAAAATATCATACTTTTGTTTATAGTTTTTGAATGATTTTTTCTTCTAGAGCCCAAAAATAGAGGATTTGGTGGCGGCTATAGCACGCTTTGCCATGGTTAGGCGAAGGTCTATTGATTGCAGGAGGTCAGCGATGGGCAAGATCAAGAAGGCTATTAACACCAGCGTTCCACTTTGATATTCTACACCCATATATGGATATATACAACGACTCTGCAGAACGAATGCTGGTAAAAAATAATTTACCTTTATAATATTGTTACCTATAGGATGCGAGATGTGAAGTTGCTATTATCATACTTCAGTTAGCAACTTAGCATGTAGGCCGAATTATCTATTCTGTTGCTACCAATAAATATCTAATTATACTAGAAAAACCGTGAGCCACAAGCTCACATAAAATACCCCCGCTCCCCCCACATAAAAAAATCCATCGGATCAAATTTTAAATAGGAGGTGCACATCTACATTATATCACAAAGATTGTGTGAAAGTTTCATGAAAATCCATTGAAGGGTTTAGGAGGAGTTGCGGATTAGAGATAGGTACCCTAAGGTGTAACGGAAGGACGGACACACGGACGAACACCCCTATCACTATATACCCCCACTTTTTAAGCGGGGGGTATTATAAACAAAATAACATACCATCGTCAAGGCAGAGTATTGGATAAGACGTCAGTCTACAAATCCTAGGTCTTTCACCGCTGTGAGTTCGAGTACCGCTCAGACAACATGTGGGAAAGTAAATTTTCCTTGTCTTGGTCTTTACTGGTTTGTCATTAGCAGTCATTTTTGCTTTTGTTAATGATTTATCATTAAGTGTTATGATTGAGGTACTTATTCTTTTTTTATCAATTTCTTTTAGACTCAAATCAGCAAGCATGCAGATAGTGGGAAGTCCTTTGAATTATTTGAAGTCGTTAGTTCATGTACGCTGGACATAATACTGAAATGCGCTTTTTCCTATGAAACAGGATGTCAACAAGATGGGTAATGCTAAATATAAAAACACATTTTTGCATAATCATTATGTCTGGTTGATATATTGTGACAAATACCTTTGCAATGTTTAATCCCGTACACAGAAGCAATGGATATATTAAATAGTCCATACCTTTGACTTTTTAAATCTCTCTGTAGCTCATGATCCACTTCAACAATGCCTTCTATAAAGTCGTTAGTTTAACGCCATTTTCATTGATGGGAAAATTGTTTCTATAATCAGTCTACAATCTGATGGCAGAGTGTTTATAAACACAGGTTTAAACACGCATATTTAAGTGTAAGTAGCGTATCGTTGTATGTGTAAAATCACGCCGGAGCACGCTTATTCGTTAAAATTGCCCCAATATTAAAATAAACTTGCTGTATACTTTCTCATCAACCGTGGACGAACTATACTGGTAAAGGTAAACAGCATTGATCTGGTCGTTTGACCTTTCATTTGGAATATTCATATAGGACGACCCACCCAGTATATAGGCAGTGATGGGATTCGAAGTTAATATAATTATGTACACATTGTCATGGTTTGTGTTCAAATTATATAGACGAAATATACACACACGACTCCCATTAGTTAAATTGACTCGTCATATATAAGTCGTCCACGATCTGATGGCAAAGTAATACAGCGTGTCTATTTTAATATTAGGATAATTGTAACGAGTAACGCGTGAGCCGGCGTGATTATACACATACGGCAGTAGGTTTTTTACACCTATACACAATATTTGAACCCATCCGTGTTTACAAACACTGTCATCGAACCATGGACACCCATATCTGACAAGCAAAATTGTTTTTTACACGGAATTCATGCTTGAAAAGTAAGAAAATCACGGGTGATAAGTGTCACTTTATAAATTGAACAAGATATAACAGTTTCGTTGTCGTTGAAGTTGCTGTTACATAAATGACAATTCAGTGGATTTAAAACATCAGTTTTGATGTTTGTTGAATAAAATGCATTGCATTTACAACTAATTAAGCTGTTTGCCTTGTGTTTAAAAATTGATATTTTATGCATGTACTATATTTTAATGCACATTATATACTAACGAGTTCATTAGATTCTGATTATAAGAAAGTTGTATCTTTCTTTTAGTGTTTTAATGCACTATATATTCATTACAGTAAACGTCATCCATACGTTGAGGCGGTAACAGAATTATCAAAGATTATAGACGTGAGGACAAGGTAAGCGAGATCTAAACAACAAAGAAACAACCATATGCAAAGGGGGGTACTTCCTGTGATTATAGTAAGGAGAATATATAATAAGCGTCAGGACACACCCAACGCAGCCACTGATGATAAGCCGATTGTTTTGAACTGTGAGTTAAAACGTTTGTTTAACAATATAGCTAACGCTAAAAAACAAAACTTGACAATAGTAAACGTTAGAAGAAGGACGTGCGAGTAACGGTGGCTTGTCCCCACAGGGGCCAGTTTCATAATAAAATTTTAAAAATACCCCCTAGTATATAAAAAGAGTAAAGGGGAACAACGAATCAGATCTTTGACTTGTAGTTGCTCCGACAAAATTCTACATTACTTTTTTAATTTGTGTCCGATCATCGTGATCTTGGTGTCATTTTGTTCACAGATAAATATTCTTTAAATTGACATTAAATTTTTGGACATAACTTAAAATTTTAATAACATGTTTACACGGAAAACACAGAAAAATGTTGTAATTTTGCCCGATGTAGCTAAGCTCGTCCATGTAAAAGTGGCTTAAAATTCGCATTACGATCATGTTTTTCACTATCAGCGTCCGTATCAACTACACATGCTGATGTGGATCGAAGAACTAAATAAAAAGCAATAAATTTCAAAGGTAACCGTTACCCACTTCTAAATCTACAAGCTATTATATCCTATTTTGTTCCAACACGGACCAACTTTCCTCTATCATGTAGACTGTATTTGGCCTCTGTCTGGAGCATCAATCTGTTGACTTTATTATGCGTCGAAATTGTAACGCCTAATGAATTCTGAATTTCATTAAGAGTTGTAACACTCGGCCCAAAATTCACCAGATGTTATTTATCTCTCTGCGGTTTTCCGCTCACTGGATATCCATATCCGAGCCACTTGGCAACATAGCTTCGACTCCCCTTCATTAGCCCATTGTTAAAGTTTTGACTGGTCAGTACCGTAGGTCTGTATCTCATAAAAACTAATTAGTTTTATTTTACTTTATTTTCAGGAATGTGTTGCTACATCCAGATTTCATATTTTACCTTACATCGTCGGGAAGGGCTTTCAAGAAACATTGTGATTATGTCCATTCCGTGGCTCAAGAAGTAATTAACAGCAGAAAAAGTAAACTGGTGAGATAATCGATAAGAAATCAGTCATAAAAACAATAAACTAGAGCATGATCGGGTTAACAAATATATATAGGGTTTAGTTGCACAAAGCTTAATTAGAGTTGATCATCAGTAAAACCATATTTATCGTCACACTAAATGATTAACTAATTACAGTTTAATTAATGATTAACTCAAATTAAGCTCTTTGCAACTAGGTTCCGAACTTTGGACTTCACGATACGACAGATGTAAAAACATAGATGTCGTATTTTGCTTGGTAATATCGTTCTTTTTATATAGAGAAAATTAATAAAATTTTAAAGTGCGCTAAAATCAGTTTTATTTCTGATGCATTTAGTTCCGAACGTTGTCAGATAGCATAAAATAGCAAAATATATCATTGTTGGGTTGAAAAAAAATAATAAATTTTAAAAATACTTGACCGAAGTGCCTGTTTTAAATATTAAATAACAAATTAAAATTTGTATGTCTTTTTTTATTATCAAATAATAATTTAAAAAGACATACAAATTGAAATCCTTTTCTTAAATCCTTTCGAGAGTAAAAATTTCGTTTTTCCTTCAATAATCCTAAGAATTGTCTAATACATGTACTTTCAAAATTGTTTTCAGAAAGACGCAAAGTCTCCGACAAAGAAATATTTAGACTTTTTGGACATTCTCCTCACTGCAAGAGATGAAAACGGAATAGGACTAACAGACTTGGAGATCAGAAATGAAGTCGATACATTTCTATTTGAAGGTAAAATATAACAGCCTAACTCACTTATATTGAACGGGGTAACGGTGTTAAACTTTCCAGTCAAGGACAGTAGTCCTATACATATAGGGTTACGTGGAGTGAAGTAATGGTGTTTATCGACCACAGCCAAGGGCATTGTTATTCTCCAAGAATTCATCTTAATTACATGTAAATATTATTAAAGAATGACTTAGAGTAGAGAAGTGTGGTTTAACCCCCAGTCAAGATTTATTTCACTAATGTGAGGTAGAAGGTCAGATGATGGAGCAGAAAATTTAAAGCAGAGTATCAGAAGAAAACCATCGACCTGCAAGCGAACTGACAAACTGAATTGCGCTAGGATCTTCTTAAGTGGGATTTGAGCCTATAAAGAAACATTCAGTTGAGTGGTGTTAGAGAGAAACGTAGTCTACGTGGAAATCGATCTAAGCATTAAAAGTTGCTGTCCGGAAACTCTTCACTGAACAATTTACCACCAAAGATAGTTCTACACTGGATACTAATTAGATTGATTCTTTAAAATATGGGATCCATAATAATAGTGATAAATCATTTCTACCTTACAAAATAAACCGTAAACCCATTTATATTTTTGTTTCATTCTCAAATTCGGTTTTACATGCGGTGGGTGAAGATAGATAGACAGGTACATCCAATCAAGAATATTTCATTTATATTTAAACTTCACCAGCAATATGTGAAACGGCAGAACCTTTTACTGTACGCTCAGGGCATTGTGCAAGGAAGGTTCTTTAATGTACGAAGCCTGTCATGATACCGGATATCGGTTTTTAATGTATCTTCCGAAGAAGCCTTTGACTTGCATTTCTAAATGCCAAGTGCTTGGCGAAAACCAGTCACTACCAATTTTCAAGTCTTGGCCAGACCCCCTCCCCGGCGTTCGAACCCACGACCTCCCACACTCTACCAGTTAACTACCATAGTGATAAATAGGCGGAAGGCGCCGAACACAGAACACTGAACCCTACTTCCCCATAATTTGCATACGTTTTCAAAGTTTTACTTATGTTTTGGGGATTTTGAATTGGACATGGGCTGATATGTTTGGTATTTCATTGTGTTGTATCCATTGGAAGTTAAAATCTAATTATCTATCTATGTCATCCATTATGTTTTAAAATAATTCTATTTTAGGACATGACACAACGGCCAGTGGAATTTCATGGATATTACATGCATTAGCAAGTCATCCAGAATATCAAAGAAAATGTCAGGAAGAAATAGACGCCATTTTAGAGGACAAAAAAGATAAAAAGATAGAATGGTAAGCATGTTTTAAGATGATTGCAATTATATATATAAGCGCTTGTAATCGGTGGGTTTTAGCAATTTATAATGTGAAACTATCACTTTTTCTGATTTTAAAATGCAAAAAACAACAATGGCCAATATAAATGAAATCAGAGAAAGATGGTTTTCTCCGTCTGATCCTTTTACTGCCATTATGCCAACAGATATTTAAAAGAATCTTTTCTGTGGTGTAAAACATCATTATTCAACTACACTTCTTTTTTTCTGCTAAAGTTGGGAGCTTAATAAACAGTGGTCTTAGCTTGACTTGTTGTTCTTATTTTGTCGGCTTTGAAGTTACATTAGTGTTGGGACTTTGTAAAGTTAACTTTAGGGTTTATGAAAGTATGTCCTATGAAAATACAGAGTTTCAAAATTCAGTCAACAGAAATTTACAAAACGGTTCTTTTTTATCCTTTAACTGTCTATGGAGGGATGGCATTTGAATGCCTGATTTGGTTATGCGAAAGTCAGTCTGACATACCTATGTACATGTTTATGTTTTCCTGAGGGACCTGTGCTACCAAAGTATTGTATGGAGGGGGGCACTATCTTCCCCAAGACAATATTGTAGTAGCACTGGTCCCGAAGGAAAACATTATAATGCATTTAGTACACTATATGACACTTTAAAGCACAGTGCATTCTAACCATTGACGACCTTTAAATTTACGACATAAGGCTATTTCAATTGTGTAGTGTTCATCCTTGTCCGAAATGAATTTGTTTGAGTCATCGTCGCCGAACGTCGACGCCATGTTTGTTTACAAAATTGTGTTCTGTTCCCAAGGTGGCGTGTGCAAAAAAAGTATAGTACCCGTCTGGAAAAAACAATAGTACCTTGCTGTCACTGTTGCTAAGAACAGACAGACCTTACAAATAGAGTGCATGTACATATCCAATTAATCTCCTACAATTTATCATGTAATGTACTAAAAGGCGTTACAGTACAGACCTGTCGAAAGTTTAACACTGAGGTAACGAAAAGGAGTCACCGAGTGGCCGAGATATAGATAGCTAATGACCAAAAAGCTACCGAAGTATAGATAACAGCTGCCTATAAGCTCTTGAGATATAGGTAACACGTTAACGCCGAGATGAGCTTCAGATTTGGTACTACTATCTATTTAGCCTATTTCGGAAAAAGCAAGATTGCAAAATATTCTATAAATTTCAATATGACGGGTACAAATCAATTATTCTTTTACTTACATAAACCGAGTCGTTACTAAATTTTCCTGTTTCGGCTTCATCCTTGCTTCATATATCATTTTATGCGACAAAACATAACCTGGGTGGGTGTTCACAATGGTAATTTTTTTACGAAATGGCGGGGTTCTTTGTGTTACGTAGTCATGACGGAAGAATTGACTATTTACGTAGGTTAGTGCAGCTCAAGAACGGATTGATTTTTGACGGTAACCGGGATGAACAGAACTGATTTATTAAAGTAATAAGGTGAACTACCTTTATACATTTTCAAACGTTTGCAAAAATTGACTTAAACCCAAACTTTTAAACTCAACCCGACCTTTGAACTACCCTTCATTGAACCCCTTGCGAACCTACGTAAATAATACATTCTTCCGTCACCATTACGTCACACGAAAGACACCGCCATTTTGTCAAAAATTTTACCATTGTAAACACACAACCAAAATACGTTTTGGTGTATTAGAGGAGTTATAATGCATGGATTAGATCGAAATTAGGATTTTTAGCAACGACTCGGCTCATGTAAGTAAATGATTTATTGATTTTAACCATGCCATTCAAATCTTTGAAATATTAGCGTTGTTCCTTTCTCTCCAGCAGAGTAAACAGATAGTAATTAGTTAGCTTAGTGTTAAACTTTGAAAGCTTGTACTGTAGCTTAGTGAGAAACTTGCGACAGGTCTTTACTGTATGTTTTCCTTTTTAACAATGTTTCTTAGCTCATTGCTTTGGTTTCCAGTTTACTCTTATCTATTTTGTTTTACAGGGAAGACTTGCCAAAGCTTGAATATTTGGCCCAGTGTATAAAAGAAGGAATGAGACTGAACCCACCTGTACCCACTGTAGCCAGAGCATTATCCAAAGAACTGACTATAGACGGAGTAACGTACCAGCCGGGTACCATGGTTGCCCTTAACATGTATGTACTGCACCATAATCCCACGGTGTGGAAAAATCCGGAAATTTACGATCCTGAAAGATTTTCCAAAGAGAATATCGACAAAATAGGACCTTTTGATTTCTGTCCGTTTGCAGCAGGTCCAAGGTATGTAATGGTCTCCATGAAATAATAAGTCTTTTTTCAATTATTATCAGTGAAAGACATTGTACGAATTGGGATGAAGTAATGGAGTTTACGACATAATCGTTCTTACATCGTTATCAATGTTCTTGGGATGGTCGAGAAAACTGGAGTACCCGGAGAAAACCACCGATCTTCGGCAAACGAACTTACTAACTCTCTCACATGATGAATATCTAAAATTCGAACTTAGGCAATGTAACAAGCTGTTATAAGTAAATGCAGACTTTAGACTACTCGACTCCAAGGGCCCCCATATTGTAAGAAAGCGGAACCTTATTGCCCAATATAGCACGTTAAGCAATGGAAACAGACAACGCAATTAACGTCAGATAACGAACAGTCGTTGCCCTCAATTATGTCAAATAATCAATTGTATAACCGCGTTATCGTTTTTTACAACGCCCATTGTTTTTGTACTGGAAATCGCAAACTCACGCTGGTCACATGACGAGACTTACTGACTTTATTACATGTTTTTTTTGTAGAAACTGCATTGGTCAGAATTTTGCCATGAATGAAGAGAAAGTTGTCCTTGCAAGATTTTTACACAGGTAAATCGCTTATATATGCTCTTAAGAAACAATATTTTAACTGACAGATTCGTGATCAATGAGACCATTTATAAAGGTCTCATTGCAGAATAGACATCAAACTTCTTTGTATCACTTCATCAAAGGGTGTTTTCTGGGCGTTATTAATCGATGCTGTTATATCAATTCTTGTTTTCTTGGTTGGTTGGTTGAATGTTGCTTAACGTCGCATCAGCAATTTTTCAGCTATTCGCGACGAGAACTATTTTATTTATCTCTTTGGATTAATCAATGAACAATTTTGTGTATGCATGTGAAGTGCGAGTGTGTTGTATGGTCTGCCTTGTACTAGCGCGTACCACTCCCCCAGTCCATTATACTGATACCAGGTGAATCAGTAAAGGCCAACGGTAAGGAAATTTCACTTTCCCACATGTGGTCCGAGCGGGACTCGAACTCACAGCGGTGAGAGACACTGGATTTGAAGACTGACGTCTTATCCATTAGGCCACCGCGCCCTCAATTCTTGTTTTCTAATTTTTGCTAGATCAAATCTTGTTAAGGTTTAGCTGCCTATTCATCGTATTTTCTTTTGAACCCGATTTTATTTTCATTCCATTTGAATAAGTATGCATGGTATACATGTACATGTTATTTCCATGTGTGTCATTATCATTTTCAACCTATGAAATCGTAAGAAATTTTGTCAAATTTAATTACTCAGCTATAACGAGATAAACTTGGATTGAGATGATTTTGTTGATATCAATTAAAAACCCTTTCATACTGGTAGTATAATCTTGGCAAACGGAGGATATTTTTCGCTTACATCACCATGGACATCATTTGCGGTGAAATTAGACAATCCCATATCGGGTTCAATATTGTTTTTGCAATATTCGCTATTAAATTAAAACGCAGTTGTATAGACAGAAAGTAATCCGTTAACAAGTTCAAAACGTCTGTGCGTACTGCATCTTAATAAACGGCGGCGCATAGGTGACATGAAAAAATATTTTTATATTACATGCTCACGTGAAAATTGTTCGTGCTTTTGCGTCATGTAATAACTATCGCTAGCTCACGCGCATGTTGCCATAACTTGATTTCGTAATTTCGCTTTAGCTTTTGCGCGCTCAGTTAAAGTCATCGCGTGAGCAGGCAATACTTTTCGCGTAAAAAATATTTTTATCATGTCACCTCTGTGCCGCCGTAATCTATAATCGCATAACATAATTAAATGTGTACGATAATTGTTATACTTGCAGGTATACCATAGAGCTAGATACTGATCATGTGGCAGAAAAGGCTTTTGCTCTTGTATTAAGAGCACCGAATGGGATCAAAGTTGTGATTAAAAATCGGAAACAATGAAGTATTAAATTAGAGACCCGATTGTGTAACAAACGATAAATTGACTTAATCAGAAGTGCAGTATTATTCCAGACAGTATAATTTTGTTCCAGACAGTATAATTTTGTAAAAAAAAAAAAAAAAAAAAAAAATAGGGTTCACCAGCGTATCACGTTATAAAGACCCCATACCCCTTAAAGTTTATGGGAAACGTTTTGGAACACATCTATGTCACAAACTGTGGAATAGTTTCGTATTACTAGGGAACACCAACTCATATAATTCTTTATTATAGTTTTGTGCACAAAGGCTATGTGGTTATAATCACCTGGTACGCTGGTGACCCCCAATATACGCATAATTAAAGATTTTTTAGAATAAGCTTTTTTATTAAATTGAAATGCTTTAATTAAAGTGTAATGATGAAGTTAGTATGTCAATCTTAAGAAAATACATCATTTCGATTTTAAAATATTGATTTGGGGACTGAATTGGTTCAAAATGAAACGAGCAATGTACTAGAAACGTTATTTGTAAATAATAACAACAGATTTATCATATAATTTCATAAGCAATTATTGAATTATAATAATAATAATAATGTGTTGCTGTTACGTAGTTGGTTGAGTATACTTAGTGATTTTATTTCATAGGAATTAGGTTGGAATCACGGAGAGTTCAATAAATTACTATATTTTTTAATGTTGTGTGTTCCTTATAGGTGAATACTTGTTTATTGTATTTACATGGTAAATCATAAAGAAGGATAACTAAGTTGCAGCTTCCTGAATTTGAGGCATCAATATAACGTGGTTATCTAAAGCTTAGTGGTATCGTCATGTACCACTTTTTATACCATCACCGCAAACTAGTTCGAGGGGGGTATATAGGAATCGCCATGCCTGTCTGTCTCTCCGTGTAAAATCGTGTCCGGGGCAAAACTTCACCTGAATAATCTTCATCGTCTAAAGGTGTACCATGACCTTGAACCAAGGTCATATGTTAAAGGTCAAGGTCACGGGAAAACATTAGATATTGGGGACGGGGGTATTTGGCTCTCAAGAGACAGTTCTAGTTAATTTAATCATAAAATGCATTCAAAAAAGTGGTGTATATACGACAGTTGTACCAATATCCAATTATATTATTATGATATACATCAACGTTTTTCATAATCTTACTAGGAATTATTCTTTTTCAACTTTTTAATAACGTCATGGTTACAGCTGTGTTTTATTCATGTGCAAAAAGTATACTATATGTAACCGAATTCGGAATCAAGGAAGTATGGCTTTGTCAGTCTTGACTGTCTATTTAACGCTAAAAATATATGTGTACTCTAATGTAAAATGGATTTATTGCCGTATACTTTTATTGGCCGGTCACACCCGAAGTTGCACTACAATAGTCGGAACAATCAAAGTTGATTGCTTATGTTTATAATCTCATATTTGAAAAAATGCAACGTTCACGTGTATTGTTGCTTGCTTACAAACATTGCTTGCAAGTAAAATAGTACGAAGTCAAAGTATTCACTTTACTGAAGCAATAATATACTTATTCAAAACAACAGTCAAGCGAAATATGATCATTATCTATCTATAGATAGTTCCCATGTGACGTCACACTGTCCACTTCACAGGTAAAGTAGCAGCCATTTTGAAGGTATTTAGAAATTGAATCTTATTAATTCTTTCTAAAATAGGGTGTATAAAATTTATTGTCACATCCTTGTTATGGGGACAAAAATCTTATAAAATATACCAAATCAAAGTAAAAACATTGACAATTTTATAAATTTAAAAACTTTATTGATATCCCGATTACTTTTTGAAAAACAATAAATTAAAAATTAACAAATTTGGTTAAAATAGATACATATACGATATAGATTGACCAACAAAATGGCGACCACTTTACTGAAAAATTTGTCTGCTAGAGGTCCATGGGAACTATCTATCTTTAGGTGCTTCGACACCTATTTTAAGTATTGGGTACAGCGTTATACATGTTTAGAGACAAGATAAACACATTGTGCCAACTTTTACATTGAGAGGTTGTTGGCCTCGTTAAAACCTCCGATATGATGGACCAGGCTCCAGTTTCACAAAAGTCCCTTAACTATGATTTTCCTTTACTTAAATAAAAAAAAAATGACAATTTATTTTGGAATTATGGATAAACGTGTGTAAAAATGTAAGACAGCTGTCACATTAGCTTGGAACTGACACCTTAAACTTAAATTATATGTATTACAGTATCAACTTTGACAGATTTAAGTTAGGAAAACTCTAATTTTAAAAGAATTTTTGACTATGATTTCCTTTAACTTGAATATGATAAACTTGAAAGCTGAATAATTTAGTTAATTTTTAAGATATTCATGAATTTAAAGTGTCATTATGAAGACCATTCCTATACTCTAGTTATGTTGAACTTTTTTGTTTGCCGTATTATTAAATACGTGTATTGCCAAAATTTTTTGAAATGATTTTGAAACTTCGGCCATGGTACTGACGTTAGCGTATTTCATGATACCACTGAAGTAGAACAACAAACTTACCCACCCCCCCCCACCCCCAAGTCCCATCCCCTACTCAGTTGGTAGAGTGGTCGCTTCGTATTACGAGGATATGGTTCGAACTATTGCCGTGTCTTACCAGTACTTAGCAATTAGTAGTAACTTTTCTTTCGCCAAGCACTTGGTATTTAGCAATGAAATTCACGAGACCCTTCGGAGGAGACCTTAAAAAACGGATGACCCGTGTCATGACAGGAGTGACACGCAGTTAAAAAATGACCCCTGCACATTGCCCTCAGCAAACTGCAAAAGTAAAAAATTTCTGTCACTTCGATTATAGCTGATAGCGTCCATAATATATAAATTGAAATATTCTTGACTTGGGCATAAAACTCTATTCAATCAATCACTCTCAAGTTCCATTGTTTAAAGTTACGGAAATACAGTACAGACCTGTCGAAAGTTTAACACTGGGCTAACGAAAAACAGTCAAAAATCAGCCGTTAAGTGACCGAGATATAGATAGCTAGTGACCGACGTGCTGCGAGAGATAGATAGCAGCTGTCAAAACCCTTCCGAGATAACTCTAACGAGGGGCCACGATGAAGTGAACGTTCTATATTAATATGGTTTTAAACTTTCCACAGGCCCGTACTGTATATTAAACATAAGGAAGTAACTTGTTAATTTACTTAAATTTTTAAGAATTTTCATTTAATAAAGGTTTTAATTATTTAAAGTTTGATTGTTTAAGGAAAATGAAAATAAAACAGATAAACAATGCCGGCCTGTCGAAAGTGTAACACTAAAAAGAGTTGAAGCTCGATTCAGCTGCTTAGTGGCTGCTATATGGAAAGCTAGTGGTCTTAATGCTACTGAGAGATGGATACTAACTTTTCTTAAATATAGGTAACAAAAGGGTCTAGATGAGCCGTCGAAAGTAAGTTATTTTTATAATAGAATCAGCATGTTGTTTCTCTTTATTGTTCATCTAGGGAAAGTGGGAGGTTTTGGGTTCGATCCCCGGTCGGGTCTGACCCAAAACTTGAAAGTGGGTAGTGACAGTTCTTTCGCTAAGCACTCGGCATTACCAAATGAAAGTCACGGTTCTTTCGGATGGAAACTTACAATAAACGAGGTCCCATGTCACGGTGGGCTTGGCACGCTAAAGAACCCTGCTGTATAATGCCATCAGCGCAACGCACAGGCGAAATTTCTGCACCTTCGCCTATAGCTGGCGACGTCTCGATATAAGTGAAATATTCTTGACTGGGACGTTAAACACTATTACTCACTCACTCATCTAAGGAACTTAAAATAAACGTGGTCCCGTGTCACGGTAAGTTTGTTTGTTGAATGTTGCTTAACGTAGCATCAGCAATTTTTAGCTATTCGCGTCGATAACTATTTTATTAATCTCTGTGGATTAATCTATGAACAAGTTGGTGTATGCATGTGAAGTACGAGTGTGTTGCATGGTCTGCCTTGTACAAGCGCGCACTCAGGGCGACTTTAAGGTGCTAGCTCACCGAGTAAGTACGTCGCAGACAAGCGTAACCCCCCCCCCCCCAGTCGCATTATACCGACACCAAGTGAATCAATAAAGGCCAACGGCAAGAAAAAATCACTCTTCCATTTGTGGTCTGAGCGGGACTCGAAACATTCTTGATTGGGACGAAAAACCCCATTGCTCAGCCCAACGCTACTGTCCATCTACTAGTCGGTACTTACAGCGACTACTGTAAAGTACTTAGCAACACGTGCGTACCAACCTGAGTGTTCAGAATAGAATGAACAACCATTTATGAAGTATCGAGACGCCACCATCTATAGAGGTTATAATGCGATTATCGAAATGTTTAGCGGGTGGTCTTCATCGCCTTCGCATTTGAATATCCGCTTTACAACATTTATCGCCTTCAAAACTCGTTTCGCGTGATTGTCTTTGCAAATTCGCGATTTCACTTTATATCGCTTTCAAACTTGGCAACTTCGCTTTTCCTCTTTTGCAACTTCATAATTTCCTCATGTCAATGACGAAGCAAACATTCATTTACTACTCCTCTATCAAAGGAGATTCTAACACATTCGCATGTTCGTGATTTTTCTTTCGCTCCATTATTACTTCGCCTTAGTTTTAAAACCGGTTGTTATTAACCATTGGTACGTGAAAGGAATCGTTATTTTGGCAGGACTAGATACTTTGATGTTCTCTTAAGGTAGATTTTTAAAAAGTAAACATTCAAACTTTAGTGAGATGTCCGACCGCAGAGATTTAATGGTGTTTATGCCCCACTCAAGATTTTACTTTTCTAATTGATACGGTCTTATTGATGATAGTCAGAGTCTAATATCTGCATTTGGCCTGTCAGACAGTGCAATGTGTAGACCTTGCCAGGGGTGGATCCAGGATTTTTTGAAAGGGGGTAAGAATTACTATAGTATACATCAATGCTAGGTGCGAGCGCTTACAGAGACGTGGGATCTAGTAAACGCGATCCAGAATAACACGTATACAGAAATGGGTTGTTACATTAACATATGGGGGTCACCTCAGTCAATCTCTCTCTCTCTTAAATTTTTCAAAGGGGGGGGGGTTGCAACCCCCGCAACCCCCCCCCCCCCCCCCCCCACACACACACCTTAAATCCGCCACTGCTTTCGATCTTATTGGCAAGCAAGGCAGATATTAACCAATACGCCAAACTACTTGCTGTTAATTTTCGGCCTGTTGCGTTTACTGTTTTTGGCGTTGTTAAAGGATCATTAAAACTTGGTATCGTAATAAACTAGAGAAAATTTGCTATCAATTTTGTTCTTTCTAATTTCTTTAGAAGCACTCTGTCGTATAGATTTTGACACACTGTGGTAGCTCAGTTGGTAGGGTGTTTGCTCCGTCAAGTGGGAGATCGTTGGTTCGATCCCCAACCGGGTCTGACCCAAGACTAGAAAGTGGGTTGTGACTGTTCTTTCGCCAATCACTCAGCATTACGAAATGAAAGTCGTGGTTCTTTCGGATAAGAACGTAAAATAAACGATGTTTCGTGTCACAGAAGGCATGACACGATAAAGAACTTTGCTGTATAACGCCATTGATCAGCACAACGTACAGGCAAAATTTCTGGACCTTCGCCTATAGCTGGCGGCGTCTCGATATACGTGAAATACGATATTCTTGACTGGAACGTTAAACCATTACTCAACTCGCACTACTTGCATAAACAGTTAAAGGGAACTAATCCAAACATATTTAGTGTAAAAATCATCATCAAAAGGGAGAGTACCCGTGATGTTTTCTGTAAATGTTCTTTCGAAATTTGTGGAATTTGACCTTTTTAGACACCTGATGATAGGATATTAATTTTCAAAAATTATAAACCATCAGTTTACAGTTTTTATCTGTTGATTTTATTTTTATCATGATAAATGTTAATGTTTAAGTAAAATTTTACAATTAATCCAAAAGATAATTTTGATTAAAAATTCTTTCTGTAAATGAAATTTAAATTATTTTCTATTTAAAGAACCACTGCAAAAACAAAATATGCTGCTGACGAGCCAAGACATGTTGTATATCACTGACATGTAGGTCACCGACGCTACTCAACACCTGAGTTGTCTTTATTGTATAAGATTAGATGATAGTAAAGAGGAAAAAATCCGTACAAAATTTGAAATTCTTATGGAAATGTTGAATTTTATGATCTAGTTACTTGTGAATGAAACAAACGAAAGCGAAAGGAATTATTACATATTGTGAAAATTGGATTAAAATCACTGACAATGAAACAAAAAAGATCTCGCTTGGAAACTATTTACAGAAAAAGAAGATGCAGATCAAAGTTAAAAGTAAGTGAAATACGCTAATTTGATTACAGTGACATAAGTCTGTAGTTTTATGTGTATACGTAAGCATTATTTATTAATATGTAGCTATGAATCAATATAACGGTAATATTGCCCCTTGTTCCTCCCCCAAACCGCCCCGTAATGACTAGCGCACAAAGTTATCCGTCCACACTCAACCTCCTTTGCTGGTTTAATGATAATTATTTATTTATCATCATTATTATTATTATTATTATAATTATTATTTAAATCATACTTTTGATCAAATTTGAAAAGTTTTAAAATTAAAACAGCACATATCATACATTTTAGCATGTCCTTACATGATAGAAGATAAAAAGACTGCACAATTATATGTTATGATATGTGGGTAGGTTTTAAGGCAGGTTGACACTATCAAGACTGATCAATATCGTTGACTTGTACTCGGATAATATCACGTGTCGACCTTAATTGGAATCTGCGTTTTTTCGAGTCAGTACTGGATATCGATATGGTTCAATATAAAATCAATTAAAAACCTAAAGGATCCTTTTATTTTATGATTTTTATGAAAGCAAACGTTGCTTATTTCAACACAGAAAAATATCTTGATGAATGAGTTGACCCCAGCTTGTTTCTACAACCGTGAAATTTTCAGTTTTGACCGTTTTGATTTCCATGCGTCTCCTATAAGCACTTGTTAAAAGGTAGAGAACAAATCGGTAAATAACGGCATATTAAACATGTCGGTCCATGTGTTCGGTCCCGCTTGTTTCTAGTTTTATGCCTACAGAAAATTTTCAGTTTTTTGCCTCTCTGATAAGCACTTGTCGTTAATGGTATAGAGCATATCGGTCCATGAGTTTGATCCCGCTTGTTTATACAGCAAATTTTAAGTTAACGATTTGAGCGGTTTTTTTTCAGTTTCGTGCGTCTTCTATAAGCACAATATAGAACATGTCCGCCCATGAGTTCGATCTCGCTTTTTCTACAGGCAATTTTCAGTTTAATGCGTCCTCGAAAAACACTTGTTAAATGATAAAGCACAAATTTGTAAATAAAAGTATGTTGATCATTTCTGTCCATGACTCGGTTCGACCACGCTTGTTTTTTCAGAAGGTTTCCAATTTTGACGCCTTCATTGCAAACTCGACGTTAAATGGCATAGAACAAATTATTAAATTAATTCCTCTTTTGGGTGGCATGTAGTAGATGTCAAAAGTGGTCAAATACTGATATTTTCACTTTACCAAAATACTCGAAAAGAAAGGAGTTCTGAAATTTTATCTTCCTGGCCTAAAATTATTAGTTACAAAATTAGCTTTCGAGATTTACAGCAAAAGTGTGGTCCTGCCGGTAATCGAACCCCTGTTTCCTAAACACGCAGCCAACACTGTATCAACTGTGCTTTAGTAAGTGGTACGTGGCACTTAAAATAATTCTCAACACTCGTTAGTTTAACGAAGTAAGGAATGTTCATAATTGATTACGTTTTTTTTTTTTTTTTTTTTTTTTTTTTTTTTTTTTTTTTTTTTTTTTCAAAAGCACTTTGTAAACATAAAAATGTAATTGTTTTATTTACTAGGCGTTATTCGTTTTGGCATATTGACAGTTTAGTGGCATTATTTCATAAATTGTTGATGGCAATTTATATTGAATGTACATATAATATTTGCATTGGTAGTCTAAATACTACCCATCAAGTAGTACTTAACGATAAACATATGTAGATACAGAACAGGCCTGTCGAAAGTTTAATACTGGGGTAACGAAAAGGAGCCGAAGATCGGCTGTCAGGTGGCAAAGATGTAGATACTCAACTAGTGGCTGGAAAGCTATAGAAAGGTAGATTAGAACCTTTGAAAAGCAGTCGAGCTAACGAGGGTCTATTTGGCACTGATTCGTCGGCTTAGTGTTAAACTTTCGACAGGCCTGTGCTGTATTTCAGTTCAAACATAGATTCCCACGCCCAAGAAAATAAAAAGAAATTATTGGAACCGGTCCATCGTTTATTATGTAGGAGTGAAATGTAGTGGATTTGAATAGTGGTAAAGCAAAATTCTTTAACATACAGTACAGACCTGTCGAAAGTTCAACACTATTATAACGATTTAGTTCCGAATCGGCAGCTCATCTTGGCTATGACTTCACAGCTATCCGGCAACTGTTTTATAATATCTCGGTGGCTCTTCTATCACTGTCACTAGGTATTCATATCTGAACCACTTGGCAGACGAGCTTTGACTCGTTTTTGTTAATTTTAGTGTTAAACTTTCGCCAGGTCTGTTAAGGCAAAAGGGGGGGGGGGGCAGAGAAATTGAAACCAACGACCTCAGTCAAGCGAACTGATAATGTTATTTTGAAGGATTTTTAAAATAAGTAAATAATAAATGTATCAAGATAACCGAGTAATTTGATTACAGATGTTATTTGTGTATAAAACATAAAAAAGTTTAAATAGTGACCTGTAAAACAGCGATGTACAAGATGTCGCTGAACTATGACATATATCAAAGTTGTAAGATTTGTCTCCCTTTAACAATATTAATAGAACTTTACATCAGTTTTAAAATAATATTTGGGTAATGATCACATGCCCAAGAAAATTGAAAAGAAATTATTGGAACCGTTCCATCGTTCCAATTGTGTATGAGTAGCCTGAATACTGAGCTGAGTAATAGTGTTTAACGTCCTAGTCAAGCGTATTTTTACTTATATGGAAGATGTGTATAAGCGAAAGTTAATAAATCTGCCTGTGCCTTGCACCGATGACATAATATAGCATGGTTCTTTATCGTGCCACGCTTACCGTACATAGGACCTAGATTATTTTTAGTTCCTATGAAATTCATTTCATTTTCTTAATTCCGAGTACTTGGTTAAAGAACAGTCACTGCCAACTTTCAAGCTTGGTTGTTGGACCTCAGACAAGCGACGAGTCGAGATACCAAGTTTTTATTATTACACGTGTCATTTGTCAATAGAAAAGTTTAAACAGTAACTTAGTGCATTAGATGTTGTTGTTGAATTTTGCTTAACGTCGCACCAGCAATTTTTCAACAACAACAACATTTTTTCAGCTATTCATGACGAGAACTACATTAAAAATCGGATTAATCTATGAGCAAGTACGTGTATGCATGTGAAGTGCATGTGTGTTTTACTTTCTGTCTTATACTAGCTCGCACTCAGTCTGCTTTCCAGTCAAGCGTACAACCCCACTCACATTATATATACTAACACTAGGTGAATCAGTAAAGGCCAATGGCAAGGAAAATTCACTTTTCCACATGTGGTCTGAGCGGGACTCGACCTCACAGCGGTAAGAGACCCTGGATTTTAGACTGGCTCATCCATTTGGCCACCGCGGCCTCAGTTGTAAGATTTATCTCCCTTGAACAATATTGCCTATCATTTGCCGACATTTACAGTACAGACCTGTGGAAAGTTTAACATTGTGCTAACAATAAGGAGTCGAAGTTTGCTTTCCCCGATATATAGATAGCTATTATCCTACAAGCTGCCGAAAAATAGATAGCGTCTGTTGAAAAACGGTCGAGGTGTAGGGACCGAGATAAGAGCTGATGAAAAACGGTCGAGGTGTAGGGACCGAGATAAGAGCTGATGAAAAACGGTCGAGGTGTAGGGACCGAGATAAGAGCTGATGAAAAACGGTCGAGGTGTAGGGACCGAGATAAGAGCTGATGAAAAACGGTCGAGGTGTAGGGACCGAGATAAGAGCTGATGAAAAACGGTCGAGGTGTAGGGACCGAGATAAGAGCTGACGAAAAACGGTCGAGGTGTAGGGACCGAGATAAGAGCTGACGAAAAACGGTCGAGGTGTAGGGACCGAGATAAGAGCTGACGAAAAACGGTCGAGGTGTAGGGACCGAGATAACCTGACGATTCGGTACTAATTCGTTAGATTAGTGTTAAACTTTTGACAGGCCTGTACTGTTTAATAGTTCTGTATTGAATGACGCTAATGGGGTTCGCCACTGTACCACGTAATCAATACTTCTTAACGTTTGTGCGGAACTTTTTGGAAAATATCAACGACACAAATTCCCGGAATGGCGTTGTTTTCACGGGAACGAGCAACACGGGAACACCATCTTATGCGATTCCATATCCATTGTTCCTGCACCCCAGATAGAAAAGTCCATAAAAAGAAAGGTGCAAGATATTTCCATCTTGTACCCCCCTGTGCAAGATAGCCTACACGCGGTTTTTCCCGCAAAATTTTATCAACAAAGCCAGAGGTGTTTTGAAAATTGTAATTGATTTTAAATTGAAAAATTATAGTTTTTGGTGCAAGAAATAGAATCAATTACTACTTGTAGTGCCAGATAAGGAAATCTCAACCCTCGTTCTGATATATTTTGTCCAGAACTCGACAAGCCTCGTTCTTAACCAAATATATTAGAACTCGGGTTGAGATTTTCCTATCTGGCACCACAAGTTGTGATAGATTCTATCAGAAATAAATGTTCCGCACAAACATTAGAGGGTATCACGTGGTAAAACGGCGAACTTTCTTCAGTATATCCGGTATACCATGATGATGTCGTTGTTCCGTGTGCGTATGCTCGTAATGCCTAATTTGACTTTTATTTATCTATGACATCACGAAACACCTAAGTGTGCAGAGTTATGGTAAAAACGTGGTTACGTGTGTCATCCACTAAAATTATAATTCTCAATACCAATTTTGGATATAATGCAATAACAAAATGACAATTTTAGTGAAAATCAGGTGCATCTTCTCTGTTGAGGATGCAATTCTAAATACTTTAAATATACGCACACGTTTAAAACTTAAATGCCAGAATTGTGTTTTAAATGGTTCGCAATTTTTTCAATGACTTTAAATATAGATGGGATCGACCTATAGAAAGTTGACGATTCGTTAAAACACATACTTCATGATAAGTTATTTTCTCAGAGTCAAATTTTCGCAGTTGTGTCATGTATTCGCGTTGTTTATTTCTGCACCCTAGAGTCAAGAACGCTTTACCCGCGTATTAAAATCTCCCTTTCCACTTTAAACTATCTGTGCTTCATAACGGTTGCTATGGATACACGCCATATGATATTTAATAACCTTCAACCATTTATCCTTGTTTACCTATTACTTGAAACAAAACATTGCAACGTATGTGAAAGTAAGAGGTCAAATAAACTTAAGGGTGTTACATTATTAATGTTCTCTCTTGATAGGTGGCGCTCTAGAAAATTATCACCTGACCAGAAGTAAACATAACATTGGTTTTATTTTGATTAATATAATCTTACACCGGTAACAGGGTAAGACAGAGATATCTCAAACGAGGATGAATATTTTCTTGTCCAGAGCGAGCTTTAGCGAGTTTTGGACATTGAAAATATTCATCCGAGTTTGGAGATAATATTATTGTCCACGTCATGCTAGTTAATTTGGTTGCAAGTCTCTTTTAATTTCTAAGCGCAAGAAAAAATTAGTAAAGTTTACTTGTTGGCGACAATGGGTTAGATTGATCATTTATGTCGTGAAAATGGTCACCAGGTGGCGCTTCATAGATTCTAAAGTAAGCTGTTTTGACATGTTATTTAGTCAAGATCCATATACAACATATTAAAATTTCAATATATGTTTTCAGGCGATTTGTAAAGTATGGATCTACCTTAAAACGATTTCAGATTGTGGATCTTGTTGAGACGGGTGATCAGATAAACAATTAAATATCATGAATACTATCAAATTAAAAAATATATTAATTGTTCCCATTTTATATAAAAAAAACTCCATATCTGCATTGCCGGAATTAGTAAAGATTGTACTGCATCGATAGACAAAGGATTGATTACCTGAAAGATATGACACACAAAAGTAACTATCCCCCGCCGAGAAATCGGGAAGGGGGTATAGCAGTGTATTCTGTCTGTCCTTCCCTTCGTCGCACTTTTTGTCTGGAGCAGTTCTGCAATAAAATAAATCTTATTTTGATGAAAATATACAGGAAGGATCGACGGAAGGTGTTGTCATTGTTCCGGCTCAATGATTGTTTTAGAAGTTATGGCCCTTTGTTTTTTTCCCAATGATTACTTTTTCCTGACCAATCAGATTAAATTAATGTCGTTTGTGGTGCGAGAAATAGAATCCATTACTTTTTTAAGGTATTCTCAAACCGAGCTCTAATATATTTGGTTCAGAATGAGGCATGTCTATCTGATACTACAAAAAAGTGAAAGATTATATTATTTCTGTTTCGGTTTAATGACTCTTGCTAGGATGATTTACATAATACATGGATATGCATATCGAGTTGCTTTCCTATTCACGTTCTAAGATTTTGGGAGGAGTAATGACGATTTGAACGGTTTTAGTTCCGACCACTTTAGCTCACGTGATCATGAGCTGAAAAGTTAAAAAAAGTTATTTCCTTTTTTTGGCCAATAAGTGGGATTATTAAACTATTGAATAGTTTTGTCAATCTCTGTTCTGTAATTCTTCCTCGAAATTAAACAGCACCAGCTAAAACAGTTAATATGATACATAGATTTTGATATTGTTTTCATGTTCATGTTCCGGTTTAATCATTTTTCCAGCAGCTATGCCACTTTAGATTTTCATTGAATAAAAAACAAACAAGCATACCAATCATGTCCAAATTACAATTTCAAAGCAAAGTAAAACTTTGAATCTGGCAATGTTAGTCAAACACGTGAACTTCCACCAGGGAAATGAGGCCGGCTGCTCCGGAATGGTAAGCACTTCCTGTTTAGGTAGCTACAATCGCCATGTGTATAGGCCTAAGGCTAATCAATATATGACGTACCGCCGGCCACGCCCACTATGTTCCGACAAAGGGTCGACATGCTTGAATTACACACAAAAAGAATGTAAACTCGACCTAAATTGTGCGGTTTAATTACGTTACTGACACTAGAACGTCATTAGTTACCGTGACGCTGCTTTGGTACAGTGATGCGGCCAGTTTCGGAACATTGTGGGCGTGGCCGGCGATACGTCAAATTATTTTCAGAGTTATTTGGGATACATATACATCATACTTATCAACAATATTGTGATGGCGGCCATAAAACTTTTAGAGGGTCCTGATAAGCCTAAAATTACAACTCCATACGTCAACAGTTTATTTGTAAGCAGATTGATTTGTTGTATAAAGTTTCAATCGTAAAAACAAGCTCTACCACAGTATATTAACTAAGAAACAAAATGAATACACCATTTTCAGGCAAAATCAAGATGAACGAGTATATTGCTGCTTAGAAAAAACTTATAATTAGTTGACAACAACAGCTTGAATTGTAGTCTTTCATTGGCGTCATAAATGAGGTACTGGTCAAAAGAAGAACCAGTTGTACTTTTTATTTCAAGCTCACTAGGATAGATAATATTCACATAATCTCCAGATTTAGAATTTTTAAGAGATAGAACGTCATATTTAATGCATCTGTATGAACGCCACAGCTGTCTTAAGGTGCCTATCGTTAAACAGTGGTGTTTAACTGATAAAACATTTTGTTAAATTGACGTATCATTGGGTGGTTGCGATGTAACATTAGGTTGTTTGAGTATGCCGTTAAGTGTATATGATATAACATTAGGTCGTTTGACTATGTCGTTAAGTGTACATATGATATAACATTAGGTCGTTTGACTATGTCGTTAAGTGTATATGATATAACATTAGGTCGTTTGACTATGTCATTAAGTGTATATGATATAACATTAGGTCGTTTGACTATGTCGTTAAGTGTACATATGATATAACATTAAGTCGTTTGACTATGTCGTTAAGTGTACATATGATATAACATTAAGTCGTTTGACTATGTCGTTAAGTGTACATATGATATAACATTAAGTCTTTTGACTATGTCGTTAAGTGTACCTATGATATAACATTAGGTCGTTTGACTATGTCGTTAAGTGTACATATGATATAACATTAGGTCGTTTGACTATGTCGTTAAGTGTACATATGATATAACATTAAGTCGTTTGACTATGTCGTTAAGTGTACATATGATATAACATTAAGTCGTTTGACTATGTCGTTAAGTGTACATATGATATAACATTAAGTCGTTTGACTATGTCGTTAAGTGTACATATGATATAACATTAAGTCTTTTGACTATGTCGTTAAGTGTACATATGATATAACATTAAGTCTTTTGACTATGTCGTTAAGTGTACATATGATATAACATTAAGTCGTTTGACTATGTCGTTAAGTGTACCTATGATATAACATTAGGTCGTTTGACTATGTCGTTAAGTGTACATATGATATAACATTAGGTCGTTTGACTATGTCGTTTAGTGTACATATGATATAACATTAGGTCGTTTGACTATATCGTTAAGTGTATATGATATAACATTATAGGTCGTTTGACTATGTCGTTAAGTGTACATATGATATAACATTAGGTCGTTTGACTATGTCTTTAAATGTACATATGATATAACATTAAGTCTTTTGACTATGTCGTTAAGTGTATATGATATAACATCGTTAAGTGGATCCGCTATGTCGTGAAGTGCATCCCTCTTTTAGCGAAACGTACCCTTGTGATAACGTATTCTATGAAAAATGCCTACTTATGGGCCAATTAATTCTCCGAGAGATAAACTAAGTACCCTCATCCTTTAGGAAAGGAGTGTTTATAATAAATTTTATGATTTTTGTTTTATGTTTTTTATGACTATAGTAATTGTAGAAAATTAGAAAAAAATGTTTACTAGAGCCAGCGACATTGCTAGAGCGAATAATGGTAGATTTTATTCTTTATATCATTTTGGCCGTTGGATATTGAGGATTTTAAATTTATGCGGAATTTAAACATATTTGCTTTCTTCGTGGATAGAGTAGAACCGGGTAACTTCGGACATCTTTTGGGTCAACGAGTATCGGGGAGGAACATATATTAGGCGTTATCTCCCTTAAGCTTGTTTTATTTTTACTATGACTCGAGTCTGGAAGTTAACTTAATTATTTCGACTTATCCTGGGCAAAAATTTGTTTTAAAACAGCATCAAATATAGTTTTATCTATGTGTCTGTTGTCGGGCACAGTGTCGGTAAAATCGGAAAAATGGAATTTGCCTGAATAAATTTTTACATTACACAGAAATTTGATTACATAACGCGTTTTTATTGCACAACAAGGTGTTATTACATTACATGAAAATAACTATCACACTACAAGGTTGACATTACATTACTTGGCATTTATTACATAACCTGGCGTAACAGAAGTCCTGAAAATCCCCCTGTGACTAGTTCTAAACGACATGTTCCTCTAGGTGGATCCAGTCAATAGCAGGGTTTTTAATCAATCAAAATTAGGAATTACTGATTTTGGACTGAGGACGATAATTGGTTTATTTAACAATTGGTAAACTTTAGATGTAGACTGAGTTCCGTCAACTTGTTAAAGTCTTGTATAAATGATAGCAAATGATAGTAAACATAAAGTTTTCAAGTGTAAATCGAATCCCGTCTGTCTCGGTGTCCGACATATGCTGATTTTCTTTTTAAAGTCACTGATTTATACGGAATTTAACAAAATGACCATGTTTAAAGTATAGAATTATCTCTTATTTATAATGGATGCGTCAAGATTCGTTAAAACTTGCAGCTAGCGATAGTAAATACACTTTCTTCTGTAACGTAGGTTTGATCAACTTCGTTGTTTTTGCTAGTCAAAATGATGTTAGCGACAATAGTTTTTTCCTTATGACCTTTGACCTAGCAGGCGAAACCGCTTGTAACATTTACGTATATATAAGACAAACACTTGTACTTTGGCACGAAAGCCTATTAGGCTCACGAATAAAAAATAGAAGGCGTAATAATGCGAAATAGAGGCGTTATAATGCGAAATAAAGGCGTAATAACGTGAATTTAAAGGCGTTATAACGCGAAATAAAGGCGTAATACGCGAATTGAAAGGCCTTATAACGCGGAGTAAAGGCGTAATAACGCGAATTGAAAGGTGTTGTAACGCGAAATAAAGGCGTTATAATGCGAAATAAAGGCGTTATACCGCGAATTAAAAGACGTATTAACGCGAAAGGAGGGCGTTATAATGCCTATATAGAGCAGTCACTTCCCTGGAGAAATGTTTCCCTCTATTGGTTAACAGCCCTCACCACAAACAGATTGGTTTTAGTTTGAATTCGCTAAGACAGCTTGAGGAAACTTCAAGTGATTAACCTTGATCTATTCATAGTTAGCAATTGAACAGGAAGTATTTAATAAATAGCCACGTGTATACATGATTACTTAAAAGATTTCCATCCCCATATATAAAATGATACTCTTTATGAAAAACTTTAACATTGAAAAGAAACCACTAAAATAGTATGTTCATTTCAGCGCAGGATCGGATGATGTGCAGTTTTTTTAATTTTTATAAAAATAATACATATAAAACAGCTTATTACATTACATATACTAGTAGTTGTACAGGAAACACAAACACACACACACACACACACACACACACACACACACACACACTCTCTCTCTCTCTCTCAAAATGTGGCCACTGCGGTAGCTCAGTTGGTAGAGTGTTCCCTCCGTAAGTGGAAGGTAATGGGTTCGATCCCCGGCCGGGTCTGACCCAAGTCTTGAACGTGGGTAGTGACTGTTCTTTCACCAAGCACTCTGCATTAAGAAATGAAAGTCACGGTTCTTTCGGATAGGAACCTAAAATAAACGAGGTCCCGTTTCACGATGGGCTTGGTACGCTAAAGAACCCTGCTGTATAATGTCATCAGCATAACGCAAAGGCAAAATTTCTGCACCTTCGCCTATAGCTGGCGACGTCTCGATATAAGTGAAATATTTTTGACTGGAACGTTAAACACCATTACTCAACTCAACTCTATTAATATGTATGTGAAGGGGGGATAGATATTAAACCCCAGAACCTCCACATCATTATGGTAGGCATCTTGATTTCGCGTTAATACGCCTTTATTTCGCGTTATAACGCTATTTATTGGCGTAATTACGCCTTTGTTCCGCGTTATAACGCCTTTAGATTCGCGTTATTGCGCCTTTATTTCGCATTATAACGCATTTATTTCGCGTTATTACGCCTTTATTTTGCGTTATTACGCCTTTGTTTCGCGTTATAACGCCTTTCAATTCGCGTTATTATGCCTTTCTAAAGGCGTTATAACGCATTAAAAGGCGTAATAACGCGAAATAAAGGCGTTATAATGCGAAAAAAGGCGTTATAACGCCTTTAGAAAGGAATTATAACGCGAAATAAAGGCGTAATAACGCGAATTGAAAGGCATTATAACGCAAAATAAAAGCGTAATAACGCGAATTGAAGGCGTTATAACGCGAAATAAAGGCGTTAAAACGCCTTTAGAAAGGCGTAATAACGCGAATCAAAAGGCATTATAACGCGAATTAAAAGGCGTTATAACGCCTTTCTGTCTATATATAGAGCAGTCACTTCACAACCCTCACCACAAACATATTGGTTTTAGTTTGAATAGCTTAAGGCAACGGTAGATCTATCCATACTAAGATGTCACAAGTGTCATTTAATCATTGTTAAAAGTTAGCGATTGACAATTGGACAGGAACTTTTTAATAAATAGCCATGTGTACATTGCCAATGTTTATCAATGTTTATATTTCAGATTACTTAAAACATTTCCAACCCCTTATATAAAATGATATGAAAAAACAACACTTTAACATTGAAAAGAAACCTTTCTTTCTGTTTTACTGAAGTAGTATGTTCATTTCAGCTCAGGATCGGATGATGTGCAGTTTTTTTTTTAATTTTCATAGAATAAATGCATATAAAACAGCTTATTACATTACATATAGTTGTGCAGGAAGCACACACACACACACACACACACACACACACACACACACACACACACACACTTTTAATATGTATGTAAAGTGGAGGGGGTAGAGATTAAACCCCAGGACCTCCACGTCATTATGGAAGGCATCTTAACTTCGCGTTAATAAGCCTTTATTTCGCGTTATAACGCCTTTCAATTCGCGTTATTACGCCTTTCTAAAGGCGTTATAACGCCTTGATTTCGCGTTATAACGCCTTTTTATTCGCGTTATTACGCCTTTCTAAAGGCGTTATAACGCCTTTACTTCGCGTTATAACGCCTTTTTATTCGCGTTAATACGCCTTTATTTCGCATTATAACGCCTTTCAACTCGCGTTATAACGCCTTTTAATTCGCGTTATTACGCCTTTCATTCGCGTTATTACGCCTTTATTTTGCGTTATTACTCCTTTATTTCGCGTTATAACGCCTTTCAATTCGCGTTATTACGCCTTTCTAAAGGCGTTATAACGCCTTTACTTCGCGTTATAACGCCTTTTTATTCGCGTTAATACGCCTTTATTTCGCATTATAACGCCTTTCAATTCGCGTTATAACGCCTTTTAATTCGCGTTATTACGCCTTTCATTCGCGTTATTACGCCTTTATTTTGCGTTATTACTCCTTTATTTCGCGTTATAACGCCTTTCAATTCGCGTTATTACGCCTTTCTAAAGGCGTTATAACGCCTTTTTTCGCATTATAACGCCTTTATTTCGCGTTATTACGCCTTTCAATTCGCGTTATTACGCCTTTCTAAAGGCATTATAACGCCTTTTTTCGCATTATAACGCCTTTATTTCGCATTATAACGCCTTTCAATTCGCGTTATAACGCCTTTTAATTCGCGTTATTACGCCTTTCAATTCGCTATTACGCCTTTATTTCGCGTTATTACGCCTTTATTTCGCGTTATAACGCCTTTCAATTCGCGTTATTACGCCTTTCTAAAGGCGTTATAACGCCTTTTTTCGCATTATAACGCCTTTATTTCGCGTTATTACGCCTTTTAATTTTTATTTATTCATGAGCTTAATAGGCTTTCGTAAGTCGTTTATCATGAAATCTAGTTATTATAAGTTGCTATTAGTCACGACCACCATGCATTGGTATAACACATGTGTAGATAATCGGTTTGTAACGAATGGCACCATGCTATATATATATGCTATATATATATATATATATATGCTATATATATATATATATATATATATATTCCTTTATCACAGTGTTGTTGAGCGGAAGTTCAGTCAAACTGTACAGTTGTCGGTAACTCTGTTTTCTGAAGCGAGAAACGAGGAAAGCAGTTTTAATGGTTTGTTGACAAGGGTCATAACTCTTGTAAAACCGGTCGGACTTTAGTCCTATT
The DNA here is from genome assembly GCA_021292105.1 of Anadara kagoshimensis. Lineage (NCBI taxonomy): Eukaryota > Metazoa > Mollusca > Bivalvia > Arcoida > Arcidae > Anadara > Anadara kagoshimensis. Next base: position 23,286,132 of record CM037858.1, read on the forward strand.
ATCCATTGTTATATTTTGCTATTTGTACAAAATGTAAAGCAATAAATTTTAATTTTTTTTTTAAAATGAGGGACCTTACTCATGACTTCCTAGTGTGAGAAAGTTTGTGAGGTCCCTTGCCGATGATCCTTGGCTTTCTTTAACTGGGGAGGCATCTACAAATAACATTGCAATACCCTTACTGTTTCGATATAAATAAAATATTCTTGGCTTGAATATCATTTCGCGAAATTAAATCTTGCTTCAAAGTAGGATTTGATTCCCAATCATTCTATTAGAGGAAAGCGTTCCTTATGCTCGATTCACGCAGCGTAGTTTGAATGTCTGTTGTTTACCTACCTGTACAATAAAATTTGCGCTACCTGTACAGACAACAGAAAAGCATGCAGCCTAATAAATCGGATTTTTTAAAAAGTTTTTCTCCAATCATATAAACACTGTAGCATGTCACAATTCCTTTTTAACATTCATAGCTCGCTAACTGTCTACATTATGGTTTTAAATACTAGACGAATATAGAGAAAATAAAAAATATATAGTAAATTCATGAAAATTCCACTCTTATCTACCGTGTTCGACAAACGAATAAATGCCTCAGGCTTAATATTTTCATAAACGTATTGAATAAATCATGACTACATTTACTTAGTGAGATCCATGTCCGTATGAAAAATCGCAGAACAGTTTATAACAACAATAATTTTAGATAAACCCACATAGGTTTGACCCAACTGTTTTCATTCGTCGCTTCAGAAAACAGAGCTACCGGCGACTGTACAGTTTGACCGAACTTCCGTTCCCCACTGTGTTAATAGGACATGCCACTACGGGTGCTCAGTTTGTAGAGTGCTCGATCCGTATGTGGAAGCACGGTTGTTGGTTTGAACCCCGGTCGGAGTCTAAACCAAGACCAAATTTGTAGCGACTTTTCTTTCTCCAATCACTCAGCATTCAGAAATGAGAGCCACCAGGTCCTTCCAAAGATACCTTAAAACCGTTACCCTTTGTCATGACAGGCGTGGCACGTTGAACCCTCCCTGTCCATTGCTCTGAGCCTACTGCAAAGGTAAAAATTATTGTCACTTCAACTATAGCAGGTGACGTATCGATATGAGTGGAATATTTTTGACTGGGCCGTAAAACCATATTGAATCAATCAACAGTCGAGTTGTATCCAATGAACTTTTTTACAATGTTTTTTCGAGGAAAGAGAAACATAAGCGAAATTTGCTTCTTAGTTGATACATGTTTATAAAAGGTAAATACAAAAGTACACGTTTCACATCCCAACTACAACCCAAAAGAAAACCAAAACCCTTAAAAAACTAGAACTGTCTCTTGAGAGCGAAATACCCCCACCCCAACATTTAATGTTTTCCCGCGACCTTGACCTTTTTCATATGACCTTGGTTAAAGGTCATGGCACACCTTTGGACCATGAAGATTATTCATGTGAAGTTTAATGACAGTCTTCCAAAGCATTAATGAGATATGACCCGGACACGATTTTACACGAACAGACAGACAGACGGACAGCCATGGTAATGATATAACGATTGATATAGAGATGAAGGTCATGGGTTCAAAAGTCAAGGTCACAGATGCAAAGGAATACTGAAATTGTTAATGATCTGGAAGAAATAAACTTTTTGTTAAGGCATGTATATGTATTTAGAATATTGTAGGCATTGGCCTAACGATCATTTTGGTATATAGTTGAAGGCCATGGATTTAAAGGTCAAGGTCATCAATGGAAACTAATACAGAAATTGTTAATTATCCGGAAAAACTATACACTTTTCGTGTAGGCATATATTTTGAAATATTGTAGAAATTGGTCTAAGGATAATTTCGATATATAGATGAAGGTCATGGGTTCAAAGTTCAAGACCAAAGATGCAAACGGTTTCAGAAATGGTTAATTATCTGAAAAACTATAATTTTTATGTAGGCATATATATCAGAATATTGTAAGTATTGATATAACTGAGTTCAACGGTGAAGGTCACTAATGCAAATGAATGCATAAATCGTTAGTTATCTGGAAAATTATAAACTTTTTGTATAGGCATATATATATTACATTATTATATGACTGCGTGTTTTCCTTTTCTCTGATTGGTCAATTTTATTATTATAGCGATATTCAATAAAAATGCCTTAAAAGCCAATAAATAGTTGGCGGACCACTTTAACGGTAAAATAGTAACAAAAAGATTGGCGGACCATTTTGCAATCAAAAATAGAAAAGGGACTTTCCGGAAATTATGACGTCACAATTAAAAGACGTCAAAAGATAGCACGCGCTGACGTCTTTTATATGATTTGGCAACACACAAACAATAAAATGTCGGACAACGAGCAGCGTAAACGTTTTTCGTCTGTGGAAACCTCAGAAGATTCCATTAACACAAAGAAATTCACAAATGTGCTATTTAACTAACAAGAAAGTATTTAAAAGAGCTTTAAAAACCTGGCTTTACCGACTTGATGGGCGTTGAATGCTGATCATTTTGCTAAATACACTAAAATCTGAATTTTTAAATGTTATTTTGAAGAGTCATATAATAAAACAATTACTGTCTTTTGATATCGGTGGATATGGGATTATACGGATCTGACCAAAATTATATTTACCTCGGTCTGACGGCCTCGGTAAATATTACTTTGATCAGGTCCGCAAAATCCTATATCCACCTCATCAAAAGACAATTATTGTTTAATACTGTAGGTATTGGCCTAACAATCATTTTGGTATAAAGATGAAGGCTATAGGTTTAAAGGTTAAGGTCACAAATAAAAATGAATACTGAAATTTTTAATTATCTGGAAAACTATTTGTATATAGGCATGTATATAAGAATAATGTAGGTATTGGCCTAACAATCTTTCCGATATATAGATGAACGTCAAAGATTCAAAGGTCAAGGTCACTATTGCAAAAGAATACATAAGTCGTTAATTATCTGAAAAACGTTTTTTTTTGTATAGGCATTTATAAAAGAGTAATGTAGGTATTGTCTAACGATCATTTAAAAATAAAGCTGAAAGGTCATAGGTTCAAATAGTCAAAGGTCAAGGTCAGAGATGCAAACGAATACAGAAATTGTCAATTATATGAACTGTTATTTATAAATATTACATCATAGACGAGAAAGGTCAACTTGAACATGAAAAGTATCTAAAGTCATTAGTGAAAAAATCAAGATTACATGCGCTTTAGGATACTGATAATTTTTATTGATCTGAAAACTATCATTTTTCTGAAGTCATGTATGCTGTAGGTATGTCTCATTTTGAAATACTTGTTCGTCCCAAATGTTTTGTACTGCTCATTTTGAAATTAGTCCCAAGGCAAAGTAAACAATTTGAAGCTGGCAGATTAAGTTTAACACATGAACTTCTACAAGGAAAGTGAGGCCGGGTGTTCCGGAAGAATAAGCACCTCTTGTTTAGCTAGCTACGCGTGTAAGAAAACAATTGGGCATGAAAGGAACTTCAAATATACCCAGAGTAATTTTGGATACAGAGACATCATATTTGTCAACAATATTGTGGCGACTATCATATGTTTTGAGGACCATGCAAAGCCTAGGTTTATAATATTCTTGCGTCAACAATTCATTTGTATCTGAAACAAATTTTGTCAGAACTTCGGCATTGAATGATTTTATCACTCTTCTTGTTCATAAAATCAAGATGTAGGTCATGGATGGAAATAATCTCTTTTTTTAAAGGTTCCATGTTTGTACAATTCAATTGGTTCTATTCAACCAAAATATACAGTTTGACGAGAACATGCTTGCATTTTAAGCAAGTCACATCGATGCTGACTTAGTCGGTGTCCAGATAATGGACCAGTTTGGTGTTGAGTTCTACAGCTGTTGCCTCAGTGATCTACCACCTTAAATTCGCTCTAAGTGAGCGCTAGTACAAAGTAGACATATACAGAATACACACTGCCAGTCATGGTCACACCTGTGAAGCATACCGTGATCTAGCTGACCATAAAACCACAGTGCAAAATATTTAAATGCGCCAACAAAAGCTTATTTTTGGTTTCTTTTAAACATCTTGGAAAAAGTTTTGGTTTCATAATGTTGGTCCAAGCACTACTGATGAGGAATGGTATTCCGAAGCGACCGTCTAGTGCTGTAAAAATTAAAACATTAGAGCTTTCTAAAATTGTTTAAACAGTAAGCAAATTATATATTTGTGTTCTTGATTGCATTGGTTATTGTGGAGTTCTTTTTTGTCCCCCGCCGCAACGCGGAGCGGGGGCATAGAAATGCCGGGCGTCCGTCCGTCCGTACGCGTGTGTCCGTGCGTCCGTCCGTCACACGTTTTTCTAAGTGCTCTCATGCCTACAAATTTTGACGGATTTACATGAAATTTATACCAAATGTTTATACTACTAATACCTTGGTCAAGTTCGAAAATCAGCATTGGTCGATACTTTTTGTTGGAGTGATGGGACTTTGACCACAATAATGACTCTGTTTTATCCAAAAATTGACCTTGTAAGCGCTACAAATTTTGACGGATTTTCATTAAATTTATACCAAATGTTTATACCATTAATACCTTGGTCAAGTTTGTAAATCAGCATTGGTCGATACTGTTTGTTGAAGTTATGGGACTTTGACCACAATAATGACTCTGTTTTATCCAAAAATTGACCTTGTAAGCGCTCTCATGCCTACAAATTTTGACGGATTTTCATTAAATTTATACCAAATGTTTATACCATTAATACCTTGGTCAAGTTTGTAAATCAGCCTTGGTCGATACTTTTTGTTGGAGTTATGGGACTTTGACCACAATAATGACTCCGTTTTATCCAAAATTTGACCTTGTAAGCGCTCTCATGCCTACAAATTTTGACAGATTTTCATGAAATTTATACCAAATGTTTATACCACTTGATCAGATATTGACAACAGATGACGAGGCATCATCTTGTGTTTTTCCTGTCCCCTATTCTGACCATTTTCTTACATGTATATCTCTGCAATAAGGTTTGTGATTTTATACAGTATGTAAACTAGAATATGAAACTTAAATATGATTTTTAAACAAAAACTGTACAATGATATTGTCTCGTACATTTTAGATAAACTTATATATGTTAATAGGTATTTGTTTGATTTTAGATTGTAGTATTTTGGATATATTTGCAACAGGAAAAATAGAAAAAAAAGATGGGTGGTGGGGGTAAAAAATGTTCCTCCCGACCTCCCCACACATTTAATTCTGGAACAGCCCTGAATGTTTGAAAATATTGCAATTTCATATACAGTATACTAGTATACTGCTTGACCAGCTGGGGACCCAAGAATTCTATTCTTGTTTATAAAAGTTTACAGTTATATATGTCTGTCTTCTATTTTGTGATTGCTATTTAATTCTACATGGTGTTTTTTCATGTAGAATTTAATTTACAATCTACTAAATAATTGCATATACCATTATGGTTACAAATTCAAGTAATGTCATTAAATAATATAAAAACAAACATAGTGTTCAAATCACAATCCAAAAGAACGTAAAAACTAAGAAAAAATGTATATTGAGCTAAACACGTCGAGTTTCACCATGGAAGTTAGCCCGGGTGCCCCGGAAGTGTTAGGACCTCCCACCATTGCATTTAGCTAGCTACATCTGCCACGTGTGTAATCAATGTTGAGAATAAAAGGAACGCAGGACGGATGGCTATCAAATATTTCCATGATAATTTTTGATACAAAAAAGCATACTTATCAACAATATTGCCATAAATCTTTTTGAGGGCTTTGATATATTCAGTCTTGCAATATCAAGACACTGTTTGTAGTTTCATTAAGTGTTAAGGTTATTATTGTATACTCGCATCTTTATAATTTTCTGATTGTTTCAAGTCTTAGGTTTTTTATTTTGAATGGATTGATGTAAAATAGGGTATTGGAGATTTATTGCATAGTCAAAATCCTTGCAATTATATCGATACGGTCAGAAGGATGATAAATGGAATCGGATTGCCCAGGAAACCATCACCTGCGGCAAGTAAACTGAAAATTTGTTTCAAATGAAAATTGGCAGGAAATTGGTTTTACACAACGAGAAACACTGTGATATTATATAAGCTAATGTACTCCGTTTCCCCGAGAATGTAGATTATTTTGTATCCAAAGTGATTCTAGTATGTAAGGTAAGGCCCTAAAATTCTCGTTGCCATCATTTGTCATTTTTCAAAGGTATTTTTACTTTGTTTTGGGATTGTGGTTTGGACATTGATTGATATGTTTGGTTTTAGTGATAAGAAATGAATAGAACTTTCCTTTGTGTTTTGGAAAAACGAAATTCGCAATTTTATGTATGAACAACATCCAAATATTTGATTTTTTCAAATATTTGGCATTAAACCCTCTACTAGTCATGTACAAAGGTCAGTTTACGTTTGTTGAGTGACTTCGCTCTTATAGTGTTACTGTGGGAAAAAAATAGCGCCTTTATATTCTTCTCACAACTTTGAGAGCATAGTTATCACACAAAAATACGAACGAAGACAATGTTCAATTTTACCTGTACCAGCCAATGAAATGGTTCATTCGCTCTATTCCTACATTTGATAAATTCCTACTAATTTTAAGAAATTTCATGTAGGAATAGATGGAATAGTACTGATTGTTATATAAACATGTTCAGCGAAGCTTTAAACTACCGTATACAGGTAAATAACATTCACCTAAATGAACCCCTCATAAAATTACCTGGATTGAGCCAAATATAAAAAGAAGTAAAGGCTTTTGTCAAAAAATCATTCGATTTGTTTCATTATGCACAAAGCTGACAAAACGTGCGCGGAAATGGTTGAAGTTACAAAACATATTATAATTATTCCTTTAATTGGCATATACATTTTGAAAAAAAATACTGTAACCTATTTTCAATCGAAATTTTCCGGCATTTGCGGTAAAATGTAAAATGCCTTCCCATATATATTATGTATCCCCATATACCGGTCCAATATTTCCATTTTAGGTAACATTCATTTATACATTTGCTGCCTTGGCAAAATAAACACCACATTTACAATGGGAACATTTGAAAAATTTCTGAAATAAATTCTATTGTCTTGAGACTGCTATGCTACACAAAAACCCTTATTGAAATTAACACATTGTTAATGCAAAATTCATTTTATTTGATAAAATTTGATAATCATTTTATTTTTAAAAAGTTGAGACAAGAACTTGCAGTCCAAAACTGGTCAGATATATACTGAATCATATATATTAAGAAGATTTCATTTTAATTTCAAAGAATAATAATACTAGTATAATAATAATAATAATAATAATAACTAGAGATTGTAACTGGGATACCAGTTACGTATGATTCCCCACCATCCATAAATAATTTATGGCATATATCTGGTGAAAAGACCCTAGCAGGGTTAGCGCTGGGATGTAAAAGTCTGTCGCCAAGGAAATCGTCAGTTGTAAAATTTTGTTGCCAATTTCATTACTGTGTCGGAAAAAATAAATAGTGATGCCTCATAGATCGTGATCACGACTAAGGGAACAAAATAGTTTTTAAAAAAATGTTCTAAATTTCATTTCAAATTTTAATATAATTCTCATCTTATGCATCACCATAGCGTCAATTTCCCAATATATTTCGACACACTATATAAATAGTCCGGTTAATGGAAAAAACGACATACCGGTCATTAGGAAAGTGTCAGTAAAAGGAGAAATTTCATTGGTGTAAACTTAAAAAGTGGGCAGTCTTCTACTTCCAAAGTCAGTGATTAACAGAATACCCCCAAGCCATTTCGACACGCTTAACCTTCTTTGATCTATCAAGGCAAATTGTATACACCATTCAGCTCATTGTGTAAGGTTTTAATTACAGGCGTGTGACGTGACAAGCTGTGGTTTTAAAATCGCCAAGTTTTTGACGGTCACTAATCGGATTAACTCATAGGTGAAAGCATTTGCTTGGTATAATAAAAGTGTCGTAACCAGCTTATGTCCATTCAGAATTGGTTTCCCCGGGTATTTAACGACGTATTTAGTTAAGCAATTTACACCCACCCACCTTCAAGATAACGAAAATGAACACGTCTTGATTATCTACACAGACAACAGATTATCGGTACCAAATTTTATCTAAATCCATCAAGCCGTTATCGAGATATGCATCAGCATATGGTCTTGAGAGAAGAAGAAGAATAAAAATAATAATAATAAGAAGAAGAATAATAAGAAGAAGAAACAGAACGAAAACAATATGATTCCTCACCTTCGGTGGTGGGGAATCATAATAATAATAGAAAAACTATAAATAATTATAATTCAAGTGAATTGATAAATATTTAAGTTTCAAATAATGAAAACAACTGATAAATATTTAAATTTAAATAATAAAAAATGGGTCAAACACTCATTGGTCCGGGTTGCCATTAAGTCAGGTGCACATCTTTGATAATCTTTTGATATATAACTAAGTATCAAAGTTTGAAAAATTGGGGAAAATATCCTGAAATATTTCCAAAAAGTCAGGTGCACATCTTCAATATTTATAGAAACATTCTGTGAAGTTTAAAGTTTTTTGTTTGAAAACTGTAGGAGGAGTTGAGTTCACAAAGTAGGTACCCCCGTTCAAAAACTTGCTAAAAAGTGACTAAGTTTCAAAGTCTGAAAAAATGGGAAAAAATCTTGAAATATTTCCATAAAGTCAGGTACACATCTTCAATATATATAGAAATATTCTTTGAAGTTTCAAGGTTTTTGGTTGAAAACTGTAGATGGAGTTGAGTTCACAAAGTTGGTACCATATTTTCCCCGCCCGTCCGGCCGACATTCACCATACTATAAACCGGATTTGCACTCCGTGCAACCCGGCCAAAAATGAAAATATTTAAGTTTCAAATAATATGATAAAAAATATTTTTTGTGCATGAAACGAACTGGGCATTTGTTAGGTTGAACACAAAATTCTTAAACATAAGCCTCTATCACAACAACTATAACGCTAAAACAACACCTTTTGTCTTTTGCATGTAGGAATAGAGGGAAGGCATCGATGTAATTACTCGTATTTATTTGTTTCCAGTATTTAAAAATTCTTTACGGGTAAATAAACATAAAAAAGATAATAAAACAGTAATTTTTATTAAAAATAAAATTTCAATACACTTTAATTTAAATTTAAATAATAAATGGAACAATTTGACCAAGTGTTCATTTTCTAATAGTACAAATCAAAAAACATATATGTAGAATAAAAAAATCACAAATGTAAGATATAATATACAGTGATTATCCTGTGTTACATAATTATAAATATTTAAAATGACCTTCATCATTACAGTCGAACCTGCCTTAAAGACAACCTATGTTTAAGGGCCACCTGCCTTTATAGGCCAATAAAATTTTATCCAAAAAGATATTTATTCATGTTATTTGAACTGGTATATAAGGACCACCTGTCCATATAGGCCATTTTACTGGTTCCATTAGGTGGTCTTTATAGACAGGTTTATCTGTACTTTATGTTTCAAAATATTAAAAACTGTTAATGACACAAATATTCAATCACAGACGCTTCAATGTCATATGGAAGTAATCAAAATGGTAATCAATTTATGTCAAAGAACTGTTTAACCCTGCCTTCCAATCGTTTTTCCGTGACATTTTATTAATATCTATAACTTGAAATTCTCAAAAGAAGCTCAATTATAACTTTATTTTTTAAAATAGTTAAAACTATATATCTCCAAAATTTCGATCATAGACACTTGTTTCTGGTATGATCAATTTCTGTCAAAGAACTAATTAATTCAGTTTTTCAATATTTTTCCACGACATTTTATTCATAATTATAACATTGAATACTCATAAGAACCTAAATGATAACTTTATTCTTTAGAATAATAAAAACTGCAAACGACCAAAATTTCAATCATAGACACTTCATAGATCAATATCTGTCAGAGAACTAAACAGGTTAGCCTTCCAATACTTTTTCATCTCCTTTTTATTGATATTGTCCTTTTATAAACTAATAAACTTTCTTTTTCTCCATCTAGCTGCAACCAATTTGTGTGTTCTATAAAGAGCAAAAACAAACAATAAAACGATCTACAAGTTATAAATAGTAATAGAACGAGTTCCGATAATCCATGATGGTTAAAAAATAAAATTCAGAATTCATCAAACTTAATTGACTGACATAAATAAGAGTCAAATTTAAAGGTAGATAACTCGTAAAGCATTGTAAGTCAATTGTAAAAAGTACCTTAGAGTTATCTCTCTTTGATAATTCACTTCCGGAATTGCAAATTCTTTGTCAATGGATAATTCAACCGCATAATTCAAATTGAAATAGTTACATTTAAAGTAAAATATCTATAATATTCTTTTCAAGTGTATTTTCTTTCTCCGAACAAACTAAAATTATGCATAACTGTAGCAAAACTAATTAATTGCATTGTTTTCAATTAATTAAAGAATAATTTACATGTAATTCCAACACTATTCATACAAATTAAATATTGAATTAACATAAAGTATGAACATAAAGAAATGAATAAGATATTAATTTGCGACAGTATTAATCTGCGTTTTACGAAACGTGCATAAATGTTTATTCTTCGACAAAATATCAAATAACGTTTATTAGTCGGGACGCATTGTTCATAATAATAATGTTTTTACCTTGCTTTCGGGCTGTGATTTAGACATGGATTTTCAAGTTTATTTTTTATTCATGTGCAAAACACCGGCTTCTTTTTATGATGTATTTGTTGGACAGTTAGTAATTTATGATATAGCGTGATTCAACAACTGGGGCATTATACAACGAAGCAATCTGCTACTTACAAATAAACTTTTGATTCGGGGATATTCAAATGTTATGAAGGTCCTTAAATTATTTTCTGGCCGTCAACACAATTTTGCTGACAATCATGGTGTCTCCTGCATATATTTAACGTCTGATAGTTCCATGTTAATTCTCAATATTGACTTTACACGCGGTGCATGTAGCTAGACAGGAGTTGCTTACCCCTCCGGAACAACAGAGTCTCTCTGGAGAAAGTTTATGTCTTTAACTAAATTTGCCATTCTTCAGACAATTTTTTTACTTTGCTTTTTGGCATTTCGATTTGGACATGTACTAGTACGTTTGTTTTTATTAGTTTAAACGTTATTAATCTTAAGTGCTGTAGCCTTTTGTATATGGACAAATCATGTAGTCAATGTTGAAAAGGCATACAGATACGCCAATCAATTCTTACATCCGCGTGGTCAAAGTTAAGAAAATACATGAAATGAAAATAATTTGTTTTATCATAAAGACAGGAATTTCCTTTTCCTGGTCGACTATGTTAAAATGGATGTATTGACCTGATAAAATGTATAATGTTGAGTAAGTAATACCACATACATTGTTTGTATGGAATGCTTTATAAAATAGTACAAGTTACCTCCCTTAATAAGCCAAATGATATATTCCTGATAGTTTGTGTTACGATCCTTCGGTGATTTTACACTATATTTAAGAAAGAAACCGAAAAATAATGACTGAAAACAGGACAAACTGTTAATATTGCGATATTTTTATTTAAAACACAAATTAAGTTAACCACGCGACTTCCTCAAGAGAAGTGATGCCGAGTGCGTATTGGGAAAGCACCCTTTGTCTAGCTAGGTACACTCGTCATGTGTAAATCGAAATAAAAAAGAACAAAAAAAAATGAAAATATATATCCATGATTTTTGGATACACAGACATCGTATGTGATGACGACCAAAAATCTTGACTTGCAATATCCCCGATTAAACAACTTATTTGTAAGCAACTTGCGTCGTTGTATAAAGTTCATGTGGTTGGAACAAGCTCTATAATATTAAAAAAACGAACATTCCAGTCTATGATATCCAAAAAAGTTAATAAAAAAATAATAAAACTGGTAAAATTAGTAAAACACCTGACCTTCTACCAGGGAAGTGATGCCAGGTTCTTTGGAAGGCTGAGTGCCTTGTATTTAGTTAGCTACACATGCCACGCATGAAATAAACACGCATAAGCAGGAGAAGCAGATATATTGCTACATAAAAAAAAGAAACTTGGCGATAGAAAATTTGAAGTAACCGCGTTTGTCATATATTGCCAAATGTAGCTTTTCGTGGGTGTCATAATTAAGGTTTTACTCATATATAAAGCCAAACTTGTTAAATAATTATTAGTTGTATCTTAAATTTCAAACTCTCAAGTATGGATTACATTACATAGTTTCAAAATGTTGGTTTATAAATAGATAGAACATAATCTAAACGTAATAAGACGTTCCTATTGTCAGCTTTCCTTTTCTACGCGGCAGCTGCTTTTCCTGCTTATGTTGCATTTGTTTTCCAATTAATACGCTATGGTAGAGCTTGTTTTACTACAATGACATTGTACAACGGAGCAGCAGGCTGCTTGTAAATAAATTGTTGACTCAGGGATATTGCAATCCTAGGCTTATAAAGACCCTCAAAAGGTTTTATGGCCATCATCACAGTATTGTTGACAATTGTGATGTCTCTGTGTCTAGGATTGCTCTGGATATATTTGACGTCCAATAGTTCCATGTTCCTTTTACACAATTTTGATTTCACACTTGTCGGTTGTAGATAGGTACTTACCCTTCCGGAGCACCCGGTCTCACTTTCCTGGTGGAAGTTCACGTGTCTAATCTAATTTGTCAGTTCCAAAGTTTTTACTTTGCTTCTTGATTGTGATTAGGACATGGATAGGTATGTTTGTTTTTGACTATATATTTCTATGAATGATTTAGTGACAGTCCTTTCTCCATTAACAAGGTTCTATAGAAATTCTGCGTCAAAGGAATAAAAAACAAACCAGCACAGTGTGACACACTCTGTGCCCATTTGTGTTCAATTCGAAAATTACATTGTCAGACACAATAACTCTAAATTTTTGTTGGTGTTTTTTTTATCAGAATACAGAATATTATATTGCATTCTGCATGGTGCTTGGCAAATGAAAACAGGATCCCTGTTTTATATCTTTGGTTACCGTTTTTGTAAAAGAAAGTCAATTGAATTATTTCTTTAAAACATTCTTTCAATCAACTATGATGGATAGTGGTTTTACGTTTTTAGACACAAATTGTTTAAGTATTTTTTTTAATATTTTTATATTTATATTTTAATCTCCATTTGGTTGATGCAAGACAAATAAAATTAAGATCGTTTTTGACGATGACAAACATTTCCAAAACAATGTCCAGCATGATAAAAAATGCAATTTTTAATTATTTGTTTAAATTATATGACTGAAGATTGACTATGGTGAAAGTTTGTGTTAGAATTTCTGATAATGATTTTAATGTAGGTGCACTATATCTAGCAATCTTTAAAATAAGGATGTAATTCCAAATTAATGTCTAGCATAATAAAATATTTTTTTAATTTTTAAATTATATGTTTCCATTGGTTGAATAAATCAGCCATTTGGACATGGATTGATATGTTTGTTTGTTTTTTGATTATTTGTAAAACTAAAAGCATAAAAATCAATATAGTTTGAAACATAATTTAAATATAATGAATCTACCAACATTTAAAAACATTATTAAAATTAATTTAAAGCAAAAACATATATATATTTACCATCACTTTATCGGGTGTTTGAAAGCCTGCTTTTCGAACAATAGCAATGTAGTGTAAACTTGAATCGATATTCCTTTCGGTTTTGATGTTTAAGGATAACCTCTTGTGGTAAGTACTCACAGTTTGGGCTGTCATGAAGGTCAACTCCCGGGGCCTTTACTGTTATCCGGGGTTGATGTTGTAATCTAGAATAATCGGTTGTTTCACCACAGTCGCATTTTATGATGAAACATTTGTTTTTCCAATTGCCTACTGATAACCATCTCTCTTGATCTAAAATTTTGCATGTTTGATATTTGTGTAAAATTTCTTCATCATTGTCGTTAAGAATCAAAGACGAGCATGTTTTATATTTGTGTAAAATTTCTTCATCATTGTCGTTAAGAATCAAAGACGAACTCAAAGCATTCCAATTAATTGTACATTTATCATCATATCTACTCTCCATATTTTAAATTAAAAATATTTTTACCAGGGCAGAACAACGAAAATAAATGTTTTAATTTGTTGTTTGTTGTAGAAGAGTATATATATATTATAATTGCATAGTGATATATTTATCACTGTTCGGTGATTGACTGATTTTTTCATCCAATGGAAAACATGCAATTGAAAATTCCAAAAATCTATTTTTATCATTCTAAACATTGATTGGATATTACATCTTTTGTTTAAGGGTTTCTTTATTATGTACACCTACGTATACATTGGTCTTTATATTCAACATGTTCTTGAAATTTCAATGTTAAAAACTAATTTCGAATTTACAAAAAGACAAAATAAAATCTCATTTCACAAAGTTACCATACCTATATTCCCTTTATGTTATCTATTTCAATAAATTGATGTTTTAGCGTGAGTTGACAAACGTTTGAATTGCTAATATCAAACTTGCATTCACATGCACAATAACAGTCTTTGTCAAAGTCTGTTTTTATATTTAATGCAAAAAACTTTTGAATTTGGTAACTACAACTGTGTTTGTGTTTTATCTATTTATAACTAACTTAAACTTTCATTATCATAATAATTGATTTACAAAAAGAACCAAGAAAAACAGAATTTTACATTGTCTATACGTATATACAAATATATATAACAACTGTTGTGTTATCTTGATTAAAATTTAATATGTTCAGTCACAGGAGGTTTAATGGTAGTCAATGGTATAAAATTCAATCTTAAATAAATGTTAAAAGGTAGCAGTTACGGTATAAGTTTTACATACCATGATGCGTTCATAAGTTAGATTTTGTGCTCTTTATGGGCTTTTATTAGCTTTGGGATTGTTATAATTATGGAACGGTTCCCCGAATATTTAAAAGGTAAAAAATTACTAAAAATTTAAAGCTTTTGTAACAAAATTATAATTGCAATATTTATTTCAGTAGGGAATGACAACGTGTATTATAATTTACTATTATAAATTCAAAACACAGTAGAATTTAAAAATATGTTTTTATTCCCAAGATTTTTAAATATATATACATATATATATATTCAGAACAATAAAGTAAAATATACCTGTAAATGTATGGCTTATAATATCTAAATATTATCCCTCTCTTGAATATAAATATATCGATTTGGTTAAAACATTAAAATGCATAATATATTCCTTTTCTGTTCTACACGCTTTATCTATATATATACTGGTATAGATCAATGAAAAAATAACAAATTCCGACACCAGAAATGTTGTTGAATTTGAAAGTCAAGTAAATACTGTTTGTTTTCTCTTGTACAAGTTTATTCATGATTTATACATTTCTATGTTTCATTTTCTTATTTCCTTGATTTTGCATTAACTATTTTTATATCACTTAGAATGACAAAACATTTCTAAGTATTCATAAAAAATACGATGTCTAATTATCTTTTCATGGATTTTTTCGACTTTGAACCATAACAATGAAGCACAAGTGTATATTTCCAGTAATCGACGAAGAACCAGCCCCTGTAAATAGATTTGGTGACTCTATATTTGCAACTTTCATTATCATGTAGGTCGACGCCATCTTGTTTGCCGTTCATGAAATTGCTTTCTGAATTTATTAAATTTGTCCGGTCTGTATGATAGCCACATTTGCATTTTCGGAGAAGAACGTAGTATCGGTAATTTCCAATTTGTCTCACTACTCTGGTAAATCCGCATCCCGGATCCCAATGTTCTTCATATGAAAATTCCGAACTGTTATCAATCAAAAGCTGAACAAAATCGTTGTATCTAAAATAAAAAAAGACATATAAACTTTTTTAAAATATCGAAGTCAACTTGGTTTATTAAGAGACACTATGCAGTAGCTAGTAACTCATAAATATATGGAAGACACGTTAAATAAGATTGAAAAAAATGAATATAAAATTGGAAAACATGAGAACTTAAACATTAAATGTATTATTGACGATAAGCTAATCTTATTTTTTAAAAACACGACGTTTTATTGCTAATAGTTTAGTTTATTTAGAATAAATTATATAAAATTAATTAAGTGTATTAGAAGTCTTTGCAAAATATTACAAATACCTCATTTTGAAATTGATTTTTTCAAGTGCTGTAGAATGATTTTGAATATGAATATGTTCTTTGCAGGAAGTAAGCCTGAATTTCTTATTTTATACTGTATGCAAATTAATAAATAACGTCATTCACGTGATCCTTTTGGAAGATATCCTTACCCTGAAAATAAAATTCCCCAAAGAATTACATATGAGAAATTTATAAAAATTTCACAGGTGATATTTTTAAACAAAACAGGGATTGGGTACACTCGGTATGTGCAATAACCTTAATTTTGTTATCGTCGGTTTTTCATTGGTTCTTAAAATGGTACAATGGCTGCAGAACGGCGTGATGAAATAACAGCAATTGAAAATTCTAAAAATATATTTTTATCATTCTGAACATTGATTAGGTATTACATCTTTTGTTATAGGGTTGCTTTATCTTGTACATTTGTCATTACATCCAACATTTGTTTGAAATTTCAATGTTAAAAACTAATTTCGAATTTACAAAAAAAAACAAAATAAAATCTTATTTCACAAAGTTACCATTCCCTTATTTGCCCTCTTGTTATCTATTATAATAAATTCATGTTTTAGCGTGAGTTGATAAACGTTTAAATGAAAATATCAAACTCTTATCAATGTCTAAAAACGTTAGCAAGCACATGCGCAATAACAGTCTATGTCAAAGTCTGTTTTCATATTAAATGCACATAAAATATTTAAGCTTTTCAATTTGTTTTCTACAATAATGTTTGTGTTATTATGTAACTAATTTAAACTTATATTATCATAATTATTGATTTACAAAATAAACCAAAAAACAGACTTTTGCTGTCTACACGTTTATACAAAATATATACCAATTGAGATTTTGTTATCTTGATTAAAATTAATCTTGTTCAGTCACAGGATGTATGATCGTAGACGATGGTATAAAATTCAATCTTAAATAAATGTTAAAAGGTATTAGTTACAGTATAAGTTTTATATAGCATGACTTGAGTCATAAGTTATATCTTGTGTTGTTTAGAGGTATTTGTTAGCTTTTGGGATTGTTATAATTATGGAAAGATTCCTCGGATATAAAAAAGGTAAAAAATTACAGATAATTTAGTCATTTGTAAAACACAAAGCATTTAAATGTTTGAATACGGCAACATATTGTTGATTACAATAATTATTTCAATAAGTAATGACAACGTGGATTAATCTTATTTATTCAATACACAGTAGAATTTATAAGTATATTTTTATTTCCAAGATTTTTTAATTTTTTTTTAAATATAGATTATAAAATAAAGTAAAATATACCTGTAAATGTATGGCTTATAATATCCATATATTATCCCTCTCTTATATATATAAATATATAGACTTGGTTAAAATGTCAAAATGCATAAAATATTCCTTTTACTGGTATAGATCAACGAAACAACAATCAAGTCCGACACCAGATATGCTGTTTTATTGGAAAGTGTCGCGGAAATATTGTCTTCCTCTTGCATTTTGTAATAATCGTTTTATCTATGGTTTATGCAGAAAATAAAAAAATGCATTTCCATATTTTATTTTTTTATTTTTTTGATTTTTCATTTAAAAAACTTTATATAAATCAAAATGACAAAACATTATTGAGAAATAAAACCATGTCTATTATCTTTTCATGGATTTTTTTGACTTTGAGCAATAACAATGAAGCACAGAGGTGAATTTCAAATAACTGCAACCAAGCCAGTTCGTGTAAGAAGATTCAGTGGTATCATAATTGCAACTTTCATTATCATGTAGGTCGACGCCATCTTGTTTGCCGTCCATGAAATTGTTGTTTAATGGAATTAAATATGTATTGTCTGTATGATAGCCACATTTACATCTGCGTAGTAAAACCCAGTATTTGTAACCTTCTTTTTCCTTCATTACTCTTATGAATCCACATTCAGAATCCCAATGTTCTTCATTGGAAAATTTCTTGCTGTTTATAATCAACTGGTGGACAAACCCGTCGTTGTATCTGAAATAAATAAAACAAAATAAACTTTATAAAGATAAATACTGAAGTTAGCTCAATTTATTTAGGGACACTATACTTAAGATTTGTCTTTGTTAGAACCTTTTGAAAATGTCGAATAGGCGTTAAATAAGGATTAAAAAGTGATATAAAAGTGGAAATACAGAAAAAAAATAATATTAAATATGTTATTGACGCTAAACTATTTCATTTTTTCAAAACAGGGAGCTTTATTAGTAATAGTTAACTTAATTAGCAAAAAAAAAATAAGTGTATTAAAAGCCTTTGTAAAATATAACTGATACCTCATTTTAAATTTTCAATTGTTCAAGAACGATTAACGATTTTGAATTTGAATATGTTCTTTGTAGGAAGTGAGCCTGAATTTTTCTTATTTATATAGCATACAAGTACCTTTTCTTTGTTATCGGCGGTTTTTCATTGGTCCTTAAACTGGCAAAATGGCTGCAGTACCTCGTGATGAAATACGATAATAACTGTATGAAATGTGTTATGGCAATATTCAGGTCATTAAACATCCAATCACAACAAAACTTTAAGAATTACATACTACATCAGAGTTTATTTTACAGCACTACGCGACCGTTTCGGTATACAATTCCTTATCAGTGGTGCACAATTGTGAAACCCAAATTTTTCAAGGGGTCTAAACATATTCAAATGGTCAAAATAAATTTGAGCAAATTTAGCTTCGAAACTACTTTGCATTAGGATGTATACCATAGTTGTTTTGGATTTGCAGATTTTACCTAGCAGTACATTTAACCTTAGTATATTTATAAACCACAAAAAGACACATTCTTATTAAAATAACCCGAAAATGTTTTGCTCTGTCAAGCTTTTCGACACGAATGGTTTGTTAACAGCTGCACTTCAGAAATCATATTGCACATCATATCATTCCCAGAAATCTCTTATGAATCATTGTAGTACATGCAAAGGTCTTTGGTTCCTCAGTTTTAAATGTGATAATCATTATTGCCATCCTACCAAAAACATTGGAGCTTTGATTTAATGCCAGGGATTTTACAATCAGTAGTCCCATTATAAATTTATCTTTCTTGCCTTGTTCGTGTTTGGGCATATTTTTGTTGTAAACATTCTTTAAGAAGTAAACAAAACACAAATGAAAGAAACCATGATTTAAAAGCTGGAGTTTTTGTTTACATATACATATTTATTTAAAACTAATAATTATATAATTGCACCTGGACAACTGACATTTTAATAATCATTTGCCTTCATGTCTCTGTACAAAATGATTTTTTCAAAAAGTTTAGCTTATAAATCCGGTTTTTCCCCTTCTTATAGAGATTTAATTATTGCATACATATAAAAGATTGATTCATCTTTCTTGATTTTGTAGTCTATGCGATAATCTCAATCGTTTTTATGGCATTGTTTTCTTGTTTTATAGTTTGCGTCGTGCTTTTTGGTGTTTCTTAATCAAACACAAAAATACCAGTCCATATCCAAATCACAATTCCAAAAGCAAAGCAAAAATTTTAAAAACTAGCTAAACGCATGAACTTCCACTAGTTAGGAAGGGTAAGCATCTCCTTTCTAGCTAACATCTTCGTATAAATATTCCTGAAAAGACAGAAAAGGTAACAATGACTGTGATGGACAAATTGGAAAGTACAGCCTATTTAGGGGGATTTTTAAATGCTACAATAAGAGTCACTGAGTAAGCATTGGTTTAATTAAATTTGCCAGGATTCAAAGATTTTACTTTGCTTTTGGATTGCAATTTGTACATGGATTGGTATTAAAAATTTCTTTTTGATTATATAGGACAAACGAAAAGAAGACGATGGGATGAATGAATTATCTTTTATTTCTTAAATTTTATATCGAACAATTTACATGCTATGGTAGTCAGAAAAGGCTTTAAAAATGTGGTAATATAAAATCATGATAATCCATTGTCTACTGAGAAACATGTTAAAACTATTTATTTTGTGAAAAACTGTACAGTATATATAAAACAACATACATAAATATATTTAAATTTCAAAAACATAAAACTAAAGTTAAAACAAGTTTTTTGCAACAAAATGCCTTAAGAAAATTAATCCTTTTATAACTGACTTCTCTTTAAAAATTTAATGTATCATATGGCTTGTGAGATATTTATCTTACATTCAAATCACGTATAGTCTTATTTATGTAAGAAAAACTGTGGAATGTTATTTTATATGTATATATTACATATATACTTAAAGTTATATATCTACGATAAATATTCAAGCTGGCTCTCTTCCAAATGTTTTATTTAACTCGTGTATAGTGTGTTGTATCCACGTCACATATCGCCATTATATGTTTTATGACTACCATTTTAATCGATATAGAACTGCATTGTACAATCAATTTTCTTTCTACTGCAAACCACCGTTTATTGATCGTCTAAAATACGGTTGTCATGTTACGAATCATGAAAAAAATTATCTAACACGCTGTAATTTTCTTGTGATACTTAGGAAATTATTAAGAATTATAAGGAATTTTATTTATATCATTCAATATTTGGAATAATACATTAAAATGGATTAACGTTTATACTTGGATACATTATTAGATCACGGTAGGTGCAGCTATATTTATTTTTTTATGATAAAGTTAGCGATGTATAGATCTAAAAAATATGATTCGTATCCTTTGTGTTGATAAAAGCCATTTAGCCATTTTTGTATATTTTAAATGAACTAGTTTCTATTTCATGTAAAAGTTCGCATTGACATAAATTATCACAACACGTTATCCCCGGTATAACGTGAAATCATATCTTTGTTACAATCAGTCTATAAACAGTGGCATCAATATGTACTTATTTACATTATACATTTATTTTCTATATCCAATTTTCTATCGCAATTTTCCGATACATTATTAACAAACGCCGAGTTATTTTCTCGCATAAACTCACTTAGATGTATACTAAACTAGCAACGCCTTGACTTCTGTTTTTCTATGAGTTTATTGTGACGTCATAAAAAGGCGGGGATAAATGTTCTGCAGTATGAATGGCGCTGTTCCATTTACTGACAAAACTAGCGGACGAGAAATGAAAAGCTGTAACTTAAATGGTTGGCCTTTCGTTAGTTCTAAACAGAATTATCTAAGATTAATATTGAAAAATTAAGAAATAACTTTCAATTCGTTGTGGTTTCCTAAAATAACTAAGGTTAACTCATATAACATATTTCTTTAGGTAAATTTGGTAAAATGTGGTTTGGTCCTTTGTGTATCTTTTCAACATCTTGAAAAAAGATTTGGTTTCACAATTTTGGTCCAAGCACTACTGATGAGAAATTCTTTTTGGAAATGACTGTCTAGTGTTGTTAAGTTAAAACTGTTGTAATATGTAGTGTATACAACATTTTTGAAATGACAATTCCATCATAAATTACATAAATTATTTCCTTTTGTTTATACCCAGTAAACCACAACAAATTAATTGTTTTTTCTCTAAAAAATAACAACAATAAAGTACATGTTTAAAAGTAAATTTATTTGCTTCAATTTGTAATTTTACAATATTCAAATTATATACATAATAATCTATAGCATCTATAATATGTATGTTACGTAATGAATTGTAAATTTGTAAAAGTAATAAATTCCAAAGCAATATACAATCAAACAGTCCTATCTGATTAAAAAAACTCACTAGAAAAATATAAACACTTCATAATAATTCTCTACAAGTTATGTTACTTTTTATTGTGTCATTTGATATGTTCATAAAACACCAATCTCTAATTAATAATCTCAAAACACTTCCATGCAGTTTAACTTTCACAAACAAACACATTCTGAAGCTTTTCTTTAAACAATTAATAGATGATAACTTAAAGTTGATTTTTTTTATCTTTGGAACGAACGTCTTGCTTTAGAACAATAACAATGTAGTTTCAAATAGTATTTTAACTTTTGTTTCCCTTTAGCATTTTTATATAATTTAGAACTGTTGAATAACAACAGTCTATGTTTCCATGTAAGTCTATTCCTTCCCGTTTGTAGTAAATCCTGGCAAATTCCTCCAGATGAGTGACATCCTTTTGTTCTCTACAATCACACTTCCGCAACAGAACAAAATGTACATAAACGCCATCAAAATATCTCACCACCTGTTCAAACCCACAGTCTGGGCTATAATGAACATCCCTGTCATATGGCCTGCTGTAGTATTCCAGGTACTCCTTATGTAAAACGTAATCATTAAATCTACTGTAATAAACAAATAATAGTTTTACTATAAATAATTGCATTGTTTCGAAATGTATGTAAAGTTTTCATATTTAATTTGAAATATATTAAGTTTTTATCACTGCATTTATAATTACAGAAAAACTATAATGATATAGTGCAAAAAATAATATCTTAATTTTCAAGGCAATACTATCTTCAATAATAATCGTAATTATTCTTTAATTTAATTTTAAATTAAAATTTAGTTTTTTACCTCATTTTTTAGTACTAGGTAAACGTTTTTCAAACTTATGGCAAGTTTGTCATGCGCAGTCAATTTATATTCTGTTGAAAATTAGCCAATGAAAGAAACACACATCGGAAAGTTTATTTTGGTAACACTGAAAATTTCCAACCGGCCATCAATATTTTTAAACAAAAAATTAAACAGAACATTATTTGTTTTTAAGTATCTGTTTTTAAACTTTAACAACAAAATGATATTTTTCAATATTACGTAAACGTGGTTTTCTAATTTTTACATTCTCATATTATCCAGAATAGAATAATAATAATAAAACTACTTTGCTGATTTACTCAAACTTGAGAAATATACTCTAACCTAAATTCTGAACCGAGTTCTAAAATCTTTTTGAATCTAATTTACATTTACAACAAAAGTTCCCTGAATGCAGTTTTCAATTTGCAGTCTTTAAGGCGATATTTTAATGTTTTGTGTATGAAAAGAAACGTTTTACTTACTCTTAAAGCATTTGAGTTCTTTTGGTTGAAAATTTCCCTTCTCCATTTCTCGAACAATAACACTCAAGAACAAATTTATAACATTCTTTTCCATAATCGTCACGGGCTTTCCTAATAGTATATATGCAGTTAGGACCGTCGTGTATATCAAGGCCTTCTTCGTGAGGAACAGGAACATCAACTTGAAATTGCATGTTTTCTTGATTCTTATGACGACTTTTACATTTACACTTTCTGTAAAAACCTTTTGCTGGCCATTTCCTCCGGTTATGAGGTGGACCTGTATGTAATGTACCTATCGTTTCTATAGGTTTACATTCGTTACTGTAATGGTTTTCGTCTATGATGCCGCTACTTACATCCCAAAAATTGACATCACATTCGTAATTAAATCTGGTTATGGACATTTTATCCCTGGTAATTTATGTTATTTTTAACGAACAGTGATATGTTTTAATGCTAAATAACAAGATCTCTGTTCAACTTGAATCCGACTATTTGGCTTCGTTTGAAATACTGTTTCAGGCCATGCGTATATTAACACGTGATCACTTATTTATATAGACAGTGGTAATCCACATTTTTATTTTTAACTTTGTTGAAACTTTTGTTCATACTTGTCTGAGCCTATCCTTTAGATACTGGTTCTGAATGGTTCATTTTTTTAATGAAACGTAACCGCTTATTAATAGAACAAGTGCAATCGAGGTTTGAACTTTCAAACAGCATAGGCTATAATTTCACAATGCTTTTAATAATACAGTGTTCCACATTCACATTTGTTATTGAATGTTAATGTAAATCTAAATCATTTTTAGAGGATAAGAAAATTAACCTAAAACAATGTGTCATGTATTTATTTTACAATATAAATCAAAAGTAAAGGCCTAATAAAACATACCAGTCCAGGTTCAAATCCAAATCCAAAAACATTGTAAAACAATTTGTTTTTATTGTTGTTACGCGATATTAAGAATCTTGTCATTTGTTTAACAATATAAATGGTAGAAAGGCTCAATAAAATAAGAAGGTCGATTCTTTTCTCTTCGTGTTAATTTGAACTGGTGGTTAATTAAATGGGCTAGTAAAGTGTCTGTAAAAACCAACCGTTTTCTCATTATCAATTCTAGTGTTGTCGATTAAGTCAAAATTTTGATTTCCCACATGACGAATGTAGTTTGATATACAGGAGACGCTTATCCTTTCGGGGCTACCCTACCTTAAGTTTTCCATTTTTTACTTTGCTTTGGAATTGTGATTTGGACATGGATTGAACATTATGTTTGTTTTTGATAAGTTAAACATACGAACTTCCACTAGGAAGGTGAGACAATGTGCTCCGGAAGAGAAAGCACATCCAGTTAAACAAGCTACACCCGTCATGTGTGCAATTAGAATTGAGAATGAAAAGACCATAGAGCCATAGGCCGAAAGATATATTCAGTGTTATCTTCGATATAAAGACACCATACTTAACAACAATATTGTTGACGACCATAAAACTTTTTTCAACCTATATCAATTAAGGACAATTCTTGTTCGGTATGCTTACAGTTTATTGAGCAAGATTGTTCTATAAATGATCGATAGAATTGATGACTTGAACTACTGCTAAAATTTTAACAAAATAGTTCATGAGTATCTTGATTATAGAGATACTACTACGGTAGCTCAGCTAGTAAATTGCTCGCTCCGTATATGGGAGGTCGTGGGTTCGAACCCATTGAACTCGGACTTGAAAATAAGTAGTAAATGTTCTTTCGCCAAGGTTTTGGTATTTAGAAATGAAAGCCAAAGGGCTCTTTGGATGAGACCTTAAAAACCGAGGAAACATGTCACGGCGGACGTGGCACGTGAAAGAACCCTCCCTGCACATTCTCGTTACCGCACTGCAAAGGTCAAAACTTGCCATTTCATCTTTAGCTGGTGACGTCTCAATATAAGTGAAAAACTCTTGACTGGGACGTTAACCCTCATTCAGTCAATCAATCAATCTCTTTTATAGATTCTATGTATTTATTATCACGTCTTTAATATGCGCATGTATATTACTTAATAATTAGATAGAACGCACTTGTTCTGGTTAAAATACGAAAAACAACTTAAAATTTTCTTGAAACTAATTTATTGTAACTGATTAATTATAAATAATAAGCAAATGTAAACAATATAAAATACAACAAAAAAACAACCAAAACATTAAAAATATTACAAATTATTGAAATTCAACATAACAGAGCATACATAATAACAATTTTTTTAGAAATATTTACACTATTGACACATGGAAATGCTGTTTATAATGTAGTCTCTATTTTAACATATTCAAATCGTCATTCAATTATTTCATAACGATTACGACTCTTTATTGTTTATTTTCTTTTTTCTGAAATAACTCGTACAAGGAAAAATATTTGTTAGTGCTATCTTTATCAATCATATTTTATCTCTAACAAAATGTCCATTTAGATTTTGAATTTTGATTCCACTGCAACTGGCCATCTGTAGTTGGGAGCTGTATCTTCAGTTTGCCATCAAACTCTGAACCATGCAAAATTACCACTCACAATCCAATTTAAACCTCATCTCATCTGATCACAAGGAACTGTGTTCCAGCTATATCATTATTTGGTCTGAAAATAGCAGAAATGAAGTTTTATTTTAAAAAAATATTTTATACATGTATTTGTAACATTTTGAAGAATTAACATATAATTGAGATATCTCAAAAAGTTTGTTTTCTAATTACAAGATAATTTCTCTGAAAACATAAATAACTGGTAGATTCTAACAGCCAAAACAATCAAGAACAGCAAATAAATAAAAGGAGAAAAAAGAGAAGAGATATACATGTACACACACTGCATACACTGAGAATTGTAAAACATTGCAACTTTAGAAGTACAAAAACGTATCCATCTTACATTGTCTCTTGAACATTCGATGTCATTTTTCGACTACCTGCATACAGTATTCGAAACAAATTATCAATTCTATTATACTTTTTTGTCCTAACAATTTGCCTAAATTGATGTCATTTTAGGTAAAATATTATTGATATTTTGTGTTATGGTCAGCCAACTATTGTTATATAAATTCTTACTTGATTCAAATGTAGTCCTGTCTACGGGTAGTTCGTTTTCTGCCACTGCAGTAACATACTTTTATCAATTCATACACCGTCCGAATTCCTTGTGGAACTGGAAAAAGTTCGTATCCGCAGTCTGGGTGAATGTGTACTTCTAACACCATACCATCTTTTGGCACAAATTTTTCTAGATAGTTCAGCAGTGATTCTTTGTCCGGATACTGTCCACAGACACATTTTCTCAGATAGACTCGAACAATTTTTTGTTCGTTTAAAAGTCCGTAAACGTTATAAGGTATACATTCAGATCGTAAATGTATTTCGCCTTCCATCTCTATGCTGAGGGATTTTAACTGGGCCTCATTAAATTTGGTATCCGACATTTTGTAAAATGTTAAATTTTTATTGTGTAAATCGGTTACCAATATGATTCAAAATATTTTCATCAATGCTACTCAACTGCAGAGGATCGTGTTATATATAGTGCATTTATTTTGTG
Source organism: Anadara kagoshimensis (assembly GCA_021292105.1). Lineage (NCBI taxonomy): Eukaryota > Metazoa > Mollusca > Bivalvia > Arcoida > Arcidae > Anadara > Anadara kagoshimensis. The sequence continues at coordinate 23,312,879 of CM037858.1, forward strand.
GGGATTTTCTATGGTTTCTAGAAAATTTTGTTTGGGGATCCCTGCGATCTATTTTTTGGGACCAGTCACATTATGACGTAATAATTGAACAACATTCCAGATTCTACAGATCTATATCACGTGTCAGGTTGTCTTTTGCAGGATATATTTATAGATTTTACTGAATGTGTGTGTGTATTTTGTTGGGATTGTCAAGACTTTCTGGGAATCATTTTAGGGGATCCCATATTATCTATATTTAGCCAGTGAGCATTTGTCTAATTATGACGCAATAGACCGATGAATATTCAAGACACCGTATGCTTGTCGGGGTACATGTCTGTATTTTCTACTCAATTAATTGGTCACTTATCTGCGTTTCTTAGGGGTATTGTGCAATAAATCCCAATCTTCATGTGTGTTTAATAAATATATATATTCGTCATACATACATCATTCTCCCTATCTGATTGTAAATTATTTCAAGATCATTTACGTCTACCCGTGTTCGGTCAATATGGAATCCACTTCAAATTTCATTGTGACTGGTAAAATGTTAATAGAAAAATTCATATACATGCTAAATGACTAGTTTCAATCAAACCGAGTATGGCTATTTTGTTTATATTGTTAGCAATAGTTCTGATCCGTCAAACATATTTTCAGAACCCGTTCATTCTTAACTAATGCAGCTTTCATACATTAACAAACAGGATATGTCTAGCAAACATACCCTGTCAATGATTTTTCAAATGAATTTATACTTATGTCCTTCCCCATTCGTGTACAATGTTTTAAAGCTTGTTTTGACGTCCTGATTTTAAACATGCCAAACTACTGGTTTAAACTATATAATGTGTAAATAAAATCATTTATAAGCTTTTAATAAGCTTATACTAAGTAAACCAATAACTCTTAAAACTAACAATATTTTAACTTATTTAAGTCAATAAGTATAACATCTGGAGTGTAGACCTACTTCAAAATGATTTATTATAAAAAATAATATTTTGATTGAAAGTCAATCCGTATTAAAATCATTCAATAAAATAATAATTTACTTTTCTAATCAAATCTATAGCCATATAATATATTGAAACTGCTTTAAAATTGTAAATAAACAAATGAAAGTTAAGATCTGCCGAAAAGTTTAACACTGAGCTAAGGAATTGAAATGCCGAATATACAGCTCATCTCCGTTAAATGCCTCGACCACTTTTTGACAGCTGATGCGCCTATCGAAGCTGCATCCTTTTCGCTTCCAGATTTTAATATTTTGGCCACTCGAAAACCGAGCTTCGACTCTTTTCGACAACCTAAAACTTTCGACAGGTCTGTACTGTATTTTACAGTGTAAATGCCAGCTAATTTTAGGGGAAGGGACTGGTTACTTTTTCAATGGTGTCTTTTATACCACTATAGAAAATCATCTGACTGAAATTATCAAGACAAGGTTTGTTTGAAAATTTTGACTTAAATTCCAACACAGGGTAACTATATTTATTTCCTTTATTTCATGTTTTATCAACCCCCACCCACTTCACACATACAAACCTACCCACCCGCCCACCCAGCGTTATTTCACTGGTTCTATATTTAGAATGGTTATTTTTAGCTACTGTGTTTCTATCCTGTGACATGTCATTACTGTGTTCTATAAATGCACAAAAGAAGTAGCATGTGATTCATGGAAATTCCTGACACGTCACGGTTTTACCACTGTCTGAAGGTCGCTGGTTTTTCCATACATGTTTTTTTTCAAAAATTGTTGGCAGGCTGCCAGCTTCAATTTCACAGGAATGTGAAAGACGCTTTGGTTACATGTTGTTACAAGCACTGGCCTTGGCATTTTAATTATTGGCCCAAAGTATACGTTCAAATAATCGATTTTCAGAAAATGGCAGAAAAAACTAAAGCTGTACCAAAAGATCCAAAGAAGACAGAAGACAAAGAAGATAAGATGGAATCTGACGACGAATGTGTAGATGATGATACTGTCAAGAAATTGTTGTTCGTGGAGAAAGTCAAGAGAAAACCTGGGGTGCTCAACCAAATCGACCATATACCACCAGCAAGAGACCCACGTTATGAAGGTAATATGTTTGTTTTAACTTGTTCATGACACTAAAAATAATTTCATTGATCCAAGTTTTTATTCATTTCAGTATGTTATTTTTAAACGTGTATACTAAATATTTAAATTATAAAAACTGACAAAGCACTTTGAGTCAAAACCATTCAACCTAATTATGACTCATAAAGGCTTTTCAAAAAAACTAAAGTATACATTACTTAGCCTAAATAGATGTATTCATGATTTCAGAAAATTAAAATATTGGGTGTTATTTTCTGGGCCGTGTATTAAAGTAATTTTAATCATATAATGTGTCTAAGCACGTTTGTTGTCAGTGTAAATACCATAGATAAAAATGTCATGTGCCTCGATCAAAGTTTAAAATATATCACTTAAAATCATAATTATATGTACATTCCTTTTGAGTTGTCACCTTATAATAAACTTAATATCTTGTTTGTAGAAATTTGAAAATCTGAAAGAATATGTAATAAATACCTGCTAATACTTTTTAAATAAAACTTAGGAAAATATATGACTAATTTGTATAAAATCTAACACTTAGATCTTAGTTTTTTTATTTTTATGGAACAGATGCATATTGGTTTACAGTCTGGATCAATGAATCTTTATACATTTTAAGTGCTTAAATATAACCACTGGTCCGGGTTTTACGATCATTTCTTTTCTAAGATTTTCTTTACTTAAATTTAGCAAAATTTTAGTAATCTCTTTTTGGAACTACTATTGAATTTTTTTGTGAAAACTAAATACAAATGTTTAAATCTAAAAGTGATCTTAAAAATGACATCTTAAATTCCTGAATATTTTAAAAATCAACAAAATTATAAAGATGTTAAATTTTGCCAGATTTAAGTTAAAGAAAATCTTAGCTAAGGAATGATTGTGAAACCGGGGCCAGGTTGTATATTTTGCGAGGTTGTAAGGGGTGTGAGTGTGTGTGTGTGTGTGTGTGTGTGTGTGTGTGTGAACCACACCACTAGATATTATTTTGTCGCTATATCCGGCGTGCGGGAGTTTTATAATCGGTTGTTTCTATATGTGTTTATTTTGTGTTTTAATTCTTATCTCGGTCGTTTTGTTACATTTTTACTGGTTGGTTGTTCTAGTTGCTTCCAATTACATCACAGATTTCACAGTTGATAATTCAAAAATTACATAATTATTTCAGGATTGACTTTTTTAAATCGTTTATCAGGGCACGAACTGTAAAAGCATGTTGGGGCAAATCACATAAAGCTTTTTCACGGTCTCTCTTGAAGAAGATTGTCCTTGATCTATATTTTAAATATAAAAGAACTATGAACGATCTATTTTATTTTTTAAGAGTTTCAGTTTTAGTAAAGTTGACGACAACATAATAAAATTTAAATTGATGTGTTTGAATGTGTTATTTAACAAAATATTTAAAAAGTAACACGTGTTGGTATAAAATACCTGTCTAGACTCTAGAGAACTATTAGACCACTGCGGTAGCTCAGTTGGTAGAGTGCTCGTTCCGTAAGTGGGAGGTCGAACCCCAGCCGGGTCTCGGACCCAAGACTTAAAAGTGGATAGTAACTGTTCTTTCGCCAAGCACTCGGCATAACAAAATGAAAGTCACGGTTTTTTCGGATGGGAACTTAAATTAAAAACGAGGTCCCGTGTCACAGTGGGCTTGGCACGCTAAAGAACCCTACTGTATAATGCCATATGCGCAACGCACATGCAAAATCTCTGCACTTTCGTCTATAGCTGGCGACATCTCGATATAAGTGAAATATTCTTGACTGGGACGTTAAACACCATTACTCAACTCAACTCTAGAGGACTACTGCTTGCGGATTTTTTTTTTTTAAATTAGACGGTATTTTTGACGATCATTTTCCTACAACAGATCTCGCTGCTAGATACCTGTATAATTTTGCACTGTTTTGTGTGTCATGCAAAGTCTTCACAATAATGTAGTCGCTATTTTATGTGTCTTGTTGTTTCTTTTTTTTTCCACTCTTGTTATTATTGCGTGTTCTTGATTGTTCTGGTCAAATTCGTATATGCTTTTTACCCGTCCTATACATGTATTTAGTTTTACAATGTTACTAGTGTTAAGACGGCAGCGTTTAATCCGTATTTACATCACAGGTTACTTAAACAAATTATATTTCTTTTATCCTTAGATATGGAGATTGATTTAAGGGATGTTATAGAGGAGGAAAAAAGGGAGAAAGAGCAGGAAAGAAAGAAACAACAGGCGAATAAGAAATGATGGTGAAATTTCGTGAAAGCATAGAAAGGAACAAGAGAAAATGAAATGATGTTGACATTTCGTGCAATTACTGACCACGCAGTCTGGTGCTTTTTAATTCCACGTGCAATAGAAGAACATCCATCCACCATTTAATTCTGTTTTACCAATAGATACACTTTTATTGTGGAACATTTCTGCTTCTGTTGTCATATGTGACAATATTGTATATATGTGCATTAGAATTCAATCTCTATAATTATAGGCTATAGAACATGAATTTATAGATACAAAATCTGAAAAAATGTTGCTTGATATATCGCATATATACAAGAGCTTGATAACTGGGCAACTCTGAATGAAATATAGCAATACTAGTATTTAATATTTCATTTTATGAATTTGTTGTAGACTATCTAAACGTCGCTTTATTTAATGTCATCCCCGGGTGGAGAATCGGGCCAAATTAAAACACCATGTGGACAACAAAAAGGCACAAAAAGGGAAATATTTAGTAGTAATTCCGTTTTTCTCATTTGTCTCCCTTCAAATAAAAGTAAAGTTTACTGTGTTTAAGGAGACGTACTGTTGTCAGCATGTTGAATTACTTCAAGGTTTCAAATGAGATTCGCGAGTTTGACTTTTCTTTTCAGTTTTAATGTCTGCAATTACATGTATAAATGTTTGTACATATACATTGTTAGTTTTATAATGATATGAAAGCATTGTTTGAAAAATAGCCGAAACTTTAGATTGATGGAATATCACCAACTATGTTATATTTTTTCAATTTTGTAGTTATTAAATTGGATAAAAAAAATAAGCATTAATTTTATTTATCTTTTCAGTGTAAAATTTTTTAACATATTTTATAAACGAGGTCAAAGGCGTGATCCCCATGAACGGCTACTGCACAAAAGATTACCTATTCAGTAAATTTTGAAAAACTTTTCATTATTTTCAAAAAAAAAAAAAAAAAAAAAAAAACATGAAGGATAAAATGATATTTTTGTCTTAATTTTGAAAGATATGTTTGTTCAAATATTTGATATTTGTTGATTTTATATCGGATTCAGTTTTTTTTATTATTTTTTTTTTTTTTTTGAAATAATGAAAAGGTTTTTTGGAACTATAGGCCAATAAAATGATTTTATTAGTTATTAATTAATAATTTAATCATCGCCACGCTACTTGTTTTTCAAAACTGCCTTAAAACAAAATCTCATTTAGGGGTACGAGATAGCAACCGGAATCAAACAGTGGTTGTCTGCCCCTTGTTAAGCATTCACTTGATGCCGACTAAATGCACACCGCCAAACACAAACGGTGCCGGTAAAATGATTTTTGGTGCTGTATGTACTGAATGATCCAGAGCAGAAAGGTCCATACACTTTATTGTAACTTAGATATATATCATACTTCTAATTCAGAGTCGGACACCAACGATGAGACCCCCTCTGTCGAATCCAAATTCCTATTTACCACCCTGTTCTCAGTTTCTTCTCCTTCTCTGGTTCCCAGGTTCTGTCTTTATATCTATCTTTAGATACTTCAACACCCTGTATTGAGAATTATGTGCAGCGTGCGCGGAGTAAAAAAAATGTGGATGGGTGTGGTGGCAGGGGGTGAGTACAGTGAAAGGATAGATGAAAGTGTTCTGATTTTGTTAGAAGGCCGAAATTGAAAGAGAAGCCTCGGAAGGGATATTTTTATAATGTTCAGTATGACTGCTGGATATGATTTTGTGTTCGACACTCAACTGGTTGCTAGTTTGAATGAGTCGTGGTCTGACAGCATAGCAGTGTCATTTGGAGCCTGTTCCATTGGTATATTTGCCAGAGGGAAGAATAAGTACAGTGTATTTGTGATAGTCTTTGGCTGTGTGTAATGGGGTTCGCTGCTGTACCATGTGATACCCTCTAGCGTTTGTGCGGAACACTTATTTCCAATATATATGGAATTGAATAAGATGACATTACCCCGTGAAAATGATGTTATTCTGAGAATTTTTTACGCTAAGGTTTTCCAAAATGTTCCACATAAACAATAAATGGTATTGATCATGTTGTGCAGAAACAAACCCCATTGTCTAAATGCCAGCTTGTTTAAGGGTCATGTAGGTTTTGTTAGTAGTTGGTTGTTTGATGGTAAGGTATAGCCACTAATTTGTGTATAATTTGTCCTATAAGAATAGGATAAGTTGGGTTACTCAGAACATCTTAGCTCCAGTGTCTGCCATCCTAACCTGTTCAACATGGCACTGATCCTAGAGTGGTATGAATAATTGCCAAGCACCCAATGAGCAATTCGCTAGACGCTCTACTGACTGAGCTATCAGGACACCTGTCGAGCCGGTCTGCCACACATTTTGTACTCATAGCTCAAAAATGAGACCATATGCCAACAATATAGTGCTACTTTGCCCTATATAGGCCTAGATAATACTAAAATGCGGGAATTCTGGCAGTGTATGATCAAGACTTGAAAATAAGTACAGACTGTTCTTTTTCGATCCCCTCAACATTAGAAATGATTCACTGGGTCCTACGAAAGAGGCCTTAAAAACCAACGCCTTGTCTTAGAAAGCATGGCATGCTGAAGAACCCTCCCTGCACGTTATAACAATTCACAAATATCCTGCAAATGTAAGTTTCTGCCACTTCACCTATAGCTGGTAACATTTTGATATAAGTGAAATATTTTACTACCAGGATATGAAAATTCATTCAGTCAATCTTAATACTTGACAGCAACAGCAGGTATATCTTTATGAACAAATATATTCTACTCGGTCCTTACCAACTCGTCCCCCTAGGTAGGAGGTAAGATGACAAGCTTCCATTTGAATATTTCTTCACTGCTAAAAATTATTGTCTGCAATAATTCAAAAGCTCTATCATCATCATCATCTGTTTTTGTTAAATATACCCTCGACACATGGAAGATGATCCGATTAAATACGAAGACTATATATATATATATATAGCAAGTTGTAAGTCATTTTAGCTATATACATCCCTGGCTATATTTCACACAGGGTGTAGCAAGCTACAGTGGGTAAACCTTTCTGGAGCATCTGACCTCACTTCCTTGGCTCCTCAGTTCACATGTTTAACTTGATTTGAAAGTTTCAAAGTATTTACTTTGATTTGGGATTCAACAAGGTTTGGTTTGTTTGTTTTTAGTATTTTAGATATAAAAATTACAAAAACCTGAAATCATAATTGAAAGGTATCCAGCTTATTGCCGAATTGAATTTTGATAATATGTATAAATTGTTGCGGTATTGTCCCCAAGTATAATTCTTATTTATATAACCTGTAATAAGGAAAAATGCATCATATTTTATACCAGTTGATATCTTTTCTTAGCGTACTTATATGCACTGGCTACTAACATGTGTATTTTATATGGGGATAATATGCAGCAATTTATTCAAAATTATTAAATATCAGATTTGGCAACAAAAGGCTGTGAAGATTCATTCCAAATGTTGCTTCAGGTTTTGGTATTGAAAATGTATTGCTCTAGGACAAAGCCTAAATATAATCTTGTTTGAGCTGTGTACACGTAACTACATTGTCAAAATGATGGCCAAAATCCATGTGACAAGAAGCAGAATCACAATTAGATATTTATGCATATTCAGAAATACATACAACTATATGCTTATGCATTATCCATTTTACAGAAAATTTTTGATAATTCCTAATTCAGATAAAATTAGATTCACCAAGATGCCATGTGAGTATGATGTGACTTGTAGCCAGTAGATAATGTGTGTGCTGTGCTACAGTAATTACCAATATCAAAAATGTCTACTTACTGGAAATTACTTCAGTTTCACAAGATTTATTATGACCGAGACTCTTCCATTTGACCTTTTTTTGGTAAATTATCTCCACTTGGTGACTGAGTGTTCTAAAGCACATGTTTACCCATCCCAGCCCCTCCCGCTGCCAAGTTTGGAATACTGCTTGGCATATCCTAGTGAGAAGTTATCAGTTCACTTGCCAAAGACCAGTATTTTTCTCTGGGCACTCTTGTTTCCTCCACCATCAGTCTTTCTGGAATTCAAGGATGAAATATCCTGCAGGACTCTACTTGGTGACTGAGTGTTCTGAAGCACATGTTTACCCATCACAGCCCCTCCCGCTGCCTAGTTTAGAATACTGCTTGGCAGATCCTAGTGAGAAGTTTGTCAGTTCACTTGCCAAAGACCAGTGGTTTTCTCTGGGCACTCTTATTTCCTCCACCATCAGTCTTTCTACATCCGATTTAAGGATGAAATCTCCTGCAGGAGATGACTTCTCTTAGCTAAATTTAGGGAGAAGTTTATTATTATTTTTCAAAAGAGGGCAAAAATTTCATTAGTCCTGTGATATATTAAAGAGGGCTATTGATCCCTTATTTTACCAAAATGGCCCCATTATGAAGGTCTAACTAAGGAGACCATTTTTAACATTACATGAATGCGAAAATATTCATGTTATGGTGTTTTAGAGGAATGTTTTTGACACCCCCCTTTCTAAAATAATCCGAGAGAATGAACACTAGTGGTTTTATGTCATAAATCTTTGAACAATCAATCATCGTAGAAGTTTGATTCTTAAAATTTATGATATATCTAGTACATCAAGGGCTACCAAGTTTGCTAAGTTGGTTGACCTTGATCCAACATAGGTAAGTCAGATTTTGGAAAAATTGTAACATTTTCTTGATAAATCCAGAAAGCAAAGAAACAGAAAGTGACAAATTCAAACACCTTTATTGGTAAACCTATTTTACAGTTGGCTAAATTTGACCTTTGTTCAAGGTCACATTACAAAACGAATGAAGATACCATTGACTTTAATGTAAGAGCAGATATCTACATTGTATGACTGACATATACATGTTGTCTGTCTGACTGACTGTCTGTTTTATCGTCGTTTTTATAATCTGAAATTAGTGAATAGAAAGGTACTCAATAGCATATACAGTCATTCTTCTCTACAAAAGGCCATCTAAGTAAGAAGCATACTTTAATGCAGGATTGACTGTATTGATAAAACAAAAACAAGTCCAGTTATTGTTGGATTCATAATTACCAATCCAATCATACTGTTTTTAATGCCTAAGTTTGATATACCCTCGAGTCACATCTTCATGTGAGAAAGTCTGTCAGCTCACTTGCTGAAGGTTAGTGGTTTTCTCCAGGCACTTTGGTTTCCTCCATCATTACTAAACTAACCACTGCGGTAGCTCAGCTGGGTGCTGGCTCTGTAAGTGAGAGGTTGTGGGTTGGAACCTCGACCAGGTCTGACCTAAGACTTGAAAGTTGGTAGTGACTGTTTTTTTTTTTCAGATGGGAGCTTAAAATAAATGAGGTCTTGTGTCACGGTAGGGGTGGCAAGATAAAGAACCCTGCTGTATAATGCCATCAGCATAGTGCACAAGCAAAATTTCTGCACCTTTGCCTATAGCTGGTGATGTCTTGATATAAGTGAAATATTCTAGACAGGGACGTTAAATACCATTACTCAACTCAATTTGCCCCTGAGCTGACCCCCTATATACAAGTAAAAGAATCTTGACTGGGGGAGTAAAATATCATTACTCCTACAGGGGCCAGTTTCATAATAAAATTTTAAAAATACCGATAAGTATATACCGGTAAGAAAGTTCTTTATACTTATCGGTATTTTTAAAATTTTATTATGAAACAGGCCCCTGTGATTACTCCACATCATACTTGCTGTTTAATTTATACCAGTATTTGATGTTTTACAATATACATGTATACATACTCTTTATAGAGACCTTGTGGTGTAAGAATATACAGATTTTCAAAGAATAGTGGATTATAGAGATTAGTGTTTCCATAGGCACTGACTGTTGCAGATAGACTGGATGCAGGATGGGATTTTAGGAGAAAAGATGGCAGTCCACCATTGTGCGCATGTTTAAATTTGCATTTGGTAAAAAAAATACTTAAAAAAGGTAAGAAATATTTTACAACATATTTTAACAGATTTTAGAATTAATATTGTTTTTTTACTGAGGTGCTTATATCATACATAACCCATGAGAATTGGCAGGGGTTCAAAATCATGTTTTGTAATGTTAGGTCTGGGGCCCTTTGTTTTTGGCAAGTCCCACAGTTTTCAAAGTCCAATATCCATGTGCAATTATGTTATCAGAGAATAATCTGAAAATGGGGATCTTGTAATTTAAAAATGACATATTCACCAAAGTTTTAATTTTAGTTTAAATGTCAAGGGTCCCAATGTAAAATTAAAAGGTTCAGGACACTGGACTTGTGGAATTTGGAACCCTGATTGGTATTCATTGTTAAAGTTAATTAGTTATTGTACGACTCGATATACATGTGAGCTTACCATACACTGTTTTTCTTACAGTGTTCTTGTTCACTTACAGTACTTTGTACCAGCATTCCTGCAGTGGGAGATGAATTTTATCTCTTTTAAGTTTGGGGCCAGCTCACTTGAGAAAAGAAGTTGTAATAGTAACAAATAGCTAAAAGATGTAAAATTTAGGGACCCAGAATTGTTTACATTAGCTACTGCGTCCTGCTAATCTTAATCCCAGCTGAAATACAGTTGATAACAGAGTTCACTAACAGGGACCAAGTTACTGTGACTAATAGAATTTACTGATACTAAAACTATCTTCTCAGATAGCTTAATTTAATTTAATTAAATTAATATTAATAATATTAATGTAATATAAATTTCTCACTTTAGATTTAATTTCTGAAACCAAAAAAAAAAAAACAGAAGAGAAAATAACTGTAAACGTAAATGTATTTAATTTCAAGTGTATTTATTTTAGAAGTATAAGAAATTTAGACATGTCTGCATATTTAAATTTTTGCGTTTTTTTAATATGCAATATAACACAATAAGCATAATATAATTTTCACTCAGTGTGTCATTTCACACAAAACAAACGATTGCAAAATTAGCGAAAATTAGTACACCACGAAAATAAATGTTTACAGTACCAAAGGGCTATTCTGTTAAAAGATTTTTAATAACTGTTACCACAGTTTTATTCTATCTCTTGGTTAAAGCTTCTTTAGCCTATCAAATAAAGCAGTGTTATACAATGTACTTTTATTCTTGTTTTTTTCTTCAGATTTTAAAAGGTTATGGTGATGCTCTAAAGGAGACTGATTGTAAGAATGCAGATGACATAGAACAACTTACATTCTAAAAGTTTTAGTATTGGTGAGATAGCAAAGTGTCCGGCTATGAGGCGGTTTTGCTATTCATGTAGGAGTATGTATAAACTAATCCTAATGGAAGGCTTGATTTGACTTACTTTGATATTTAAAACTTGTAAGTCATTTTGAGTTATGTTCTATTTTAGGATTGTGTTTACTTACGACACTGGCCGACAAAAAGTCCAATAAATAGTGAAACATGTTGTTATAAAACACCAACAGAAATGCTTATTTTGTTTACAGTCAAACCTGTCTATAAAGGTCACCAAAGGGAACCAGTAAAAGTGGCCACACTTCACTATTATTCAAACCCTTGATTTTTCGAATCTGAAGAAAAGACCCTACAATTTTGAATAACCGAAGTTTGCCTGTACATGTATTTTGTCAACATTCACTGCCTACAAAGTGACTAACACATCTAAATGTGGAAACCTAATTGATCTGCATTCTTTGTATTTTATGTGCTATAAATTTTCTTATACAGTCCAACCTGCCTTAAAGGCCACTTCTATATAAGGGCCACCTGCTTATAGAGGCCAGTAGAATTGTATCCCAATTGTTCCTCATACATATTATTTGAACCTCTATATAAAGGCCACCTGTCCATATAGGCCACGTTCACTGGTTACCTTTGGTGGCCTTTATAAACAGGTTTGACTGTATATATTCAGTGATTTTGTTTGCCTAAGATTGCTACTGAATAAAGGTAGTTTCCCCTGGGGAAAATGATTAAAATTTCCCAATTTTACCACTAAAATTCCCAAAGCAACATTGATACATTAGCAAATTACTAGTCTTCTTGTCCTTACCAACAAAATGTTAAATATTGACACAATATAAGATCTTGGCAATGAGGATCCTTAGCTATTGCAAACATGTTATTATGCAGTTTGCTTTATTTCAGAATTTCCAATTTTCCCAATTACAAATCGGAGGGTAGTTTTTAAAAAATTGCAACAAAATCATTGATATTGTATTTATATTTATAGGAATGGGTTTTGATGAGATGGAACATCTCTATAGCACAACAGATGTAACTGACTTAAGTATGTGTGATATTGAAGGATAAGTATTTACCAATGAGGATAAGTTTTTTTGTGTGTTCATTGGCCTTACTTTCATATTAGTTAGGCCATAATAAATTAATACCTAGATTTTCATCCAAACTTTTTTTTAAATGGGGGCGGGGGACGGATTTTATTTTTTATTTATTTTTATTTTTATTTTTCAATACACGATCCCCAAAAAATGAAACAACGTCCCCCCAACTTTAGTGGTGTTAAAAAGGGGCAAACAGGGACGAAAATCTATGTATTAATTTATTATGGCCTTAAGTTAATTTAGTATTTACTGGCTAAAGTATGTGTTATATTAAAGCTGTTTACTAATGAGAATAAGTGTTCTTTTGTGTTCACTAACCTTTGTTTCATACTAGTTAAGTTAATGTAGTACTTATGGTAGGTTCGTATGTCAGTGAATACTTGAGTACTTGATAGGAAATCCTGATATTTTATAACAAATTTAGCACTCCAGTACTGAATAATTTTAAGTCTATGCGAATGGTATGTTTTTCAGGTCTTTGAATTTTGTTGTTAATACATGTACATGTATATTAAATGCATTGTTTATATCACATTCTTTTTTTTTTTTTTTTCAAACCAAAAGTTTTGCATACACTTGGATTTATACTTATCAATAATATGATTTCAGGCTCAGCATATATAATCAAATTAATTGATTATTAATTTACTTATGAGATGTCCCTTTGAGATGGGTACATCTCAAGTAATTTGGCACAATAATAAAAGCCCATCCTCAAGGAATTTAGATTAGATATTTTATTGTATTTCATACATTACAAGTGATTTGTTAATCAAAACAACTTTAATTTAGATTTTATTTATTGTAGGTTTTACTAAACAGTTAAAGGGAGATAATATAAAATCAAGGGAGATAATATTACAGTTGTTTATATGTACAGCAATGCAGCAACTTGAAAATTACAGTAAAAGTTGGTGGAATTTGAGTTTTTAATTCCAGCGATATCTTAATAAGAAAGGAAATGTTCTGCTGTTCTGCATCTCTGAAAAATCAAATTGCTTCTCCCTTCGTTCTGCTGTTGAGGCCAGAGTTCAGTTTGTCTATGTCAGTTACTGTTTTTTTTACATGAATACATATACAGTGCTCCCTTGTTTTATTAATCCTCGTTATATCACCACTTTTGCTTATTGGCATAATGAAAAGACACAATTACCAGAAAAAAACGAAATACTTACCAAGTTTGCATTTGTTTACCAATTTGATGTCAGTAACTTGTATTGTACTCTCATTATGCTATAATTTGTAAGTTATTTCAAATGTCTATACATCAAATTGACAAATTGGTTAACAAAGTTTTAAGTATAACACTTGGACTAAACACTTCAAATTGACTGAACCACAGAGACATACAGTCATACCATTGATGTGATGAATCTGTCTTGTTAATAACCACTGCAGTAGCTCAGTTGGTAGAGTGATCACTTTGTCAGTTGGAGGTCCTGGGTTCCAATCCTTGCCGAGTCTGAGCCAATACTTCACAGTGGGTAGTGACTGTTCTTTCACAAAGCATTTCTGCAATATGAAATAATAGACACAATTATTTTAGAAATATTCTTGAATGGGATGTTAAACACCATTACTCAACTCTGTTAATGCTAGTAGAGTTGTCCCCCTTCTCTTTTATATAGCCAGCCAATCTGAAATAGAAAATTCTAACTTTTATGAAGCCTGGCTTCTTCTGACTGGCTTATAAATAACATTTTATTGTTTTTTGAAAAATAAAAGTGATATTTTATTGTATTCTTTACATTAAAAATTATCTTGTTAATTGAAACAACTTAAATTTAGATTTTATTTATTGTAGTTTTATATATCTTGGTTTTGCTGACCAGTCAAAGGGAGATAATATAAAATCAAGGGAGATAATATTAGTTGTTTATATGTACAGCAATGTAACAACTTGAAAATTATAGTAAAGGTTGGTGGAATTCTTTGAAGGAAATTAACTGCTTGTCTTATTGTTCTACTGTAGTGTCCAGAGTTCCATTTGTCTGTTCAGCTACTGTTTTATTACATGAATACATATATTTTGAATGAGTTAAATAGCATGGAACATATTCCAACATTTCTGTGAAAAATAATTTTTCAAAAAATTTTCATAGAATTTGATAGGTGGGGGTACAAAAGGAACTCTTATCCAAACTGAAATATTACTGAAAACAAGTGATTTCTATTTCAGATTTACTAAGTCTTAAAACTGCTCCACCCAAAGTACAGTTACAGTTTCTGAATACGTGTGTGTACTCATCAGAAAAAAAGATAAACGGGTTAGCAATTTTTAACCAATTTTACATTAGTAATTTATATTGTACTCACATTATGCTATAATTTTTAAGTTATTTTAAATGTCTATACATCAAATTGACAAATTGGTTAACAAACTTTGAGGTAAGAAGATTGACTGAACCATACCATTGATGTGATGAATCTATATGTTGTTAAAAACCATTTGGATAGCTCAGTTGGTAGAGTGCTCACCCTGTAAGTGGTAGGTTATGGATTCGAATCCCAGCTGCCTTTGACCCAATACTTGACAGTGGGTAGTCACTGATTTTATTGCCAAGCACTCTACATTATGAAATGAAAGACATGGTTGCTTTTTTTTTAAAAAACGAGGTCCCATGTGACAGTAGGATTGGCATGATAAAGAACCCTGCTGTATAATGCCATTAGCCCAGCGCACAGGGACATTTCTGCATGCCAGCTGTTTATGTGTTGATATAAGTGAAATATTCTTGAAAGGGTCGTTAAACACCCATTACTCAACTTCGTCTTGTTAATGCTATTAGAGTTCTCCCCCCCCCCCCCTCTTTTTATATAGCCACCCAATCTGAAATAGAAAATGCTACCATTTATGAAGTCTGGCTTCCTCTGACTGGCATTTATATGACATTTTATTGTTTTTTGAAAAGTAAAGGTGATATTTTATTGTATTCTATATATTAAAAGTGATCTTGCTAATCAAAACAACTTAAATTCAGATTTTATTTGATTGTAGGATTTATATATTTTTGGTTTTGCTGAACAGTTAAAGGGAGATGATATAAAATCAAGGGAGATAATATTAGTTGTTTATATGTACAGCAATGCAACAACTTGATAATTATAGTAAAGGTTGGTGGAATTTGAGTTTTTACTTCTACCAATATGTTAATAAGTAAGGAAATGTTCCTCTTTTTTGCTTCTCAGAAGAAAATACAGTTACTGTTTTATTACATGAATATATCACATAACCCTCCTGTTTATTGATGGAATAAAACGGTGTAATATTTTTCGTATTACACAGGTACCCATGTCATATCACTTGATTGTGATGTAATCAGTTATCACGCTTCTGTTTTACGTAGTGGTCGTGCCTAATGACGTCATATGAAAACTGTGTCAGTCTGTTGTTTATTTTTAGACTTTTGAAGACTTTCAGATTCTTTGAAAAATAATTTTGATGCATTCGGAAAAATATTATGATTTAAACTTACATACTGATTATGTCTTTTTTTCTAGGTGATTAATTTACTTTTACTATAACTAAATAGAACTATATTCTTACTTGCACAGTTGATTTGGAGGTGATTTGTCTGACCGAGATAGAAATCGTCTGTTTCTATATGGCATCAAATAATATGAACATGTCATTATGCCTCGGTATTTTGAGTTATGTGATATATAGAATCTTAGACTCGTGAGGGTTTAATATGAAATTTATTAAACTCGTTTAATAAATTTCATATTAAACCCCCACTCGTCTAAGATCCTCTATATATATATATATATATATATATATATATATATATATATATATATATATATATATATAGCTTGGCACATGTTTTAAATGTCTATACATCAAATTTGCAAATTGGCTAACAGATTTTTAAGTATAACGCTTAGACTTAACACATCAAAGTGTACCAGAAGATTGATTGAACCAGAGACATACAGTCATACCATTGATGTGATGAATTTCTGTCTAGTTATTAACCACTGCAGTAGCTCAGTTGGTAGAGTGCTCACTCCATAAGTTGGATGACGTGGGTTCAAATCCCAGCCAGGTCTGACCCGAGACTTCACAGTAAGTAATGCAGGGTTCCCACAGAACCGGGAAAACGGGAAAATCCCGGGAATTATGTGATAGTTTTTCCCGGTCTTGAAATAGCCTTGAATTTTGATAAATTCCCAGAAAACCGTGAAAAAGTCATGAATTTTAATTTCTGACTGCATGATCCAGTAAAAGGCGGTTATCGTGTGACATGGAAGCTACTATCGATGTTTTGGAACTCTCTAATGTTAGAATACAAGAAACTAACAGTTCCGTGCGTACCGGAAGTTAAACCGTTTTCAGTTTTAAATTATGTATCGAATCCCGGATTTGGTCGACCCGTTTTCAATTTTGGATTTATAATGGATATCACCGAAACGTTTTACAGTCACGATCAGTACAAATAGTTTGACAGTTGCCGCGAAACGTAAACATTTGAACCTTGAATTTTGTCTAAATAACCTTGAAAAAACCTTGAAAAAGCCTTGAATTTTTACACCAAAAATCTGTGGGAACCCTGGTAATGGCTGTTCTTTAGCCAAGCACCCTGCTTTATTAAATGAATGACATGTTTCTTTTGGTTGGGAACTTTAAATAAATAAGGCCACGTTCCACAGTAGGATTAGCACGATAAAGAACACTGCTGTATAATGCCATCAGCGCACACGCAAACAAAAGCACACCAGCTGGCGATGTCTTGATATAAGTGAAATATTCTTGAATGGGAAGTTAAACACCATTACACAACTCTGTCTTGTTAATGCTAGTAGAGTTGTCCCCTTCTCTATTATATATCCACCCAATCTGAAATAGAAAATGCTAACATTTATGAATCCTGGCTTACTCTGACTTGTTTATAAATAACATTTTATTGTTTATTGAAAATAAAAGTGATATTTTATTATATTCTATATATTAAAAGTGATCTTGCTAATCAAAACAATTTAAATTTAGATTTTATTTACTTTAGGTTTTATATATTTTTGGTTTTGCTGAACAGTTAAAGGGAAATAATATAAAATCAAGGGAGATAATATTACAGTTGTTTATATGTACAGCAATGTAACAGCTTGAAAATTACAGTTAAGGTTGGTGGAATTTGAGTTTTTAGCTCACCTGAGCCAAAGGCTCAGATGAGCTATTGCAAACTGTCACCGTCCGTTGTGCGTCGTCCGTCGTCTGTCGTGTGTAAACTTTACATTTTAATCTTCTTCTCCAAAACTACTGGGCCATATTTGATGAAACTTAGTTATTATCATGCCTGGGTAACAGCCTTTCAAAATTGTGTTTGGGGTTTGGCCACGCCCAACAAGATGGCTGCTGTTACTAAAAATAGCAAAAAGACAAAAAAATCTTCTTCTCTGAAACCAAAAGGTGCAGGCAAATTTTGATTGGATATTTGGATTCAGCATACCTGGGAACATTAAAATTGTGTTTTTCATGAAAATTAGACGAAAAATAGGTAACGCGTTTTTTGGGTAAAATTACGTAATTTTTAAAATGAGACATTTATTGTTATAACTTCATAACGGCTGAAGATAATTGTATGGAGTTTTCACTGTTGATCTTGTCTTGCAATTTTCTTCCAATTGATGTCAAGGTCGAAGGTCAAGGTCATGTCCCAGTTTTTGACCTTTGATAAAAAATGCTATTTTTTTAACATTTCTCGTGAAAATGGCGTAGGATTTTTGTATTTGTAGGTATTGACATGATGATCATTTTGATACATAGATCAGGGTCATGGGTTCAAAGGTCAAGGTCACAGATGACCAATAATACCAAAATAGTTAATTATCTCAAAAACTATAAACTTTTTGTATAAGCGTGTATATTAGAATATTGTAGGTATTGGCCTAATGACCATTTTGATATATGAATGAAGGTCATAGGTTCATTAGTCAAGGTCACAAATGAACGAATACTTAAATGGTTAATTATCTCAAAAACTATAAACTTTTTGTATAGGCATGTATATTAGAATATTGTAGGCATTTGCACAACAATCATTTTGATATATGAATGAAGTTCATAGGTTCAAAGGTCAAGGTCATAGATGCAAACTAATACTTAAATGGTTAATTATCTCAGAAACTATAAACTTTTTGTATAGGCATGTATATTAGAATATTGTAGGTATTGGCCTATCGATCATTTTGATATATGAATGAAGGTCATAGGTTCAAAGGTCAAGGTCATAGATGCAAATGAATACTTAAATGGTTAATTATCTCAGAAACTATAAACTCTTTGTATAGGCATGTATATTGGAATAAGGTATGTATTGGCCTAACGATCATTTTGATATATGAATGAAGGTCATAGGTTCAAAGGTCAAGGTCATAGACGTGAACGAATACTTAAATGGTTAATTATCTCAAAAACTATAAACTTTTTGTATAGGCATGTACATTGGAATATTGTAGGCATTTGCACAACAATCATTTTGATATATGAATGAAGTTCATAGGTTCAAAGGTCAAGGTCATAGATGCAAACTAATACTTAAATGGTTAATTATCTCAGAAACTATAAACTTTTTGTATAGGCATGTATATTAGAATATTGTAGGTATTGGCCTATCGATCATTTTGATATATGAATGAAGGTCATAGGTTCAAAGGTCAAGGTCATAGATGCAAATGAATACTTAAATGGTTAATTATCTCAGAAACTATAAACTCTTTGTATAGGCATGTATATTGGAATAAGGTATGTATTGGCCTAACGATCATTTTGATATATGAATGAAGGTCATAGGTTCAAAGGTCAAGGTCATAGACGCGAATGGATACTTAAATGGTTAATTATCTCAAAAACTATAAACTTTTTGTATAGGTATGTATATTGGAATATTGTAGGTATTGGCCTAATGATCATTTTGATATATGAATGAAGGTCATAGGTTCAAAAGTCAAGGTCATAGAATTGAACGAATACTTAAATGGTTAATTATCTCAAAAACTATAAACTTTTTGTATAGGCATGTATATTGGAATATTGTAGGTATTGGCCTAACGATCATTTTGATATATCAATGAAGGTCATAGGTTCAAAGGTCAAGGTCATAGCTGCGAACGAATATTTAAATGGTTAATTATCTCAAAAACTATAAACTTTTTGTATAGGCATGTATATTAGAATATTGTAGGCATTTGCACAACAATCATTTTTATATATGAATGAAGTTCATAGGTTCAAAGGTCAAGGTCATAGATGCAAACTAATACTTAAATGGTTAATTATCTCAGAAACTATAAACTTTTTGTATAGGCATGTATATTAGAATATTGTAGGTATTGGCCTATCGATCATTTTGACATATGAATGTGGGTCATAGGTTCAAAGGTCAAGGTCATAGATGCAAATGAATACTTAAATGGTTAATTATCTCAAAAACTATAAACTTTTTGTATAGGCATGTATATTGGAATAAGGTATGTATTGGCCTAATGATCATTTTGATATATGAATGAAGGTCATAGGTTTAAAGGTCAAGGTTATAGATGCAAATGAATACTTAAATGGTTAATTATCTAAAAAACTATAAACTTTTTGTATAGGCATGTATATTGGAATAAGGTATGTATTGGCCTAACGATCATTTTGATATATGAATGAAGGTCATAGGTTCAAAGGTCAAGGTCATAGACTTGAACGAATACTTACATGGTTAATTATCTCAAAAACTATAAACTCTTTGTATAGGCATGTATATTGGAATATTGTAGGTATTGGCCTAACGCACATTTTAATATACAGATGTTTTAGCTGTTTATAAATAATATATTGTAGCTAGACTTTAAATATGTTATATATAGCATACTTATATAATAATTATTATAATTAATTTGCAAAAATACTTGCATATTATTGGCCCTTACTGCTGAAAATTTTGATATTCTCTTTTATTAATGTCATTGACCACTGAACCTCTGCATAAGATATGTACTCTTCTTCAGGTGAGCATTAAGGCCCATGGGCCTCTTGTTATTTTACCAATATACTAATAAGAAAGGAACTGTTCCTCTGTTCTTCTTCTCTGAAGGAAATAAACTGCTTGTCCTTTTGTTCTGCTGGGGAGTCCAGAGTTCTGTTTGTCTGTTACTTCAGTTACTGTTGATTACATGAATACAGATACTTTGAATCAGTTAAATAGCATGGAATATAAGTCCATTCTTGTCTTATCTCAAACTCTTGTGCTACAAGGAAATGAAAATAACTTGACTTACAGGGGTCTCAATGAAGCATATTTGGGGCCAAAATGCAATGATTTTTTTTCCCCAATGGAAAATGGTATTATTCCCAATTTATTTGTACATTGCGTTTACGTAAAATCGTATGTTTTTCAAATCAAATTCTAAACCGTCATCTCTCACAGACATGCAGCTAGAAAATACTGTAAATTCAGACACATACAAGATAGACAAATAGAATCCTAATTTGCATTTAAATGTTTTATGACCAGTGAAAGTCTGAAAGTATTATTTTTCCTCTTTTTGAATTTTCCTAGAATGAGTCCCAAATCCAAGGGCTCCCGTCCCATCCCAAAAAGGGATGAAAGTTTGCAAACGCAATTTCAAAGTCTGAAAAATTGTTTTTGCGTAATTCACCAGATAAAGAAGAAAAGATCAAAGTAGTATAAAATGAATTTATTATAATTAGTATTGGTCTTCCATGCAATATGCAATTATTTGCAATACCCCCTCTAGAATTGAATTGAAATGTGACATGGATGACAGAAACGTGACATTGTTTGCCCACATTTGCACTGTACATGTACATATTTTCCATTCATTTAAAACTTATTGCGTTGCCAGTTTGATACAAATTAAATTAGTTTAAATGAAACATGTACAAAAGTAGTTTTTTTCCATCATTTAAAACTTATTTTATTGACAATTTGATACAATTACTTGATAATCATTTTCATATATTCCTCTGCCATTTCTTAATTTTGACCCATTTTGTACAAAATTTTGAACTACCAAGGTTGACAAAAAATAAATGAGAAAATGAAACCTTGACCACTTCTAGTATAGGCTAGAATTTTCTGAATATAAGAGTTAATCATTTAGATCTTTTAAGTTTAAATTCTAGACTCGCTGTGACACCCTCGTGTTCAGAAAATGCTATCCCACACAAAAAACCGTCAAGGATTTTATTAATCCTACCTTTATAAAGGCATTAGGTATTATTTCTCTGGAGTCTTCTATCTCGTTGCTGATGTTTTGCACCCCAGGGGTAATATTTTCCTATCTTACATGGACACTCAATGAATTCTTATATTCCAGTACATTGATTTTTATTCATAGTCTATGATAGTCTATGGTAGATCAACTTTAGTTCTTTATAGGCATAATAAACTTGAATATTTGAAAAACTGATTGTGGTTTAGTTTCACAGTTAAAGGGAGATAATAGCTATGTGGCTTTCAGTTATGTGATATATAGAGCAACATTTTCCCAGATAGACAGGAGACTTTGTACATACCCTTTCTAAGCGAAAAGTGGATATACATAATAAAGTGTTAGACTGTCAGTGTCAGATATGACTGTCAGTCCATTTGTCAGTGTGTCAGATACAACTGAAGTTTTTGATTGATGGTCAGGGGTTCAAAATTATGTTTTGTAATGGAAAGATCTAGACCTTTTCCCTTTATTTTTGGCCGGCAACAGATTAACTTTTAAGTCCCATATCAACAATGAAAAAGGTCTGTGTGCACTAATGTTTTTTACATAAAGTAAAGTACATATGGCACCTAATAAAAAAAGATTGTTATTTATATTCAGAAGTAGAATCATCTGAAAATGGGTACTGGTTAAAAAATGGAAGGTACATGGGTCTCTAATTGTTTACATACCAAAGGTCCCAATGTAAAATCAGAAGGTCCCAGACCTCTGACCCAGGAATGGCATTTCAAGGAAGGAGAGGATACCAGACCTCTGACCCAGGAATGGCATTTCAAGGAAGGAGAGGATACCAGACCTCTGACCCAGGAATGGCATTTCAAGGAAGGAGAGGATACCAGACCTCTGACCCAGGAATGGCATTTCAAGGAGGGAAGAGGATACCAGACCTCTGACCCAGGAATGGCATTTCAAGGAAGGAGAGGATACCAGACCTCTGACCCAGGAATGGCATTTCAAGGAGGGAAGAGGATACCAGACCTCTGACCCAGGAATGGCATTTCAAGGAAGGAGAGGATACCAGACCTCTGACCCAGGAATGGCATTTCAAGGAGGGAAGAGGATACCAGACCTCTGACCCAGGAATGGCATTTCAAGGAAGGAGAGGATACCAGACCTCTGACCCAGGAATGGCATTTCAAGGAGAGGAGAGGATATCAATTTTATGGAGTATTTTGTTTTTAAACTTATGTCTGTTAACAATTTTGTTCTCTTTGAAAAAATTAATCAAAATTTATAAAGTAAAATATCGATTATTTTTGACTAATCCATTTATTGTTTTTCTCCATTTTTACAGAATTCATTGGAAAATGGCTAGAAAGTGGAGACTGGAGAATGAAGTTTTTTTTCAGAAGAAAAAGGTGTTGATAGCAATATAATTTAACTTTTTTCATGTTTTAAGTCTCAAATTAGTGTGAATTCATTTATTTTGTGGTTTCCAATTTCCATTGGTGATAAGGGAAAAATGTATCATTTCTTGGGATTTTAAATTATTGACATTGACATTTGAGTTTTTAAGACCATAATTTCCAAGCAGCAAACTACTCGCATAATCTATGACTTAAACAATACAAGTGACATAAAGACGTTTTTAAGTTACTACTTTAGATGGCCTAGAAAGTAGCAACAGGTATGGAATTTGAAAGTCACATTTATTAGATTAATTTAATTTAACTCGGTTTCATTTCATTTGTATCTTGAGTTAATACAAATTAACTGCAGTTACTGTAATTCGAATTGCAGAATATCTTATTTTATCTGAAAATATGTGACATACAGATAATTTAATTTATCTGAAGAAAATATTAATTAATATTAATTCGTATGAACTGAAATATAACTTGAATGAACTGCAATTCATACAAATTAATTAATGTATAAATCCCATGAACTGAAACAATAACTTATATGAACTGAGCAAGTGTTCTTCACCGAGACTTCACCCACAAGGTTTAATTAGCCATGTAGTAAAAGCAAGCACCTGTCACTTTTCAAACTATCTCATGATCTTATCCCTTTATTTTGTAAAATGGATAAAATTGATTAAAAACTATGCCCACCATCGGCAAAGAGGTATACTTCTGTAAGGCTCTTTAAAGATACTACAACTGGACTCATCAGGAGAGGATGGACTGCCACTATTGTACATTCAAGGGTGCGGCAACATGAGGCTGCAAAATACAGCAACAGGACACCTTCAGGCACAATATCATCAAGGCACCAGAAACAAAGGGGAACAGAGTTGAGTCCTCTAAGAGCTCAATTATGAGCACAACTACTAAGCGCATCTCCTCTGAAATAACTAGTGCAATTCACTCTAGGGCTACCATCTACCATTGAAAGGATGGTACTGCTAAGAAAAAAAACCTTATTTCCATAGCCTCCTAAGAACCTGAAGTTGCCGTCTTTTCAGGAAATTCTCTCTAGTAACATGGAAAGTACACCAATAACCACTTACAACATGTCCACCACTTTATCTGTATCTGTAAAATCCCTCTTGACTACCTCCTGTGTTATCAAAACAACTGTTTGATTGATATTGAGCCATTGCCACCTTGTTGTCTTGCTACTTATACCTCCATAACTTGTGGATTTCATCTCCACCTAGGCAAGACTGTTCAACTACCTGTGTCAGAGCCTCTGAAAATTTCACTTGAGAATGACCAGGCTGCTGCAGCATTTCTATTGCCGTTAGACAACAGCAACATGACACCACAGGTACCGGGGGAATGGATTTTAAGCTTTCATAAAAAAAAGTTAACCACATATATAAAAAAAATATATGTGATAGGCCATATTTTTTATAAAATGCTTAAAATCCATTCCCCGGGTACCTGTGCATGGTACCACCAACTGCAGCAGCGTATGATTGGAAGTGTTATGGACCGCCTACAGAATTTGTCAATTTCATCACTGACCCTCGCCTAGGATATCTCGGAACACCATCATTTACCGATGCAACAACTAAAGCAGTGTTCTTGGTAAATTACCAGACAACCTCTACAAAAAAACTTAAGACCGCAAGCTAAACCAAGTATATTCTCACCAAACGTGAAAAAAAATTTTAAAAGGAAACTGATGACTGTAAATTATCTGGTGTAAAAAGTTGTATAAGCCAAAGAATCATGCCAATGACTTTCAGATGGTCCTTCGAAATGTTCATCTCATCTTCTGTCTACCTCGTCCACTTTCACTTCTACGTCTGATCGAATGGAGACCTCCTTTGACGGTCAATCCAAATGTATAATCTAGATTGACTCTTTCTTCTGTCACAGGCTACTACTGACGTCACACACTTGTCCACACAGACTTCTCTCTCAGTCTCTGGTCAATCTATATACAAAAATATATGTACATGTATTACATTAAATATTGTTTAATAAACTACTGTGTAAAGTCATTCTAGAAGTTTGTGCCAAGTGCCGTTAACATTGTAAAAAAGTAATATTTTAGGGTAGTAAGATGATTGAAAGAATATTCAGTCACTTATATCGAGACGTTACCGGCTATAGGCGAAGTGGCAGAAATGTTTACCTTTGCAGTGTTCTTAGGACAATGTACAAGGGGTGTTCTTTAACCTCCCACGTCTCCCGTGACACATGGCATCAGTTTTAAGGTCTCTTCCAAAAGACTCTATGACTTTAATTCTTAATGCCAAGTGTTAGTGGTTCCGAAAGAAGCTACCTATTTTTAAGTCTTTGTCAGACCCGACTGGGATTTGAGCCCACGACCTCCCACATACAAAGCGAAACGCTACGAACTGGGCTTCCGTAGTGATATAGGTTGCAAGTATTTTGTGCTTAATATTTCTTTACTCCGGTAGTAAACAGTTATTGTCCATTTTTGTAATGGTGAAACTGTACAGAACAACTTGATCTGGTAAACTAGATATTCAGTTTTTAAGAAAATGTTTGAATAATGAAACGATGAATATTATTTACTTAACAAAAAAACTAAATTAACTATATTAAACAAACGATATCATGAACAGTAGCAGAGAACGCTGGACGAGAAATGGTCTTAAGGGCGCAGGTCTGAATCTCAGTCGGATAGACTGTGCTACTGCTGTAAAGTTTGCCAATTCGATTGCTGAAGGTCGACGATTTTATCCGGGCACTCTGGTTTCCTCAGCCATTCCATAACTAAACTCATCTAAATATATATTAATTCAATTATATCGGTAAAACCTTGGGTGAAGTTTTTTCCACTCCAATGTCGACGTTTCCATGAGAAGATTTGTCAATTAACGCGTGCAAAGATTAGAGTCGTGTTGTATTCTTTCTAGTTCGAGTTTAATAAATAATTAAACAGAAACCATTAATTTGAGACACGCTAATCCCGCTAGAGTCACTTTTTATGATGAGACAAGTCCATCCATCCTCTCTTAAGATGTGAGGGTTGAACTAAATCTGTTGTAAAATGCTACATGGACTTCATTTTAAGGTTTGTTAAATTTATGTCTAAAATTTGAAATGTATAGCTTAAGAAAAAATCTTTTAACTGGAAATTACAAAGTTAAAAATAAATTCAAAATTAAAGTATTATTAATAGAACTGGAAATTAAAATACGAGAATTTTAATCACGGTGAGGAAACGTCCACCGGATGTCGCTGTGCACCGAAGCGAGAGAAAAAAGAAACGTCTTTTGATCAAGGTGAGAAAATGCCAATTTTCCTTAAACCAGCTTATTAAGTGGTTTTATAAATAAATTGTGCATTTACGAGGATGATTTTTACGTTGATTTTTGTTTACATGAGTGCGACATAGGCCAATGAAACAGAATATGAAGGGAAAATGATAGGTTTGCTCACCGCAATAGCGAAAGTATGCAATTTATGAATAAAAATCGTCAACCAATATGTTTTACTGTTGGCGGAACTTGCATTTATACACATATCAACACATCATTTCCCATGCACCTCTTACAAATCCCACATAACTGTATTTCTTGATTGAAAATATCGTTGGTGTACTGCGTATTGGTTTGACGATGTAAGGGTTATTGGCAATGTTTGTTTCTCCAGTGTACGGGGGATTGCTGTTGTATAAAGTTATGAATCACTGATTTCTTTCAGTTAATTCCTTTGAAATCATAAAAATTGTAACCACTTTCACTTTATTACATACTTCTTAATACACTATGTATAATTATTAAGGAGGATGTGAACCGAGTTACATTGTGAATAAACAGCTTTGCATTTTCTTTTCCTGGTGTTCCTGTGTTTTCGTTGACGAGGGTAGGTCAAAAAGTAAATATTGCTGCAACAAACCATACATTTTATTGTTATTTTTCAATATAGTCCCTATTTACCCCAATGCACCTAGCCCACTTTTCTTTCAGACTGTCTATACCTATGAAATAGAAGTCTTCGGTTTGGTTCTGAAACCATGCCTCTCTGGCAGCCTTAAGTCCATCATCATCAGCGATCTGATTCCCCGTAAATGGGATTTCAAATGTCTTAATAGGAAATAATCACTGGGTGACAAATTGGGACTGTAGGGTGGGTGATTCAGTTATTCGAACTTGCATTCACGAATCGCTGCTTGTGCAATCCTTGACTTGTGCACAGGAACATTGTCTTAAGAAGCAATACCCCTCGGCTCAACTTTCCCCTCCTTTTTAATTTAATAGCAGCTTTCATCTGCTTCATTAGATCAGCATAGTAAGCCCCAAGTGATAGAGATTCCAGCAGGTTTATAATTAGTTAACAGAACACCCTTAGAATCCCAAATTACAGTGACCATGACTTTGCCAGCTGATGGTTGGGTTTTAAATTTCTTTGGTGGGGGTGAGCCAGTGTGCTTTCATTGCATGGACTTTTTTTGGTTTCTGAGTCCAAATGATGAATCCATGTTTCATCACAAGTTACTAAACGTAAATGGAAGCTCTTCGGGTTATCATTATAAATGCCAAGAAGCTCCCGACTTGACTGGAGTCTTTGGAAGCGATCATGCACATTAAGGTTTTTGGGGACACATCTTGCGGATACTTTTGACATCCCGAGATGCTCGTGAATAACCGTGTATACACTTCCATGTGATATGTCACATTCCATAGCCATGTCATCAATCCTAATTCGACGATCATTCATTATGAGGGTCTCCACAGACGTGACAATTTCCTTTGTGATGGCATCAGCTGGCCGACTTGACCGTGGGTCATCCTTCAGTGAGGTGCGCCCACGTTTATTTCAGCTGACCATTTTGCCACTGTGGAATAGGCAGGACCACTGTCACTGTTATGACAAATGAACTTGATATGTTTAAAATGGCGGAATGTTGTGTTGTCTAAATAAGTAAAGAAAATGTGTGTTCCGCTTGACTGAATACGCTGTTTTATTAACTTTCTGACTTCCCCTCGTCAGTTAAAGAAAATCTTAAGGAATGATTGGGACGGAAGTGCCTTGATGTGCATACATTGACTCCAAACAAAATAGTTATGAGTCGATGGAAGATTCCCATAGAAAACTAATAAACAATTTGCTAAAATACACAAGTTGAACGCTCGAGAAACAGTACTCTGTTGTATTGTTAAAAAATGCTTCAGCTATTCGCAAAGACCAGTCCTCTGAGGATCATTGATTATTGACTGCTTTGTAGTGGCGCACATTTAGGGCTTTTTAAGGCGAATTCTCATCATGAGTCGGCACATCGCAGCCAAGTTTATCATCCACGTAAAATTATATTGAAGGGTTGAACCAGTTGATACTCTGCTCTCTTTATAAAGAACACAAAGTAAAGTAAGCAGTATCTCAAAATTTTAAGTCTCATGTATTACCCATCAAGTGATCGAACTTGTGATCCTTTGCTCTCGATTGAACACTGTCGCCATTGAGGCAGTCCATAGGCGTTTTTGAGATATACTACATTGGCAAAACTACTTGAAGCACTATCAAAAACTTTACTAGTTATCTATTTATCAGAATGTGCTCATTGTTATTTATCATATGAAACAAATATTTTATTCAGAAAAGGTAAATTTATATACATTTAATCTTAAAAAGTTGACAAAGGGCTTGGTAAGTATATGGCTCTTGATTAAAGTCTATTATAATTGAGAATAACGACATATTTAAAGAAAATTGGCATTTACCCTTTCAATACCCCGTATACACAATGCAATACAATACCACGTACACTCAGATGATAAACAATACGCAGTACACCAACGCTATTTTCAATCAAGTAATACACAGTTAGGCGGGGTTTGTAAGAGGTACAGGGGCAATGATGTGTTGATATGTGTATAGATGCAAGTTCCGCCAACAGTAAAACATATCGGTTGGCGATTTTTATTCATGAATTGCATACTTTCGCTTTTGAGCCTAAAATTTGCGGTGAACAAACCTATCATTTTCCCTTCATATTCTGTTTCATTGGCCTAGGTCGCACTCATGTAAACAAAAATCAACGTAAAAATCATCCTCGTAAATGCACAATTTATTTATAAAACCACTTAATAAGCTGGTTTAAGGAAAATTGGCATTTTCTCACTTTGATCAAAAGACGTTTCTTTTTTCTCTCGCTTCAGTGCTTAGCGATATCCGGTGGACGTTTCCTCACCGTGTTAATGATATTTGGAAAAATTAATATGTTATGCTTCATATTTGGGAGACACTCGGTAAGTGTTTTGTTCGCTTTTTATTTTATTTGGTATCTCATTTTGTATAACCTCATCTTGCTAAAGCCAGCGTGAGCTTATGGTACGATGCGGCGTGTGTATGCGAGTGCGTGCGTCCGTAAACTTACTTAAACGACTTCTTTTCTTGAACCGCTTTGCGGATTTTGATGAAAATTGGAGGGAATTAACCACCAGAAATGCCATTTAAAGTTTGCAAAAATTTGATTCATTATCAAGGTCACAATGGCTGAAAATGTGAAATTAGGTTAAAATCACTAATATGACTTCTTCTTAACCGATATACCTAGGATCCTCAAACTAAATATACATAATCAGCATGTTGTTTGCAATAGCTTTGACCTTGACCTTCGTTCAGGGTCACATTGAGCTTGTATTTTAAACGCAAAAACTGACTTCTCATGAATCATAGCTATAGTCATCACACTTCTTGCATGTAATCAGTGTGTTGAGTTGTACATAGTTTAAGAATGATTTTACATTGACCTTTGTTCAAGGTCACAGTTAACCGATATGTAAAAACCGATTTAAAATGACTTCTCGTGATTCAGAAAGCTTATAAACGCCAAAATTCAGCTATAGAATCAATGTTTAGAGTTCTACAAAGTTTGCGAATAGATTTGGCCTTGATATTCATTCAAGGTCACGGTAACACCATGAACTTTTGTTTTAAAAAAACGCTAAAAATGACTTCTTCTTTTGAACCAAAAGAACTGTAGACATCACACGTCATACAGTGAAACCTCTCTAAACCGGACAAGCTCCGGACCATAGATTTTGTCCGGTTTAGGGAGGTTTTGATAATTTTATCTTGGATTATCTCCCCTTAACTTAATAAACCTAGAATGAACCGGATATATCTTTTCCCTCCATATAAAATCACTGTTAAACATTATCTTATGTGTAAAACAATACAATGTATGTGCTTATTAATAATTTAATAATTTTTTAATTATTAATTAATTAATCTGATTGACTTAAAAGGTAAAACATCGATGAAACCAGATATGTCTATGATGAAACTGATTTACCACATCCTAAAAAACTAATAGTCCATGTGAAACATTGTTTCGCTAGAGACTTTCAACTTGAAATTGACTTTCAATGTGATACATGTCACAGAAGCCATAATCAACAACACTGTACATCCGTCTTATATGATATTCTATATCTAGAAGCGTTGATTGGTCTAATATCACTTTGAAATTACTTTCTTAATAGGATTATAATTAGAGTACTTAAGGCAAACAACACTATAATCCCTGACAGGACAACAAGAGTGTTGACACTTTACCTCCCTTTCATTCATAAGGTGTGACTGGATAATTAATAATTAACAACACACCTATAGCAACTCAATTAGAAGTACTCAGTGGTAATTATCTTAAGTTATTGTGTCAATAAATAAATTAATAAATATGATCGCGTTTTCCCGAGGAACCTGTGCTACAATAGTATTGTCTCGGGAAGTATAGTGGCTTAACCGAAGTATTTAGTACATCGCATGGCACTATGAAAGGTTCTTCTTTTCGAATAAAAGCCTCCATCTTTAGCACGGACATTTAACCCTAGGAATGATGCCACACTGCCTAATTGACACGTTCGATTTTAATTACGTCAAATGAAAATACAATTGAATAACGTCAATGAAGATATCGATGTACGCATTGTGCTTGAACGTTTCGGATAACCGGTTTCCTCGGACGCACTAGGGCATAGTGGACCTCTGAAAGTATTTTGCCTGTCTGGAAAAAGAATAGCAGAGTGCTGTCAAGGAGAGATGTGTGTGGCTATGGAAAATCAGAAATCATACAAAAAAAGAGTCGATGTAGATACCCAATCAATATCCTACATTTTATCATGTGATGTAATAAACAACGATATGAGGATGAAACCGAATATATATTTAGTAAAATGCAACATGTGCTTATCTTTTTAAGATCCTTAGATGCAGAAAGACAAGCAAGTGCACTGGGCTAAATTCTTTTGTCTAGAGCAACGGTGGAAAATCTGAAGTCGCTTAATGCTTCGCTACTACGTATACGAGCTATAGTTTTTTCTATCTGACAGATAAAATGGGGTATCTTTTAATCTACAGAGTTATAGCGGTCGGTTTGACATTTATTATATCCAAGTTAATTGCGGCATACCTTTCATTTCTGAAGTACAAGAAGCCTATTGATCAATCACCGGGAACATCAGAATGGCATTGGCTATATGGGACTGCTGCACCGGTAAGTAAAATGAGTTTATTTTTTCATACGAAGGACGTAGTTTACTGTTGAATAATGAACAGGCCCCGGTTTCACAATCATTCCTTCGCTAAGATTTTCCTTAACTTAAATTTAGCAAATATTTTTATCTCTTTTTGAAACTACTGGTGAATATTTTTGTCAAAACTAAATGCAAACGTTTTAATATAGAAGCAATTTACTCACGTTACTCACTTCTAAATCTACAAGCTATTATATCGTATTTTGTTCCAACGCGGACCAACTTTCCTCTATCATGCCTCCATTTTGAGCTCATACATAAAGCATGTACCGCGCATGTATTATAGCTGTTATTCGATTGGTTAAAAATATTTCAATCTACTCTGTGTTTATGAAAATTTAAGAAAATGAATTTACATTAACTTATTTGATCTTTCTTTTCTAAGTATAAATCGTTATAAAGTCATTTTGATAGAAAGTTTGATACATTGACAAAATTCTACAAATGCCAACGGAGGGGGTGAAATATTTTTAACCAATCAAATCGCAGCTTAAAATAACTGCATATATAATAACAAGATGGAGGCATGATAGAGGAAAGTTGGTCCGCGTTGGAACAAAATAGGATATAATAGCTTGTAGATTTAGAAGTGAGTAACGGTTACCTTTGAAATTTATTGCTTTTTATTTAGTTCTTCGATACACATCAGCATTTGTAATTGACACGGACGCTGGTAGTGAAAAACATGAAAGTAATGCGAATTTTAAGCTACTTTTACATGGACGGGCTTAGCTACATCGGGCAAAATTACACTGTTTTTCTGTTTTTTCCGTTTGAACATTTTATTTAGATTTTAAATTATGTCCAAAAATTGAATGCCAACTTAAAGAATATTTATCTGGGAACAAAATGACACCAAGATCACGATGATCGGACACAAAATAAAAAAGTAATGTAGAGTTTTGTCGGAGCACCTACACTTGAAAGATCTGATTCGTTGTTCCCCTTTACTCTTTTTTATATACTTATCGGTATTTTTTAAATTTTATTATGAAACTGGCCCCTGTGGCCAGAACGTATACAAACTCACCACTGCGGTAGAGTGCTCGCTCCGTAAGATGGAGGCCGTGGGTTCGAATCCCGACCGAGTCTGACTCAATACTTGAAAGTGGGTAGATGCTGTACTCGCCAAGCACTCGGCATTACGAAATGAAATTTGTCACGGTTCCTTCGGATGGGAACTTTAAAAAAACGAGGTCCTGCGTCACGGTGGGCTTGGCACGAAAAAGAACCCTGCTGTATAATGTTATCAGCGAAACGCATAAGCAAAATTTCTGCATTGTCGCCTATAGTTGGCTACGTCTCGATATAAGTGAAATATGCTTGACTTGGATGTTAAACTCCATTACTCAACTCAACTCACCTCGCATACGATAAGATGTTGCCTTTTTAAAATGTAAACAAGATAAACTTGGTTGGATAATCGATATTCAGGTAACATTACTCCCGTCATCACTGTGGTTTGTGACATCACTGTGGTTTGTGATATATGTTTATATATAATTTATTATGTAATCTTTTCCATGCTTCTTGCAATAAAGTTATGTAATAAAAATATTACACAAGTTTTTTAGTATTTACAATCTGTATCTCTCTTCCGTGAAACGTTCCCAACCTTCTTTGGAACTTTGAACTAAATGTTCTAGACTCATTGACTTTGATGAGTTTTGGCCGTCAAACGTTGATTTCACTGTTGCGAACTGTAATCTACTTAGTGACGCTGCGGAGCCAGGTAATCGGTATTTGCGACAGTAATAGCTTTGTTTTACGATGAAACTATTTAAATGCAAATCAATGAGGCTCGCCGCTGTACCACATGATCAAAACCTCTTTACGTTTATGCGGAACGTTGTGGAAAACGTGAAAAGTCGCAAATTCGAAAAAGTCATCTTATGCGAATCCATATCCTTTGAAAATAAGTGTTCAACAGAGACAGGTGGTATCACGTGGTACAGAGCTAGCGGCGAACCCTATTACCTCCATACTAAGGTATCCTACAAAGAGGCATGGCGGGTTTGATAGGCGCTTTTAACATTGCCCCCTGCATGAACAGTTGAATGGCGTAACGATGTATTCTTAAACACCTGAGGATTTCGCGTTCTATAATTAGATCAGGTCTGAAAAACAAGCGCGTCGTTTTTGTAAACTTGTTTTTCCTTGAAGAGCCGAACATATTGAACAAACATGAACATGCATAATTTTTCATCTTTAAACAATAAACATGAAAACTAGAACAATAACGTATTAGCTTACACCACGCTTCACTAAGAATTCACGGGTGATATGTCCATATTTAAAAACTTATATTTGTAAAAAGGAAAGATTTAACAACAGTATTTTATAAAGATTAAAAAAGACGAAGAAGAAATAAAAAAGATATCCCGATGGAATTTGAACCTACGCTGTACAGGTTACAAAGCGTCCTCGCTACCCATTGAGCTAACTACAGCAGTTAGTGTCAGCGGTGTTAAAATGCAACATCAGTTGTATGTGCAGTGGTCATTTTTAATTTTCTCTATTTTTCAAAAATTGACCATTTTCTCCTAAGAGAACCAATTTTTTAAAAAAATGGTAATGATTGCGTTTTGAAAATATAGAACCCCCCCTTATTTTTCATATTTTAGCATAATAGAGCACAAAGATGAGTTTATTAAGAACAATACCAGAAAAATATACCTTTGTATGAGCCAAAATCTGAAAGTCCACATGAAATACTGCTGCTTTATTATTTAAGTGCAAGAATATTATTTTCAAAAACCAAAACGGTCCATTTAGGACAACATCCCATTAAACCCACCATACCTCTTTAACTCAATTGATGGGCATTCACCGTGCTTTGGTTATATGTTATTGTTTGAAATGTATAACAGGTGCAAAATAAATGTCTGTCAATATTTAAAAATAACGTCGTCTTTGATTACAACGATGAATTGTGTCATTATATTAATTTTATATACATTACTTAATTGTAACCAAGATAGCACGCGACGACGT
This sequence comes from Anadara kagoshimensis, assembly GCA_021292105.1. Taxonomy (NCBI): domain Eukaryota; kingdom Metazoa; phylum Mollusca; class Bivalvia; order Arcoida; family Arcidae; genus Anadara; species Anadara kagoshimensis. The sequence goes on from CM037858.1 coordinate 23,347,635, forward strand.
CTGAACTCAACTCCCGATTCGTAAAACACATATTTTACTGCGGTCGGTGTCCAATCAAAATTCTGTTTACAAAATGTTAGCATTGCAATTTTAAAGAATTTCTTTAATTACAAGACACAAGTCAAAATCGAATTTCAATTTTTTGGGCATTTTTCATTTGAAGTGTACATGTTAAGCGAGAATGACTGTATTAATTTACCAGAAGCAGATAAGAATACCTGGCCCCAGTTTCACAATCATTCCCTTAACTAAGATTTTCCTTAACTTAATCTTGCAAAATTTAAAGTCTTTATAATTTTGTTAATTTTCAAGATATTGAGGAATTTAAGATGTCATTTTTAAGATCACTTCTGGATTAGAACATTTGCAGTTAGTTTTGACAAAAATATTTTCCAGTAGTCCAAAAAAAAGATTACAAAAATTTGCTAAATTTAAGTTAAGGAAAATCTTAGATCAGGAATGATTGTGAAATTGGGGCCTGCGCCTCTCATTTATGATCTATGACGTTATACTAGTACATGTAATAACTCATTTTTTTTCTCTTTGAGCAGATGGTAAAAAAGACTTGAACAGAGAGGCTAGAGCTACTTCTGAAATGGGGGAAAGAGTATAGCAGGATATTTCGGTTTTGGACAAGCCCTTTTAGGGCAATAGTTGTATTACATCATCCAGAAACGATTAAAGTATTGTTCAAAAGCACAGGTATGAAGCTACAGTACAGACAGACCTGTCGAAAGTTTAACTCTGAGATAACGAATAAGAGAGTCAAAGGTCAGAAGGTCGGCTACAGAGTGGACAGGAGGTCGGAAACCTACCGAGAGATAGATAGCACCTGCAGTCGGGGTATAGTTAGGGGCCTAGATGGGATGTAAATTCTGCACGAATTCATTAGCCAAGTGCACAGGCGTAGGAGCAGGGGTGGCACCCCCCACCCCCCAATGTCAGAGGAGGGGGGCATACCCCCGCAATATATTGTGTGAAATTTTGTATCATAGTTTATGTTTATAATTTAAGTGCTAAAAAAAAGAAAAAAAAACAAGAGCTTTAACAGGAAATGTCCATCTGGTAACCAAACAATTATCAATTTCATCATTATACTTGTAAAAGGGCGTCTTAAAATTAACCATTAGAAACGGCTCACAACATCTCCAATGGCAGGGGCGGATCAGGATTTTTTGAAAGGGGGGATGAGAATTATATCAATGTTAGGTGCGAGCGCCGAAGCTTTTAGAGACGAGGGGTCAGAAATACAGAAATAGGTTGTTGTATTACCATGTGGGGTCACATCAGTCAATAGCTCTCTCTCTCTCTCTCTCTCTCTCTCTCTCTCTCTCTCTCTCCTCTCTCTCTCTCTCTCTCTCTCTCTTAAATTTTTCAAAGGGGGTGGGGGGATTTACTGAGTCGGAGTAATTTGATGTGTGATGTTCCTGATAATTGTGGAGTTCAAACACTAGTCAGTAAAAATAATTTTAATTGGGAAATACAAGACTTTGTACATACAAATTGTATTTGAAACAAGAGGCCCATGGGCCTTAACGCTCACCTGTGACCTTGACCTTTGAACCCATGAGCTTCATTCAAATATCAAATGATAATTAGGCCAATATTCTAATATACATCCCTATACAAAAAGTTTATAGTTTTTAAGATAAATAATAATTTCAGTACTTGTTTGTATCTGTGATCTTGACATTTGAACCCATGCCCTTCATTCATATATCAAAATGACCATTGTGCCAGTACCAACAATATTCTAATATACATGTCTATACAAAAAGTTAATAGTTTTCAAGATATTTAACCATTTAGGTATTCATTCGCATCTGTGAACTTGACCTTTGAACCCATGACCTTCATTCATATATCAAAATGACCATTAGGGTAATACCTATATATTCTAATATACATGCCTATACAAAAAGTTTATAGTTTTTGAGATAAATAATCATTTCAGAACTTGTTCACATCTGTGACCTTGACCTTTGAACCCATACCTTAATTAATATATCAAAATGGTTGTTAGGCTAATACTTACAATATTCTAATATACATGCATATACAAAAAGTTAATAGTTTTCAAGATAATTAACCATTCAGGTATTCATTCGCATCTGTGACCTTGACCTTTGAACCCATGACCTTCATTCATATATCAAAATGATCGTTAGGATAATACCTAAAATATTCTAATATACAAAAAGTCTATAGTTTTTTAGATAAATAATCATTTCAGTACTTGTTTACATCTGTGACCTTGACATCGAACTCATGACCTTTATTCATATATCAAAATGACCATTGGGCCATTACCTACGATATTCTAATATATATGCCTATACAAAAAGTTCATAGTTTTGCAGATAATTAACTATTTTGGTAAACGTGTACATCTGTGACCTTGACCTTTAAACCCATGACCTTAATCAATATATCAAAATGATCACCATGTCAATACCTACAATTAACCAAAAATCCTACGTCATTATCACCAGAAATGTTTAAAAATAGCATTTTTTATCAAAGGTCAAAAATCTGGGACATGATCTTGACCTTTGACCTTGACATCAATCGGAAGGAAATCGCAAGAAAAGATCAACAGTGAAAACTCTATACAATTATCTTCAGCCATTATGAAGTTATAACAATAAATGTCTCATTTTAAAAATTACATAATATTATGCAAAAAACGCGTAACCTATTTTTCGTCCAATTTTCATGAAACACACAATTTTAATGTATCTAGGTATCCTGAATCCAAAAATCTAATCAAAATTTGCCTGCACCTTTTGGTTTCAGAGAAGAAGATTTTTTTGTCTTTTGGCTATTTATAGTAACGGCAGCCATATTGTTGGGCGTGGTCAAACCCCAAACACAATTTTGAAAGCCTGTTACCCAGGCATAATAATCACCAAGTTTCATCAAATTTGGCTCAGTAGTTTTGGAGGAGAAGATTAAAATGTAAAGTTTACGCACGACGGACGACGAACGACGGACGGTGATAGATAGCAATAGCTCATCTGAGCCTTTCGGCTTGATATCACAGTTTTTAAACCTATCAAAACACTGCAAAATACATTGAAAATGCGTCTAGACAGGACTTAGTTTTGACAATTTTCCGGGGGCGGACCCCCACCTATGCGAGGGTTTTAGCACACCTCTCATACTCTCCCCGTCTCGTGCCATAGGCACGAGGTCGTACCCGTACGGCACGACATAGACGTAGCTTCGGTTTGCCCCCCCCCCCCTAATATTAAAAACCCTCCTACGCCTATGAAGTGTTAAACTTTCGACAGGTCTGTACTGTTCAATTGCCCTTGAAACAAAAAGCATACAGCACACTGCCTTCAATTAAGAGCGCCAATGTACAAATACATATAGACCAAAACTTAAAATTCTCTCTCTCTCTCTCTCTCTCTCTCTCTCTCTCTCTCTCTCTCTCTCTCTCTCTCTCTCTCTCTCTCTCTCTCTGTGTGTGTGTGTGTGTGTTTGTGTGTGTGTGTGTGTTACAGAACAACTGATGTTTTATAAAGTTAGGACTGAAGACTTAAAAGCACGTATTTGAATGTAGAAAGCAAACAAAACAGTAATAAAAAACTGATGATGATTGTCCAACCTTTCTTTGGACGTGAACAACACAATGAGCCCGCTGATGGTCATCCTTTTTATTTTTGACGGATTGATAGATAATTTCAAATTCTAGAGCCTAAGGATCTGGCATTTGGAGGTGGATACAGGCACCTTTTACCTTGGTTAGGTGAAGGTTTGTTAGTAGCGGAAGATGAACGATGGGAAAGATCCAGAAAACTGTTGACACCAGCGTTCCATTTTGATATCCTCAGGCCATATATAAAGATATATAACGATTCTGTAGAACAAATGCTGGTAAGACGTTACTTGTAGTCGTTTGTTTTTTCTTGTGAGCTGGGTAGATAACACACGCACACGTATACAGACAGACCTTTCTACAGTAGTTTACTTTTTGACTGATCTTATATTTGTTATTATATTTAGTGAGCTGAATGTAGTAGTGGTGTTTTAGTCCCATTCAACATTCTTTCATTTATACCCAGGTTGGCAGCTCTTGCATGCCAAAGAACACTGACGAAATCCCGAGTTTTAGGAAAAAAGGCGCCGACTTTTGGTAAACGAACTGACAAGCAAGTCGCTCGAGTAAGATCCAAAGGATGATTCTCAAAACGCCGAGCTATCCGCCTATAGGATTCAAAATTTAAAAGTTTGTTATAGACGTATTTATAGTGAAAAAACCTAAAGCTACCATCATTTTGTAAAAGTTTCTATGGTAAAAACCTTAGTGAAATATTGCATTATATATTTAACACATGCATTCCATTGGTCAAGTTTCCGTATAACTCTATACAAACATGGTACAAGTCAGTGAAAATCAACACGTTTTTTAATAAATACATATAGAGCGCATGCCTCTCCATTAAAGATATTTTGAATACAAAAACTACTTTATTTTATTGTTAGATATGCAAAGTATGGTTAATGGAGAGATATGCGCTGACAGTGAATTTTGCAAAAATCAATGTTTAGAGAGTTACCCCAATATTACCTCTTACTATACCGTACTATACTCGTACTTGATATTAATAAACTCTCATTGTCAACAATTGCCTGCGTGGTGTAGTGGATATATGTTGGGACTTTTATGTCTTATGTTGTGGGTTCGAATACCCAAAGTGCCATTTTATTTTTATCTTAATTCATTTTAATAAAATGTATATTTTACGGCTCTAATTCTTTCTTTTATCTTACTTTGTGTTAGAATTTAAATGCAATAATATTTATTTCTGCCACAAATAACACAATAAAAATAAAGACATGCACATACATTTGCTTTATACATACAATATATACAACGATATTAAAGTCCAGTTTCAGGCCACGTGTCATTTCCCGTGTGTTTCCCGAACGATGAACACGTACTAGTAAACAAAATGCCAAAACATTAAACTGTTAAAGTGTTCGTCGCACGAAAAAATGCCTTATATTTAGATGAAAAGTCGGGGTAGGTTTCAAATGTGATAAATGTCACTAGCTTGGCAAGACTGAAGATCATGAGCCTGTGGTTCCTCCAACAGACTTTAAATCGGAATGTGTAGACCTTCTCATTTTGAGTTGCGACAAATTAAATGTCAATTGCTTTGTTTTTAAAGAAAAAGTTTCCTTACGAAACTTGCACTAATTAAGGCAAGAATAGACATTTTCGTCAAATAAGGAATCCTTGCACCATCTGGTATTCGCAAAAACTGTAATCATTTATCTGGACAAAATATAAAAGCTTCAGTAATTTTCAGTAATTCACTTTGTTGCAAAATAACAGCATTGAAATAAAAAAGACAGCGAACCAATCAATAAAGTCAGCTTCTATAAACGTCATTATAAAAAAGGGAAATTTTTTTCTTGTGCAAAGTATATATTTACACACAGATTTATTTATATTTGGCCTCAAGAAATGACGCCTATAGAGGCTCGAAAAGGGTGTAACCTAGTTTCTTGCGTATTTATTCCTATAGGCGGATAGCTCGGCGTTTTGGGAATCATCCTTTTGCTGTGATTCAGAGACAGGTTATTTAGCAGTTTTAGACCACCCAATCAGCTAGGCCTGCATCATATTATTTGATCGAATTAATTGGGTTTTACGCCCAGTCAAGAATATTTTACCTATATCGAAATGTCACCAGCTTTAGACGAAGCGGCAGAAAATTTGACCTTTGCTATGCGCTTAGGCCAGTGTGCAAGGAGGATTCTTTAAGGTGTCGGTTTATAAGGGCCCATTTACTTTTATTTCTAAATGCCGAAAAGTTAATGTTCTTGGTGAAAGAACAGCCATTTTCTATTTTCAAGACCCTGGCCATGGTTCGTACCCACGACCTCCCACATACGAAGTAAGCGCTCTACCAACTGAGCTACCGTAGTGGTACATCATATAAAGGGACCACTTATTGTAAAATACGTGGGTTGGTTTTCTCTGTCTTTTTGAACTGCTTTGTATGTCACTAAAAAATTTCATGTCACTGCTGGCAGTTCATGGTCAATTATAAGCATATACAGAAAACTGGTAGATAAAGGATTATGATGATTAAGATAGGATTTTGTCCTAATTCAAGATACAGTACTGCAGACCTAGCCAAAGTTTAACACAGGGGTAACGTAAAGGAGTCGGAACTCGGCTGCCGGGTGGCCAAGATACATGGATACCCATTGGTCAAAACACTGCAGAGAGATTCGAGATACTGGCCCCGGTTTCACAATCATTCCTTCACTAAGAAATTTAGCAAATTTTTGTAATCAATTTTTGGAACTACTGGTGAATATTTTTGTGAAAACTAAATGCAAATGTTTTAATCTAGAAGTTATCTTAAAGATGACACCTTAAATTTCTAAATATCTTAAAAATTAACAAAATTATTAAGATTTGAAAATTTGCAAGATTTAAGTTAAGGAAAATCTTAGTTAACCGGGGCCTGGTACTGTAAGCTACAACTTTGTCATATTTGCAACAGTGTCCGCCCTTTTATAGTAGGCCGAATCCCTATGTGAACCACTATCGCTCTCCCCAGAGTGGGGAATATCTCAAAAAAGTGTTTATTTTGATTTTATGTTTTATTTTAAGGATCAGATCAGCAAGCACACAGATAGTGGGAAGTCCTTTGAACTATTTGAAGTCTTTAGTTCGTGTACGCTGGACATAATACTAAAATGCGCTTTTTCCTATGAAACAGGATGTCAACAAGATGGGTAAATTGATAAATAAAATGTACATACTTGTACTCTACTAGTAAATTATCTATCTGAAAATGAAATTAAAAAATTAAAAAAATTTACCATTTTGTAATTATGCCCAGTGTATGTCCAAAGTCAGGGGTCAAGGTACAGTACAGACTTGTCGAAAGTTTAACAATCAGCTAACGAATTAGTGACGAACAGTCAGATCTTCTCGATCCTTGGTTAGTTATATCTCGACATATATTGAGCAGCATCTCTTGACAGTTTTTCAGGCTTATCTTAAGTCGTTAGTATTGTGTGGGTAATCCGGTTTCCTTAACTTTCCCAAAGAATCTTGTGTGCTTTGGGTATGATAATTCTTGGTTGATGAAGGAAACCGGAGTCCCTGAAGTAAACCATCGCCTACCACTGCGGTAGCTCAGTTGATAGAGTGCTCGCTCCGTAAGTAGGAGGTCGTGGGTTCGATCCCCGGCCGGGTCTGACCCAAGACTTGAAAGTGGGTAGTGACTGTTATTTCGCCAAGCACTTGGCATTACGAAATGAAAGTCACGGTTCTTTCGGAGAAGTTAAAATAAACGAGGTCCCGTGTCACGGTGGGCTTGGCACGCTAAAGAACCCTGCTGTATAATGCAATGAGCGCAACACACAGGCAAAATTTCTGTACCTTCGCCTATAGCTGGCGACGTCTCGATATAAGTGAAATATTCTTGACTGGGGCGTTAAACACCCTTACTCAACTCAACTCCATTCAGAGAACTGACAAACTCCCTAACACTAGGAGTGGGATTCAAACTTCGGCAATGAACGGCATTGTCATGCGTTAGCAGGCACTCAATGCCACTCCGTCACGGGTACAGAGGTCGCTATAAAGGCGAAGAAAGCATGTTTATTGATACTATGTACATATGAGTGATAGTAATAAATAAATGAAAGGAACAGTCGAGTTGTAAAACTGGAAAAAGCTGACATATTCATAATCATTTTAACTCCCCAAGAGATATTTTTGTATAACCATCACCTGGTCATAGGGACCAAACCACTGGTCCGACGAGAAGTCTTAAATACATGTATGTAGATCTATGATAAAGTTCCTCGTGTAGATAAAAGATCAATTTTGTTGAAAACAATCCTTACTGTTCACTGCAGCGTATTGCATTAACTTTTTGAGGTAAGCTTTAAAAAAAACAAGTGTTACTGATATTTGGCTTGTGTTTCTGTTTAACATTCATGAATGTGTTAAACGGATACCTGACGGTTTGTTGAATTTTTATTCAAATGATATAAAATGATACATGTACATCAATACAGGCCAACAACCAGCTTGTGACATTTGCCGGTGCCTTTTGGTTGTAATAGTCATACTGTGGAAACTTTTATATAATGTATGGGCGTGGTCTTTAACGCTGATTTTTTTTTTTTTTTTTTTTTTTTTGTGTCTCAGTAAAAGAGTCCACTACGGTAGCTCAGTTGGTTGAGTGTTTGCCTGGTATGTGGGAGTCTGACCGATTCTTGAAAATAGCTGGCGACTGTTCTTTCGCCAAGCACTGGACATTTGGAAATGTAAATCACGGGGTCCATAGGTGTCTTAAACCGATGACCCTTGTCACATGTTCAGTCGTGGCATGTTAAAGAACCTTTCCGTGGAAAATGTGCACTGGAAAGCTAAACATTTCTGTCACTTTACCTATTGCTGGTGACGTTTCGATGTAAGTGAAATACTCTTAACTGGAACTTAAAATCCTATTAATCAATCAATCGATATAAATATAAGAATATTTTATACAACATTTACAATATGAATGTAGAGCCTTGAATATTACAGAAAGCGTCATCCTTATGTTGAGGCAGTGGGAGAAATCTCAAACGCTGTTGAAGAAAGATCAATGTAAATAATACACACACACACACACACACACACACACACATGTACACATACATACAAACACACGTGCACACACACACACAAATGTACACATACATACAAACACACGTGCACACACACATACACATATATATCCACGCACACAATCTCACTAAATGGTGTCTTAAGAAATAGTATTGATGACGTTTTACACTAGCGTTTGATGTGCACACTTTCTTTGATGCCGCACGATAATAAACACGATTAGGGTATAGTTGTAATGTATTTTTGCTATATTTCTCTTTGTAATGATTTTTTTAAAGAAATTTTACCATTCCAGCTACCTTCATACAAAACCTGGAAGAGTTTTATGGTGTTGATTAGCAATGGTTTAGACCACTGTGGCGTGTACTCCAGTACGACACCAGAATGAGAACAAAATAATGCACAAACTAACATTTTATGTGCCATTATGCCTTTTCTGCAAAAAACCAATACCAGAGATACTTTAGTCGACTGTGTGTAAAAAAGATTCATTAAAATGCGTTAATGTTTGGATCTAGTCAGTTCCTAATGTATCTTCAAAAATGGCGGTTTCAGCGTCATATCGCATTGTATTACCCAATATTCAGTAACCAATAATTGTGTATTATTGTCAGAAATATGCTATTGTCTAAATTTGCTGCAAGTTAAAATTTGAAATTCCTCAAAAACTAAGGTATACTCTCTCATGCAAATATTTGCTTTTCTAAATTTGGTAAAATGTATTATGGTCCTTTGGTAATATTTCTAACATTTTGAAAACAATTTTGGTTTCATAATTTTGGTCCAAGCACTACCAATGAGGAATTGTATTCCGAAACGACCGTCTAGTGCTGTAAAATTAAAATTGGTATAATATGTAATCATAACATTACGGCATGTCATTACGACATTAGCATCGAATCGTTTCGTTTGAACCCATCAACGTTAACAACATAATTAATTAATTAATTAATTAATTAATTACTCAAAGACTCAATTTTATTATTAATTATATCTTTGTTTCCACCTATAAGGTTAAAAAATAAATTCTTTGATTTTTCAGGAACCCCTTGCTCCATCCAAATTTTATATTTTATCTTACATCAATGGGAAGGACTTTTAAGAAAAATTGTAATTACGTTCACGCGGTAGCTGAAGAAGTTATAAACAGTAGAAAAAGTAAATTGGTAAGTAGTTTATTACTGTCACCCCTTGAAACCAAAATCTATGTTTGTTTGTGATGTCTACTGACAGATTTGAAAACGTTCCATAAATTTTATCGACCCCTAACTTGTAATATTATCCGGATTCTGTTTTAACGAAACCGAGTTTGTTTTCTACGAAAGCCTATTAAGCTCATGAATAAAAATTTAAAAGGCGTAATTACGCGAAATAAAGGCGTTATAACGTGAAATAAAGGCGTTATAACGTCTTTAGAAAGGCGTAATAACGCGAATTGAAAGGCATTATAACGCGAATTAAAAGGCGAAATAAAGGCATAATAACGCGAATTGAAAGGCGATATAACGCAAAATAAAGGCGTTATAACGCCTTTAGAAAGGCGTAATAGCGCGAATTAAAAGGCGCAATAACGCGAAGTGAAAGGCGTTATGATGCTTTTTTTGTCTATATATAGATCAGGCACTTCCCTGGAGAATGTTTCTCTTCATATGTTAACAACCCTCGCCACTGCAATTGATTAAACCTTGATCTATTCATACTTAGATGTCACAAATGTCATCTAATCATTGTTAAAAGTTAGCGATTGGCAATTGGACAGGAACTTTTTAATAAATAGCCATGTGTATATTGCCAATGTTTGTCAATGTTTATATTTCGGATCACTCAAAAGATTTCCATCCCCATATATGAAATGATACTCTTTACGAAAAAACTTTAACATTGAAAAGAAACCATTGAAAAAATATGTTCATTTCAGCGCAGGATCGGATGATGTGCAGTTTTTGATTTTTCATAGAATAAATACATATAAAACAGCTTATTACATTACATATAGTTGTGCAGGACACACACACACACACACACACACACACACACACACACACACACACACACACACTTTTAATATGTATGTTAGAGATTAAACCCCAGGACCTCATTATCGTAGGCATCTTAATTTCGCGTTAATACGCCTTTATTTGGCGTTGTAACACCTTTCAATTCGCATTATTACGCCTTTCTAAAGGCGTAAATTTAAATTCGCGTTAACACGCCTTTATTTCGCGTTTTAACGCCTTTCAATTCGAGTTATTACGCCTTTAAATTTGCTATATTACGCCTTTCAATTCGCGTAATATTCGCGTTATTACGCCTTCTTTTTTATACGCACATTTAGAAGACTATACGCGGTGAAACACCTTTTTTAGTTAAAACTTTTTAAACATACGACACGACAGTCTTTTACCATATAGCGCATAAACTCAACACAAACTGAATAAATACAACATTAACCAATCAGATTATTATGGATTTGTCGTAAGCAGATTTCGTCTGTGAGACAGAACGGTTGTACACATGGTGCTTTATATAGCCATGTTGTATGTTTATTTCAAAACCCCTTGTACATGTAACTGTGACAGGGTCTGGGTGGCCAAGTTGTCAAAAGTGCGCAGCGCACTTACTGATAACAGCGACTCTTATTGCCAAGGTTCAAATACCTGTGGGAGAGGGTTTTTCTGCTCGCTTGCAGAATCTCGTTGCTTTTCTCCGGGTACTCTTGTTTCCCGTACCGTTCCATAACTTTCCTCTACAATATAAGTTGAATAATCTTGGTTGTGCATAAAGCAACATTAATAATCAAATCAACTGCCATTGATGACTATCTAGGAAAATAAGTCATTACAGGGTACTGTTACCTGCCTGATGGCCCGTAAACATGACAAGATCCTTTCTATCAAGAAACCAAAACCAAACGATCATCAATGAATTGAATTTTGCTTTTGTATTGCGCTGCACTGCTAAAAGCGCCCTGAATTTTCCTTTTTGTGATACGTCCCAATTCTTCTTAGAAACGATTGTGGCCAAGAATAATAAATTCATTATTTTTTAAATCATGAAAAGTTTTAAGATTCATTCATATTTTCGACTTTTCTGTTTCAAAATCGAACATTTAGAAAAATTCCAGTGTTTTCTTCTATAGTTATGCTTCTTCTACTATTTTTTCAGAAGCTCTTTTAATTTAAAAAGTCGTTTACATTAATATTATAAGCTTTATTGTTTATGTTTGTTAATAACCCTGGAAATTTATTGCAGGAAGAGTAGAGTTGAGTTGAGTAATGGTGTTTAACGTCCAAGTCAAGAATATTTCACTTATATCGAGACGTTGCCATCTATAAGCAAAGGTGCCTGTGCGTTGAACTGATGGCATTATACAGCAGGATACTTTATCATGCTAAGCCAAGCCTACAGTGTCACGGGACCTCGTTTATTTTAAGCTTCAATCCGAAAGAACCATGACTTATATTTCGTAATGCCGATTATTTTGCGAAAGAGAGAGTCACTGCCCACTTTTAAGTCTTGGGTCAGACCCGTTCGGGATTCGAACCCACGACCTCCTACTTACGGAGCGAGCACTCTTCCAACTGAGCTACCGCAGTGGTATTTATTGTAGGAAGAGGGAACGTCTCAGACAAAGAAATATTTAGACTTTTTGGACATTCTACTCACTGCAAGAGATGAGAACGGAATAGGACTAACAGACTTGGAGATCAGAAACGAAGTTGATACATTCCTCTCTGCAGGTAAATATAACCATCAGTAAAAAAAACAACGTTTGCGTACCCGTTTTAAGTACAGCCCAAACTGCCACCTCTATACAAGGGTCACCTGCTTATAAAAGTCAGTGGAATTGTTTCCTAATTGTTTTTAAGTCGTGTTTTTGAACCTGTATATAAAGGCCACTTTTACTGGTTCCCTTGGGTGACCTTTATAGACATGTTTGACTGTAATGATGCATTTAATATTAATAGTGATATATAACAAGGGTTCAAATTTATGTTTTGTAATGAAAGGTCCTGGCCCCGGTTTCACAATCATTCCTTAGCTAAGATTTTCCTTAACTTAAATCTGGCAAAATTCAAAATTTTATGATTTTGTTAATTTTGAAGATATTCAGGAATTTAAGGTGTCAATTTTAAGATATTTTCTATATTAAAATATTTGCATTTAATTTGGACAAAAATATTCCTAAGTAGTTCCTAGAAGATTACCAAAATTTGTTAAATTTTAGTTAAGGAAAATCTCGGCTAAAGAATGATTGTGAAACCGGGGCCAGGACCCTTTTCTTTTATCTTTTGGTAGGTCCCACATAATGTTTTTAAAGTCCAATACGTCACTAAAAGGTCCATATGCAATTATGTTATCATATAAAAAATATTGTTATCCTGGTAAAAAAAAGGCAGGTCCATCGAACTTTTACAGTTTAAATGTCAAGAATCTTAATGTAAAATTAATAGTCCTTGACCTCGGACCCAGGACACGCACCCCTGAAATAATCTACGGATTAATTGCATTGCTTGATAAAATGAGACTCATTTCAATTGCCGTATAACGCATGGGACCTACGGGACAGACCTGTTAAAAGTTCAACACTAAGCTTACGAAATAGTACTGAATCAGCAGCTCATCCGGCCGGCTCCTCGTCACTTATTTCTCCACAGCTATTTTTGGCAGCTACTGTTTATTTCTCGGTAGTTGTTTGGCCACTACCTATCTATATCTCGGCCTCTTCAGCTTCTGTCAGGTATCAGTTTTCACTGTTGAAATGTACTGGTGATCATGTTATCTGTGTACTTCACAGATGCTATCCTGATGCACAGTGGGTAGATATGTACAAAAACAAACATACCAATCTACACTCAAACCAGAACCTCAAAAGCACAGGCACTTTGAATCAAGTTTTTTTAAAATCATTATTTAATCGACCAAACAATGATTTTATTATATCTGACAACGTTCTGAACTAAATGCATCAGAAATAAATTGATTTCATTGCACTCTAAAATTTTCTTAATTTTGTCCCTATAAAAGTTCTTTGAACTTTAAAATGAAATTGGCAATTTAAGTTAAACATGTGGACTGCCACCAGTGTCCAAAGAAGCGAGAACCGGTGTTCGGGAAGAGCACGCACCTCCTGTCCAGCTAGCTACACTGTCACGCTTTCAATTAAAATTGAGACTGAAAGGTAAGACTAGGTCAAACTGGTTCTGATCGTTTTGAGATACAACAGTAAGCTTGGTGATAATTTATTTAAATGTGTTACTTGGATTATCTTTCTTAGCACCATGAATCATTGATCATAAACGTAGTAGGAACTTATATAAAATACATAAATGAGAATAAAATAATTTGTTTCAGAAAAGTAATTAGCTGTTGAGAGATTAATAATATATTTCATTGACATTAGATTCATATATATAGAGATCTACAACTAGTTAACAGGACGAGACCAAACATCGTGATCCGGAAATGTGTTTAAGTACACTAAACTGATATACAAAACTATTAATTACTAATTGCAATATCAATGAAAACAAAATATCGTGATTTACAAACGTGTAGAAAAGGTTCAAATCGCTTTAGCATCCAAATTTAAAAAATCACAATCCATTAGCTTACTATCGCAGTCACTGTATTCGTGATTATGAATAATGCATAATTCACAGAAAATCAAATGAACTTAAATGATAACTTGTTTACCCTATTTGTAACTGAAAATACCTTTGCACAATCTCGATTAAAATAAACTGTTTCTGCAGAAACAAAATGTCGCCGCCATGGAGATTTTATTTGTTTAGTCCAGGATATTTAAACCGGAAGTGATGTCATTTATGACATATTACGCAGTTTATGCAAAATGATCCGTCATTCGTCATGTAAAATCTGCATAGCATCAACGCAAAAATACTCGATTCAGATATATTCTGTGGTAATCACGGACGCGCATATGGATTTCCGGGTTACAACTGGGCTCAAGCAAACTTAAGTTAATATGAAAACTTTGCGTAACTCGCTGTTACAAACTTACTGCCCACGATAGTATCTGTAAATTATGTAAAACATATGTTGTAACTTCGTCTGAATAACAAAGTCATCTTACGACGTATCTTTCGTGTGTTTATTTCTGTATGTTGAAATTGACCTGCGTACATTGAAGGTGACCAAATATATAGAATACACCGCAAACGATCATGATCCAACAAATATTTTTCTGAACTTCTTTATAAAGCAATTGGGTTCAACCGAGTATCGATACGTTTGATCTATGGTCCAAATAAGCAGTGTTAATTTCTGTAAAATTATAACTTTTTATGGAAATCATTTTGTGTTAAATTTCTAGAATAAGATCGGTTTTCGGAAAACGTCCTTTATACTATTTCTTTTCCATTGGAAACGATATGAACTGTCATGATAGTTACTATGGTCATTACAATTTATGATAATGTTTTGATTTGATTAGCCATCAAAAATTAAACTAATGCACAATGACCCAGATACAGTTTTGGTAAAATTAGGTTAGGTTATTATGCTGCTATGTTTTCTATTTTATTTTATAAGGACACGACACAACAGCCAATGGAATATCTTGGATATTATATGCATTAGCAAGTCATCCAGAATGTCAAAGAAAATGTCAGGAAGAAATAGACGCCATTTTAAAGGACAAAGAAGATAAAAAGATAGAATGGTTCTTATTTGTATTACATTTCTTTTTCTAATCACCATTGAACATGGTGTCAAGGCTTTTGTTTAATATGTAATTTAAACCTCTGACCCGATATCTCTGCTGGTGGCGGGTGCCCGAAGATATCACAAACTCAGCAGGCAATAATTGTGTATTGTTGTCAGAAAGATACAATCGTCTAAATTTGCAGCTAGTTAAATTTAAAATTCCTCAAAAACTAAGGTATACTCCATCATGCAAAATATTTATTTAGCTAAATTTGGGGAAAATATATTTTGGTCCTTTAGGCTTCTTTTCAACATTTTTTGTTTTCATAATTTTAGTCCAAGCACTACTGATGAGGAATTGTATTCCGAAACGGCCGTCTAATGTTGTAAAATTAAAACTGGTATAATATGTTATCTGGCAATACTTAATTATAACAATTGTGTTACTAGCACTTCACAACAAGCACTTATGTCAACTTGAAAATTGAACTTTTAAATGTATAAAAAAATTGCTTTTTTAAAAGGTAATAGTCCCCATTTTGGTTAATGCAATCTTTCCTAAAATGGTTTTCAATCGCTTTTCTCGTCTCATGTATGTTTAAAATAGTTGTTCTCATAGTGTTGTTTAGTTTATTGTTCTGATGACATGAATATTGTGTAAAGCTAGCCAACTTTTGAGTATTGATTTATTTTTGCTGTGTTTACATCAAACTTTGTTCAGTCAATTTGTGCGCTGGTCGGTCATTACTTCAGCAGAGGTGGAAATATTGATGAAGTGATTACCTGTGTATGAATAACGGGAGTTTAGCAACCAGTCAAGATTACTCACGGGTCACCATCTTGTTGCTTTTGACTTTCGTTGTTAATGAAGCTGTATTGCATTTATTGTTTCATGTTCAACTCTGCTCTTGTGTTAAGACTACCACAGAACTTCTGCAACTTTCATAAATCAAAAATGGCCATCATGCATATTTTGTTCTTGAAATCTCTATCTAAGTACTAATTACGTCCTTTTTGTTTCAACAAGGGGTGATTTGCCATAGCTGGATTACTTATCACAGTGTATTATTGAGAGCATGAGGCTTTATCTACCTGTACCTAATATTTCTAGAGTCTGTAGTGATGACTTTTGTATGAATAACGAGAGTTTAGCATGGGCCTTTGACTGATAACCAGTTAAGATTACTCGCGGGTTGTAATGCTAGCGTTGAAATTGACTTTACCTTGTTAACGTAGCTGTATCACATTTCTTTTTTTTCTTTTTCAAATCCATTGTTGTATAAATTTTACCACCAAACAAATCTGGCAACTTTCAAAAATCAAACTTGGCATATTTTATTCGTAAAAGTTATATCTATGTACTAATTACGTTTTTGTTTTTTTTTTAACAAGGGGTTATTTGCCAAAGCTTGAGTACTTGTCACAGTGTATTAAGGAGGGCATGAGATTGTATCCACCTGTACCAAACGTTTCTAGAGTCTTATCAAAAGAGGTGACAATTGACGGAGTGGCTTATCAGCCTGGTACAGTGATTCTACTGAGTATCTATCTACTGCACCATAACGAAACTGTATGGGAAAATCCTTATAAATATGATCCTCAACGATTTTCTAAGGAAAACAGTGACAAAATTGGACCTTTTGATTTTTGTCCATTTGCGGCTGGTCCAAGGTAAGCAAATCGTCATTTTGTTTATTATTTTTCCAAACCTCATTTAAAATTCGATGCAGGAGAGCTTGTGAAATCGACATCAAATGTTGATGAGATTTGGTGGAAAACAACCACAGGCAACTAAAATATTTGTAACGCTAGTTTTTGCAGTTTCAATTTTATATCTGCCATTCTGATACTACTGATGAGTAACAACATTCCCAAACGCACTTCTCTCTCTTCGATCAAAAACAAACATATTAATTCATGTTCAAATAACACCCCTAAACATAGTAAAAACAAACATACCAATCAATGTCTAAATAATACTCCTAAAGAAAGTAAAAACAAACATACCAATCCATGTCCAAATAACAATTCTAAAACAAAGTAAAAACAAACATACCAATCTATGTCCAAATAACAATTCTAAAACAAAGTAAAAACAAACATACCAATCCATGTCCAAATAACAATTTAAAAACAAAGAAAAAACAAACATACAAATCCATGTCCAAATAACAATTCTAAAACAAAGTAAAAACAAACATACCAATCCATGTCCAAATAACAATTCTAAAACAAAGTAAAAACAAACATACCAATCCATGTCTAAATAACAATGCTAAAGCAAAGTAAAAACAAACATACCATTTCATGTCCAAATAACAATTTTAAAACAAAGTAAAAGCAAACATACCAATCCATGTCCAAATAACAATTCTAAAACAAAGCAAAAACTTTGAAACCTGCAAACAAAGTTTTACATGTGGACTCTTACAGGGAAGTGAAGGTTAGGGAAGTGTAACACCTCCTGTTTAGCTAGTTACACCGCCACCTGTTAAATCAAAATTGAGACTGAAGGGAACATGGAATTATAAAAACCTCAATTACATCCAGGATAGTTTCAGATACAGAGACACAATAGTTAATAATAATCATAATAATAATAAAATATATGTTTCCTTAAATTTTATAGATGAAATATACATGGAAGGTTTGTTTGTTTGTTTAGTGAAACGAGACTTGCTGTTTATTTTTCAGATTCGAAAATTTATGAATCAATGGTTGTAAAATAAGTTGGATGGTTGTGGTCCTCAAATAGTATTATAACCAACACGTATTATGCGGGTACTCCAGTGTCTGTCCAACGTCTTGGATTTTTTACTGTAACCAGTGTTTCCCAATTTAATTCTCTTAGTCCTGGTTAAGGCTGTTCTGTTATGACTTCTATTGCGTTGGGTAAATGGTTACGACGTTTGTAGTCAAGTATATGTTTTCCAGTTTGAAATATATATCTTCTATTGTGTGTATGTTTTAACACTTGTAAATTGGGTTGAAAATTTAATCTAAACTGGAAACACCGGAATCATAAATAGTCCCATGTTCCTTTCACACAAGTTTGATTACACACTTGGCGGGTGTAGCTAGATTAACAGGAGGTGCTTACCCTTCCGGAGCATCCGTATTCACTACCCTGGTGGAAGTTCACGTGTCAGTTCCAAAGTTTTTACTTTGAATTGTGATTCGGACATGGATTAGTATGTTTGTTTTTGATTTTGATTTTGAGTTTGCTGTTTTTGATTTAACCCTAAAGATTATTTTATGTAAGGTTAAAATACTTTATTAATTGATATTTATAAATTGTGAAATAATATCATTTGGGATGTTAACCAAAAATGGTTTTAATTTTATTTGGTTTTTTCTTCAGAAACTGCATTGGTCAAAATTTTGCTATGAATGAAGAGAAAGTTGTTTTGGCAAGATTTTTGCACAGGTAAGAATATGAAAATATTTTTTACAAGTACAATGTCAAAAAGCTTCTGAAAATACTATATAAACCTGATCTAAATACACATAGTTAAGCATTATTAACTCTTTCAATTTATTACTTAAAATGTTCATGTGTTTCTGTCACTGTGAAATCAATAAAATGTAATTCTTCGTCCTAGTTGCTGAAGGTAAATGAAGCATTATAGTGATGCAAACTATACATCTCTTTTCCTTTACCTTTTCCCACAGCACCAACTCGTGGTTTTTTTTAGCTAAGATGTAAGATGTAACAATTATGTTCACAAAATAGCTATATACAGTAAAAAAACGTGAAACGTCAGGCAAATCCTTTTTTATTGAGCATTAAGTCGATTATAAGATTTTTAACGTACTTAAAACTGATTAATTAATTACATTGTCAAATTTTAAATGATATGTCAGCAAGTTTGTTTTTCATGTATATAAATGTTTTATATTTAAAATCTACTTAAATATAGATATTTTCAAGAACATAAATGATGGTAACTCGAGCATAATTTTAGATTCAATTCATAGTTGGTCAAAAGAGGCAATGTCTTGTTTGCATATTTCTCAGAATTAAATTTTATGTTTCAATATTAATTTCAAACTAATGAAATGACAGGATTCAATTATTTTTTATCGTTATTTTGGTTTGTAGAATATCGACATTTTTTAGAATGACCAATATATATATATATATATATATATATATATATATATCCATTACTTATTAATTAAGATAATAGACAAAATGTAAACAATATTTTAAGAATCTGATATCATGATTAGAAGAACGTGTACCAACATTTTCATGTCTGGTTGTTATGCTATTTGGTTAAAATAAGTTAGTGTTTAGTGATTATTCAAGAAGTAGGGATGCATAAGACCCTCCAAAAGGACCACACCACAAGATACCAAGTTGTCAGGTATTTCTTTATCACAGGGTGACGAACCTACGTTATAGACATGACTTCGTAAACACAAAAATGGCGACAAAACGATCGACTGGCTGTGAGTTTTAACTGAACTTCCATACTTCCCATCAGTTTATAGTTATCTCAATGTGCCTAAAAAAGGCAGAATAACTTTACGAACGATCGGTTTTTGTATATAAATATTCTTAGAGCTTCTATTTTTTCAAACATTAGCGTCAAAGTAAACTTTTGCACCACGATGTTGTGCACACTTTTCACGACGGCAAAGAAAAAGATGTATTTTTATCATTTAAACTCCCCCTTCTTACTATAATGATACAAAAGGGACATAAATAAACTAGAAGAAATATTATCAAAAACAAATTTCCAAAAAACTGTGCCTAATAACGTTAAATTAGTATTTTTGGTTTATTGTCGCTGTATATGACGTAGGTTCGCCACCCTGTATCGTTTCGTGTTCACAGTTTCATTGGATATTTACAATGAGTTGATAATAAATGTTTCCCAGATTTAACGCAATGCACTGCTTGTATTATAAATAAAAGTAATTTTTTAATAATAATGACATTTTGGGTTTTAGATTTACAATTGAGCTCGATCCTACACATGTCACAGAAAAAACAGTATCTCTGGTTTTGAGAGCACAAAATGGAATTCGAGTAAAAGTGAAAAGAAGGAACTGTTTGAAGGGAGCAATTAGCATGCCTTAATAATTGTAAGGAGTTTTTAAAATTGCTGATTCAAAAATACTTGGCGGAACAGAATTGTATATGTATTTATTTTGAGCTGACATGATATTGGGATTTTTATATTTTTTATTTTAATCATAAATTAAAATAATCTTATGTCCTAAGTTTTTTTTGGTTATTTTACCGTATCAATTGATAACTTTTTGATAGTATCGAGCTGCGCCACCTAGCTCCGAAATACAGGCATGTGATGGTGTTGAGACTCGCACATCAAGCTTCGATATACAATTATGTGATCATATGGAGCCAAGAAACCAAAATCCTAAATACAATTTTGCGATGGTATGGAGCCACACTAAAATTACCGAAATCAATTTTGTTATGGTATGAAGCCGTGCCGCCAAGTTCTGAAACACAATTTTGTGATGGTATGGAACCGATTCAACAAGCTCAAAATTTAATTTTGTGATGGTATGGTGCCGCGATACAAAGCTCCGAAATACAATTTTGTTGGGTATGGAGTCGCGACACCCAAATTCTGCAATACAGTTTCCAAGCTTGGGAATACAGATTGTGATAGGACGAAGCTGCGCCACAAAGTTCCGAAAAAATTGTAAGGTATGGGGTCGCGTCACCAAGTTGGGGAATGCAGTTTTGTGATGGTACGAAGACTCGTAACAAAGTTCCGAAATACAATTCTGTGATGGTATATAACCGATACAATAAGCTCCAAAACAGGCAAGGAGCTGCGACATCTAGCTCTGAAATAAATTTTGTGATGGTATCGAGTCGCAAAACAAATTTCGAAATACAATTTTTTTGATGGTATAGAGCCAATACAAGCTCCAAAATATAGGTATGAAGCCGCGACACCAAAATCCAAAATACATTTTGTGAGGGTATTGCGCAAGAAAGTTCCAAAATATTTTGAAAGTATGGAACCGATACAGCATACTCCAAAATACAATTTCGTGATGGAATGGAGTTGCGTCACCGAGTTCCGAAATACAATTTTGTGATGGAATGGAACCGATACAACACGCTTCAAAATACAATTTTGTGATGGAATGGAGTTGCACCATCGAGTTCCGAAAAACAATTTATGCTGGTATGAAAATGATGCATACATATAATATACACAGTGTGTATGTACAACCCTCAGTATCAGGTTGAGTCCTTTTTTCTTAGTCGTATCACTACAAGTCGCGCTTGGGCGATGAGTATTGATACAGCTACGAAAAAAGGACGAGACCTGATACGAAGGGTTGTACATACACACTGTGTATATGATATTTTTATCTAACATTTCCTATAAGGTCATTAAAATAATAAAAAACGCAATACCTTATGTGAAAAAATACATTTTATCACAGAAAACCGCTGAACTATGTTATGACATGAGAAGTACACGTGTACTTTACCGCCAATGGTGTATCACCAGGTGATACAAAATTCTGTATCACGCGTGTTCGATAAAACTTGTATTTCATCAAATACAGACAGAAAAACAAGTCTAAGGTTAGATAAAACGAATTTAGTTTATACAATGGTTTTAATTTTATAAGTTTTTTTAAAGGGTGAGGGGGCCTGTGGAAGGGAACGTTGTTACATAGGTCTCTTTCGAACAACCCCGTGGCTTTGATTTGCAAATGTCGATTTCTTGACCTGGCCTATTTTCAAGTTTGGGCCAGACCCCGGCCTGGGTTTGCATTGAACCCACGGACTCCAACAAAAGCAGCAAACACGCAAACACTCTATCAATTGAGCTGACGGGTAGTGGTTAATACGGTACAGAACTTGGTATGACGTCAAGATAAAAGGTGTTCGGATTATTTATGGCATGCTGTCAAAAAAGCTTCTCTGATAAGTAAATGACACACGCGTTTAAAGTGTAAACGATGCCTGTGCAACAGATAACACAATCTTTATGAAGATCTCTTAATAATTCTATTTTGTCAATCAAACAGAAAAAACTGCTGTTATGCAACATACCATCTCGTATTAAAATAAAGATTGCAGGACAAATGTATAAAATTGACTGCCGCGATTTGACCTTAGGTGCAAAAAGTTAACTGGATTTAGAATATTAAAATGCAAAAAAATGTGCAGCATTGTATATACTTTACAGCGATCCAGTATAGGTAAGCAGCATTGACCTATCCACTTGACTTTTCATTAGGAGTTTTTAAATACCACTCGAAACAGCCATTTATAACCCAAGGCTAGTGGAATTAAAAGTTAGTGTAAAATATCCCTAGGTGTGGCATAATAAAGTTCACTTGTCTGACCTGCCATTCAGTAATATCGCAGTCAATATAAATGCCAAAGTAAGAAAAATGGCCAATGTAACTTTATTTTAAGACCAACTATTTTTCCATACTGAAACATATATAAAAGTACTTTTAAGCCTTTTAACATATGCAACAGGGTTTTTTTATATTAACCTTATTATCAAGAAGTGTTTGAAAAGGTATACTACTAGTATTAGGTATATATATATCATATTGGGCCTCTTGATTCACTTCAAATCGTGTCTAATCCAGTCAGTCGAAAACAAATATACCAATACCCAAATCACAATCCCAAAGCAAAATAAAAACACTTTCAGTTAAATTCAAACACGTTAATTGCCATCATGGAGGTGAGGCTGGGTGCTTCAGAAGACTAAGCACTTCCTGTTTAGCCAGCTACAGTCCCACATCTAAATTGAGAATGAAGGAATATGGAACGTCAAATATATCCCTGGTAATTTGGTCAATATTTTACACTATACATGGATGCAATATGAAGTAACACAGTTAGATATAATAAAGAACAATTTGATATTAGTACATAGAGACACGAACCCGATACATTAAGTGCATCGTAATTTAAATGAAACCTTTTATATTGGTCATGTTGGTGCATTGTTAATTAAGAGTTAATTGAAATTGAACATTTGTTTGTTGACAGGTGCCCGTGATTAATGCACCTGCTAATGGTTCTAACAGAAATAAATTATCGTGACTGTGGAAGAAAATGTTAAATATGCCTATAAATCAGCACATCAAGGAAGATTGTTAAAGATTTAGTAGAAATAGTCTTTTATAAAGGTGATGTTTATTTTAATATAAAGTAGATGTTTCTTCAACAATTTGGATTAATTTGCACAAGGAAACCGTTATTTTGTTTTAAGTAACTTGTGGTTAGACAGTGGAGGTTTGGTTTTTAGAAAATATGGATATTGGAAATATTTACGAAAAGGTCCAGTATGGTGGTATTCTCATAATTAGTGTATTTTACGGATTCGTATAGCAGTGTCTTCGAAGGGGAAAATTTTATTGTGACTTTGTCTAAAATTAAAACAATTGGACTCAATGTAAAGCTGCTGATGTTTTGTTAAATGGCACCGATGATAGATATTTTGTTGAAGAGATTCTCGATCATTGATTTAAAAAAACCGCACGGAATTGTCTGGAAAAACATTATTGTAGAGAGACCGCCCGATTTCAGATTACATTCGAGTAGTTTTGTGGCTTTGGTTAGATTGTAAATGGAGATTATATTATATGTTGCTGAATATGTATTGGAGGCATACATGATAAGTATAAATAATTCCCAATTGTATATGATATAAAAGATTATACGAACTAGGCATTTAATTTTGTAAAATGGCAAGTGTTCTACAAGGCAGAAACATCGATTCCCATATGTATGTGATTGACAGCGTTATGGCGTTTGATTCTGTAAAATGAAAAAGTTTCTACAATGCAGCTATATTAATAAACAATTTCACCATTTGTTTCTCTAATTTATAAGCTCGATTTGAAATTATATTGTTGTGATCTGTTCACAGCAAGAAGAACTATTTTAAATAATATTGTTGTGATCTGTTCAGAAAAATTTGTTATTTTAACATTGAAACATGGAAATGACGACAAAGGTTTTTCTTGATGATGACAATCGTGTTCTTGAATTCGGCAATGTGAGCGGGAATGCGACTATTACGAACTTGCGAACGTATGAAGAGTTCCGTAGGATTAGTTGTATAATTATAGGAATCATAGATATCGTTCTAATTCCTTTAGTTTTAGCTGGAAATGTTTTCGTACTTTTTTCTATCATGAAGTTTAAATTTTTACGGACTATCACCAATACGTTTATTGCTAGTCTATCAGTTGCAGATACTTTACTGGGCGCCATTACTATACCACTTTATGCAGCGATGTATTTGAACCAGGAAATAAATAAGATTAAATACGCATGCGTAATAAAATTCGCTTCCGTGATCTGGTCAATGTGTAGTTCACTTTTGAGCCTTGTTGCCATTTCAGTTGATAGGTACATTTCTATCACCAAACCTTTGAAATACGAGGCAGTTATGACACGTAGAAGAGCAAGAAAAATAGTGATTTCACTGTGGATGTACACAATTATAGTTGGTATTATTCCACTATTTTGGAACTATTTTGATGAGCGGATGGATAACCCGTGTATATTCTTTGTGATATTTCCGCGGCCTTATACAGTGTTTGTGACGTATGTCTCAATGTTTATTTCTCTCGTCCTATCATTTTATCTGTATCTTCGTATTTTTCAAGTTGCAAAGGAGCATAGAAAAAGACAAATAGAAAGACGTACCATACAGTATAGAAATGCATCGGAAAAACGGTTCAACAGGAACACAAAATCGGCTAAGTCTATGGCTATCATATTATTTATGTTTTTTGCTTTTTGGTTACCTCTTCAGATAACTGGTCCGCTAGGCTATACTTATTTGGACCCGGACCTAGTGGAGACATTGAAAGACTTCGCCTTATGTTTGGCTATGAGCAATTCTTTTGTGAACCCAATTATTTACTGCTGGCTTCGTAAGGACTTCAAGCTTGCTTTCAAGAAATTGTTCAAGCTCAATTATGAAAACATTTCACTATCGGGTTCATATTCAGACAATAGGGACGGACCCAATAATTTAAATCGTCGTGAAAAACCGGATGAAAATAGTCATATCTAAACTTCAGTGGTAAATACTTTCTTTGAAACATTTTAACTACCTGAAAAAAATCATCATTTACTAGTACTGCTTCGTAATTCTGTTTTTTTTAGTATGTTGGTTGTATATATTTAGTAATAGAATTATATTTAACATTAACAGATTAGCTTACAATGTGTGTGACCTTGTCTTTGACGTGTGTTTGACGTCCAATAGCTAATTTGTTCTTTCACTCAATTTTGTGTTAACGCGTGATGAATGCTACTAGCTAATCAGGGACTGCCTACCCCTCCAGGACACCCGGCCTTACTTTCCTGATGCAAGTTCAAGTATTGAACCAATTTACCAGTTTCAAAGTTTTTACTTTGCTTTTGTGATTGTGATTTAGACATAGACCGGTATGTTTGTTTTTGATAAATAACAATAGTGACATGAACTCATTTAATACGAACATATATGCGTGCAGTTTTTAATCAAACTTTGGGTTTTACCTGTTTTTCAACTGTTCTTGTTTTTGGCTTTTACTCAAATCAATAAAATTAAATGTCAACAGCAGATGTAACGCATCATATACATATATATCCCAACAATATAGTGACCTATATGTGTCATTTTCCGCATGACGTCTTTAAATAACTAAAAAATCAGCAAATTTCATAAAAAAGACAGGAAGGAAGAAAGAAAGAAAGAAAAAGCAATAACGTTGCACCAAAAAAATAAAGATTTACTTTAAATTCCTATGTAACGAAATACAAAGAATAAAAAACAACTTAGCAAAATCTGGCTGCCGTACAACAAGGGTGTACTTATTAAAGTTCGGTAAATATCACCTGACAGTTGGTCTGTAATATTTTGACAGGTCTATTTTATAAACTAAATGATGAAGATCGAAAGAAGGCACAGATTTTAACTAACAAAACAATAATCGAAAAAATATCACAATATTTGTTTTTATCTAACATTAGACTAGTTTTTCGATCTGATTTGACGAAATACAAGTTTTATCGAACACATATGATACAGAATCGTGGTGATACAACATTGGCGGTAAAGCGCACGTGCACTTTCTCATTGTTACGTCATCAGGGAGTCTTCGATTTGTCGGTCAAAACATAGTTCAGTAATTTTCTGTGGTAAAATGTAATTTTTTCACATAAAGTTTTTTTTTTCATTATTTTAAATAACCTAATTGGAAATTTTAGATAAAAATATTATATACACAGTGTGTATGTACAACTCTTCGTATCAGGTCTCGTCCTTTTTTCGTGGCTGTATCACTACGCAAGCGCGACTCGTAGTGATACGGCTGCGAAAAAAAGGACTCGACCTGAAACTGAATGTATATCTTGTATCCGATTATTAATCCCTGTGGTCGATTGGTCTAGAGTACAATGGATCACAGTATCTCTCACCGCGAAAGTTCCAGTGTCCTAGTTGACTTGCAGAAGGTCTGGGTTTTTTCGATCGATTAGATTTTTCTCCATTATCACAGAACTGACCGTCTCGAAATAAGAGACAGAATCTTGAATGGCGCTTAAGACACAATTACTTTTACTTACTTTTAGTCACAATTATGGACACGTTTGAGTATACATTTATATAGTTAGTGTAAACATTTAAGTGGATAGGTTCCAAAAACGAACTTGTAATCATTATGTCTGATATTTGTTTAGTTTTTTGTCATTTATAATCAGTAGTTCAACATGTGTCATTTTGTTTCTTGTTGCCTTTTTCCATGCGTTATGTTGTGGCGAGTTTTGGTATAGAAAAACAACATTGACATGTCCAGTTGACCTTTCATCAGGAAAACTTAAACATGATCCATCCAATACATGGATAGTTTTAGGATTCGCATGGTTAATACTTAATAAACACGTGTTCTTTAAACAAAGATAATAAATATTTAAATTTAAGGTCAAACTGACAGATCAATGTTGTTTGCCTATAACTCTGAGTATTGCACAGTAATCGCGCGCCCGCGGGTGTGTGTGTGTGTGTGGGGGGGGGGGTGATGATGATGATGATGATGATGATGATGATGATGTGATGATGATGAATAAGTACTAATGACAAGAGACTATGTTTAAAACAACGAACACTCGATAATTATTATTAATTTATTGATATTTATTAATCACTACACACTTATACTTCTATGGTGGACAGAAAGATGGAGGAATCCAAATGTTTGGATCTCTAATTCCAATATTGAGATCAAAATAACTGAAAATATAAAATAAAATAAGCGTTGTATAAGTTTTAACATTTTGTCCTTTTATAATAATTTGTATTTGTTGCACTAGGCGACATGTAAACATTTAGAGCTTGTTCCCACTACGGAAACTTTATACAACGAAGCTTGCAGGAACTTTATACAACGAAGCAAGCTGCTTACAAATAAATTGTTGACCAAGGTATAATACAAGCCCTGGTTTATTAGGGCCCTCAAAACTTTATGACCGTCATTATAATATTGTTGAAAAGTATGACGTCTCCGAGTCCAGGATTACCCTGGATACAGAGACGTCCCATAGTTTCACGCATGCTCCGTCCACTCTCAATTTTGATTTCACACGTGGCGGGTGTAGCCAGCTTAACAGGATGTGCTTAATCTTCCAGAGCACACAACCTTATTTTCTTGGGGAGGTTCACGTGTTTAACCAAATTCAACAATTTCAAAGTTTTTACTTTGCTTTGGGGTTGTTGTTTGGACATGGATTAGCATGTTTATTTTTTATTTACACAATATCAATGAAAAATATTTCTTGTACCCTGCTATATGTTTGTATATAAATGCACTTGCATTATAGAATACTAATTTGTTATGGGTTTTACACTGCAGTTTTTGGGGCAATTACTTTTTAGATTATAACTTTTTCTGGCAGGCACCATTTGCTGTTAACAAAAAAGACCATTTATCCTAAACTTCATGTTCTCAAGAAGATGTTAGTTATGTCAGAGTGATCACTTGAATGCTCTGTTTTGTGTTTTGTGTTTGTGGACATTTTGCAATCGATTTCAATATCAAACAATATTGACCTGTCTGCTTGACCTTTAATTAGAAATATTCATATACGAGGGTCCGCCCATTACATGGATAGTATTAATATTGGCAGTAAGCAGTGTTTGTTGTTTCCCAATAAACACGCGCATTCTCTACATATAAATATACTCGTTCATATAGGTAAACAATATTGACCTGTCCGTTTGACCTTTCATAAGGACTATTCATATAGGAGGGTCCACCCAATACATAGGTAATGTAAGGATTCACAGTTAATACATATACACATTGCCCATGATTAGTGTTCACATCATATAGACAAAATTTACACGCGTGATCCCTATTTCTTAAATCAACTCATTCATAATGAATATTTAAATCAAAGGTCGAGCGGACAGGTCAATGTTGTTTACCTATAATAAATATCTATTTTAAAGGTCAAACGTACAGGTCAGTGTTGTTTACCTATAATAAATATCTATTTTAAAGGTCAAACGTACAGGTCAATGTTGTTTACCTATAATAAATATCTATTTTAAAGGTCAAACGTACAGGTCAATGTTGTTTACCTATAATAAATATCTATTTTACAGGTCAAGCGGACAGGCCAATGTTGTTTACCTATAATAAATATCTATTTTAAAGGTCAAGCGGACAGGTCAATGTTGTTTACCTATAATAAATATCTATTTTAAAGGTCAAACGTACAGGTCAATGTTGTTTGCCTATTTTATATCCATATGCGGTTTTTTTTTTTTTTTTTTTTTTTTTTTTTGTATTAATAAAACTGGAGAATTTTGAACAAATATATACATACTCAGTCTGTAGAAATCCGATATTCTTTCCAAAAATTGCCAATCTAATTGGTACACATCCTGGAAAAGTGGTTAGTCCATAGAAGGAATCTACAGAAAGAAAACTAGATTTTATCAGACAACGGATAACATGAATTATACTACAGATTGCATAACAATTTGGAAATCTCTCTCTCTCTCTCTCTCTCTCTCTCTCTCTCTCTCTCTATATATATATATATATATATATTATAATATATATATATATATATATAATATATATATATATATGTTCACTTAGTATGTACATGTGGAAAGTTGTGGGTTCGAACCCGGTCGGGGTCTGACCAAGACTTGAAAATAAGTAGGGACCGTTCTTTCGCCAAGCACTCGGCAGTTAGAAATAAAAGACACTGGGACCTTAAAAATCGATGTCCCGTGTCATGGCAGGCGTGGCACGTTAAAGAACCCCCATTTCCCTATACATTGTACTGAGACACTGCAAAGGTAAAAATTTCTTTCACTTCACATATAGCTGGTGATATAAGTGAAATATTCTTGACTAGAACGTAAAACCCATTCAATCTATCAATCAACGAAAACAAGTTGCCTGCTTATTTTTGCCTTTTCAAATTGTTTTATCATATAACGAGACTGCAGTTTGTTTATTTTCTTCTTATCAAAGGAATAGTATCACAACATGAATGTTGCATTATATTCGAAATTAGAAAAAATTGTATTTTTGTTACAGATAACATAGTCACCTCCTTCAAGACCACCGGCAGTGAAATTTCCGGAAAATGTCTGTATCGTTAAGTGTTCGTTTGGTTTACCAGCCGCCCCAATCTCGGCGTCAAAGTCAAAATGAGCCTCTCTTGGTACCCCCGCTGGTATAAATGGACGTGTTAACGTTGATACAACACATTGCTTTGTTTTCAGATTTATCTTGTATTCTTTGTTCTGAAATTTGAGAGAGTACATCGGTATATAACACATATATATTATTTACAGTATATTAAAAGTAATAACAATGTAAAATATTTCACAAAATTTCAAAAGGAAAAATTTGTTTGTTGAATAAAATATACTGAAAAAATGGTCGGAGTCTCCTAGTAGCAGTAGACAAAATAATATTCATCAAGCAATAGTATATAATATTTATTAACCCTACGCAAACTAGTTTGAGGAGGTATTTAGGAATCACCATGTCTGTCCTTCTGTCTATAAGTGTAAAATCGTATCTAGTTGCATTAGACGATTGCAATAAAACCTCACATAAATAGGTGTGTCATGACATTGAACCAAGGTCATATCATAAAGGTCAAGGCCACGGGAACAGTATGTTTGAAAATCGTGTCCGGGCCATATCTCACATTTCGGTAATTTCTTCTTTAAAACGCATATTCTGGTGTTTGAGTAAATGCAAGTATTGTTATATCCTTTATCCATGGACTTTCGATTAGAGCATCGAAGATTTGAGGATGATATTGCACTCGCCCAAAACATCGAGGTTTGACATTGAAGACCATTGCCATCTACTGTAAGAACTACTGTGACTGTGACAGTGAAATACTCTTTATATCCATAGAAAATCAAATAAATTTGAATAAAGATCGATATTTTTCACTTACTTGTACCTAGTCGTAACAGGAAATCTGTATGCGCACCCGCGATTAGCCCACAATATATCTACATAGGGTAAAACGTTGGTGCTATGGCGATTTAACATGTTGAAAAATCAGGCAAATGGCGGATTCTGTTGCGCATATGACGTAAAACGTCACCAAGGACATCACTTCCGGTGTAAACATCGTCATTTTCGCATGTGTAAAATCACCATACCGCCAACATTTTACTTTCTACAGACATACTTTATGACAATCGCGGATGCGCATACAGATTTCCTATTACGACTAGGTACAAGTAAGTGAAAAATATCAAACTTTATTCAAATTTATTTGATTTTCTATGGATATAAAGAGTATTTCACTGTCACATTCACAGTAGTTCCTACAGTAGGTAGCCACTAGATACCCTGACAAAGAATCTTCCTTGAGAAG
The DNA here is from genome assembly GCA_021292105.1 of Anadara kagoshimensis. Lineage (NCBI taxonomy): Eukaryota > Metazoa > Mollusca > Bivalvia > Arcoida > Arcidae > Anadara > Anadara kagoshimensis. The sequence goes on from CM037858.1 coordinate 23,378,861, forward strand.
GGATATTAGGACACAGTTAAATCTATACCACGTCAATATAACAAATTAGGAAAGTTTAGAAGTGACAAAAAATACTTATTTGTGTTCTCCTGCAAAAGTTTGAATGCTTTCGAAAACGTGAATACATTCACATGAACACAAAAACAATTGAACGAGTACAAAGAATATTTTGTGTCACCTCTATGCCATCGTAAGATTAATCGTAAGGTTCTAGGACCGAAGTATTTACAAAAAACTTACCGAATTAAACAGCGCTAATGTGTCATAATAATCACGTGTGCTATTTATCTGAACTTCTTCAATTATGCGAACTCTTTTGTTGTTTTCATCATAGCTGAACTTAGCATATTCTTGATAATTCTTCTGGCCATCTACCTATGTACATATAGGGAAATATTCAAATTACATCATCACATGGTATTAAGCTGGACCATGATGGTATATAGTTGTTATGGGCGGACACGACCGAGTCGTAGTGTCACTGGCTTTCAAGGGTTGTGGGTTCGAACCTTTTTTAGGACTTGGAAATTTTCCGCGATGATTTTCATCTCCTGTCCATACTAGAGCGGTAAAGTGTTCATTACTGGAATAGTCTTTCGGGTGAGACTCAAAACCTAAGTCCCGAGTCTCATTCTTCATTTAGAAGTTGATGAAACAGAATGAGTAAGAAGATAAAGTTGATGCTTTCTTCAAGCTTTGTGTTATTCTATTTGTCATTGTCACTTACTGGTGCTCTTTTCGTGTGCTTCATATAGTGTGTGTGTGTGTGTGTGTGTGTGTGTGTGTGTGTGTTGTAGTAAATCTAGTTATGGGTCTCAAGTCTTGTTTGAAATCATTGATTTTGTATCCTGATAAAAAAAAGTACTACCAGGAATTTAACATCATGTTTTAAATATGTGTAGTCACCGTACACCTCGGCCATTCGCCGGTGAATTTCTTCGGCATGTGATCCCTCTACTGTGAGGAACTTTATTACTGCCCTAAACTCAACATTTTGATTTTCCATCATTGCTTTTGAATGCTTTTAAGATTCACACAAATATGTTGTGACAAATAAACTTGATATGTTTGAAATGGCAGAAAGTTGTGTTGTCTAAATAAGTAAAGAAAATGTGTGTTACGCTTTGCTGAATACGCTGTTCTATGAACTTTCTGACTTCCCGTTATTAATGATATACGTATTATATAGCTTTTAACTGTATTATCGTATTCAATCCTGGATTAGTTACATAGCTTTAACCTGTCTTAACGGTTCTGCCATATACCACTTTTTTAATTTAATCATAAATCACATTCCAAAAGTTGTATATGACAGTTCGTATCTTAACATCTAAATAAAAAAAAACATACTAAGCCATGTCCAATCCCAAAAGCACAGTAAAACTTTGAAAAAGGAAAATGAAGTTTAACATGTGAATTTCTACCATGAAGTGAGATCGGGTGCTCCGGAAGGGTAAGCACCTCCTGTTTAGCTAGCTAGCTTCACCCACCAGTTTAAAATTTGTTGGCCGAATTCATAGTTATACTAGGCATTTAGTGTTCGCGTAACCCAGCTTTGCTAACAAAAGACGCCGATACTAAAGTTCTTATGGCATTAAAATATCGACCAATTTATTTTTAGTGTGCGTATCAGAGACATCAAAACGTAAAATATGGTACAAGCCTGTCAAAATTTCAATACAGTGCCGAGTAGGCAGGTTACTTCGGCCCCTCGTTAGCTATATCTAAACAGCTTTTCGGCTATCTTTCTTTCGTCAGTACCACTGCGGTAGCTCAGTTGGTAGAGTGCTCGCTCCGTAAGTGGAAGGTCGTGGGTTCGATCCCCGGCCGGGTCTGACCCAAGACTTGAAAGTGGGTAGTGACTGTTTATTCGCCAAGCACTCGACCTTACGAAATGAAAGTCAAGGTTCTTTCGGATGGGAACTTAAAATAAACGAGGTCCCGTGTCACGGTGGACTTGGCACGCTAAAGAACCCTGTTGTATAATGTCATAAGCGCAACGCACAGGCAAAATTTCTGCATTCCGCCTATAGCTGGCGACATCTCGATATAAGTGAAATATTCTTGACTGGGACGTTAAACACCATTACTCAACTCATTCTTTCTTTCGTCAGCTTTCGATGACCGCTAGCTGTCCATATCTTGGCCACTCGGTAACCGAACCTCGACAACTTTTAGTTAGCTTAATGTTAAACTTTCGACAGGTCTGTACTTTATGCTAATGTTATCGGGGGACATAAAATTTGCTTATCTATACATACTCTTATGAGGCGACCTTCTAACTCTGGAGGGGAAACTGAAAAAGAAATTACACGTATTTGCAAAATAGTAAGAATATTATAATAACCGAATATAAAATGTCTCTAGTATTATGATTTTGTAAAAATTGTTGATAAAACATTATATAAAAAGATGGTTAATTCCCGCATTAAAAATTTATTTTTGTTATAATAAATTTCTTCTGAAAAGAGTTCTATTTGTACCCTACACTAAAATTTTAATTTCGACTAAAAAAGCCTTAAAATGACGGAATCAAGCAATTTTAAACATTTCTGTGAAAAATAATTTTTCAAAAATTTTACCTAGAATTTAAGGGGGTCTGTAAAGGAATTCTTACTCTTCTAAGCTACCCGAAGTAATAGTTAATCGTTATGAGCGTATTTACAAGCCAGTCACATTATTTAGGTAAATACTAAAATCCGATTCGGCAAGGAATCTGCCATTTTCATATTTCTTTTTTTAATATTTCTTTCAGAAAATTTAAATAATTTCGAAAATATTAATATAATACTTTAAATACAAAGTGTATATATGTAACAAATAAAGTACAGAAGAACATGAAGAAGAAACATATTGGTAGGTAACTATACATACGGCATGGCTGAGGAACCTGAGCCAACACTGTAGATAAACCCAGACACAGCGCAACTAGGACTTTCATCGTGGAAGGTCTGTCAGGATGTGGCAACTCTTATCTAAAAAAGATAAATGCCCTAGATTTTGGACATACACGCTGTTTGAAGAATATTCAGCCGCTATCTTATCTTGCAATAACCGTAAAAGCGGTCAAATTTAAGCGTAACTAATATATTTGAAGGTTAATTTTAAGGACACATAGTTTTCTTGTTACATTGTAACTCTGAAAACCGTGCTGTTGATTGGTGTTCATAAAATGTTCATATTCTAATTTGCATCTCATTTCATTCTTGCTACTTTTTTCAGTAATGTACGCGTGTTACTTGCATACATAATTGGTTCAGTGGACACATATGCATCAGTCATTTATATGAAAAACAAGGCTTAGATATATACAGCTCGAGACTTGGAATATCTGTGTTAATTAAAGTTTTGATTTTTCTATCTACTTCTTCAAGCTGTGCTTCATATTTGTCTCAAACCTCAATTTTATCACTCAAGAATGGATACTTATGGAGCTGTATGACAAACGTGATCTGTTTCCAACTTCCCATTGCTATATGAAGGAGTACTAGTATTGCTGAATATGCATGTTACGTACAGATGATTGTTTCAAGGTGTTTTTCGACAGCCACGCCACTGGAATTGTACAAATAAGCTTGCTTTAAAAAATTAAAATTTCTAAAGAATTACTTGAACATCTTGCTTCTAATACTTTAGTATAAAAACATTTGATTGTTCTACACTATACACCACTATCCCTCTTTTTAAATTGAAAGAACGTCTTAAAGAAATTATTCACTAGTCATTCTTTAACAAAAACGGTAAGCCAAGATACAAATATCTGGTGATGAACAGGGACTCTGGTTATTTTGTCAAACATCATACGGATTCAAAACAAAAATATACTGAAGATACCATCAACAAAATGTTGGAGTTTTTGATAGATAACATATTTGTTGTGTTTGGTTATATAGTGTTTCAGCAAACAATGGGTACAAACTGTGCACCATTGCTTGCTGATTTGTTTCTTTATTCTTATGAAGCAGAATTTATGCAGAAACTTGTTAAATCTGGAGAGAAGTTTGTCGCCAAATCATTCAACTCAACATACAGATATATAGATAATGTTCTGTCTCTTAACAATCCTAAATTTGGAGACTATGTGAATGTCATCTATACTAATGAGCTTGAAATAAAATACACGACTGATTCCTCATGTTCTGCTTTATATTTAGACTTATACCTGAATTATGACGCACACGAAAGGCTACATTTGAAACTTTATGACTTTAATTTTTCTATTGTCAACTTTCCTTTTCTATGCAGCAATATACCTGCTTCTCCTGCTTATGGTGTATTTGTTTCCCAATTAATAGGCTATGGAAGAGCTTGATTCCACTACATGGACTTTGTACAACGAAGTAGGCTGCTTGCAAATAAATTGTTGACTCAGGGATATTGCAAGCCTAGGCTTCAAGGCCTTCAAAAAGTTTTATGGTCGTCATCACAGTATTGTTGATAAGTTTGACGTTTCTGTGTCCAGGATTGCCCTGGATATAATTGATGTCCCATAGTTCCATGATCCTTTCACACAATTTTGATTACACACGTGGCGGGTGTAGCTAGCTAAACAGGAGGTGCTTACCCTTGCGGAGCATCCGGACTCACTTTCCCGGTGGAAGTTCACGTGTCTCACCTAACTTGTCAGTTCCACTTCTTTACTTTGCTTCTGGATTGTGATTCGGACATTGATTAGTATGTTTGTTTTTGTTTATTTAATCAAGGGTCTCAATGACAACTACTAGTAAGTTATCCTTGTCGTTGGCATGCAGAGTCCAACTGCACTGGTGGAACTGAGAAACAGGTGGAGATTTACAGGAACCTTCAAGACAATGTTGCAAAAAACACACGATTTCCCTCTATCAATGGATCGGAACGTCATTCTGATGGCAGAAGACCATATTTTGTAACAGAAAAAAATAACGGGAATCTAAAATGACAGGGTTCACAGAGTGATGTCTACCATCGGGAACATAAAAAAATATTAAATAACGATTCTTTCTAACCTCCTCGAAACATTGGGATCTCATATAGTTTGATAAAAGCTGACGGGGATCTTCGATGGCGTATTTGACAGAGTGATGTCTGCCGTCTGGCATATATTGAGTGTAATGAAAAGAATCAATCGCCGAAATGGCAAAAACATTCGGTCCTACGCCTGCAAAGTATGGGACTATTTTGAGTATGAATGCCGAGTGAATCGATTAAACTGGCTTCAATGGTGAGCCGGGAAAATGACTGCTGCCGGTGCTCCAGAGGGGTAAGCATCTCCTGTATAGAAAGCTACACACGCCATGCGTTATAAAAACTCGATAATGGAAAAAAACCAAGAGAACTAAGGACGTAAAATATATCCAGGGTAATTTTGGATACAGTGGATTCGGATACAGGATATATTATATTATTATACGGCCATTAAATAATTGTGGAACGAAGAAATGCAGAGTCAGCAAAGACCATAGGGGCTTTTATTATTCTTGTTTATCTATTTGAAATTTGTAACTGGAAGCACGAACTTGGCTTAGCCAACCCAACTATGGTCATTTTAATTGAATGAGACGGGTTGCATTTAATTGGCGCAAGTATAAATCAATGTTTCTCTGTACTTTCTGCATCACAATACAAGTTTGATGTCTAAGTGTCTAGAATTGCCCTGGATATATTTGACGTCACATAGATCTTTGTTCCTTTCACGCAATTTTGATTAGGCACGTGGCGGGTGTAACTAGCTAGACAGGAGGCGCCTACCCTTCCGGAACACCCGGCCTCACTTCCCTGGTGGAAGTTTACGTGTCTAACCTAACTTGTCAGTTCCAAAGTTTTAATTTTGCGTCTGGATTGTGATGGATTAGTATGTTTGTTTTTAATTTGGACAGTGTGACAATAATGTAGAACACTAGATTACTAACATTAGCACGACAAGGCGATTTGTTTCTTTGTTTCCGGAGCACCCGGTCTCACTTCCCTAGTGGAAGTTTACGTGTGTAATCTAATTGATCAGTTTTAAAGTTTTTACTTTGCTCTCTGGATTTGTGATTCGGACATAGATTAGATTGTCTGCATTTAATTTGATTAATGTCCAACAAAGATTAATTTGCATTGCATCGTGTCTCGTGCGTAGTGTCGTTGGTTGATGCAAAGTGTCCCTTTTTCAAATGCTCATTTTTTGCACTTCTTTTTGGAGAACAATCTTACGCAAAATCTTGTTATAGCGGCACAGTTGTATAAATTTTCATTGATTTGCGGTATACAGTTTGAAAGGCAATCTATTTATTGTGACAGACTAGATGAACCCATAAGGTGACGAAAAGCTTTTGGGGCTTTATGATAAGTTTTATAATTTTTGATCAAACATTTTCAGAACCTTTCTCAAGCAATATTACATCAGTTCAAATTGTTTACTTTCATTCCAATCTATTGTTGTCTCCAACATGAAACAAAAAACCAATCGCGTTTGTAATAATGAATATTTGACACACATTTATAGATAATAAATAAACAAAGAGATGTAAATTAATACGTGTTTTATTAAACATTATCACATTCTCTTGGTGGTATGAACACCATTGGATCAGTAATACCGACAGTAATATCAAAGTAGCTGAAATAGAAAAATAAGTACATAATATATATATATAATACCTAGTTTTGACATACAATCAAACCTGCCTTAAATGCCACCTCTATATCAGGGCCACCTGCTTATAAAGGCCAATAGAATTGTACCCAATTGTTCTTTATTCATATTATTTGAACCTGTATATATAGGTTACCTGCCCAAAACGGCCACTTTTATTGGTTCCCTTGGGTGGCCTTTATAGACAGTTTTGACATATTGTCAAAGAAGACCGAAATAGTGTTTTACGTTCCAGTCAAAATTTTTTACAGCAAAGAGTTCAATTTTAGAATGATGAAAGAACCGAAGTACGGGGAAAAACCATCGAACAGCAAAGGGATTCGCCGCTGTACCACGTGATCAATACCTGATAACGTTTGTGCGGAACACTGATTTCCAATGGATATGGAATAACATGAGATGACGTTTTCCCCGCGAAAACTACGTCATTCCGGGAATCTATGACGTTGACGTTTTCCAAAACGTTCCGCACAAACGTTAACAGGTATTGATCACGTGATACAGCGGCGAACCCCATTATGTTGATACTCTTTTTCACACTGAATCTGTTCTGACTGTTTTTCGAACCTAGATCTGTAATACAACTTCTGGGTCATCAGGGTCCTCAATTACAGAGGGGTATAAAGAATGTGATTGAATTACATATTATACAAGTGTTAACTTAACTACACTAGACGGCCGTTTCGGAATACAATTCCTCGGGCTCATCAGTAATGTTTGGACTAAAATTGTGAAACAAATATGCATTGCAGTGGTGTTTCGGTCTGACCAAAAGACAAAATCACATATCTTATGCTCTGATTCACTAAGATTTATTTTGCGTTAGAATTTAATAGAACATTTGAACGGAATAATTGAATAAGACAAAATCAACATTTTTGGAGGGTCGCTGTTATTGAATATTCGTGTGGGCTCAGTACTGTTATTGGGTTCCTGTGGGCTCATTACTGTTTTAGGGTTCGTGTGGGCTCAGTACTGTTATTGGGTTCGTGTGGGCTCTTTACTGTTATTGGGTTCATCTGGGATCAGTCCTGTGGGCTCTTTACTGTTATTGGGTTCATTTGGGCTCAGTACTGTTATTGGGTTTGTGTGGGCTCAGTACTGTTATTGGGTTTGTGTGGGCTCAGTACTGTTATTGGGTTCATTTGGGCTCAGTACTGTTATTGGCTTCGTGTGGGCTCATTACTGTTATTGGCTTCGTGTGGGCTCAGTACTCTTATTGAATATTCGTGTGGGTTCAGTACTGTAATTGGGTTCGTGTGTGCTCAGTACTGTTATTTGGTTCGTGTGGGCTCAGTACTGTTATTGGATTCTTGTGGGCTCAGTACTGTTATTGGGTTCATCTGGGCTCAGTACTGTTATTGGGTTTATCTGGGATCAGTACTGTTATTGGGTTCAAACGATCCCACTTCTTTTACAAATAGTGATTTATCGATACATATTTACAGTAAGCATGGAATTTCTCTTTTTGTATTCGTTTATCAATTAATACTCTATCGTAGAGCTTGTTCTCATTACGGGGACTTTGTACAATGAAGCAGGCTGCTTGCAAATAAATTGTTGGCCGAATATTGCAAGTCTATGCTTATCAAGGCCCTCAAAAAGTTTAATAGCCGTCACCACAGTATTGTTGATAAGTTTGATGTCTCTGTGTCCAGGATTGGCATGGATATTTTGATCGTCCCATAGTTCCATATTCCTTTCACACAATTTTAATTATACACGTGGTGGATGTAGCTAGCTAAACAGGAGGTCTTTACCCTTCCGGAGCATCCGGCCTCATTTCCTCTGGTCGGGAAGTTCACGTGTCTTGTCTGACTTGTCGGTTCCAAAGTTTTTACTCTGCTTCTTCTGGAATGTGATTCGGTTTAGTATGTTTGTGTTTGATTTGACAATTTTTCAAATTTTGATAACCCACTTCCTCATTTAGAATTACTTACTCCATAAATTCTGGTCCTGTGTTTTTACTCATGAAGAATCCATGAACGGGTACACAGTCTGGCTCGGTGACGGTAACGACGAATCTATCACCGTCTGGGAATGTCCCGTTGAAAGTGCTGACTGTGACGTATTCGTCTGGTACACCCACAGCTCCAATGGTGTTCTCGTACATAAACTGGGCACCAGGTGGCACTCCACGGTGTCTAAATGGTCCATTTAAAGGGTTCTTGGTACAACTACGAGTTTTGATGTTTAACTTGTATTCTAATCCCTGAAGATAAAAGAACGAGCTATTACTATCTAGAAATATTTAAAATTGCATCTGCTTTGTTCTATGTAAACATTGTAGCAATTTTGTCGTTTATTTGCCAATAACGTCAGTACAGAACGTGAAGTGCGACGTCAACAACAATTGACGGGTCGCCGGCCAAGTCCACTATGTTCCGACAAAGGGTCGACAAACTTGGATTACACGCAAAAAGAATGAAAACTCGGCCTGAATTGTGCGGTTTAATGACGTCACTGACACTGGAACGTCATTAGTTGTCGTGACGCTGCTTTGGTACCGTGATGGCGGTCAGTGTCGGAACATTGTGGGCGTGGCCGGCGATACGTCAATTAACGTAGGAATACGTCAGAAAAAATAGAAACGGATTTTGACCTTTCTGTTTGTACGTATACAAAAGTACATGTGTCCTCCGTTCATGATTTTGTTTATATTGCGAGAACACGTTGTTTACAGTAAAATATCATTTCACTAGAGTAAATTAAACAAACCGGGTACCTACAGAACTATTTTATTTGTTTGAACAAATGCAGTCCCCAAACTTGAACAGTTCATGTGCCTACAGAGATCGAAAAACATTTAAATGGGTCATGATGATATATCAAAAATATCCATTTTAATGTCAAAGCACCGGGTTTGATGAATTACTGTATCTGGTGTTTTGTTAAATTGTAAATATAAGAATTGGCATAGTGTTTTGTTGTCGTTTATGAGGTGATAAACGACGATGAAGCATGCGCAAATTGCTTTGCAGATTATGTTGAATTTGCACATGCTTCACCGTCGTTTATCACCTCATAAACGACAACAAAACACTATGCCAATTCTTAAATAAGTAATATATTACCGTAACAAATTTTGAGATATATAACCTTTTATTGCTAATCTTGTCATTCTACTCATGCCGGGCAAAAACATGTTTCATTAACGCACGTTTAATTATGTATAATAACTGCAACCGCAAATCAGATATACCATTCTACTCGTTGTTATATACGGTTATCCATTCAGAATTTTGTATGTCGAATTCTCTAAAGAAGGCGAGATTCTCAAAATACCATGCCTTCTAAATAAAACTAAGCATGTCGGTATGCTTTCAATAGACCCATTCAAGATTTGAATCGAACTCATCTAACATCAGGTTAACAAGCGGAGGAGACTCCACAAGCTGGACAAATTATGCATCGATGAAAGTCTAGGGAAAAGGCAAGGCTGACTAAGCGAAGTATCCTCCACAAGCTGGACAGGCTACATCTTGGTAAAATTCAACGAGAAAAGGCAGGCTGAATAAGCGAAGGCGCCTCCGCTGGTAGGTCTGATACCTCTCCAAATCTCCTTTGAAGTTAATTCACCAAAGGGCTTTGTGTTTTAATAAAATTTATTTTCATTCGATTTCAACTTTGTACTTACTACATTGTGGAGGTAGAGAGTATCGTAGAATTCTCGTCCGGATGCTCCATTTTCAAACTCCAATACTCTGACTCTCATGTTTTCTTCATCGTAGCTTATTTTCTCAAATACCTCAAATGTATCACGTGGATTAGACTATAATTATAAAAAGTAAATATTACAAATAACGAATTCTTGAAAATTGTAATATCTCAATACCAAGTTGAGTAATTGTGTTAAACGTTCCAGTCAAATATTTTTACTTATATCGAGACGTCGCCAGATATAAGCGATGTTGAAGAAATTTTGCCTGTGCGTTGCGCTGATGACATTATGCAGCAGGCCTCTTTATCGTGCCAAACCTACCGTGACACGGGACCTCGTTTATTTTAAGTCCCATCCGAAAGAACCGTGACTTTCATTTCGTAATGAAGAGTGATTGGCGAAAGAACAGTCACTACCCACTTTCAATTCTTGGGTCAGACCCGGTCGGAGTTCGAACCCACGAGCTCCCAGTTACGGAGCGAGTACCAAATACAAAAAGTATTGCTAACGAAACATATTTATTAACACAAACATATCGATCACGGATGAAATTGCAATCCTAAAAGAAAAGTAAAAACGCGAAAAGTGAAAATGAGACCGGGTGATCAGGATCTGTAAGTAAGAATCTATTGTCTAGCTGGCTACAACAAAGCTAAAATAACTTTTTAATCACGAAAATATATGAAATCTGGCGAAATGTTTTGTTGATCGACTTCTGAATCTTGCCGCCATATTTATTCATTTTATACGTCTTACTTCCATGGTGAATGTACACGTGCTTAACTTTAATTCCCAGTTTTCAAGGTTTTACTTTGCTTTTGGTATTGGGATTTGGACTTGGACCGTGATATGTTTATGTTTGGTTTATTAAGTATTGATTGACTTTCTCAGATGAAAAGATTGTTTTCAACTGGCATTAGGGTAAAATATGTGGAACCAAGTGATGGATGCAGTGTACAAATATTTTAAACATTTAGGTTAAATATACATCTTGGTTTTTTAGGCTACAAAAACGCAGAACTCTTTTTTTTCAAATTCCAATCACTTGTCTTTCAATTCGAGTTATTTATCAAAACTTACGTGGAAACTTCTGCCTTCCCATTGTTTAGGCGAATCTGTCAAAATAAATAAATAAATAAATAAATAAATAAAAAATAAATAATAAAACCAGAGTAAAAATAACCAAAGCATTCCATCTGTCTTTACATAAACACCTTCACATAACAAACCATAACATTACGTAATGGTTGTTCTTTTCTTAATTTATCTCAATCAAAACAACAAGCAGTATGCCGTAAATCACTACAAACAATCTGTTTACTTCAGTAACATGTAAAGAACAGACATGTGAAAAGTTTAACACTAAACTGTCGAGATATAGCAAACCAGGCCTGTTGATTAGGCACTAATTTGTTAGCTTAGTGTTAAACTTTAGGCAAACCTGTACTGTATAGGCAAACAACATTGACCTGTCTGCTTGACCTTTAATTAGAAAATTCATTATGGATTTATGCATAAAAAACACACGTGTTTATTTCAATGGATACATGTATTGTCTTTGTATAACTACGAATCTTAACACTATCCATGTATTGGCTGGATCATCGTGTATGGATAATTCTAATGAAAGGTCAATTGGACAGATCAATGGTGTTTTAGTATACTATCTAAACAAAAATCACATAATTTTATTTCTAAAATCAAGAGAACTATAATAAATCATGTTATCTGATAAATATTCATCTAAAATGCGAAATATTTTTGTTTCACATTGGTATGTACAACGTTTTTTTTTTTAAAAAAAATCACGCACTTCCATTACTTTCTAAATTAATTGCATTGTATGCGTGTTTTAGTGAGATTGGTATGGTCCTGTTATCCTTCCGCAGCACACGGTCTCATTTTTCTGGTGGAAGTTCACGTTTTTGTTGAACTTTGTACTTTGTCACTTCTCATAGTTTTTAATTTTCTTTTAGATTTAAAATTTAAAAACATTTACCAGTATGTTTCTGTTTGATTGTTTATCGTTTTTACAATATAAATGAAGGATGTTATTGGGTCTTGAACTAATTTTCAAAGTTTTTACTTTTTAAAATGGTGATTTGAATATGGACAGGTAGGTTTTTTATTATTACAGCATTATAAATATATGTAAAATATGCAGATTTCGTAATTGCAATGTATCGTGCACTTACAAAATTGTCAATTACCTTGAACTAACAAAATTGTCATGGGCCTTGCACCAACAGAATTGTCATGTACCTAGCACTTACAAAATTGCCATGTACCTAGCACTTACAAAACTGCCATGTGCCGTTCACTAACAAAATTGTCATGTACCTAGCACTTACAAAATTGTCATGTACCTAGCAGTTACAAAATTGTCATGTACCTAGCACTTACAAAATTGTCATGTGCCTAGCACTTACAAAATTGTCATGTACCTAGCACTTACAAATTTGTCATGTACTAGCACTTACAAAATTGCCATGTGCCGTTCACTAACAAAATTGTCATGTACATGTACCTAGCACTTACAAAATTATCATGTACCTAGCACTTACAAAATTGTCATGTGCCAAGCACTTACAAAATTGTCATGTACTAGCACTTACAAAATTGTCATGTACCTAGCACTTAAAAAATTGTCATGTACCTAGCACTTACAAAATTGTCATGTACCTAGCACTTACAAAATTACTTACAAAATTGTCATGTGCCGTTCACTAACAAAATTGCCATGTACCTAGCACTTACAAAATTGTCATGTACTAGCACTTACAAAATTGTCATGTACTAGCACTTACAAATTTGTCATGTACTAGCACTTACAAAATTGTCATGTACCTAGCACTTACAAAATTGTCATGTACTAGCACTTACAAAATTGTCATGTACTAGCACTTACAAATTTGTCATGTACTAGCACTTACAAAATTGTCATGTACTAGCACTTACAAAATTGTCATGTGCCTAGCACTTAAAAAATTGTCATGTACCTAGCACTTACAAAATTGTCATGTACCTAGCACTTACAAAAATTACTTACAAAATTGTCATGTGCCGTTCACTAACAAAATTGTCATGTACCTAGCACTTACAAAATTGTCATGTACTAGCACTTACAAAATTGTCATGTACTAGCACTTACAAATTTGTCATGTACCTAGCACTTACAAAATTGCCATGTACCTAGCACTTACAAAATTGTCATGTGCCTAGCACTTACAAAATTGTCATGTACCTAGCACTTACAAAATTGCCATGTACCTAGCACTTACAAAATTGTCATGTACCTAGCACTTACAAAATTGTCATGTACTAGCACTTACAAAATTGTCATGTACTAGCACTTACAAATTTGTCATGTACTAGCACTTACAAAATTGTCATGTACTAGCACTTACAAAATTGCCATGTACTAGCACTTACAAAATTGTCATGTACCTAGCACTTACAAAATTGTCATGTACCTAGCACTTACAAAATTGTCATGTACCTAGCACTTACAAAATTGCCATGTACCTAGCACTTACAAAATTGCCATGTACCTAGCACTTACAAAATTGTCATGTACCTAGCACTTACAAAATTACTTACAAAATTGCCATGCGCCGTTCACTTACAAAATTGCCATGTACCTAGCACTTACAAAATTGCCATGTACCTAGCACTTACAAAATTCTCATGTGCCTAGCACTTACAAAAATTGCCATGTACCTAGCACTTACAAAATTGTCATGTACCTAGCACTTACAAAATTGCCATGTACCTAGCACTTACAAAATTGCCATGTACCTAGCACTTACAAAATTGCCATGTACCTAGCACTTACAAAATTCTCATGTGCCTAGCACTTACAAAAATTCCCATGTACCTAGCATTTACAAAATTGCCATGTGCCGTGCACTTACAAAATTGTCATGTACCTAGCACTTACAAAATTGTCATGTACCTAGCACTTACAAAAATTCCCATGTACCTAGCACTTACAAAATTGCCATGTGCCGTGCACTTACAAAATTGTCATGTACCTAGCACTTACAAAATTGTCATGTACCTAGCACTTACAAATTTGTCATGTACTAGCACTTACAAAATTGCCATGTACCTAGCACTAACAAAATTGTCATGTACCTAGCACTTACAAAATTGTCATGTACCTAGCACTTACAAAATTGCCATGTGCAGTGCTCTTACAAAATTGTCATGTGCCGTGCACTTACAAAATTGCCATGTGCCGTGCACTTACAAAATTGTCATGTACCTAGCACTTATAAAATTGTCATGTTCCTAGCACTTACAAAATTGTCATGTGCCTTGCACTTACAAAATTGCCATGTGCCGTGCACTTACAAAATTGTCATGTACCTAGCACTTATAAAATTGCCATGTACCTAGCACTTACAAAATTGTCATGTGCCTTGCACTTACAAAATTTCCATGTGCCGTGCACTTACAAAATTGCCATGTGCCGTGCACTTACAAAATTGCCATGTACCTAGCACTTACAAAATTGCCATGTGCCTTGCTCTAACAAAATTGCCATGTGCAGTGCTCTTACAACATTGTCATGTGCCGTGCACTTACAAAATTGTCATCTGCCGTGCATTTACAAAATTGCCAGGTACCTAGCACTTACAAAATTGTCATGTACCTAGCACTTACAAAATGACATAGCACTTACAAAATTGTCATGTACCTAGCACTTACAAAATTGTCATGTACCTAGCACTAACAAAAATGTCATGTACCTAGCACTTACAAAATTATCATGTGCCTTGCACTAACAAAATTGTCATGTGCCGTGCACTTACAAAATTGTCATTTGCCTAGCACTTACAAAATTGTCATGTACCTAGCACTTACAAAATTGTCATGTACCTAGCACTTACAAAAATGTCATGTACCTAGCACTTACAAAATTATCATGTGCCTTGCACTTACAAAATTGTCATGTGCCTAGCACTTACAAAATTGTCATTTGCCTAGCACTTAGAAATTTGTCATGTACCTAGCACTTACAAAATTGTCATGTTCTTAGCACTTACAAAATTGTCGTGTTTCTTGCACTTACAAAATTGTCATGTTCCTTGTACTTATAAAATAGCATATTGTAAAATTTTAGGGTGACCGGGTAAAAACGTTTTTGTTTTAGTCGTATCGACAGAAAATGAAGTGAAAAATTAATGTACTCACCACATCTTCGTGGGATCTGTGCAAAAGCACCAACAGCCAGACAAAGGAGTATTACGGCCTTCATAATGAGATAGTGGTTTCCTACTGAATGTTCTAAACTCTGGTCTTATTGTAGAAGGTTTATCTTATCATTATCATTCACGCTTCTAGATACGATTGACCGAAAAACCATGAACAATCTAGAATAAGCCAGACATATGACACATAAAGTCTGCATATTGTGACTCGGACCATATGTTACAGCTTTAATGTTCTTCAAGGTTTGACTATTTTGACATTTTCTGTCTAATAGTACGGTGAATCGTGTCATATGTCAGGTTTAAATGCACTAATAATATAATTTCAAAGTTTAAATGATTTCAAATGTCCAATAACGGGATCTATAATTCTCGTCATGTTACCAGTGCGAATTTGCGAATTTCGGACACAAAAACAATCGGTCTGACCATGTAACTTTTTGTCATTCAATAGAACAGACGGTGCTTTTGTTTTCTGATGTCAAATTGCAGGAAATATTTTTATTTTCGGGTACAAAAAACGCGACAAACATACTCTAAATTTCTATCAGTTATTTAATAAAACACCCAAGATTCCGAAAAGAAGACTAAATGTCATGTCCATTGACAGTTTTTAAGTCTCTGTGAAAAAAAAAACAAAACAAAACAGGATTGGTAATACGCGTTTTTGCACTTGAAATTCTTGCAATTCAGATAATAGGTTTCAATTGATCAGCCGCTCGAAAATTTTGTAGAAAATAATAATATAACGTCAATTTTACAGGAAGCCGATGCTGTCGATTTTGTATCCCAAGGAAATCACAGTTTCACAAAAACGTTACCTAAAAGTAATCACGTCCATATGTTAACGAATCCCATGTTAAAAATCTCATTTTTAATTCAACAGGTGTAAATAAATAGTGGATGTTGTAAAATTGCATAATCTATTATGATTCAACATTCGTGAATGCAAAAGGTGGAACAGTCGTATTTGCGCATATGCATTCTTTTTGACCGCAGTGGCGATTCTGAACAATATGAAAGTCCTTTTATCCAAGTTTATTCAGTGTGTGTGTGTGTGTGTGTGTGTGTGTGTGTGTGTGTGTGTGTGTGTGTTAACATTCTACAAACAGCATATTTTTTACATGTTTGGTGATATCCAAAAATCAAAATCAAAATTTTATTATAATAGGAAAGTTACTTTCTAAGAATCGTTTGAATGATGATCATGATGATGATCATCATCATCATCATTTGAAATGAAATGTCCATGGTTAATATGAAAACTGCAAAAGATACAAATTTATATTTATTTGCGCATATGGAATAACCTTGAGAATGTTATACGAGTGCATTCAAATTAACAACAGAATTTTACATGTTTTCTTAATTCGATGCTGGTTAAAGTTCTTGATAATAGATAAAGCACGGTGTCTTCTAAATTTATATGAATAATCATTCTGTTCTATCAAAAATACTTTGAAGCAAAGGTACACATGTACTTCATAAGACATTTTGTATTTTAAACTAGTTATCCATATCCAGTTTGTTAGTTTGAAAAATATGATGTTAAGGTCATACAGTGTGACCTGTGGTACTATTTAATCAAAACCAAATATACTAATTCATGTCCGAATCATAATCCAAAAGCAAAGTAAAAACTTTGAAACTGACAAGTTAGGTTAAACACCAGGGAAGTGAGGCCGGGTGCTCAGAAGATGTAAGCACCTCATGTTTAGCTAGCTACACCCGTCACGTGTGTAATCAAAATAAAGAGTGATCAAGGTAAATGGAACTATGGGACGTCAAATATATCCATATCAATTCTGGACACAGAGACATCAAACTTATCGATAGTATTGTGATGACGGCCATAAAACTTTTTGAGGGCCCTGATAAGCCTAGGCTTGCAATATCCCTGGGTAATTGAATGATTTGTTGATTCGTGATTTCTTATCAATAGTGACCAATACTGTAAATGGTCGGCATATTTAGGCTGTACAACTTTAATAAAATGAACCAAATTGTTTGCTTGAATGGCACTTCATCAGGTTTTTTTTTTAAATTAGAAACTTAATTGAGTCTTCCTTGGAGATGACTGTTGACTACAAGGCAAAGACTTCCTTCCCATTTCGCACTTTCAGTCCGTAGTAGAATTTTTCATCTTATATCGTCTTTTTTTCATGTTGTACCGGAATCCGAAAAATTCATTTCGTTTTCTGACAGGAAATAGTCTAAACTGTTCCAGAAGGTGGCAATACTAGCCACAATAACCGAATTCATTGAAATTCCAGAATTACCGTACTTACACGTTTCTTTATTTCTATCATTTTCCCTCTATGATGTAAAAATAAATGGTTGTTTTTACTTAGGGTCTGATACTAACTTACGTGGGCATTGTTTCATTGCGTCATTATGCGGTAATACCGTTTACATAGAGTAGTATCCATTTACTGTGCAGTATAGGTGTAACTGCCATGTTCTTCGATGGTTTTATCGAGATAAAAATCACAGTGTGTGTGATCGATTTCCCTGAACACTGAACCTTTGTCTGGAATCATGGAGGTCGTTGTGTCAATAGTCCTGTTTAAAATAAAGGAATCGGAATAAAAAATGATTGCCAGATCGCTAAACTGAAAAAAAAGCTGTTGACAAAATGAGCCCTGACGAGGCATAACGTTGAAAGATTATTTTTATTTGAAGTTTAAAACAAAGTTAAGTAATCGATTGCTTATGCTTTGAACAATAACTAGAAAAAAAATAACACTACGAGTCAAAATTTCAATACAAATAAGTGTATTTTAAAGTGAGTGACTAAACCTAAGCTTCCAATTATCATGGGAATCGTAGCCAAATGTGTTTAAACACACACAAAAAAACAATCATAATATTTCTGTGATAAAGTGTTTATTAGTATTTTCGCCGATATAAAACCATCAGATCAAAATCATTTGTAAGTTTGTTGTAAAAGGTGACATTCTGGTCGTGGAACAAATGCTTTAGAGTCGGATATACCAAGTGAAATATCATAATAACTGAAACAAAACAAATAAATGTCATTAAGTACAAGTAATAACATTGATATGTAGTATAATTATTTTCCTTTTATCTTCTCAAAGCTCATTTTTCTGGCCACTTTGCTCAATATTTGATGTTTTAGAAAAACCAAATGTAACGCCAGAACTGCGAACTTTCATTTTTTTTCCACAAGAAATAAATCAGTATAATTAAAAATATGTAAGTATATCACTTTTATTTTAGGAATACCCAGTACACGTAAATAATTGAAATAGTACCCTTGTGATGTAGGCCAAGTCCGATAACCCCTCATATTATAAATAAATGATCTTGAAACACAAATATACACACTGGTCAATATAGTAAAACTCCAATTGTGGCATTTACCAATCAAAAGTTTTCCACTTACTCTTGAAATTCAGATCCAGTGGCATTTTTGTAGTAGAGACTTCGAACTGGTATACAATCCGGCTCAGTAACAGTCATAACGTATGTTGCACTTTCATTTGGTAATGTACCGTTAAACTTGCTGATCGTTACGTACTCGCCTGGAATACCAACGGCTCCAATGGTATATTGGTACAAAAATTTGGCGCCAGAAGGGACACCAACTGGTACAAAAGGATCGGTTAATACGCTGATTTTACATGTTTTAGTTTTTATATTATATGTGTATTTGATACCCTGAACACAAAAACAAAGAAATAAAAATTAGAACTGTCTCTTGAAAGCCAAATACCCCTTGCTCAAGGTCATGACAGACCCTTGGACCATGGAGATTATTCATGTAATTTTTAATGACAGTCATCCAAAACAAATGATGAGATATGGTCAGGACCCAATTGTACACGGACAGACAGACAATGGTGATTTCTATATACCCCCTCAAACTAGTTTGCGGAGGTATAATGAACTCATGAGATATTTCAATACTGACATTTGATTGTAATAAAAATTACATTTAAGCCATTTGTTCATTTGATTGGATGTTCAATTATTGTTTATAACCCTATTGAATATGGCTTGAGACAAATTTATAAAAGTAAAATTATATTCACTGAGAGAATGGGAACATTTGATATATCCAAGTTTTCTTAAAGTACAGTTTTCTATTTTTAAAAAGGGCAATATTGGACAGAACGGTATCCAAGTAAGAAAATGATACAAGTCAAAAAATAAAAAGGACAACGAACAATATTCAAGCAAATCCCTAATTCAAACCTCTTATGTTGTTTGCCTTTAAATGAGTTATTGTCCAAGTACTACTGGTGTGGAATTATATTCCAAAACCCAAAACAGCCGTCTAGTGCTGTAAAATTAAAACTAGTATAATATGTAACAGATTCTGTAAAATACTTACGGCATTATAAAGAAAAAGTATGTCATAATATTCATGCTGGCTATTTCCAAACTCTATAGTTCTTACTCTTTTGTTTTTCGCATCGTAGATGATTTTCTTAAAGATTTCAAATGTGCTCCGATCATTTGACTAGAGAAATAAATATAAAACTTTGGTCATGTAATGGTAGTGAACAAATTAAGAGAAACTAGTGATGTTCACAAATGGAGAAAAAATATGAGGTGAGTTGAGTTGAGTAAGGGTGTTTAACGCCCCAGTCAAAAATGTTTCATTTATATTCATAAGACTCGCCACATATAGGCAACAGTGCAGAAACTGGACCTGTGCGTTGCGCTGATGGATCGTTTTATAACTGTTTCTATGCCTTAATGCATTCTATTAATAATGTGCGATGTCTGCAACAATATTTCATCCATTGCACAAGTGTACGCATCATTAAACGACACATAGTAGTACTTACGTAAAGTTGCTTGCCCTCCCATTGCACTGGAGAGTCTGAAAATACATTGACATAAACACTATATATAGAAGGCTGGTAAAGGCTCGATATAAGTGAAATATTGATTTCGTCCGTATTCAATCACTCAGTGACATTATATTTTAATTTAAAAATAAAAATTTGGGAATAAATTAAGTTCATCTTTAAAGCTAATATCACTGCTTACAAATAACTTGGATTTTAGCATGTATGGTTTTTTTTTTATTGAAAATTAAAAATTAACTAGCTAAATCTCACAGGTCAATGACCACTGCGGAAGCTCAGTTGGCAGAGTGCTCGCTATGTAAGTGGGAGGTCGTGGGTTCGAATTCCGACCGGGTCTGACTAAAGACTTGAAAGTGGGTAGTGACTGTTCTTACTCCAAGCATTCGGCATTAATAAATTACGAAATGGAAGTCATGGTCCTTTTCAGATGGGAACTTAAAATAAACGAGGTCCAGTGTCACGGCGGGCTTGGCACGGTATCGATAAAGAACCCTGCTATATAATCCAATCAGCGCAACGCAACGCACCTTCGCCTGTAGCCGGCGACGTCTCGATATAAGTGAAATATTCTTGACTGGGACGTTAAACACCATTACTGAACTCAACTCTTAAACATACAAGGGAGATAATCGATGTACCTACCACAACGTGTTGGTACCTGTGCAAAAGTACAGGCAACAAGACATAGTAGAATAGCTAACCTCATACTTGATTCACAATTTCAATATATCAGTAAAGTCTACAAATGTGGTAAACAGTTACATTGACAGATTGACAGATGTTCTACATTTCGAACTACAGTGTTTGAAAGTCTTAACATGTGACAAACGTGAATTTGTTAAATCCATATACAACAATCATGTGAGTCAAATTGCGGAGAAAATTTTTTATTTTCGGGTACAAAATCTACAAAATCAACGTTTGTAGATTTTCTATTTTTACAACCCCTTTAGCCATTCATTGTAGCCTATTACAACATTTAACATATATAACCTTACATTTCAAAATTATTGAATAACGCTATTGACGGATGTGGTTGCTCATACAGCGGTTAAAGCATTAGGCTTCAAAATTCATTGTCTCTCATCGCTGTTGGTTCGATATAATGTGACTTTTTCAACGCACCATCACAATTTATGTTTTTCTCTTGCAATGCTCATTTATCTAACAAATCAATGAACGTGAGACTAATTCAATTTCAGAAAAAATGTGCACAATCATTTTATTTAGGTGCCCCTAAATAAATGAAATGCAATTTTAGTGTCGAAATTATGCATTTGGACTGGTCGTTAAATTTCACACCATATCTAAAGTGTTGTCATGAAATTTGTACAACGTTCATGAAGTCAGACAATTTTGATAAAATTTAAAAGATAAGGCAATTTAACTCGGTCAAGTGCTACAACGATCTAAATTATCTAGACAGTTGTTCAGATATTCAGTTTGTCTCAGAGAGCTAACCATGAAGATCGTTCTCCTCTTTGGTTTCATTGGGATAGTGGCCTCTCAGGTCCCACGTTGTAGTAAGTAAAATTTATCATCTAAAAGACGATTAACACTTTTTTCAATCGTCATATTGCTAAAAGAACGTTTTTATGAAAATATGGTGTATTCATTTTACACCAAAAAGTTCCCTAGCTTAGCTTCTTAAATCTAAGATCTAAATTAGGATAGTTTTATTTTATTTCATTCAGAATATTCCGAGTTTTTTTTTACCAAAATGTTACACCCAGAAAATGTACACCGATCAAACTAAAGATAAAAAAGTTTTGATGACTTACTTTCTTTTATTTCATTTATCACATCATGTTGCTAAAAATCCGTTTTTACCTAAATATGGTGTATTTATGTCTAGTTATCAACTCTGATCAAACTTTAGATGATAAATGATTTTGATAACTTTCTTTTATTTCATCCATTATGTTGCTAAAAGACCGTTTTACCAAAATATGGTATATTTATTTTACACATAAAAACCTAGTTATTATTATTGATCAACCTCGATCTAACCGGAGATGTTAAAAGGTTTTTTTGATTGAGTTTTTATGACGCATTCCTAATGCTTACCTAATTTTTCAGAACAATTTTTATCGTTCATTTTGTAATCAATGGTCTCAAAATGTGCATACTTTGTTTTGTTTTCTAATTTCGTTTGCCTCGTTTCGCCCAGCTGGTCACGTGACATAAGTTAATACTTATCTTGATAACGAACATGTACTTACATTTAATTACTGTCTTAAAGTTAAATAAATAGATTTTTAGAATGAGTTTTATCTTTTTTAGACAACCAACCAGCGCAATGGGAAGCAAGGGAGTTTCACGTATGTTTTCTTTTTTTTATAGTGAGAATATCTCGGGGGTTCTTAAAAAACAAGCTTGTCAATCCATGTCCAAATCACAATCCTAAAGCAGAGTAAAAACTGCCAGCTTAAGTGAAGCACGTGAACTTGCACCAGGGAAGTGGAGGTTGGTGGTGCGGAAGGAGAATCATCTTCTGTTTAGCTAGTTATACCCGCCACGTTTGTAATCAAAATTGAGAATGATAGGAACATGGAACTATGGGACGTCAAATGTATCCAAGATATTTCTAGATACAGAAACATCATGCTTTCTAATGAATATTGTGATCATGGCCACAAATTTTTTGAGGACCTTGATAAGACATAAAATCCACCGGGTTAAACGAATACTAAAACATCTTATTATAATGCAAGTGCGTTTCTAAGATTTACACTGGTTAGCAAGCGTAAACATGAACCCATGTACTTGACTCGAGATGTTAAAAGGGACAGCGGTAATACCCATGAGAGCATCAATGACAAAGAATCAGATAAGGGTTTCTAAGTTTTCCGTTGACCATGGCTTGAATAAATTCTTGACTTAGCCTGAATCTGTTTCAATCAAAAACAAACATACTAATCATGTCTAAATCAAAATTCTAAATCCAAATCCAAAGCAGAGTAAAACTTTGAAACTGACAAATTAGGTTAAACACGTGAATTTCCACCTGGGAAGTGAGACCGGGTGCTCCGAAAGGGTTAAGCACCTCTTGTTTAGGTAGCTATACCCGCCAAGCTTGTAATTAAAACTTGAGAGTCAAAAGAACAAAGAACTTGGGTTCTGGACTTTCAACGCTTTCTTCTTCTTTAACCCCATGATCTGTCTATAAAGTCCACTCGAAGGACCCAGTAAAAGTGGCCTTTATGGGCAGGTGGCCTTTATATACAGGTTCAAATGATATGAATAAAGAACAATTGGGATACAATTCTACTGACCCGTTCATATGCAGGTTGCCCTTATATAGAGGTGGCCTTTAAGGCAGGCAGGAGTGTATGTAATTCTGTTTGGAATCTTGTCTCTGATATTTTAAGATTTAACTAATTCAATGTTTTAGATTATTCAATTTATGAACACTATAACAATGTACAAATCTAATCTATTTTAGTTTGATTCAGAGAGAAAATATGAGACATACGGAAAACTCAGCTATGACGCAGCAAATATGAGATGGAGACACATTGAGGAAGTAGGAAATGCTACAGAACAGGAATATCTGGACAAACTATACATCCATAGTACTGTAAGTACAGCAATACTATTATACCTAGTAGTGAGTATCACAGTCGTATTGGAATACCATAACATATCACACAAACAAAATACTTACTTACTCACTGTCTATTATGCCCTCTGGCGTTTTTGCAGACTGCTCCATGATTGGTGTTTATCCTTCGTTTCTGCTTCTAGTGGAAACACAAACAAAACAAGAAACTTTTTAAATCAATGCATGGGTTTTTGTTTTTGTTTTGGTATTTGTTTGTCTGCTCCACTCACTCCGGTTTCTTCCGCAGCATCCAAGAACTAGCCGCATGTTACGTATAGAATAGTTAATTATAACATCGACTGTGGTGAGCAGCACAGTCTAAACCAATTCACTATCTAACTACTGTATTTCCATAAATTGACCGCACATGGTTTTTGTTATCTTTTTATTTTAATTGAAAATATTTCCATGAAACTATCAATAAAATGTATTCAAAATGGACTGACCTAACCAAATTATATTTGAATCAAAAACAAAATTGTTCAGTTCTCCTGTACATAGAGAAAAAATTTTGCGAAAGTTTTGGAAATTTGCTCAAGTTAATACACCAAATGGGCCTCATTCAAATTTACATTAGGGCATTTAGGGTCAGGTATGTCATTGTTGTTCGGGTTTTTTTCCAGGTGTGTCAATAATGAATATTCCAATTATGACATAACGTTTATAGTTGTTCCAAGTAAGGAGGTACAGAAGGGATAATTTTAACATAGTCATATTGGTTGTTTTGTTAAAAATTTCAAAAATTGTTTTCACTTTTTTACGAATGAAAAATATTTTCCTATTAGGTCAGTATATTTTGTTTTAAGTTTTGACAAATTTTTGGTGAGTTTGTTGGAAAATACGACATATTCTTTCATTTACTATAATATTATTATGCACTGAATTTGTGGAAATACAGTAATAAAGTTATTTTGTATACAAACAGCTTGGTTTTTATGGTTGTTTTCTAGGACAATTAATCGATTTACTAATTATATAACTTTATATTCTAAAATTTATGTTACTTGAAATTATAATATTAATTTTTGGTTTCAACCTGATGGTGAAGTTATCGGTACTCTGTTGAATAATTTCAAATCATTAAAACACCCGGTGATTTTGAAAAATCTCATGTATACTTTCGGAATATTAAACTTTTTGATAAATGATTACAGTATTGTGTTTAGTTGTGTAATTTTTTAATGTTCTTTACATTGTCCACATTACAATCGTACCCTAACCTCAACCAACACTTTGGTTGACTAGAATTTAGCAGCTATAGGTTTTAGTGATCTTTGATTTCTGAACTATGCAAAAAGAAGAAATTTGAACAACATATCCAAAACAAGACATGTCACAAAATTCTATTTAAACATGACATGTTATATTCTATTTTTCTACGTCGAAAACATACCCGGTCCATGTCCAAATCACTATCCAAAAAATAAAAAGTCTGAAAACTGGCAAATTAAGTTAAACATGTGAACTTCCACCAGGGAAGTGGGACCGTGTGCTTAGGAAATGTAAGCACCCTCAGGCTAGCGAGCCACAACTGTCGCATCAAGTTTGAGAATAAAAATAACACGTAACTACTGAGACGCTAAATTTATCTAACATCAGGCTAGTTTTTGGTCTGATTTGACGAAATACAATTTCTTGAACACGCATGATACAGAAACATTGGCGGTAAAGTACACGTGCACTTCTCATTGTGTCGCCATTGGAGAATCTCCGATTTGTCAAATGAAAACAATGGCGTCATTACTACAGAACATGTTATAACCTAGTTCAGTGGTTTTCTGCGGTAAAATGTATTTTTTTCACATAAAGTATTGTTTTTTTATTATCTTAAATAACCTAATTGGAAATGTTAGATAAAAATATCATATACACAATGTGTATGTACAACCCTCAGTATCAGGTCGACTCCTTTTTCCGTGGCTGTATCACTACAAAAAAAAGGACTCGACCTGATACTGAGGGTTGTACATACACATTGTGTATATAATATTTATGTATCCAGGATAATTTTGGATAAAAGACATCGTACTTAACAACAATATTGTGTCGTGAAATTAACTTTAAGTAATAGAAAATACTATTTCAATTTTCAGAGAACATATTATACGTTGAATTTGAAGACACGTAACTGTACAAAGCGAGTTGCTGATGAAGGATTCCATTACCGTGGTGTTCCACCAGGTTCTTTCTTCATCGGAGAAGGCTCACTTGGAGCTGCCGGAATTCCAGGAGAACATACTAATGTAGGCTTCTTTAATGGAACATTTGAGGACAAATCTGCCTATACAGTTACAGTTACTCTACCAGACTGTTTCGTCATCGCCAGCACTGTCAGGAGTTCATCAGATCCTAATGGCATTACAGTAAGAAAGTAAGTACTGTTTGTCTTTGTTTTTTGGCTAACTTATATTTTCACGGTGTAAAAATCCGGTCGTTTCAGTACTGTTACTCTAGCAGACGGTTTCGTCATCGCCAGCACTGTTAGATGTTCCTCAGACTCTAATGGTATTACAGAGAAAGTAAGCAAAGGTTGTGTTCGTTTTTTACCAACTTGTACGTTTCACGAAGTCAAAATCCTGGCATTTTATATTGTAACTTCGGCTGTTCAAGTCTGTTTTGACTTTTTGTGAACTTATATTCACGATGTCAAAATCCGGTTGCTTTATATTGTAACGTTGGCTGTTCAAGTCTGTTTTTGGCGAACTTATATTCACGAAGTCAAAATCCGGCCATTTTATATTGTAACTTCGACTGTTCAAGTCATATTTAGATTGCTGTCTTTTATCTGGGAATATTACCACAACAATTTGTACAAAATTGAATGACACGCAATTTTTGTAGCCTTAAAACATATATAAGCTACAATGCTAACTTATTATGTTTCACGATGACAAAATCCGGCCTTGTCACATTGTAATATCGGCTGTTCAGGTCATATTCAGATTGCTGTATTTTAGTACCACAATAATTTGTACAAAATTGGATAAAAGGAAACTCAATTTTTGTAGTCTGAAAACGTATATAAGCTACAATTTGCTGTTAAAAATAGAAATAATGATTAGAAGTCAAAATAAATAGATAAATAAAATACAATAAAAACATTAACTTTTTAAGAAATTCTGGTTGAAAAAACGGAAATATTTACATGCATTAGTTAATATATATATATATATATATATATATATATATATAATATAATATATAATATATATATATATATATATATATATATAAAGTATGGTGATTGTAATTGTATTTATATGTATTTATGCCACAACTAATAAACATTATAAAAAATCTTGATACAAAATTATCAAATTTCATATTTGGCAAAAGACTGTGAAGATTTTTTGGTATTAAGTTATGAAATTTTCGGATTTGTAATTAGACAAGAGGCTATAGGGATTTTGGGCATTTGCAATGCGTTGCTTTAGGGGAAAAGGACCTTAATTCACTGGAATATGATCTCGCTGAAGCTAATTATGAGTGGTCAAAATAATAATAATAATTATTATTATTATTATTTATTGAGAAAAATAAAGGTACCAGTTGTTCACCAACATTGTACAACAGTTTATATTACATAATTAACAAATGATATTAAAATTACTATTATGTCTAAATTTGGGTACAAATTACTCTTAAACGGTAAGTCTGTCACTGTGTTCAGATAAGGTGTACACGATAGTTTATTTTTCAACTTCATGATATTCATACATGTTCATTGATTTTTTTTCTCCATTGCAGTTATTTCGACATGAACGTAGGCATCAGAGATCCCAATGTGTTTGTACCACCACGAGAATGCCTGTAATCGAAATACATCATCTTAATATACATGTTCATTTTGATGTATTTAATAAAACATACATATTTGAAAAAAGTCTTTTTTTTCATAATTTCAAAGATTATATCTGTCATGGGTGAGTAAGAATATGTATTAAATTCCGTCATTTGTTTATTTCTCTTTATGCGACTAGCTCAGTTGGTAGAGTGCTCGCTCCGTAAGTGGTAGGTCGTGGGTTTGAACCCGGCCGGGTCTGACCCAAGACTTGAAAGTGGGTAGTGACTATTCTTTCGCCAAGCACTCGGCATTATGAAATGAAAGTCACGGATGGGAATTTAAAATAAACGAGGTCCCGTGTCACGGTGAGCTTGGCACGCTAAGGAACCCTGCTGTATAATGCCATAAGCGCAACACACCGGCAAAATTTCTGCACCTTCGCCTATAGCTGGTGACGTCTCGATATAAGTTAAATATTCTTGACTGGGACGTTAAACACCATTACTCAACTCTCACTCTTTCAGCGACTAGAAGACAGTCTTACTGTATATACAAACTGTAGGGGGCTTCATGTGAGGAAAATGTGTTTAAAGATTTGGATCAATTCAATTTATGCAAAATAAAAAACCAACACTTTTACATTTTATTACGTAGCTAAAACCATAAACAAACATACCGACCCATGTACTAGTCACAACCCCAAAAAGAAACACGTGGCCTTCCACTAAGAAAGGGAGGACAGTTGCTCCAGAAAGGTAGGCACCTCCTGTTTAGCTAGCTACATCCGCCACGTGTAAAATTGAGTATGAAATGATCTGTACGTTTATCATGTTTTCAAATACAATGTAAAGTCCAATCACAATCCCAAACACAAACATACCGATCCAAGTCCAAATTACAATCACAAACACAAACATTATGGTCCATGTACAAATCACAATCCCAAAAGAGAAAAATTCAAAAACTGGAAAATTAAGTACAACACATGGACTTCCAGCAAGGAATTGAGACCAGATGTTTGTAAATTAGAAATTAACGAAGAAATGCAATAACAAACATAATAGCCTACAGCCTTTTAATATTTATTGTACATGAGACTATTCACCTCTACTATTCTCGTGTCAACTTATGAAGATATGGGTGATAAGTTTAAACTTTATCTTTGCCATATGTTTGTTCTATGTTCTGAACAAACTTTATATATATAATTCCAAATATGTCGATAAAGTTTATCATTTGTGTGAGGTAAATTTATATATTAAAAACTTAAAAATAAGTTAAAATATTTTCTAAAACATAACTGAATTTATTATTTGTAAAACATGTTTCACCGTTGTGTACGGTTCTTCTTCATTTATATGTAACAAGAAGAACCGTACACAACACTACATTTTACTAAGCTTTTGAATCGTCAATGAAATGAGTTAAGGTACACTTTGATTGTTGTGATGCCATTGGAATCGGTCCAGTTTGTATCAGAAATTATTTCTCCAATATCGCAAGAAATAAAGGGTTTCATTTTCCATTTGAAATGAAAACGAAGTTGTGTTTGATGATTTCAAAACAAGATTTTACATACAAACTTTCATTAACAGTAAAACACTGGTATTCTAATTAAGTTCAAAATTTTGAAAAGCACATATTTAGAAATACCTCGTTTTTAAATAAGGTAGCAGACCTGTGTGTGATTTCAGGTCTCCATTTACGACGACAGAGATTTGTGACCCAAGTAGAGGTGTCAGTCAAAAATACTTAAACATCTCAAGGTTCGTTTTAGCAAAATGTCCAATGACCAGACATAAATAGACGGTTATACACAGTGATCTACAATGTGTTTTCATATCTAGTATTGTTTCTTGCGTTTATGTTGTTAGTCTTGTTTCTCGTTTCTTTTTTGTTGCTATGACTACTTCGCCAAGCTTATGTTATTAAGCTGTAAAATAAAATCCTACATCGCATACTATAAGGACGTACATACATATACGGATGCATCATTTGATAAACATTCGTTCAATCGAGGTTTGAATGATTGAAAAGGTTCTAAAATGTTTCATAATTATTTTCCTAGTGGAAGCGAGCGTTGAACTTGCAAATTAAGTTTCAAAGTTTTTACTTTGTGTTTGGATTATGATTTGGACATGGATTGTTATGTTTGTTTTATAATTGATTACAACCATTGCAAAAATTATCCGATCTTGCGTTCGTCACAAATAAATACAACTGAGTACACTTTATAGTGAGCACCTAGACGCTCTCTAATTGCAAGTTGAGTAGCATTTATGGAAGGGAAATTATAATAATGCAAACAAGACAGACAGGCTCAAAGAATAGTACGCTAACAATAGTTGTGTTATGTCGATTAGGCCAATGAAGTGCGCGCTTTAATGCAAAGTATGGAGTAAGGCAATAGTAAAATAAAAATCCTGATCAAACGATGGATGGCTACATTCAATATTCAAGTTTAATAAAACAATGCCTATCGGGAATCAGCTCGGTGTGAGTGGAAGAATCAGCACTGGCACCGAATATTAAAGTTTTTTGATGGTCTGGATGTGTAGACAACTTATTGGATTAGCTATATAGTGTTCATCTAACACAAACTTATAAATCTTGACCAGGAAGTAACTCGTTATTCGCTGTTCACTCAGTGTGCTCTTCTTTGTTACTATAAAAGGGCCTATAACTCTTGTCATGTAAGTACCACTGTGGTAGAGTTAGTAGTTAGTAGTTAGTAGAGTGCTCGCTCGATATGTTATGTTGTGGGTTCGAACCCCGACCGGATCTGATCCAAGACTTGAATGTGGATAGTGACTCTTACTCGGCATTACTAATGAAAGTCATCTTTCGGATGGGAACTTTAAATAATGTCGAGGTAAGCGTAGCACGATAATTAACCCAGCTGTAAAATTCCATCAGCGCAACGCACAGGAAAAAATTCTGCACACCATTACTCAACTCAAATGTCTTGTCATGTAAGCAACTAGAATTTGCTACTTTCGGACAAACAACATTCATTCTACTTTTGACGTAACCAAAGATAACGTTTGTTCTTTGAAGTAAAAATGCAGAGATCAAAATAAAAAATATATATGTGAGACTTACATACCATATTATAAGACATAAAGAAAACTTTTTATTTTATAAGAAAATTTATTTAAAATGATATACTAATTAGGTACTAATTGGTGACTTTATTTGCCTTGACATTCCTGTGGTGGAATAAATGCCATAGGGTCTGTTATTCCAAGGTTAATATCGTAGAATCTGTAACAGATACATAAAATATAAATATATAACAAAATGAAACCTCAAATCTTTTGCTCTTTCGTTAGAAGCAAAATCCTCATTTTTTCACTGATTTCACACAATAGAGACCTAAACACATAACTGGTGAGAATTTGAATTACTGGCTAGCGGATTTGTATAGAATTGCGGGCTGAATTCTTGGCTTGCTTCACACCAGCCAAAATGGACCAATGTATAAAAATAATAATCGTTCCAGATTATTAGGAAAAGGAACCACGACAATAATATAGTTTTAAATGAAAAATCTGTTGATGTTTGAGGTTAAGTGGTGTATTAGTCAAGAGCAATGCATTCATTTGGAAACGGGACAACTGCGGTTATGTGTCGGACATGTTTTGTCCGTTGTATATGTGAAACTAGTTTTGTGTAATGTTATGGCGTTAAATAGAGTATAGAAATGGTGTTTCTAGAGGCAAGGTTCTTTTACTTACATTGGACAGTTCTTGGATGATGGAGGAAAACGGAGTGCCAGGGGAAAACCACCGATCTTCGGCAAGTAAACTGACTAACTTCACACATAAGGGTCTACCGAGTAAAACTCTAACCTGATTGTTGGGGGCACTATTGTCCGTGACTCGGTGCTTTACCGAGGCCCCGCGTACCTTAGGAAAAACTGAAATACTCACGAGCGTTGAACAAATCCGATGTCTTTGCTGAAGAAGCCAGTTTCAATTGGAATACAGTCTGGGTATGTAACAACACCAAAGAATCTGTCACCCTCGTCAAATGTTCCGTTAAAGTTGACAACTGTAAGACTTTCACCAGGGACACCTGCTGCTCCAATGGTAGCCTCGCCATCGAATTTGGCTTCCCGAGGAACTCCAAATGGTCGGAATGGACGAGTCAATGCGGTAACATTACACTGACGGGTTTTAAGGTTTATTTTGTATTCTTTGCCCTGTAAAATGATTATAAAAGTTTACATGATATCACATCAGTGTAAAAGTATTTATTTTTTATTCTTTAACATGCTAAATGGTAAAGTTCTGAAACATGATTTTGAACTCTTACAAGGTATTGCAACGTAAGTTATCAGTAATTGGAAAGTGAATGCCTTCTGAAACAGATAGGTTACTAGTTTTTAATATATTAACGATTTTAATTCAGCTAAAATGTATCAAATTTCATCATTTTTTTATCAAAAAAAAAAAAAAAAAAATAAATAAAAAAAAAAATAAAAATTCAAAAAATAAAAAAACATTAAGCATGTAGAATGTTTGGGAAATATGTACAATACCGGTCTGTCGAAAGTTTAACATTGAGCCAATTAGAGTGAGCCGAAATGGCCGAGATAGGGAAAGCTAGTTGCCGAAAATTAGATAACAACTGTAAGACATAAGTAACAAGGGCCCGAAGGGATTCGGACAGCAATTCGTTAGCTTTCGATCGGCCTAAACTGTAGACACTGTGTCACTTGAAACGCATTAAATGTCAATTCTATTGGAATAAGAGTCCCTTCTATGGTGTTAGAACATACCTTTAATGTTGGGTTCTAACGCTTAAGTTTCAAGAATTTTGTTACTATATATAGCAGTTTCCATTTACTACATTTGTGGTAAAAAAAATGTTACTATCTTGTGGTAACAGTCGTATTACATTTGTGGTTCGTTACTACATCAGTGACACTATTTTTTCATTTGTGAAAGTTACTACATTTGTGGTTCATTACTACATATAGGGGTCCCACAAACCCTACATAACGAGTTGATAATTTGCACGTTTTAGAATTCAATACGTTTCTAATTCATGGTATACTTACAACGTTATGTAGGTAAAGTGTGTCATAAAAATTCTCTGTGACCCGATTTCCTCTTCTTCAATAATCCTAATTCTGTAGGATTCCTCATCATAACTGAGTCTTCCTTTTTCAAAGTATTGTTTACTCCTGTCAATCTGCTCAATTATACAATAAAAGATAAACAAGAAATGTTCCATTAAAGGCTTGGTACACAGATACCATTCTGACAAGTGACCCATTTACGCAATACTGTTGTATTGGATCGCGATTTGACATTTTAGTATGTATCAAAAGAGTGTTGATGGTTAAAAATGTTAACTGTCCAGGCCCCGGTTTCACAATCATTTCTCAACTAAGATTTTCCTTAACTTAAACGTAGCAAATTTTGACAATCTTTATTTGGAACTATGAATAAATATTTTTTTGTCAAACCTAAATGCAGATGTCATAAGCTTGATGGAATCTTTAAAATAGAACGATAAATTCCCCAATATCTTAACAATTGACCAAATTATAAGGGTTTTAAATTTGCTACATTTAAGTTAAGGAAAATCTTAGTTAAGAAATGATTGTGAAACCGGGGCCAGAGAAGGCATGATAGCAGCACAAGTGATTGTGTAATTTAAAGGGTTTGTTATTTGTCTACGTGTACTTACGTCCGAATGTATGGAATATTGATAATGGTGTTTTTGTTATTTAATTAAAACACAATGTTCGCTCAAGTCTTTTTTCCAACTAAGTATCCGTAATTAAAAGGAATATATAACCGAGCTTTTCAAAAATTGAAATAAAACGGTTCTGACAAATAGTTTGACCATTCATTGGATACGTTCATCTAGTCAGTCATTATGTAGGTAATGCTTTCCATTGTAAGCAACGCGATAGTTCAGGGGAATTAAAAGTGAATACATAAATATTATATTCATGTCTAGAAGATTTTGTGAACATTTTTGTCAAATGAGAAGAGAAGGTTCGAAATTAACACTGGTTATATAGGATACATTAAACTATGTCGAGGTAAAGTGACAGAAAAGTTTAGTCTTCATGATTAGTGTATGCCACGCCTGGGCTACGGGATCACGAACAATACTTAACTAAAGCAAAAATTTATTTTCAAAATATATGTTTTGACTTACATAAGAAAAGTTTTTTAAAAAAAGTGGAACACGAAAAAACTAGGATTTGAGTGTAAAAAATTAGATTTAGTGTTGTTCGTGATCACGGGGCCTTCAAACAAAATCATATTCTATATGTGGAAAGTTAATACAATTAATTATTTAGATACATTGTCACAGCTGGTTTTCAAAAACCAAAACGTGTAACTTGAGCTCAGTGGCTCTTTTGCGGCCAATCGCACCACTTTATATATAAAGTATAAAGTATATACTCACCGTTAAGACACGTCCTTCCCATTGTCTTGGTGATTCTGAAACCATTAATAAAATTCATAATATAATAATAACTTTTATTTGCATCAAGCTACACAAAGCTTATAGCACAAACATAAAATACAATAATAAAGATAGAGGCAGCATAAATACCATATACAGGTACAGATATTTATTCGATTTTTTTCTTTTTAAAAAATCATGAAAATTAAAAAATTATTGATCGAATGGTAAAACATTGAAGTAACAGTCGTAAACCATAGGCTCATTTTAAAATAAGAGGTACATAATTGCGAAAATTCGATCTTTTTTGGTCGTTTGCATTTGCACATTGCCGCATCGTTTGTGTGCATTTTTCCTTTAATTGTACAGGGAAACCGGTTGTTCTATGTATGTCATTTTTTCCAATAAAATATCAAGAACATTTATTTATTTATTTATCTATCTATTTCACAATGATATTTTTTAATGAAATGAAATGGACATGCAGCATGAATTTTAGTTAAGTTAGCGTTACAAGGTTATTTTCGTGAGATAATATAAGCTTTTCCACAAAAATTATCTACGCGTGCAGTTATATTGAAAAATGAAACATTCTCGTAAAACAAAAAGATGCTTACCGCAAGGTCTTGGTTCCTGTGCGTAGACAAGAGCTACAAGAGCGAGGGCAAGAATAACCTTCATGGTGTGTTATCAGATCTGCTGGTGTTCTACACTGAAACCCGAGTGTAAGTTTTAAGACAAATAGTCAGACTGAAATTAGGACACGGCTGGTTTTATCTTATCTATCAGGTGCTTTGACATTCCACCAAATTGTTGAATTACTAAGACATGTTATATGATGAGGTTGAGACCAATTTTAAACTGTCCTTGTAGAAAAACTTATCGTACAATCGTACAAAAATGGAATAAATTATGGAAAGTAATTGAATTTCGTCTAATTGAACGCCATATGTCACAAAATGGTATTAAAAACCAAGGCTTATAAATGCAAATTACCAATAATCATAAAGCAACACGATCTTTATCGTAAAATATGACAGTTATTAATGAAATCGACCTAATTCGGGTAATTTGCAATAATTCATGCAACTATTTTATTGCTATTAGATTCAAAAAGTGAAAAATGATTATTCTGGACAGTGAACTTAACAAAACATGCCACACAAATATCGACCAAAACTTTTACCATCTCTTGTTTTATTTGAATTGTTCATCTAGTACGTCCTGATAAATTTTTCGATGTGGATATTGCAATATGGCAAAAAGTACCCTCACCACAAGTGACTACACGCCCCCTAGCATTATAGATTTAGAGGTATGATAGAGAATAAAATAAGTCTAAAGTATAATTATGGCACTTCAGATTTAGTCCAAGTCATTTCAAAATAATTATTCAATATAAAATATAAGAAGTAAAGGTTAAAACAATAAATAAATTATCATTTTATTCATGTTTTCAGATTTTGCACTCTATTGTTATTCCTTGATTGTTTGTATAGGGTTGTCATGTGCTACTTTTGAATTTTTATGAAATAATAAATTCAAAAGTAGCAAATGACAGGGTTACAAAGACATTCAAAAGGATGGCTGTGGACAAAAAAGAATATAGCTGGATTGATGGGATTTTATTCTAAATGGACCATTTTGATTTTTGAAATATAAAAGATAAAAGTCTAAATATTCTTGCACTGGAATAAATAAGTAACAAAGTACTAAGTCTATCTTTGCGCTCTCATACGCTAAAATATGAGAAAAGAGGGGGAGGGTTCGGTCTTTGATCATTATTTTCAAATCGTTCTCCAAGATAGACTTTAGCGTTTTTATTTCAGAAAATGATGACAAAAAGATTTGCGGGGCATGCCAGGCAAAGCTTTGATGTTTCTTTCACACATTACTACTCTGAAAATCTCGGTGACGTCCAGACTGATGTTGAACTTACGTTGTATATTTAATCACCATATGTTTCCTGTACATGTATATGTAATTATAGATGCACTTTTGTGATCGATCCAACATATATAATTTACAATATAATTTAGCAACATAATTGCGTTTTACCAAAAAATAATAATGATTGCGTTTTTACCGTGTTTTTACCATATTGTGCTAGTTAATTTCGCAAGGAATACTGTAGGAATTGATATTTTATACCTAAACACAAGACTACCTGACGCTTATGTTTAAGGTCTAAAATGAAAATGAAATGCATTCATAGTTTAGAGCAAAAATTGTAACGGTCATTTTAGTTTATTACTAAATGCATAATTTTTCATTTTATTCATTTACTATATAATCAGCCTTATTGTTTTATAGTTAGGTTAGGTTTATGACATTCAAAAGCAAACTTGGCTTGACAAATAAAATTTGGTGACCAATATATTCAGTCTTGACAACCAATGTGTGCCTTGTATTGGTCCAGCTAGTTAATCGGTAAATGTCATTAGTTTGTAACACTGGGTTCTGTCCGTTTTAAGCACAGTTGTAACACTTGTATTGGGGTTTTGGTTTTTTAACGTGTATGCTTAGTATATTATAGAAGAATTTCACAATATTCAAACTCTTAAATTATTTGTAAAATTGTACCAAAATTAATATTATTTAGAGCTAAAAGCTATTTAAAGAAAATTAACAGTCCGGTGATTTATGAAAATGAATATTATTCGTCGGAAGTCCTTAAAATAATCTTTATTTCACACGTGGTGGATGTAGCTAGCTAGCTAGACAAGAAGTGTTTTCCCTCCGGAGCACCTCAGTGGCGGATTTAAGGGGGTTGGGTTGCGGGGGTTGCAACCCCCCCCTTTTGAAAAATTTAAAAGAGAGGGAGAAAGAGATATTGACTGATTAAAAATTATTTTCTTGGCCCCCATCGGGGCTCTGCCCTAGACCCCTCGTCTCTGGAAGCTCGCCCCTCGGCGCTCGCACCTAGCATTGATATAATTCTCACCCCCTTTTCAAAAAAGTCCTGGATAATTGTCAACCCCCCCTTTCAAAAAAACCTGGATAATTCTCAAACCCCCCCTTTCAAAAATCCTGGATCCGCCCCTGCATCTGACCTCACTTACCTGATGGAAGACACGTGTAGAATTTAATTTCTCAGTTTTCGAAGCTAATATATATGCTTTTTGGTATTCTGATATGGACAAGGACAGTATGTTTGTGTTTTGATTTTAATAAAAAAAATTGCAGGTGCTGACATATTTCCGATTAAAGTGTTTTTCTGTCCATTACTTAATTTGATATTATCTTCATATGTGTATTAAGACAGTGATACATATATGTTTATGTTGTCATGGCGACATTAGATACATACACGTTGCCTTATATCACATTTGTCATAAGGTTATGAAAAGTTTATGAGTTTGCAAATTTTGCTTATATAAGCAAAGTAAAGTTTTACGTCTCCCAACAAGAACGTTATATAAAGTCAATATTTAGCCCTCACTTAAGATTACCGTAGTTTATGAAATGAAGATAATGGCAACAAAATTCCTCTGTAACGCAACCTAATTTTTGACATTATATAAATAAATGTTCAATTTAGATAGACATTCTCAGCAAGACATATTTTGATTACAAAACGAATTTTGACGAGGCCCACTATCTTGATAGTTCATGAGAACTAGTCTGCCTTTGTTCCACAAAGAAACGCCATCCCCTAATTTCCATAAAGAAACGTCATCCCTAATACAATAAAGTAAGAACAAAAATAAAACTCAATTTGTACAGAACTTTCATAACAAAAATCCTATTTAATTTTACATTTTAAACTTAAAATTTAATAAGACTAAATTTTAATTTAAAATTAAAAAAAAAAAGCTTCAGTTATTTTGATTTTTATTATGCAACGATAAGCAAACATTGCACAGTGCGTATGGATACTTTACCGAGTTACCGTATTACCTTTGTGCACAGTGCGCTAATGGCAATGTGCAGGGAGGGAGACACCGGTCATTGGTTTTAAGATCTCTGTCGAAAGACTCCGTGACTTTCATTTCTAAATGCGGAGTGGTCTGGAAAAAAAAAGTTACTACCTATTTCCGACTATTATACCTAATGGAATATGTCATGTATCGCTTCTCAACGAGTATGTCCTTGGTTAACAAGTGGTCTTAATTACTGCCACATAACCCCTTAACACCTTAGCTCGAATTGTAATCTTGTATTAGAAAGTATTAGTTCGCTTGCCAAAAGGCCTTTTGTTTTCCCGATACATCTTCCAAGATTGGTCGCTTTCTAATTGGTGAAAAGGTCTTGACTTTATTTTCATTGCTGTACGGATCATTTGTCGTTTTCTTAGAAAGACATTAGTTTTGAATGGCGGGAACCATTTTCTGTAATCACAAGAAACAATATTGCCTAGCGGCAAGTAAAGAGTTTTTAAAACAATATTTCGAAATCAGAACTAACCATGTAAACCAAAAGAAGCTTACTTTTTCCTGTTTTATTAGAGATGTTTAATTAGTCGGTAACTATGAAACTTAACAGTAGGGAATGTTGCGTTGCAACTTGCAGATTTATATAGTTACGTCCACATGTATTTGGGATTCTAATCCATGACCTCCCAAATACGAACCGAGCACTCTTTCAACTGAGCTACTGTCACGTTAGAGGTTTTATTTCCAATTGG
Organism: Anadara kagoshimensis; assembly: GCA_021292105.1. Lineage (NCBI taxonomy): Eukaryota > Metazoa > Mollusca > Bivalvia > Arcoida > Arcidae > Anadara > Anadara kagoshimensis. The sequence goes on from CM037858.1 coordinate 23,417,645, forward strand.
TAGAATTTTTTTCTTCACTTTTACGTGTGTTGAGGTTTATGTAGCCCTATCCGCGAATGTTCAAATGTTCACACCGATATTATCCAGATATGCATTGTAAGTTAGAAGCAATATTGATTCGTGATACTTGGCAACACACAAATTCCTTTTTATCGCCTAGTTATTTGGCTGCATGATTTATGTCACATCATCATTTTTTCAGATACAATTTTATCGGTTTTAAGGATAAATTCAAATACAAGTTCCACATGCTGCATAGGAATGCGTTAGTACAGTACATACCTGTCAAAAGTGTAACAATATGTTAACGACTAAGTGACGAATCGCCATCTTATATCGAACCCTAGTTAGCAATATCTCGTCGGCTGTTCTGCAGATTAAGCTTTTCGACCACTAGCTATCAATAGCTGGGTCCCTTGGCAGCCGCCCGTCGGCTCCTTTCGTTAGCTCATTGTTAAAATTTCGATAGGTAGGTACTGTTCTTATGGTGATTTGCCACTTCCATTTCAATTTTTTTTTTTTTTTTTTTTTTTTTTTTTTTTGATTTTGTGGGAAACCAATATATATATCATATATCCTATTATTATTATTATTAGACTTTTTTCATAAATTACTCATTTCTCTACAGCTTCTGACGGCATAGTACTGTTATAACTGGCCGGAAATGACAACATCTGTCGTCTAGTTTGATTTGTGCGTATTGTTAATATCTTACTTTTTACCTATTTTCCATTTAACCCTCTTGCTGCCAAATGATTATATGTTCTTCTTTCGGCAACCTGCTATACGGACACATATGACCTTCTGATGGAACTAACAGCTCTCGGTTTACAAGACTAAGGTATACTCTTTTTGTATTGTAAACAAAATTGAAAATGTTTTCTAATAAGAATCGATTTTAATTCTACCATTTACTAATGATGTACTACGGATACAACACGTTATACAGATGTGATGGCATGACATATTCTTGATGTCAAAATAATTTGCAGTGTGAACGTCAATTTGGCAAGGCAACGCTACGTTGAAATTCATGATCCAGCACTGTCAACGCTATTTTGACATTTAATTTTCGAGTAAAATGATGAAAGTACAATTTTAAGAGATAACACAATGTAACAAATATTCAATTTGCGTTTTGTGATATTAAAATTCAATCTTGTTGTATAAAAATTATGTCACTTCTTCAAGACTCGCCTTTTACTAACTGCTGTTTTAATAACTCATAGGTTAAAAATCAGGATACTATTTTATTCTAATCTTGACGACAATTTTGAAGTTTTAGGTTTGTATGAACTCTAAAGTTATACATATGTGACTCATCTGAAATGTTAAAATTGCAAACGAAATAAAGTACAAGGTGAAAAGATAGAACAGCTTATGCAACTAAAAACGAAATGCACTGATAACAAATTGGAATCGTTATTTGGTTTGATGGACTGTATATGTTCTTAATAACCCTGAATGTTTTAAGAGACAGCATGAAAGAAAAATATTTTTAGAAAAAAACAAAAGCGTGATAATCTAAAATCGTGAAACTTTCATATCATCTTGTATAGTAATGAAAGTATGCGTACATTTGCTCCAAGACCGTCGGCAAAAGTCTGAAAAGTTTGCTTGCATCATAAATGACGTCATATGTGTCAAGAACGCCGTTTGTATAGCCGGAAGCACCGTACAATTTCTAGCTCCAACTAGATATTTCAGAAGGTTAACATTTGATACAAACTGTTTTGAGTATGAGACAAAGTAATGTAGCAACATTCATTTACAGTCAAATTTAGCATGGTGTTTCTGTGAGTAAATTTTCGCCCTTCATTTTGTTCATGATGTCATAATCAAAATCAAACATACTAATCCATGTCCGAATCGCAATCTAATAGTAAAGTAAAAGCTTTGAAACTGAATAATTAGGTTAAACACGTGAACATCCACCAGGGAAGTGAGGCCGGGTGTTGCGGAAGGGTAAGTACCTCCTGTTTAGCTAGCTACACTCGCCACTTGTGTAATCAAAATTGAGTGATTCAATGAACATGGTACTAAGTAATGCCAACTGAAATAAGGTTGGTTTTCTAAGTAGATGATTACATCTATATAATATTATGATAATTCATAATTTTTATTGTGATGTCAAAGTCACCATACCATAACTACTCCTTTATTGATTGTTTTCGAGGCAATTTAGACACATCAAAGTTTCAACCATAACTTTGTTCTCCTATTTTTTAACGATAAGGTCAATTTAGGAAGAATTCGGAACCTTTGTCAGAACATCGTTTTCTTTAAAGAAGAGCATCAGTGTCCGGGTAGTCTAAGGCGCGCGCTTACGGATAACGGCGTCTCTTACCGCCTAGGTTCGAATCCAAATCGGGACAGACCCTAGTAGGAGAAAGTTTTTCAGTTCGCTGGTTAAAGGCCAGGTTTTTTTTTTTTTTGTTTTTTTTTTTGGGGGGGGGAGCTTCTCGATACTCCTATTTTGCTCCACCATCCCAGATCTAACCGCAACGATACAAGTGAAAAAGATTCTTGACTAGGCCGTAAAAGACCATTACTCAACTAAAACGTTATTTTGACTACATTTGGCTGTGCTGGATAAATATAATTTAATTCTCCAACGATACATAAGACATTTAAGAGATGCATTGATAGAGTACTAGACTGGTCAGACCTTCCAAACCACAAGCGTGGTATGTTGCGATTGTTTCAAGTAGAAATCGGTCAAAATTTCTCGTTACAGAAAGCTCACCCGGCCTAGTCTCTTGTAAAGTTAGCGTGTTTGACTGAATTTGCCATTTTTCAAAGTTTTTGTTTTGTTTTGGGGTTTGGTTTGGACATGGAAGGGCACTTTTTCAGTTTGATTTAAATATTGTGATGCCATTTTGAGCTAGGTCAACAACATTTGTGGAAGCAACTTGCAAAGCACAATGGTCAACAACAAGATGGATGTTCTTCTTGTAATTTAGTTGCAAGACACATTTAATTTCTAATGGCAAGAAAAAAATTATTAACGTTTATTTTTTGCCCAAATTGGTAATTGGTTTAAATTGATCATTTATACTGTGAACATGGCCACCAGGTGGCGCTTCATAGCTTCTAAAGTAAGGTGAAAATCTATGTAATTTAGTCCCATATACAACATATCAAAATTCAACACATGTTTTCGGGTGACTTGTTAAGTATGGATCTACCTTAAGAACTAAAGGTCTCCTTCATGTGGCAATGTTTTACTCTATCTTAAGAATAAAAAAACAAAAGAATTTATGAAAAATTCTATTTATTGACATTAACATACTAATATTACATTTTACAATGATAAACATTCTTTTGGTGGAACAAAGGCGTTTGGATCAGTTATACCAGGTGCTATATCATAAAATCTGAAAAAGAAAAAAGTATGTTGTTATTCATTATATCAGTAGGTGTCTACGTAATTAACTGAAAATGAAAATAAAAATTGAAATAAGTAAGCAACAGATTACATATTATACCAGTGTTAATTTTACAGCACAACACGTCCGTTTCGGAATACAATTCCTCATTAGTAGTGCTTGGACCAAAAATTGTGAAACCAAAATTTTTCTCAAGATTTTGAAAAGATATCTAAAGGACCAAAATACATTTAAGGAAGTACTATGCATGAGGGAATATACCTTAGTTTTTGAGGAATTTTAAATTTTGATTAGTGGGAAACTAACGAAAGAACAGTTGAATATGTCGAAAAATATATTTTTAACACAAATTCATTTCAACCAACATCCTATTTCGAATATTTCTACAGCAGCTTATTTCGATCGCCAATTTATTTCAAGAAATATAAATATACTTCATAATAAAGTATCCAACTATCTCGATGAAAATCAAAACTTTAGGCGTGAGTTTATAAAATACGGTGGCGTGGAAGAGCCAAATGAAAAAGAAATTAATCAGTTCGATCTATCGAGTTATTAAACGCTTCACTTTTTACATGATTTATCCAATGCGTATAGGATCTTTGTTTAATGAACTTACAGTACCAATGAGGTTCGCCGCTCTACAACTTGATACCCATAACGTTTATGCGGAAAAAATAATTCCAATGGAAATGGAATCGCATAAGATGGCGTTTTTCCGTAAAATCTATGTTTTTCTGGGATTCGAGATGTTAACGTTTTTTCAAAAAGTTCCGCACAAACGTTAAAGAGTATTGATCACATGGTACAGCGGCGAACCCCATTATATATGTAGAAATGACTTACGTGTTATGTTCAACTGAATCTTTGCTAACAAAATCAAGCTGAATGGGCACACAATCTGGTGACGTCACAACACCGGCAAACTGTACACCGTCACTGAAGTTACCATAGAAGTTGCTGACAGTGATGAATTCACCGGAAACTCCCGATGCTCCAATAACAGCACTTCCTTCAAATTTGGAACCTGGAGGAACGCCATATGGTCTCCATGGCATTCTAGGTGTTGTAACATTGCATTTTCTGGTTTTCAGGTCCAATCTGTATTCTACATTCTGTAAATATCGAGTATTAGCCAGATTTGCATGAAATTATTATACCCTGTGTTGTATTTAGCCTTTAATCATACTTTTAGATAGAAGTCTGCCTCGTGTTACGGTTGGTAGTGCGAGATTAGAACCCTTACTTGCTGATAAACATCGCATCGCAATGATGTATATTTTTGCAATTCTTATAACTTTAACTGGTGATGTTTCAATATAAGTGAAATTATCTTGACGTTAAAGACAACTTCGACCAAAGTCATTAGAAACCTTACTGTTGGTTATGCATTGCTATGGTGTATATTTTTGCAACTTAAACTTTAATTGGTGATGTTTCAATATAAATGAAATTATCTCGACGTAAAATACAACTTCGATCACTTAGTGATTATATACACAACTATATAAAGTCCACCACATGTTGTCTATTGATATAAAACAGTCTACGGCCTACTATAACCCAGAAGCAAAGTAAAAACGCTAAAACTGGAAATCAATGAAATTATTATTTACTAGTTTATAAAAACGTAAAATTTTCAGATACTGCCTAATTGAGTCTCAATATGAAAAACAAACAAACCAACCCAGGCCCTACCTCAACCAAAAATCAAAATTAATGACATGACAAATCAATGACATTATTACTTACCAGTTTATATAACGTAGAATTTCCAGATACTGCCTGTTTGAATCTCCATATTCTCTGTCTTCTAACTTTCTGATTCTCAATTCTGTTTCGTCGTAGGTAACATACTCAAAATATTCGTAACCTCTTTCTCTGTTTAACTACAAGTAAAAGTCGAGATTGAAACAAATCTGAATGGTTTAAGCTAACGTGGACATTCGAAAGACTAATGACCACGCCATTGAATGTAATGTTTTCAGTATGTCCGACGCCCGTCCAACGTAGGCAATAGAGTGAACAAATGGTAATTTACACTCCAAACAAGTTTTGTTTCACTGATATATAGAGGCGTTTATTTTTGAGATGGTTAAGGAAACCAGAGTTCTCGGATAAAATAATCAACCTTTGGCAATAATTTCTGCAGATAATATTATCAACCTTCGGCAATAGAATTGACAGACTTTCTCACAATAATTTCTGCAGATAATATTATCAGCCTTCGGCAATAGAATTGACAGACTTTCTCACAATGATTTCTGCGCGATTGGGATGCGAACCTAAGTGATGACGGGCGAGCGCTTTAGATCACTTATATTTCAAGATATCTATTACTAATATAATATCCTGTTTTTGGTTAATTTTGTTCTCTTGCTAAATGCATGTCACTAAAATCATTTCATTATATGAACATTTTTTTTTAAAAATTGAACATCTTATTTAACAGAGCAGGTAAAAATTATCTAAAATTTCTCATCGAAAAGCAACTATTTTAAAAACAAAGAAAGTCTTACCTTAAGCAGACGACCTGTCCATTGCTTTGGTGATTCTGAAATGACAAAATATAAACTTTGGATTATGTATACGGTCTGAAATTATCGTCTTAAATCTTATTTTGTATCTAGACATGAAAATGTTCCCGGCACTTTAATGTCAGAGAGCAGACGTTGTCGTTACTTCAAACGAATGACGTCATTTAACGCGGTTTCTCATTATGCCGCCGGAAATCTTGACTGGAGCATTAGGCGCCAACAGTCATTTCCTAACTTCACGATCGTCCTTTTTTATGAAGTCTCAAATTAATTTCTTCTGTATATTTCTTTATAAGCTGCTAAAACATATTTATAACACTGATTTTGTATGCATAAATGGTTTCAACATTGTCGCTACCATTGCATTATTTTTGGTAATAAACTGATTACGATAATTTGAAAAATGTTAATTTCCGTTAATATCGTTTTCAACAACTGATAATCATGATTAAATAACAAAATAAATTAGACAGCTTAAAAAATATTTGGAAAAAATGAATTAAAGTTACTTACCACATGGAGTCGGAAGCTGGGCATAGGCCAAAGCCAGAAATGCAAGTAACAACAGTACCTTCATTGTGCGCCTTGTTCAGTTGAAATGAAGTTTAAAACTTAAAGATCATCACATTCCAATAGAACTGATATCTACCAGCAGTTAGGTAACTCGGCCTTGACATTGGTTATAACTGCGACATCATCGGACACGTGTAGAATTGGTCAGGTCTTATACAAACAGGTATGGCATACACCATAATAAAGGGCTTTGTGGTCCTGATATACACGAAAAATTGGTCAGTAATATTTGCATAAACATAGCATATTCACTAAGTATGTCATATCACTCTGATGGACTCTGTGGTCATGACTTCCAGAAGTGGTCAGTGATATTTACACAAACAGCACATTAATAAATATTTAGATGACATACCATTCCTCCGACTCATAGGTGTTGTGGTTATTATAATGAGTTCGTCTTATAAAATTTAAAACATCTACACAATTCCTTATTTATATCCGTCTTTGAAAATATTGCAATGAAATCGCGTAACAAAAACTGAAACAATTGCATTAAATATTAATATAATTTAAAATTCATTTGACAATTTTTGCATTGTAATGTTGGATATAAATTTGTGCGATTTTATTTTGGCGATTAAAAGATATACTGATTTATTTGGTTTATTTTACAAACAATCTAAAGGGAAAGGATACATGTATTGTATTCTTTGTTAGTTTGAAAATCAATTCTAGAAATTAATAATGAAGTTTTTTTTTACTTGATTTATAATTTATTTTTAACTTACTGCAGATTACATACAAGCATGTTTAGATAAGCTCTGCTTCAAGATATGACATGGATTTAAAAATATTACGAATTTTCTTATCTTGGCTTGCAATGAAATGTTCATTAGATATCTCTGACTAGATGAACATTGCTATTAAAACCAAATATGTTAAGCTGTGTTTGAAATGGAATATGCAAATATGCCACGTGATCTTTCCTGTAGTTTATGCGCAACTATTTATTAACAATTGAACAGTTTTGAAATGGCGTTCATTGTCAATATGAATGCCAAACCTTTGCACAACAAACTGATTAATGCGCGAGTCATGCAAAACATTTTATATTAATTATTTTAGTAAAATAATTCCCATTTGTTACGGTATTTTAGTGGACCTTTGTCCTCCTACCGATTTGTTCTTTAAATCAAAGATGTCTGAAACAAACGTCTGGTACTGATTAGTTAATTACTTATAAGTGACCAATGAAGTATAGATCGTAGTACAGGAATAATGGAGCCAATGTTACCAAAAGAATGAGTGGAAAAGATGTAAATTACAAGTACATGTAAAGTTGAAAGTATAAACCAATAATAAGTGCATGATTTTAAAGAATACACGTGTTTTAAAGTTAAAAGTAAAAAAAAAACCAAATAAACCAATCCATGTCCAAATCACAATCCCAAAGCAAGAAAAAACTTTGAAACTGGCAAGTTGAATAAAACACGAAACTTTCACCAAGGAAATGAGGTCGGGTGCTCCGGAAGGGTAAGTACATCCGCCACGGTTGAAATCGGAATTGACAATGAAGGAAACCTGGCAAAAGACATCATTTTTGAAACTTTTTATATAACTGCACATACATGTGTATATTGCAATTATATATCTTTCTGCAAATTATTGAGTTATTTCTCGCTCATGGTAATACTTTTGCAAAGTTAATTCCTGTTTTGATAAAGTCATCTTTATGCCGTTTTTACGCGAGACATTTAAATCAATAGTATGCCTTTATTGTTAAATGTATCATGGTTCTTCTTCGACATTTATTTTGACACATCACTGATTATGGAGGAATTTGCAAATGAAATACAAACACACTAATCCATATCCGAATCATAATCCAACTTTGAAACTGACAAGTTAGTTTAAACACGTGAACTTCCACCAGGGAAGTGCGGTCAAGCGCTCCAAAAAAATAAGCACCTCCTGTTGCGATCAAGTGCTCCAAAAGAATAAGCACCTCCTGTTTAGCTAGCTACACCCGCGTCGTGTGTAATTCAAATTGATTGAAAGTAACATGGGGCATCAAATATATCCAGGGCATTTCTAGACAAAGAGACAACAAACTTATCAATAATACTGTAATGACGACCATAAAACTTTTTGAGGGCCTTGATAAACCCGAGTATTTCTGAAAACCAATTATGTAAAATATCTATTTGATTGATCTGATAGGTATGTAAGTAAACAAGTAATAGTTGTAATATTTATACCCAGATTTGCTATAGTGTTCGATACCGGTCAAGGTTTATTAACCTTTCAATTTATTCCATGTCAGTGTACTAATATTCTTTTTGGACTGGCTTCAAACTATTCACTTTATGTCCTGTTCTTTTACAAGGGACCTCGGTTGAAAAGTGGTCAAAAGTATCTGCTAACGTATCACAACGCTTCCCATCGCCTTGTTTTGGATCCAACTCTGTGTGAGAAAGAGAGAGAGAGAGAGAGTGTGTGTGTGTGTGTGTGTGTGTGTGTGTGTGTGTGTGTGTGTGTGTGTCTTTTGCGTTAGATAATGCCAAGTATAGTCGGATTTATGGGGGTTTTAGGCAGCATTTAACTTTGTGGACAATGTATAGACATTACTCTGACTTCATATTGTAGGGAACACTGTCGGAGTAAAAATAAAAGGAAACAAATACACGTGTATCACAAAATACAAAAAGTCAAAAATAGTAATTTATGATTATTTTAATTCATCACTGTTGGTGGTAGTGGAGGTATGACTTTACAGTTTGTGGGCGGTATAAATACCATTGGATCAACTATTCCAAGTGTTAAATCGTAAAACCTAAAAGACACAAAAATATACATATAAGAATTATAAACTTTTTGGTGGTTGTAGTTCAATGCTGATCAGCATATGGTGGAAAAATCATTCTAATACAACAGTCAAAAACAAACATACCAATCAATGTGGAAATCACAATCCTAAAGCAAAGTGAAAACTGGCAAATTAAGTTAAACACGTGAACTTCCACCAGGGAAGTGATGCCGGGTGCTCCGAGAGAGTAAGTTCCTTCTGTTAAGCTGGCTACACACGCCACCTATACATGTATACAAGAGACAGAAAGGTTAAATGACCTTCGCATAGTTAGCATAGTTTTTTCCCCAAATCAACCACTTCGGGTTTTTTTTTTCAAACAACCACTTCGTCATTCTGTTCGTCAGATCCGTCATGACATAAACCTTCGATGAAGCTTTCGTCAACTCATTTTCACCAGTTAAGTACATATTGTTTCTTTAACAAAATCAACACATGTCTTCACTTTTGGACGTTCATATACTTGACTCAATGTAAAATCGACTTAGGAATACTGACACACTGATGAACAGAAAAGATCAAGCTCGATTTCCAGATGTAAAACCAAGTAATTTAATAGACAATAATGTACGTACGTCATGTGTTCAAATCCCCATGTTCCATTATAATCTAGCTCAACTGGAATACAATCTGGTGAAGAAACAGTTCCGTCAAATGTTGTTCCATCCTCAAATTTACCAAAGAAGTGATTCAGTGTCATAAATTCTCCAGGAACACCGACAGCCCCGATGGTGAAAGCATGGTCAAATACTGCGAACGGATGGACACCATATGGACGGAATGGACCATTTAGTACAGTTACGTTACAGTCTCTAGTTCTTCTGTCCACTTGGTATTCTACGTTCTGTGCGCGTATATAAAGAATAAAAGAAGAAAGTTTTAACTAAACAAAAACGTGTACAGTAATCGCAACCAAAAACACCTCACAATACAAGTAAATGATAAAACAGCAATACAAGACAATACTCAGAAAAATATTGGTAGCATCTACAGACTTGTTTGTCTACCAGACCTTCGAGGCTGAAAGTGAAAAAGGGAAAAAAATCAAGAAACAAAAAAACAATTTACTTCTTTTCCAAAACCATTTGTTATTCCAGCATAATAAGTTATAAATTTCAAAATAGTATAACGCATACACTTTAAAAAAATAATTCAATATTGCATGATTTTGGCTTAACTCAGCTAGACTATTTCAGTGTTTAGTGTCGTTGTTTTATTTATTTCATTGCTCTCAGAATACCAACATACCAGTATTAGTTTATGATATAAATACCTCATTATAAAGCTTCAGTTTATCTATATATCGTGTTTGTCCAGTGCTGTACCAGTATCTTATGGTTTATTATTAATACCTCATCATAAAGCTTCAGTTTATCTATATATCGTGTTTGTCCAATGCTGTAGTCTGTGGTTTTATTATAATTACCTCATTATAAAGCTTCAGTTTGTCTATATATCTTGTTTCGCCAGTTCTGTAGTCTCGTTCCTCGCTCTGAAACATTCTGCGTTGTGTTTCATCATAAGTTATACGCTCAAAGTAACGACGACCAGGCTCCAACTATAGTTAAAAGAAATTAGCAAGCTTAGTAAAAACTAACAATACCACAAAATACAAAATTATGAAAGACACTATCCAACAAGACTAGACAACAATAGACACTTATTGGCATCGACTTTGGCGGAAACATTAAGTCCCAAGGTAAGAAAAAGATAGGTAATAAAAACTAATTGTTTAAATTTCAATGACACAAAATGAAAGTATATACAGCTTGACATTTTAAAATAAAAAAAATGAAATTTTTCAAAATCGATGCCACAAAAAATAACATCGTAACCTTAATCCAGGCTTTGTATTATCCATGCTTATGCTGTCATATACCACTTTTTGAATGTATTTTATAAATGGTATGTGCCAATACCAATATGGTGTATTTGTTTCACATATACGCTTTGGAAAAGCTTATTCACACAACGAAGCAAACTGCTTATAAATTAATTGTTAACACAAGGGTATTGCAGCCCTAGGCTATTAAGACCCTTAATAAGATTTATGGACATCATCATAATATTGTTGATATAAGTATGTTATCTCACCCTTGATATATATGACGTCACGTAGTTCCGCGTTCCTTTCATTCTCAATTTTGATTTTACATATTGCGGAAGTTGCTAGCTAAAATGGAGGTGCTGACCCTTCCGGAGCACCCGGCCTTACTCCCTTGGTAGAAGTTCACGTGTTTCAATTGGTTTGACAATTTCATTTTTTACTCTGCTTTGGGATTGTGATTTGGACATGGATTGAAAAGTTTGTTTTTGTTTTTAATATGATTATGTACAACCATGTTATAAACGCTTGCTCAAATTAAACAATTATAGTCTTATTTAATGCCTATCCTAATCAAAAACTTAAAAGGTCTGCGGTTATAATGTTGCAAAAATACAGAATTAATCTAATAATGTTTCGAACAGCATTTACCAATTTCCTTACCTTTAAAAGTTTTCCGGTCCATTGTGGTGGAGATTCTGCAAATACAAAGTAATAGCCTAAGATATGTCACGTTTTTAGACAACATTCTGATTGGTGGAACAATAAAAATTTAAAAAGTAATAACATAAGATATTCCATGTTTGGAAGAAAGGATTCCGTGTTTATTCAAGACAATAAGATTTAGATCGATGACTTTAAAGTTTGTATTAAAAGTCTTACAAATCATGTAATTAGAGGAAATGCGACTGTTACTCACGACAGCGTGTTGGAACCTGAGAAATGACTAATGGAGCCAACATCAGCAACACAACTTCTTTAATCATGATGTCGTTTTCTATAGTATTTCGATGTTTACTTTGGAACACTTGTTCAAGTCTTTGTAGATTCGCGTCTAAATATGACCTTGGAATACCTTATCAAAACTAGATGTGTAGACAAGATAAGGCTCAATGGTAAGCTACAATTCAGTATCAACCTTTTAAAAAATCATTATTTCTAAATCAATTTATATCAATCGGAATTTCACAATCATTCCTGATTTAAGATTTTTCTTAACTTAAATTAAGCAAATTTAGGTAATCTCTTTTTGGAACTACTGATGAATTTTTGTCAAAACTAATGTAAATGTTTTAATCTAGAATTTATCTTAAAATTGACATCTTAAATTCCTAGATATCTTCAAAATTAACACAATTATTAAGGTTTGAAATTTTGCAAGATATAAGTTAGGGAAAGTCTTAGCTAAGGAATTATTGTGAAACTGGCACCTGATCATTTCTTAACTAAGATTTTCCCTTCAATCTTGTAAAATTTGAAATATGAATAATTATGTTAATGTCTAGAATATTCAGGTATTTGAGGTGTAATTTCAGATTACTCCAAGCTTATAACATTTTCAAAAATGTTTATTTGTAGTTTCAAAAGTCTTTGCTAAAATTTGGTATTTATTATTAAAGGAAAGTCTTCATTAATAAATGATTGTGAAACAGGGACCAGCAATAAGTACCAATAATGTCAAAATATATCAGTAAGCAAATGATTTCCCATACTAAGAAGTAAACACTCTGTTTTTATTGTTTGTGTCGTGTTCTTGAATTATTGGGACCGGTTTTCAAAGCTGTTAGCTCATCCAAATGGTAAGTGAAAATCTAAAGAAATATTTGATATAAATATACAGTATTGACCGTATCTGTTTCTATTTGATAATAACAATTGTATGCATTAACTTTTGAACAAAAAAATAATTCAGAAACATTTTGAAACAAGATATGTTATTAGCTACGGACGTTTCGACTGTCGGTTAGTTTATTGCCATTATTTACGGAAGCACTGATGGGAATTTTTTCACTTTACTTTTAACTTACTGCGGCAGATGTTGTAATATATCAGCGTCTGTTGTATTATTAGATCTTAAAAGTGCTAACCCTTCTAGAGCACCCGGTCTCATTTTTCTAGTAGAAGTTCGCGTGTTTAACATTTTTTAAAGTTTATACTTTGCTTTGGGATTGCGATTTGGACATGGATTGGTATGTTTGTTTTTATTTATATTGTTAGTACACTAAAGTACATTTTCTCCACAAATATATCCTCTCCTCTCAAATAAATGCAATGAGAAAGTCATCATCATCTCGCAAGAAAGCTGCTAAACTTTCCCGGTGAAGTAGATTGTTTCCAGACAAATAAATAATTGGATGACATGTTCTTCAATGCAAAGCAACAAAAATACGCCGCCGACGAAACGAAACGAATGGAAACAAAATGAAGATACACTAATTTATATTATAAATACTCAACCACAGACAGAATAACAAATTCCTTACTATTTTCTGTTTGATTGCAGAAGTCCATCTACTTATCTTAGTAGCCATCGAATGTCAAATGTATATTAAGTGGATTCTACAGAAAGGAGCAACATAATACTTTAGCTTTGTATGTAAATCGGCACTATTCTTAAGGATAGTGGAGTAATGGCGTTTGGCACCTTATTAAAGATGTTTCCACTTACTAGTATATCGTGGCGGTCAGTTTTTGATGACGGAGGAAATGAGAGTGCTCAGAGAAAGAAAACCATTTAGAAAACGGAATGAAAAACTTTCTCACACTAGGATCTATCTTATTGAGTTTTTAATCTATGAGGTTAAGTCACTTCTATATGTAAGCCAAGCTCCGAACAGCGGCCAACATTCGTATCTCTTTTTATTTTTTTTTTCTACCTCGCGACATACGGAGCTAGGAGGTGGGCGCTGTTTCGGAGCTTGTATGTAAGCGTGCACTTTATACAACCAATAACCTTAGTGCTTAACGAACAATAGAGGGTAACTAACATTGCCTTGCATCTTTTCAGATCACCCCCGTGTAAGAAACCCAAGACTCAGAAAATACTGTCCTACTACTGTCAAGAAGAAGTAGCATACAACCTAGGTGAACCACTCGACTTTTTAGGGTTGTTGTGGCCAAGTGTAAGGGCGTTAGCTTCCGAACCCAATGCGTTACACCGCTGTTGGTTAGATCGCCGCAAGTCACAAAGGTTTTTCTTTACTGGTAGGCTTAGTACAAGTTTAATGGACATAGTTGTCTGCTATGTTTATGTGCGGAATTGCCATCAAGTGTAATAGCAGCAATTATAGGACCCTATTACTGCACACTCGCAGTACAAAACAAAATTACATATTTTTCTATTTTTTTCTTTTTAGTGATTTCTAAACAAAATGTTTAAACAATATCAACCATAAGGAAACACAAGAATCTAGATTCTGTTGGTAACGCTGGTAGTTAATTCAAATATATATCAATTATTTTTATTTTCTGATACGATTTCTGGTAACAATTAATATACATAAATTCTCGATGAAACCAAGTTTATTTTTTACACTGGCTTGGTGGTGTAAATACGCTCGTATCCTTGATTCCAGGTGTGATGTCGAAAAACCTGAAAATAGAAATATTTCGATACATTCTATGTGTAATTTTATCAATGGAATATTGTGTTTTACATGAAGATAGTAAACTTACGGAAAAACCAAAACTGTCAAAAAAATCATTAACGAAACGAAACAATACGTTGATATACAGCATAGTTAGCACAGCCATATCAAATGAATACAAAATAGGAGACAAAAACATTGACTTCTGGCACGAATACGCATGTACTGTGAACTAAAAACAGGTGTTGCTTTAAAGAGTGGGTGGAGAAATAGAAGTTTGCATCCCAGTCAAGATTCTTTTACTTGTATCGAAGTGGTCAGGTATGAGATGGTGGAGAAAAGTGGAGTATCTAAGTGAACTGAAAGACTTTGACAAACAAGGGGATCTCTCCGAGCGGGAATCGAACCCAGGGGGTGAGAGGCGTTGTGATTCGTAAACTAGCGCGGTGCTTTAGACCATTAGGCACCCGATATCCTACCCTAAAAGTGTAAGCATCGTATATTTTGTTGGTACCATGTCTGTGATGCTTCATTCGGTAATTATTGTGAAACCATAGAAACCATAAATTATTATCATATGATATATCTAGTTATTTTTTGTTCAGTATTACCGAGCGATATAACAAACAAGTTCCCTATAATACAGTTGAACGTCAGCAAAACCCAAATGAAAATTGCAGCAATTTGTTCAGTCAAATTTTGAAATTGTATAGAGGAAAGTCAATAAATAAACAAAGATTTGATAAGAAATATTTAATTTGTTACTTTGAGGGACATTATCTAGCTTTCCACAAATTTATTAGTAGCTAAATTTCTAAAATGTATCAAAATATGTCCTTTGTTAATTTTTTTCACAAACTTGCTAAAATAGGTTTCAGAAATTAGTACCCAATAATGATTTCAGCTACCAGGAATTGAAATTAGTTATTATGTTGTTGTTAAATGTTGATTAACGCCACAACAGCAAATTTTTCAGCTATTTGCGACGAGAACTAATTTATTAATCTCAATGGATTAATCTATGAACAAGTTCGTGTATGAATGTGAAGTGTGGGTGTGTTTTATGTTCTGCCTTGTACCAGCGCGCACTCAGGGCGACTTTAAGGTGCTATGCTAGCTCATCGAGTCAGTGCGATGCAGACATGCGTACCACTCCCTCACTCACATTATATTGATAGCGGGTGAACCAGTAAAGGCCAACGGCAAGGGAAATTTACTTCCCCACATGTGATCTGAAGAGGGACTCGGAACTGACAGCGGTGAGATACCCTGGATTTGTAGTATGACGTCTTATCCTTTAGGTCACTACGTACGGCCTCACATAGTTATAATGAGATTTTACCATAATTCAATATCAACTTACGTGTTGTGTTCAACGTTTATTGTGCCGGAGAAGTTATCAATGTAATCCAGCTGAATAGGAATACACCCCGTGTATGTAACTACGCCAGCAAATGATATGTTAGGCGACAATCTGCCATAGAAATTGTTAACGACCAAAGATTCACGGGGAAGACCAGAACCACCTACGACTGCACTTCCGGTGAAATTGGCATTCATGGGGACTCCGTATGGTCTCCACGGGCGAACGCTTAATGTCGTGTTGCATTTCTGGGTCTTTAAATCTATTCTGTATTCTTTACCCTGTAATACAAAACGAAACTCTCGTCAAATCAATGATATGTATCATGATTAATAATATAATATGAAGTGCTGGAATAAAAATGGTGAACTTTTGGCTTGGCTGACGTCAAAATTGGTTTCAACAGTGTGCAAATGATGCATTCTAACTTTTGCGCTAAGCAATTACTTCAATTGGATATTGAATCACATCAGTTGACATTTTCTTCCTTTCAGTAATTTCATTAATTGGATTAAACTTATTGATATTAAAAATATTTATGAATTGAATACATTTTTTTCTGACTATACAAAAATTTAAAAACACATGTTTTCGTGAACGTTTTCCAGGTATTTTTATGAACAATTTCTGTTGATTTTGTTTTTGTTCTGAATGAGAGTTTTGGTTTCATAATTTTGGTCTAAACACTACTGATGAGGAATTGTACTCTGAAACGGTCGTTTAGTGCTGTAAAATAAAACTGGTATAATACACTTACCTCTTTAAACAGATGTATAATATCTAATTGTTCTTCCTCTGATCCTTCTACTAGTTCCTCTACCCTTCTGTATCTCTGATTGACCTCATCATAAGTAAGCTTTGCATATACTCTATAATTCCGCTCCCTGTCAACCTATATCATACAAAATATGTTAGAGAAAACATACGTATGTACATGTCAAAAAGAATGAAAAGAAATGTAAGAAATGCTTGAAAACATTCAATTATCTTATGAACACTTTAGATTAATATCTAAATCTCGAAAAACATCACCAATCAGTACCTAAGGTTGTTTTCTAGTTGAAATCTAGTATTTGAAAATTTTAAAAATATGTATCACTGGTGAAAATTGTTAACTAATTTAATAATTATGATGATCCCTTAAACTATGAGTAGTCATGGAAAATAGCAAAAAACCTTACCCCGAACAGTTGAAAAATTCAGTGATAGAGGTTACCTAACATCCGCCCACCAGCTCACTCCCCATCCCCCATCCACCCCCACTACCAAAGGTTAAGATTTCCCTACATTCCACATGGACAAACTCATAAGAATTGTTGGTTTTTTTTATTCATTTTATTTCAAAATATTATTTACATAGATATTGGCACCAACTGTAATTAATGTCGGTGTATACTACAAAAAAAATATTCATTCTAAAACCTCTTTCGTATTTATAACGAAAGGCACTGGCAATTCACATTTAAAGATTATAATACTTAAACAAAACAAAAGCATGATATGACTTAAGACTGTTCTTCTACCTTTATGATTGTCTTTGTTGCATAACCTTTTGTGCTTCTTGAATTAAAAAGCAGTGAGATATTTTCGATATGAGGACATCGGAGTTCAATTGTAAATCTTTATTCACTTACCCTTAGAAGCCTTCCTTCCCATTGGGGAGGTGACTCTGTAAATAAACAGAAGAAAATATTTTACAAAAGTCGTGAATTTAATTGACAGGAACTTTTATAACATTATAAGTAGTAGTAGTATTAGTATTATTATTATTGTTCTTCTTCTTCTTCTATTTCTTCTTCTTTTTCTTGTTCGTAATTAAGTCCAATAGGTGCGACATAATCACTGTTTGCAAGTACCCCGACGCATCTCTCTCTCTCTCTTCTCTCTCTCTCTCTCTCTCTCTCTCTCTCTCTTTCTCTCTCTCTCTCTCTGATAGACACTCACTACAAGGCTTTGGCAGCTGAATCTCTCTCTCTCTCTCTCTCTCTCTCTCTCTCTCTCTCTGATAGACACTTACTACAAGGTTTTGGCAGCTGAGCATACGCCCCTAAACAAAGCAGAGACAAGACCAATACCACCTTCATTTTCAGCCTAATACGAGGACAAATACCTTAGATATTATCTAAAAGTCTTTATCATTTCTCAATATTTAATTTCTCTTATCTATTAGTCAGATATAGAGTACAAAACTACCGAATTGTAGACAAGCTCTATACAAGTCAGAATCTATGACAGGTAAAATTCTAGAATGGTAACAGAGTAATTCTGTCAGTGTCGGGGTACATATCTAGAATGATTTTAAGATCATTTTGTCATTATCATGGTATCTTATTTAAATATAGTTACATGCATCAACAATACTAATAAAATTTTATTAAGTGTGAAAAAATAATGCATACACCGTTTAAACCATTAGGTATTTTATAAAGGGTATTATAGCTAGAAAATACGTGGCAATATCAAAGAAAAATCCACCAAAAAAAAGATTTAAAAAAATAATAATAATACAAAAAATTGTCTCTAACTAAAACACTTTTAATAAATCTTTCTACCTTTTTAACCTGCCATATGTCTCGCAAATAAGTCTTGGTTTACTTCAAACGCAGGGGTTTTCAACTCGTTTGAACTAAATTAATTCAATTCTGGAAACTATCATAAATACTTCAAAAAATGGAACAAAGGTTTAGATTGTAATAACTTTAAATAAGTTTTTTCTTACATGCGAGATATAATCGTCAAAACCACATGTAATTGAATGCCGTTATTCAAAATCGTCATAAGATTTCAATGGATTTGAGATTCATGTCTGTGGTTATAGAGAGAGATGGGGAACAACCACTAAAAGAACTGTGTGAACCCTTTGCAGCTAAAGGGTCATGAGATAAGCTGCACGTGCAGGGTATGATGAATTCCCATTCCATATTCAAGTTGACGGTAAAAAGCATGCGATTTCTCGGTCCAATAGGTGGGAAGACTACTATGAAGTGTTTTTAATATTTTCCCTGTCAGAATCTGGGCCGTCCATTTACAATAACACGATTTGCAATGCACAAAATAGTTTACTCACATGTTTCAAATCAGAGCGCATTACCCTTCTCGACTCCAGGGCTCATTGGTGACCAGTGGCTAATTTGGACCCGTAGACATAAAATAATTCGTACTAAGTGTTTTACACGCCCAATATGCAGGTCTGTGCATCAAGCATAATTATGATTTATCATAACGTTAGAGAGCTTACATGCAGTATTTTATCATAATTTATTTAAAACGAAAACCAACCAATAACATGTCTTGATTAATATCTTCTGAGGAAACGTTTTAAGGATACATGTACATTTAAAGTCAACGTCAATGCTAACAAGTACCAAATACCGTCACCCCAAACATCTACAGGGAGTTAATGTTTTACTGCGACCTCTATTGGTTCAAGGTCGTGACACACCTACAGTCATCGAAAACAATCATGAGATTTTTTACATGGACAGACGGACATGGTGGTTTCGTATATAACCCCTCAAAAGGGGGTATACAAAGTAGAATTATTTGTTTTTATTTAGAATAATAGCAAGGGACTGCAGATGTGCTTTACTCGGATATATCACATGTATTTGTAAATAGAAAGTATCGTCTGATTGCTATTGAGACATCTTCACTGATGGGATGAGGAAAATAATAGATTGATAATTTTAAGATTATTTGATGCATTTAATCCTTGTTAAAAACTGAATTGTAAACAAAGAATTAATTTCCTTGATCTAAATTCGGCCTGAGCTTCTGATTTCATCTTTGTCAGGTATGACGTTATTGATTGTGACTCCTTTTACAAAACATTTGGTTACCTCTGCAATGAACAGCAGTTTCAATATGTGCTGATAAACTTAGAAATTAATTAAGATTAGATATGACCTTTACCTCAGTGGTCATTTGACCCTCAAGACCTTCAACGTTTTGTTCAAGGTCACTCTTTCATTACATTTTTACATTTGAATATGAGTAACACACTGACATCAAGGGCGCATGGTGAGAACAAAAACAAAACTGTATGATAACCAATTATAATATGATGGCGCAAATATGGAGAAAAATGCAAGTTGTTAATGGGTTGGGCTATACCATTATGGAACAAGCATGATATGTTCTTCATCGTATAGATATAATTTTCACCATGGCATAACCAACTGAACATGACTGGGGTCTTTCGTAGAATTTTGAAAAAAAACTATCGTTTTTGTACCAGTATAGTACAATTGTCACTGTGGTACAGCTTGAGTTCTCTCGTACGACAATGCTCATCAGATATAATAGCGTGATTTTTATCAGGAATATTCTTTGACTGAAAAGAAATAGGCACGTTATGTCGAAATAAGTACTTTGTCTTATCACGGTAACCGTGACTTATTTTTATAAATAGATACTAACATGGTATGTACTTTACAAACAAGATCAACTTACTAGATATTTGTGTTTCTGATTGTGGCAAGTTAAGATACTGTTCAAGGTTGCACGAATACTGTGACAGTTCAGATTTTGCACTTTTGTGTAAACAAATAAAAATATTCTAAAACTACTAGTGAACGAGAAATCTACATAACTAATAGTTAAGATTCAAAATATCGGGAAAGCACCCAGCGATAAAATAACACTGATTGGCTGAATCGGGAAAGCACCCAACGAAGCAAATAACAATGATTGGCTGAATCGGGAAAACACTCAACGAAGCAAATAACAATGATTGGCTGAATCGGGAAAACACCCGACTAGGCAAATAACAATGATTGGCTGAATCGGGAAAACACTCAACGAAGCAAATAACAATGATTGACTGAATCGGGAAAGCACCCAACGAAGAAAATAACAATGATTGGCTGAATCGGGAAAACACTCAACGAAGCAAATAACAATGATTGGCTGAATCGGGAAAACACCCAACTAAGCAAATAACAATGATTGGCTGAATCGGGAAAGCACTCAACGAAGCAAATAGCAATGATTGACTGAATCGGGAAAGCACCCAACGAAGAAAATAACAATGATTGGCTAAATCGGGAAAACACCCAACGAAACAAATAACAATGATTGACTGAATCGGGAAAGCACCCAACGAAGAAATTAACAATGATTGGCTGAATCGGGAAAACACCCAACGAAGCAAATAACAATGATTGGCTGAATCGGGAAAACACCCAACGAAGCAAGTAACAATAATTGGCTGAATCGGGAAAACACGTAACGAAGCAAGTAACAATGATTGGCTGAATCGGGAAAACACGTAACGAAGCAAATAACAATGATTGGCTGAATCGGGAAAGCACCCAACGAAGCAAGTAACAATGATTGGCTGAATCGGGAAAACACGTAACGAAGCAAATAACAATGATTGGGCGAATCAGGCAAACACCCAACGAAGCAAATAACAATGATTGGTTGAATCGGGAAAACATCCAACGAAGCAAATAACAATGATTGGCTGAATCGGGAAAGAATCCAACGGAACAAATAATAATGTTCAGCTTAATCGGTAAAGCACCTAACGAAGCAAATAACAATGATTGGCTGAATCAGAAAAGCACTCAACGAAGCAAATAACAATGATCGGTTGAATCGGGAAAGCATCCAACGAAGCAAATAACAATGATTGGGCGAATCAGGCAAACACCCAACGAAGCAAATCAAAAATAATTGGCTGAAGCGGGGAAAGTACCCTACGAAGCAAATCAAAAATAATTGGCTGAATCTGGAAACATTCGGCGAAACAAATCAAGAATGACTGACTTAATATGGAAAGCATCCAACAAGGCAAATCACAATAATTGTCTTAAGTGGAAAAACACTCAGAGAAGCTAATCACAATGTCTATTGAAACTTTGAGTGTTTTTCCAGACCTTAAAACAAGCTGCCAGTTTGTAACGAAAATAAAAGCTTTCAAGAATGGTCATATTTTCATTTGCCACCAGGAGGCGAGTGGATGGAGGGTGGCGGTGTTTTACGCCCAAGTCAAGATTCTTAAACTTTAACCTAGACAGCCATGTTCATGAGCGATGGTGGAAAATGACCTTTGTCACAAGGGGTCGGATTTTC
Organism: Anadara kagoshimensis; assembly: GCA_021292105.1. Lineage (NCBI taxonomy): Eukaryota > Metazoa > Mollusca > Bivalvia > Arcoida > Arcidae > Anadara > Anadara kagoshimensis. The sequence continues at coordinate 23,439,806 of CM037858.1, forward strand.
ATATAACACCATATAAAGTCGTTATTGAGTTCTGCAGTCTATTGTCCATCTGTCGAGGTTTAATAGTCCAGATGAGATTAATTAAAATTTGTATTGTATATCGAGATACGATCAGGTTTCATTTTTGTTCAAAATAAAACAAAATGATTTTGTTCAAAATAAAACAAAATGAGTATTTAGTAATACTATTTTTATTTTGAATTTAAAATAAAGCTATTATTGCAGGGATAAAAGACCAACGAAAGTTCAAACACCCTCGATTTTTAATGCTACCAATTCACAGTGTATGAACGGAACTGTACGCAAAAAGGTAGCTACTGTTCGTCGAAGCGAGAAGAAGGTGTATCGGGAGACACGAGGTTGTTGATTATCTATCTTTCTAGCTCAATTTTAATGGATTTAGTTTATCCCTTTTATTTAATCCATCTTCACTATATAAAGCATTAGTGGTAGCCATATGCTCTCAGAAAAGTGTCAACTTATATAATAAATATGATGATGAACATCATCAAACGCCGAGCCGTGGGCTTCTCACTTCTAGTTAAATTATGTCAAATACGTATTATTTCACATTGTAAGTTCCATTATCAGTACCTATATGTAGGAAAATATTCTTAGATTCCCTAAACCATGTACAGAATGTTACAAACTCGTATTTACACTGAAAAAGCAAGTTTTCCTTCCGTCGTCGAAAGTTAGAACTGTACCGGTAGTTTTCAATATCTGTATTGTTTCTGTACCGGTAGCTACTGCTCTCTTCCACGTCATCCATGCGAGTTAGATGGAATTTTCAGTTTGATACTAAAAAATTTTGTAATTCAATTATAAATTATAAATTATGCTTTTCTATTGAAGCAAAATATGCTATGGACAATATTAAAGACCAATAGCCCCTTAATTATAGTACATTTTGCAATTGCATTAAAATATTTCGTATACTGTAGCATGTTTTTTACAATTTATTACTCAAATTTCCATATTGTAAGAACTGAGGGGGTGATAGCTATAATATAGAAATAATATTAAACGTAAGCTACTATTCGCAACGAGAAAAAGATTATAACCCTCTGAGGATTAATCTATGTGCGTGAGATTTGCTAGTGTGTTTACTATCAGTTATTAGCAAGGAATTTAGCTGTATGGTCATTGCAAGAATTAAGACAGGAGTGGACAAGAGACTTAGGAAGGAACATGCAGGATTTAGACCAGGGAAAGTAACAACAGAGCATCCTGAGAAAAATACTGGAACAAGCAAATGAATTCAGAACTCCAATGTACACATACTATATGGACTTTGAAAAGGCATTCGACTCGGTGCACAGGAAGAGCCTTTGGACGATAAAGAAGAGCTATGGGATTCCAACCAAAATCACTAATGCTATAAGAGGGACGTATGAGTGATTCGAATGTTCTGTCATTGAAGAAAATGAAACATCAGAGTGGTTCGCTATTAAAAGTGGTGTAAAACAGGGATGTGTAATGTCAGGGTTTCGTTCTACTAGTTATAAATTGGATGATAAAGAAAACAACAAATAGAGAGAGAAGAGAAATAAGAAGTGACTTTACAACATTATTGTTAGGTCTTGGGTTTGCGGAAGATATAGCACTTTTATCCTCCAAATTCTAAGACCTGAATGATAAGACTAGGAAAACGACAAGAGGCATCCAGGATAGGGCTTAAATTAAATTCAAAGAAATAGACTTAGAAGGATTTGAAACATCAAAAATATTGGAAAAATTACAAAGATGCACCTATTTAAGACCTTAGTAGGACCAGTATTGTTTTATGAAAGTAAAACGTGGAAAAGAATGAAGAAAGATGAACACCTCTTACAAACGGCTTCCGAACATATTGCCTCAGAAGGATACTAAGAATAAGATGGCAACAGAAAATACCTAGTGAAAAAATATTGAAAACAGCTAGACTTAACAACATAACCTATTAGATCAGGAGAAGAAAGTGGAACTGACTCGGACACATACTAACGAAAGAGGGAACAAATGACTGAAAGACAACACTAAGGTGGGAGCCAGAGGGAAAAAGGAAAGACCTAAGTCCACACGGAGGAGAACAACAAAAAAGGAAAGAAACGCATGAAAGTATTTTATTTTACGACAATCTTTTTTTGCCAAAGCAATATCACAAGTTAAGAGGAGTTGAGTTGAGTAAATGTGTTCTACGTCCCAGTCATGAATATTTCACTTATATCAAGAAATCTCTAGCTATAGGTGAAGGTGCATAAATTTTGTTTGCGCGTTGCACTGATGACAATTTACAGCAGGGTTCTTTTTCGCGCCAAGCCTACCATGACACGGCACCTCGTTTATTTTAAGTTCCCATCCGAAAGAACCGTGACTTTCATTTCGTAATGCCGAGTGCTTGGCGAAAAAAAAACCCAGTCACTTCCCACTTCCAATTTTTTGGTCAGACCTGGTCGGGATTCGAAGCAACGACCTCCCACTTACGGAGCGAGCACTCTACCAACTAAGCTACCGCAGGGGTTGTGTTTAAAAGGAAGTGGTGGCTGTATTACCATAATACTTATACAAATAATTAGATAAAATCATATGGTAGCATAATAAGCATAAAAGTACTAAAAAATCTCTGACTGGAAAAAGAGATATTTCCCCAGTATCCCAGAAAGACTGCAGTTAAAGCATCACAATAAAAACTACCGGTACAGTGTTTCTTTTACTAAAACTTCACTACCGGTACAGACAAAATATAAACTACCGGTACAGTAACATCTTGTCAGTCATGTCGTTTGAATCAATATTTTGAATGTTTCTGTGCCAAAGTAGATTTTGTAACTATATAGACTGATTGAAAAAAGGTTTGTTTTCATCATGTATTTAAAAATTCTCTGATATTTTCGATTAAATGAGCATAAATCTACATTTTAGATAGATCCAGCGTTGCTCAAATACGTGTTCATGACTGTTTTAATGGAATATTTAATTCATTTTGAGATTCTAAAACATACAAATACGCCCAAGAAGAAGATAGAGAACAACTGCTTATTTACCGTATATTTGATTTCGAGTTGCTATTTACGCAACAAGAAAATAAGAAACAATTTACTCGTTGACCTCATTGTCTCTCGCTTCGCCGAACAGTAGCTACCTTTTTGCGTACAGTTCCGTTCATACACTGTGAATTAGTTTGTGAAACATATATTCGACTTCTTATTCCTGCATAAATTGTATAAGCTATATTCTATCACTGCACCATTTATGTTTATTTTTGGTATAAACATAACAATGCATGTAAGTTCAGAATATTCATGAATGTTTGGTCTATCACGTCTTGTATAGTGCGTCAAGTTTGACCTGGCCGTTTGACCTTTAATTTTAAATAATATTTTGGGCTAATGGACTGTGTAATTTAAGTAAGGCAACATGTTTCATTACCATACAAAACCGGTACACCCAGTATTACTGTCATCTATTCTTATATATCAACTGTATAAAGTCCCTAAATTACACAATGGATGTGTCTGTTTTAATATTCAAATTAAAGGTCAAACGGCCAGGTCAAATTTGACTAAACATGCCAATCACTATGTACGTCATTTATTATTGTGACGTCGGCTGGACATTAAGTTTACTAAGGTATTCTTGGCCCTAATTGAACTTATTTTCTATTATTTCAGTTTATAATTAAATAACTTAAATACGGCTACATACGAAATAAGACAAAAACAATATAGTCTTACCATGTATATGTTTGGTTTGTCTTCTTTCCATGTTTCTTTTCATTCTCAACTTTGATTACACACGTGACGGCCGTGAACTTAGCTAAGCAGGAGGTGCCTACCCTTCCGGAGCATCTGGTCTCACTTTTCTAGTGGATTGTTGTTAGCACAAGGATTGATATGTTTTTATTATTATTATTATTATTATTATTATTATTCATTTTATTTTATTTTTTTATTATTATTATTTGTATTATTATTTTATTATTTTTTATTTTATTATTAATTATATTATTATTTTTTATTATTTTATTTTATGCTATTTTATGTTATTTTATTTTTATTTTATTTTATGATATTTTATTTTATTTTATTTTATTTTATTTTTATTTTATTTTATTTTATTTTATTTTATTTATTTTATTTTATTTTATTTTATTTTATTTTATTTTTATTTTATTTTATTTTATTTTATTTTATTTTATTTTATTTATTTTATTTTATTTTATTTTATTTTATTTTTATTTTAAATTATTATTATTTATATTATTATTATTATTTTGACATACATAGATTGATATATAATATTTAGCTTTTTGTCATATATCATTTTTTGAATTTAACCATAAAATACATTCAAAAAATTCATATACCATTTTTTGAATGTATTTTATGATTAAATTCAAAAAATGGTATATGACATTTTCGATAAGGTAGATAAAATCAGATGAATTCTCGCTTTATTATTCCAATTTTCATGCAACAATAATTACCATCACCTGTTATTTTTAGATTCTGATGGATTATATTTTATAATTAAAAGATTATATCTATAACTATAAATAGAGCTACTAGTCATCAACCAATCGTTATCACAGTGACCAGGCATATCAGGAGGTAATGTAGCAACTATATATCCCCAGTTTCAATATCATTCCTGAACTAAGATTTTCCTTAACTTACGTAAATCTGGAAAAGATGCCGTAATAATTTTGTTAATTTTTCAAGATATGTGTGCATTTGAGGTGTCATTCTTAAGATAAAGCTAAGTTTTTGTTCTTTTTTTACATTTATACTCTAATTTTCTAGATATTTTTTTTAATTTTAGTACAATAAAATACTACCAAAAGTCACCAGATTTGAGTATGTTAAGGAAAATCTTAGTCAATTATAAGAAATGATTGTAAAACTGGGGCATGGTTCAATTGTCAAAAACATACCCTTCATATCATTTTGTAATTGAAATAGTTGTTTCACGAACCTTTACAACGAAGTAAATTTAGTAAACGTTTCAGTTATTCAAACCAGAGCAAACAAAAATTATATACGCTAAAAGAACACAATGTCTAAGTAAGCACACGGAGAGGCTTTGTATTTGACCATCCATATGCAAAAAGGCCCTTTAGGTAAAACAATTAGATTTTCAATTTTTGTTAAATTTTTGAAGCACCAACACTGAGTTACACAAAAATATTTTTTTTAAAAGTGAAATCACCCAAATATTTTAGACAAGTGTTAAATTAACAAATCGCCATATTTGTTTTAGAACAGACTTTATTTTTTTGCATTCAAATTCTGTTCGCTGCAATACGATTTGATTGTTTTCAGGGTCTTTTTCGCTAATGGGACATCATTTTTCTTAAACTGTTGTAAAACTCTTATAAAATCAACATTTAAATAACCTGGAGTTAAATAAAATCCAACTTGTTGCTTCAAACACATTGACTACCTTGAGGAAAAACACATCCTACTTGTCTTCCTACAACCATTTTAATTGTCAAACTTTAAATATTTTTTAAATCATTGGCAAAATGATAACTATGAGTATGATAAATTTTCAGTTCTGAAATTATTAATTTGTAAGTTGAAAACACTTAGACCTCTGATACAGCGTCTTGCGCGATATTACAGATGAAAATAAGGTTTAATATTTTGTTTTTATCCAAATTCTAGTTTTCCGTTATATTTTATACTCATGATATAACCTTTTATCAAACTATTATCTTTAACAATTCCATTATGATAATTATAATTTTCTAGCTTTACATCACTGTTCGGTACAGTATAGAAGGATGAAGTTTCACCTACTAATCCCTTTACTGGTTGCAGTTGCCCTTGCTGTTGTTGCTGGGCATGCGCTGACCGATGAGACAGACAATCCGGACAGAAATGGTAATGTACAGGTTTCGAGATGTTTTTACCTTCATATTGTAATGAGGTTCACAACGCCGTATCACGTGATAGCCACTAACGTTTGTGTGGAACTATTATTTTCACTGGATATGGAATCCACAGTGTATGAACGGAACTGTACGCAAAAAGGTAGCTACTGTTCGTCGAAGCGAGAAGAAGGTGTATCGGGAGACACGAGGTTGTTGATTATCTATCTTTCTAGCTCAATTTTAATGGATTTAGTTTATCCCTTTTATTTAATCCATCTTCACTATATAAAGCATTAGTGGTAGCCATATGCTCTCAGAAAAGTGTCAACTTATATAATAAATATGATGATGAACATCATCAAACGCCGAGCCGTGGGCTTCTCACTTCTAGTTAAATTATGTCAAATACGTATTATTTCACATTGTAAGTTCCATTATCAGTACCTATATGTAGGAAAATATTCTTAGATTCCCTAAACCATGTACAGAATGTTACAAACTCGTATTTACACTGAAAAAGCAAGTTTTCCTTCCGTCGTCGAAAGTTAGAACTGTACCGGTAGTTTTCAATATCTGTATTGTTTCTGTACCGGTAGCTACTGCTCTCTTCCACGTCATCCATGCGAGTTAGATGGAATTTTCAGTTTGATACTAAAAAATTTTGTAATTCAATTATAAATTATAAATTATGCTTTTCTATTGAAGCAAAATATGCTATGGACAATATTAAAGACCAATAGCCCCTTAATTATAGTACATTTTGCAATTGCATTAAAATATTTCGTATACTGTAGCATGTTTTTTACAATTTATTACTCAAATTTCCATATTGTAAGAACTGAGGGGTGATAGCTATAATATAGAAATAATATTAAACGTAAGCTACTATTCGCAACGAGAAAAAGATTATAACCCTCTGAGGATTAATCTATGTGCGTGAGATTTGCTAGTGTGTTTACTATCAGTTATTAGCAAGGAATTTAGCTGTATGGTCATTGCAAGAATTAAGACAGGAGTGGACAAGAGACTTAGGAAGGAACATGCAGGATTTAGACCAGGGAAAGTAACAACAGAGCATCCTGAGAAAAATACTGGAACAAGCAAATGAATTCAGAACTCCAATGTACACATACTATATGGACTTTGAAAAGGCATTCGACTCGGTGCACAGGAAGAGCCTTTGGACGATAAAGAAGAGCTATGGGATTCCAACCAAAATCACTAATGCTATAAGAGGGACGTATGAGTGATTCGAATGTTCTGTCATTGAAGAAAATGAAACATCAGAGTGGTTCGCTATTAAAAGTGGTGTAAAACAGGGATGTGTAATGTCAGGGTTTCGTTCTACTAGTTATAAATTGGATGATAAAGAAAACAACAAATAGAGAGAGAAGAGAAATAAGAAGTGACTTTACAACATTATTGTTAGGTCTTGGGTTTGCGGAAGATATAGCACTTTTATCCTCCAAATTCTAAGACCTGAATGATAAGACTAGGAAAACGACAAGAGGCATCCAGGATAGGGCTTAAATTAAATTCAAAGAAATAGACTTAGAAGGATTTGAAACATCAAAAATATTGGAAAAATTACAAAGATGCACCTATTTAAGACCTTAGTAGGACCAGTATTGTTTTATGAAAGTAAAACGTGGAAAAGAATGAAGAAAGATGAACACCTCTTACAAACGGCTTCCGAACATATTGCCTCAGAAGGATACTAAGAATAAGATGGCAACAGAAAATACCTAGTGAAAAAATATTGAAAACAGCTAGACTTAACAACATAACCTATTAGATCAGGAGAAGAAAGTGGAACTGACTCGGACACATACTAACGAAAGAGGGAACAAATGACTGAAAGACAACACTAAGGTGGGAGCCAGAGGGAAAAAAGGAAAGACCTAAGTCCACACGGAGGAGAACAACAAAAAAGGAAAGAAACGCATGAAAGTATTTTATTTTACGACAATCTTTTTTTGCCAAAGCAATATCACAAGTTAAGAGGAGTTGAGTTGAGTAAATGTGTTCTACGTCCCAGTCATGAATATTTCACTTATATCAAGAAATCTCTAGCTATAGGTGAAGGTGCATAAATTTTGTTTGCGCGTTGCACTGATGACAATTTACAGCAGGGTTCTTTTTCGCGCCAAGCCTACCATGACACGGCACCTCGTTTATTTTAAGTTCCCATCCGAAAGAACCGTGACTTTCATTTCGTAATGCCGAGTGCTTGGCGAAAAAAAAAACCCAGTCACTTCCCACTTCCAATTTTTTGGTCAGACCTGGTCGGGATTCGAAGCAACGACCTCCCACTTACGGAGCGAGCACTCTACCAACTAAGCTACCGCAGGGGTTGTGTTTAAAAGGAAGTGGTGGCTGTATTACCATAATACTTATACAAATAATTAGATAAAATCATATGGTAGCATAATAAGCATAAAAGTACTAAAAAATCTCTGACTGGAAAAAGAGATATTTCCCCAGTATCCAGAAAGACTGCAGTTAAAGCATCACAATAAAAACTACCGGTACAGTGTTTCTTTTACTAAAACTTCACTACCGGTACAGACAAAATATAAACTACCGGTACAGTAACATCTTGTCAGTCATGTCGTTTGAATCAATATTTTGAATGTTTCTGTGCCAAAGTAGATTTTGTAACTATATAGACTGATTGAAAAAAGGTTTGTTTTCATCATGTATTTAAAAATTCTCTGATATTTTCGATTAAATGAGCATAAATCTACATTTTAGATAGATCCAGCGTTGCTCAAATACGTGTTCATGACTGTTTTAATGGAATATTTAATTCATTTTGAGATTCTAAAACATACAAATACGCCCAAGAAGAAGATAGAGAACAACTGCTTATTTACCGTATATTTGATTTCGAGTTGCTATTTACGCAACAAGAAAATAAGAAACAATTTACTCGTTGACCTCATTGTCTCTCGCTTCGCCGAACAGTAGCTACCTTTTTGCGTACAGTTCCGTTCATACACTGTGGAATCGCACCAGTTTGATGTCTTCCCGTTATTCCGGAAATTTGTGACGTTAACGTCCGCACAAATGTCAAGAGGCATTGAACATGTGTTGCCGTGGTTTTTTTTTTTTTTTTTTTTTTTTTTTTTTTTTTTTTATTTTTTTAATGAATTATTGCAGTTATCATTGCCTATTTTTGAATGAATCATAACATAAAAATCAAAAATAGCCCAATCCATAGCAATATGTAAACACTTTATAGATAAAGTCACGGAGCGGAGTAATGCATTTTCACGCTGATAAGCTTTCTTGCACAAGGGTTTCCCGGATGGGGTTCTAAAGAGTGTGGATGTACCATCATCATGTTAATACCGGTAACACACGCACGAGCACAAAATATCCTAAAATGGGGTTCGCCGCTGTACCACGTGATATCTTCTAACGTGTCGGCGAAACGTTTGTTTCCGATGGACATGGAATCGCACAATATGACATTTTCCCGTAAAACGACATTATTCCGGGAACTTGTGACGTTGACGTTTTCCAAAATGTTACGCACAAACGTTAAGAGGTATTGACCACGTGGTACAGCGGCGAACCCCATTGCAAAACCTTAGCGGGTTATTGCCATCAAAGAATGAAAACCCAATGCGCTATCGCCAGTTGTCGTAATGAGAACAACATTTGTAATAATATCAGGAGGACTTGCTATGGGCCCCAATGTGTGGAATTCATTAGGGGTTGCAATTTCGAATCCGTTAGGCGTTGGTCTTTATTGGGAGTTGTAATAATTTGGCAATGAACTTCATTTGTAATTGTAATATCGTTTCATTTTTTATCAATGAAAATAAGCTACCATTCAGAAAAAGAGAAATTCAAAACTTATTTCACTTGAAAGAACAAAGAACTTTCATGAGAAGCAATGAATTTCTTCATACAAAAGCCAAAACATACCAGTTCATGTCCTAACCACAATACCAAAGCAATTAAAGAAAAAGGTCTTTGAAGCTGGCAAATTATGTTAAACAGTTGGTTGGTTGAATGTTGCTTAACGTCGCATCAGCAATTTTTCAGCTATTCTCGACGAGAACTATTTAATTAATCCCTATGGATTAATCTATGAACAATTTTGTGGATGCATGTAAAGTGCGAGTGTGTTGTATGGTCTGCCTTGTACTAGCGCGCACTCAGGGCGACTTTACCGTGCTAGCTCACAGAGTCAGTATGCCGCAGACGAGCGTACCACTCCCCAGTCCATTATACTGATACCAGGTGAATCAGTAAAGGCCAATTAACTTTCCCACATGTGGCCCGAGCGGGACTCGAACTCACAGTGGTGAGAGACCCTGGATTTGAAGACTGACGTCTTATCCATTAGGTCACCGCGCCCTTTTTATGTTTAACAGGGTGAGATGAACTTTACCAGGGAAATGTAACCTCCTGTTTAGCTAGCTACATTCGCCACGTTAAAAAGTCTGTCCCGAGCCATTAGGCCCATCAGGCCGGAGCTTATCCCGGTTTCGGTGGCGTTAAGCGACTGAGAGTACAAGACTCTCCCCTGAATGGGACGCCGGTCCATCGCAGGGTTAACCCCCAGCATTTTGCTGGTACTGATTTATTTTTCAGCTGAGTGAACTGGAAAAACGTGAAATTAAGTGTCTTGCTCAAGGACACAACACATCGCCCGGTCCAGGGATCGAACCCACGACCTTCGAATCATGAGTCCAACGCCTTAACCACTAGGCCACGCGCTTCCACACACACATTCGCCACGTGGGTAATCAAAATCGGGAATGAAAAGACAATGGAACTATGGGCGTCAAATATATCCAGGGTAATTTTGGATACAGAGACATCATATTTATGAACGATTTTAACAAACTTATTATTTTTATTTTAGAACTGGATTTAAATTTAGATGTTGACAACTTAAACAGTCATATAAAGAAACGATCAGTTGGAAGTGTTATCTGTAAGTAAAAATAATATAAACTTTATTGTTCTTTTGACGTGATTTGCTGCCAACGACAAGTTTTGTTTGAAACGTAAAGCAACACTATATATACTCTTTCGATGTTTTATTTGATAATTTTCGGCATGGGTAAAGATATATCGCCAGGTAATGAGTTATAACTCAAAGTAGAGAAGGGCTTCTTGAGAATGTCTACAGAGATTGCACCTTTGTGTAACTCTTAAAACGTCAACAAAGCCGATGATAAATTTCTTCGTCAATGTTGAGGGTGGTTTTTTTTTTTTGTTTTTTTTTTTTTTTTTTTTTTTTTTTTTTTTTTTTTACTTTTACTTTTTTCTATACAGTAATACAAATTAAACGTTACATATTGCAATTATAATATACTGACTTGGAAGTGGAAAAATTCCACATTTTATTATATTTAATGAAATAAATACATAAATTGTATATCTACATATTTGTAAAAAGTTATTTATTGTTTAAACTTTTTTTCATTTTTCAGTGTATGTGTTTTTCACATCAGTAAAGATGGCAACGTATGGTAGAAAGTTGTACGATGTGATCACCGGTAAGTGTTCTCAATTATCCATAAAATAAACTCATGTAATAAAAACCATATTGCCTTGTGTTTTCGCGACCTTGGTAACCAGCGCGCGATATTCCAGTGTGCTGTGCGCGCTATATGAAGTCGATTGTTGCTGTTGACACACTTTATTTAGTCATTTTAATATCATAATTTTTCATATGCGTTGGGGAAAATTATTTTTATTTGCACAAGTCAATATTATGTTTTTGAGATAATTATACACATAATTAGTAGTACTTCTTTGGGCGAGTGTCGCGCGTTAACAAGTACGTGACTTCCGTGTATTGCTGTCAACCAGTTTATTTCTTAGGACGGGTTATATATTGAATGAATAGCATCTTACATTCGTGTTTATATAATATTAAATTTATTAAACTTTTTGGAAAATCAATTTCTGCATAAAAATTTCATACTTCATAAGACAAAGTCAGCCGCTTGGTAACCGAAATGTGGTTTTTCCTTCTCTTTAACTTGTCACGTTATCATCGCAGCTGCAAAACTGTAAAGCGTCGAAGAACACCTTGTCAGCCTCTTATAGCTTACGCGCTTTATTTTCCTGATATTTTAGGCGAGTTGAGAAATGATGTTTAGCGTCCCAGTAAAGAATATTTTACTTATATTGAGACGTCGCCAACTATAGGCGATGGTGCAGAAATTTTGCCTGTGCGTTGCGTTGACAGCACAGTTCTTTAACGTGTCACGCCTACCTTGACACGGGACCTCGTTTATTTTAAGTACCCACCCGAAATAAGCATGATTTTTGTTTTGTAATTTCGAGCGCTTGGAAAAAACAGTCACTTTCATTTTTTGGGTCAGACCCGGGGGGTTTGAACCCACGACCTTCCACTTACAGCGCGAACTTGGCTACCTCAATGGTTTAGACGGGGAGATAGAAAGTCTCTACATATTTTCAAATACTGGTCAGACCCGGTCGTAGTTCGAACCATGACATCCCGCATGAAAAGCCAACATTCTACTACTAACTGACATACAGAAGCGATAATAAACAAGTTAAGAGACTTCTACACATTGCTTTGAATATACGACAGACGAATCAAGGGACGCACAATCTAAATAACCTGCACAACATGGATTACCGTAGTCAAACGGTTTCCCTGTAGATCTCAGGGGCGGATCCAGGATTTTTTGAAAGGGGGGGGGTTGAGAATTACTAGTATATCAATGCTAGCTGCGCCGAAGGCGCGAGCTTCCAGAGACGTGGGGTCTAGTAAACGCGATCCGGAACAACACGTATACAGAAATGGGTTGTTACATTTAACATATGGGGGGTCACATCAGTCAATAGCTCTCTCTCTCTCTCTCTCTCTCTCTCTCTCTCTCTTTTAAATTTTTCAAAGGGGGGATGGGTTTGCAACCCCCGTAACCCCCCCCCCCCTTAAATCCGCCACTGGATCTATGTTGTCGTAGGCATTTAGCCTATGGGATCAAAAGAAAACTAATTACTATCAAAATCATATCACACTGTATAAGGCTCCGGAAAGCATAATGATAATGATAAAATAATAATCAAGTTATTGCCCTTAAGTGAGTGATAGATACAGATATCTTTGTCAGAGAAATACCGTGCCTCCATATGCTATGTATTTAAATTGAAAATGTTTGTTTTGTTTTTGTATCTTGCGGACAGACTGTTGTTTACTTTTAATATTTCAGCAGGATTACTTTTGGCGCATGTACACAGTTACGTGAACTTGTTGTGTTTCGGTCAATCAGCTGAACATTTTCTTATAATGAGAAGACAAGTTTTAAATCTACGAAAAATCCGTTTTTTATGGGATTATATAATAAATAGAATCTTGCATTCGTGTTTTTGCAATATTGAATTTATTAAACTCGTTGAATAAATTCAATATTACATAAACACTCATGCAAGATTCTGTATTTATTATATGGCCAATAATTTTGCCCTTTTCTGATTGGTTGAGAAGGCGTTTGGCGAGCCCAATAAATCGTTTTATTACATTATGATATGATTTTACTCCGAGATCTTTGTTTTGATTTGTTTAACTACTTGCACGCGCAACACCGTTTTTCATCACATTGCACTCCGGAACATGATAAAACACCATATTGCTCTAAGGCAATCAAATCAATCGTAGAAAACAAAAAGAATGAAAACAGCCTGAATTGTGCCATGTAATGACGTCACTGACACAACTACGTCAAAAGTTGCCGTGACGCTGCTCTGGTACCGTGATGGCGGCCAGTGTCGCAACATTAACGTCAAAACAGAATTATTAGTAAAATAAAACACTTGTTTTCTCATTTAAAATAGTTTACATGTAATAAAACAATTATAGCATTTCAGTGAGTGCAATATGATGTTTTATTGGCAAAAAAGGTAATACATGTATTGACCTCGGCCAATATTGCTTTTCTTTGCCGATAATATAGGGTTATTGAACTGATATTGTGAAATATTGTCCCGAGTTGACTCGACATTTGCACGAGCTTGCGAGTGCAAATTTCGAATCAACGAGGGACAATATTTCACAAATCAGTTCAATAACCCTTTTATTATATAGCAAAATAAATTTCGTTTACTCCCGTCAAGTATTTCATCTAAAATACCATTTTGTTGTACAAAACATAAATATTGCACTAGTTCTTGTAAATGGATATAAGAACTAGTGCAATATGACAACAACACAGCCATGACGTCAACAACAATCTTATGACGTCATAAACGACAGCGTCATTTGACAAAGCGTGCAGTATGAAAAAATTGATTCGAGAAACATCTGACTGGAACAAAGTTAGCGTGCAAATATCAGTATATATCGCACGCTAACACCTCGGGATTTATCGTTTAATTTCTATGCGAGGCATATATTGCTATATAATAAAACATCATATTGCACTCACTGAAATGCTATAATTGTATGATATTCACCGCGCAATAACGCACGCGACCTTATGTGACGTAACAATGGGTAATGTTCACCGCGCAAATACGCATGCGACGTTATGTGATGTAACACTGAAGAAAGAAAAGGTCACTTTTTCACGTTTTTGTACTATAAAACATTATAATATGGTGATAAAAATCATTGGTCATATAATAAAACAATTATTGACTTTCGATTCGGTAAACATAAAGCTTCATCCACCTCAAAAACATAATATTCACGTCGGCCTACGGCCTCGGTAAATATAATGTGTTTGAGGTGGATAAATCCTTATGTTTATCTCATCAAAAATCAATATTTGTATAATACTATTAGTTACACAGTGTGTTGGTGACTTAATATGATTTATACAGGGGCAGTATCAATAGCAACACATCTTTACTAGTGTACGATTTTGCCGTAAATATTCGTGATAATTATGACGTGTTTACTACCAAGCGGCCGCCATTGACGTTAGTCAGGGGAAATAACTCTCATACTGACTAGATATGGATAGGCCTACCCGATATGGATTATATTAGGTCACCACGTGACCAGCATTGTCGAATGAAATTCACAGAAACTAATTAGAGGTAGAATATTATACAATTATTGACATTGTTACGTCACATAACGTCGCGTGCGTTTTTGCGCGGTGAACATTGCCCATTGTTACGTCATAAAAATGTTGCATGCGTTATTGCGCGGTAAATATTATACAATTATAGCATTTCAGTGAGTGCGATATGATGTTTTATCGGCAAAGCAAAGCAATATTGGCCGAGGCCGTAGGCCGAGGTCAATATTACTTTTCTTTGCCGATAAAACATCATATTGCACTCACTGAAATGCTATAATTGTTTTATTACATGTAAACTATCTTAAAATGAGAAGACAAGTGTTATATTTTACTAATAAATATTAAATATCTTTTGCCCTTTATGTTCCGACAATGGCCGCTATTACGGTACCAGTGCAGCGTCACGGCAACTAATGACGTACTAGTGTCTGTGACGTCATTAAATTGCGCAATTCATTCTTTTTGTGTTCAATTCCAGTTTCCAACGATGGATTTGATTGGCTTAGTGCAATATGGTGTTTTATCATCTTCCAGAGTGCAATATGATGAAAAACGGAGTTGCGCGTGCAAGTAGTTTAACCAATCAAAACAAAGGTCTCAGAGTAAAATCATTTCATAATGTAATAAAACGGTTTATTGATTTATTGATTTTATCGCTTGCGCGACGAGTAGTGATACAGCTACGAAAAAAGGACGAGACCTGATACGAAGGGTTGTACATACACACTGTGTATATAATATTTTTATCTAACATTTCCAATTAGGTTATTTAAAATAATAAAAAGAAAACAATACTTTATGTGAAAAAATTACATTTTACTTCCTAATGACGTCACAATGAGAAAGTGCACGTGCACTTTACCGCCAATGTTATATCACCACAATACAAGATTTTGTATCTTGCTTGTTCGATAAAACTTGCATTTCGTCAAATCAGATAGAAAAACTAGTGTAATGTTAGATAAAATAATATATAATATGCTTCTCAATGGTCTAAGACCGACTTATGGTTTTATTTATAACCAGTTAGTTGTTCGAAAATTGCTTCCCTGATCGAAATATAACTTTCTTTGCAGACGGCTGCGGATCAAATCAAGAAATTTGCGTCGAGAGGGATAAAATCAAGAGTTTAGAAGAAAAAATGGTAAAACTGTCAGACGAATACGAAACTCAATTTTACAAAAATCAGGCCCGATTGCTCGGCGCCTATTTGGCAGTAAATAATAGTAACTATGTAACATATTATCTGGAAAAAATTATGGAAAATGTTGACCGTGAAAAAAACGATATTGACAGTATCCTAGCAACCACTGAACTAGATGAATCAAGTTTACGGCAATTGTTCCAAAATAATAATAATAATAATAACGAAGAAATCCTGAAAAACTTGATTCTTCCGTCAAGCAAAGTTTTTGATGAAACCAAATCGCTCATAACATCTTATTCTAATGACCAAGCCATCAGTATTGCTGTTCAGAGAATTTCTGAATTACTTTACAATAAATTAAACGGATACACAAACAGACTCGTTCAAGCTGCTGGTATTCAAAACACTGATCAAGTGAATATTTTTGAAATCTTGTTAGGGGATAAAAACACCAACAATAAGTTTCTAGCCAAGCTAAAATTACTTCTTAACGATAAAGCCACAAATCTAGCCACCGCGTTCAAAACTATTGGTACGAAAATAAAAAGTGAATTTGGATCATTTGGACCAAATGATGTTAACAGTTGGTTGCGTGAGCAGAAATATTTTCAAAAATTGAAGAAGAACGTTTGGGCTGAAAAACAGACGACGATAATGCGGACCAGAGTGGTACACCTATATCTGGCCACAACACCGGTAAAGAAATATACCATAAAAGGGTTTACTTTTAAACCTTTCAAACAGTTCATGAACGTGATCGGACTTATAATTGATATAGTCGAAAATTTCGTTATAAATGCGAAATGGAATAAAGTCTTGGAAGAAACAGTGAAAACGAGAAAAGCGTATGAAGAGTATTTAGCTAACTTGACCGCGGCCATTAAAGGCCTTAAAGAACAGGAACTAGTTATAAATGAATACTGGGAAAACACAACTAATCATTTTGTCCATTTAATAAAAACCTTCAATAACATATCTGACACAGCTAGAGCTACCACTTATGCTGAAGTATTTGGATTGGATAAGGTAGAAATTGACAAAAGTCATCCATTCTACCAAACAGACTTTGAAAATGTGAAGGTTACGGATATAGACACCAAACAAAAGATTGCGATTGACTTTTTCCGTAAAACATATACTAAATTTATTGAACTTACACTGAAACTTAAATGTAGAGAAATTTTATCCAATATTACTAAACAAGAAGTGGGTAAAGATACACCAGTTGCTGAGATGTATGCAAACTTTAAAATATTGTATGGACAAAGCAATTTAGACATCAAGCAGTTGTTTGGAAAATCTCTATCTTTGAAAGATGTAGTTTGTACAGCTGCCATGGTATCGCCAGATAAAATGACATATAATTATTATCCTTTGTCTGAATTCCGTGATGCAAAATGTGATATTTTGGATACTGTTTTCGAAAAAATGAAAGAGAAAGCAGAAAAGGGGCAACTTATCGAAGCTTTATACGAAACAGTGCAAAACGGGGTTCCTCAAGATAGATCTATTGCTGTCTTGTTGTCGTCTGCTAAAACATGGTACAACCAGAACGCGAATCCAGTTTATCAGGAATTTGGGAAGAAATTGAGTAGAAAAGACATTGTATGTGCAATAGCAGTTAAGTTTCCTTCCAAGGAAAGCTACAGATTTTTCCCGATATCCGAGTTCCGACCCGACTGTAGCCAAGTCAGTGACCAGAAATTCCAAGAAATTGATAACAGGGCAACAGGAATGTCTAAACTCAAATCAATTTTAGATTATGTAATGCCAATATGTATAGATACAAAACAGAATTGTCCTTGTCCTGGCGTCTTTGCTACCTACTTGAATCTTCCCGAAGACGATGTCTTAAAATTAATTAAACTCTATAACCCTAATGGTAACTGTAGCTACGAAACAACATCTCCGTGTAAATGGGTTTGTGGTTAAAGTCCCATTTAGCTGCTTCCAAATAATCATTTACAAATTTCAAGTTTCTATAGAAAGGTGATTAACAATATAAAAAATACCTAAATGCATTGTCCTTGTTTGCGATTTACGAAATATTTTTCCTTTCTTATTTTAAGAAGCATTTCACTTATTAAAATTTTGTGTGTTTGCTTTTTGTTTTACTTTACTTCTTCACTATGTTTTTAAGGCCGCGGTGGCCTAATGGATACACGTCAATCTACAAATTTAGGGTTTCTTGCCGCTGTGAGTTCAAGTCTCGCTCAGAAAACATGTGGGAAAAGTGAATTTTCCTTGCTATTGGCCGTTACTGGTTCAGTCGGTGTCAGAATAATGTGACTGGGGAAGTAGTACGCTTGTCTGCGGCGCCGTACTGACTATGTGAGCTAGCACGTCAAAGTCGCCCTAAGTGCGCGCTAGTACAAGACAGACTATACAACACACTCGCACTTCACATGCAGACACAAAATTGTTCATATATTAATAGATAATCACAGAGAATCATATAAAATAATTCCGTCGCGAATAGCTGAAAAATTACTGATGCGACGTTAAGCAACATTCAATCAACCAACCAACCATGATTTTGTTCAAATTTGATAATGATTATCAATTGCTATAAAGTATCTAACTTATAATGCATGATTAAATAGTAAAAATGAAGAAATCATTAAAAATATTTCCGAATTGCGAAACGTTTCAATTATTACAACTTTTGTCTTTTGCATCTTCTTTTGTATTCGTTCTTAGATACATTTTTTTCATTATGACCTACTGCTATAAAAACATTTTATGCATCTACAAATGCTAAATTATACTGCATAATGCTTATATTTCGCTGTGGTTCTATTTTCGCTATATTCACGATCCAGTGTATTCCCGCGAAAATAAAAACGCTGCAAAAATACACAAGTATTACCAGCCCATTAATTTTGCTAGAGTGGTTTTCCTTTCATCAGATAAGACCGCGAAGATATAACACCAATACTTCACTTAGTCATCGTCAAACCGCGAAAATTTGACACCGTGAAAATAAACCAATATACAAATGCTAATGATCAACTACTGCCTGTGTCACTGTGTTTAATTAAACACGGAAAAGCATTATTTGAGTGAAGTTTAGTATGTTTATTTACGAAAGCTTGTTCGTGCCACTTTGTAATTTGATTTTTTTTTTCTCAAATCGTGGTTACAATTTTAAAAATCGAACCTACGAATTTAAAAATCGCACCTACGGATTGAAAAACCGTACCTACGAATTTAGAAACCGTACCTACGAATTTAGAAAATCGTAGCTACGAATTCGAAAATCGTATCTACGGATTTAAAAATTTTACCTACGAATTTCAAAACCGTACCTACGAATTTAAAAATAGTACCTACGATTTGAGAAAAAAATCAGAATACAAAATGGCACAAACAAGCTTTCGTATTTATTTGAGATTTTTGTTGTATTTGGAAGTTACTGTGTTTTCGGATTTTGGGATATCTTTCGCGATCAATAAAACATACAGATACTTATATAAGATATACCTACTTACGCAAAGCTTATGACCATCCATATGCAAAAAGGTTCCTTACGTGAAAAAAATTGAGAATATCACTTTTTTATTTTATTTTTGAAGCACCAGGATTGATTTATGCAAAATAATAATAAAGTTAATTGTAGAGAAATTGTAAATAAAACAAAGCCATGTTGTCGTCATAAAAGACTATAATTGTGTATTCTTTATTTGCTGTTTTCTGCGGGTGAAATCCGTTTGCGCCATTTTAGCGTCCTTTTCCGCCACAGCCTATTTGCGCCTCCACCAACTTTTTAAAAACCCTTAGTCTTTTTGCGCCAATTTGGTACCCATATGCCTCACTTTATTGAGAAAGCGCATGATATTTCAACACTTTTTTGACAAATGCTTGGCGAAACTAGTGTTCTTCAATTACGATTACTGGTTTTACTCTATTAGCTTCAACTTCTCAATTTCAACAAAATTGAACGATTGATTTCAAAACGAAAACTGATTTTTATTTCATTCGAGTGAGGACTCTATCATGTGCTTGTACTTACTTATAAATGTATTTTTCTTTTTGCTTTGCAATTATTTTTTTTCAACAAATCACTTCTCATGATACGTATTTGAAACACTTATCTGTTAACGTTAATAACTTGAATTACTTGTATACAGGTAGACTGACGCAAAAGAACTCCAGATTCTGGCGGAATTTAGACACCAGAAATTTAAATAAGTGGCGAAAATGATACCTCTAAAAATATATAATTGGCCAAAAGGACGCTTTCCTTTTCTGCATTATGATTGGGTTGATTTAATTTTAATGACCCTTTTGCTTACGGAACGTTATATCTTAGGCTCAATTAGGTTAAATATATCTTGGTCATTTTGGATATTTTTCAATCGTCTAGTACTGTAAAATCAGAATAAAAACATTCGGTGGATCAAAACAATACAAAACCCTATATGTCATATATGTGCTCTTAATAAAGATATCCATTTTTTCTACCACTATGAAATCTTTAATGGGTAACAATACGTTTCACGCTGAGCAAATAGACATCAACTAGTCTTGAAAACTAAAACAGAATAAAAAATACAACCAACTATACAGGTCCGTCCGGAAAGTTTTGAACACCCCATAAAAGTGGTTCATAACTAGGCACGAGTTTGTTTGCTATAACAAATTTTGACATGTTTTATCAATGGTTTGTTTAATAGTTACTTACATGTGGCATACCACTAGATCTAACCGATGTTAATTTGATGCAAAAGACACGGGTATCTCCCTTAATACATTAAGACACAAACACTACTGTCCTATGGCAAAAAATATTTCAGACATTGAGAACAAAGAATATGTTACAAAAACTATAAAACATCTTTTTACAGTAGGAGATGGACGTTATACGGGAAATAAATAATCAATAAATACACTCACCAAAAATCAAATTTGACCCTTTTTCAAAATATTTCAGTACATTCAATACAGAATAGATTGTAAGTGTTAAAAGTGCACTTTATCTTCGGAAGTGCTTGGTTATCACATGAAATTAAGTTTTTAAAACCCTTTTCAATATTTTCTATTTATTTAGTCCATATTTGAAGAAATTGGTTTTCCCCAATCTTTTCATTTTTTTATCGTTTGCAGTTCGCTAAAACTAAAATTTAAACCTTTTATCAATTATGCCATTTAAAAAACATTTTATGTATTATATAAATATTGTCCTTCGACAAATATAAATAACAAAAACATCACATACTAAAACCGCCAAACCTGATGCTTTACAATGGTATAAGGAGGCTCTAAACTGTACAGTTTCACATCGCTAAATTGCAGTCGAAACGTTTGCTGTGGATTAAATAAAATAGTTTATTGCTCAACAAAAAAGATTCTAAAAATGAAACGACGAGATAAATAAGGAGAAGAATGTGTAGAGTTGAGTAATGGCGTTTAACGTCCCAGTCAAGAATATTTCACTTATATCGAGACGTCGCTAACTATAGGCGAAGTTGCAGAAATTTTGCCTGTGCGTTGCGCTAATGGTATTATACAGCAAGGTTCTTCATCGTGCCAAGCGTACCGTAACACAGAACCTCGTTAAGTTCCCATCCGAAAGAACTGTGACTTCCATTTCATAATGTCGAGTGCCTGGCAAAAGAACTGTCACTACCCACTTTTAAGTCTTGGGTAAGACCCGACCGGGGAACGAACCTACTACTTCACACTTACGAAGCTAGCACTCTATCAACTGAGCCACCGCAATGATTACAAGAATGTGTAGAGTACTAGTGATATACAAGCAAAAAAGGGACAAAGTATAACTTTGATTTATTTCAGCTGCTTGCATAATGATGCTTTTTCACGATTGAAAGTTAATGTATCGTCAACTGCCAAAGCATAGCGTACACCGGAAGATGCGAAGAGTATATCGAAACCAACATTTCCTTCTTTAGTCTGTGTTATGTTCATTCCTTTATCCCAGAAGTGAAAGTCAAACGACCCGTGAAGATAATCCAGACCAGTTATGTTAAAATGTGTGACATCCGGAGGTAAATTTCCATCAAAATCCAACCTGTCTGGAAAGATCCTGAAACCGCCATATCCAAAGATTAACGACTGAAGATACCCTCCCATACCCGTAATGAAGTTTACAGCGCCACTCCCCTTTGGCAGTTCAGACCAAACCTAAAACAAACAAATTACATACACAAAATATAAAGTTAACAGCAATATGTCATTAATGAGTTCAGACAGAACAAAAAACAAACAAATCACACCCAACTGCGTTCAAATGAAAAGTGTTATCATTCTGGCAATCACACTCAACGGCGCTCATATGAAAAGTGTTATCATTCTGGTAATCACACTCAACGACGCTCAAGTGAAATGTGTTATCATTCTGGCAATCACACTCAACAGCGCTCAAATGAATAGTGTTATCATTCTGGCAATCACACTCAACGGCGTTCAAATGAAAAGTGTTATCATTCTGGCAATCACACTCAACGGCGCTCAAATGAAAGGTGTTATCATTCTGGCAATCACACTCAACGGCGTTCAAATGAAAAGTGTTATCATTCTGGCAATCACACTCAACGACGTTCAAATGAAAAGTGTTATCATTCTGGCAATCACACTCAACGGCGTTCAAATGAAAAGTGTTATCATTCTGGCAATTACACTCAACGGTGCTCAAATGAAAAGTGTTATTATTCTGGCAATCACACTCAATGGTGCTCAAATGAAAAGTGTTATCATTCTGGCAATCACACTCAACGGCGTTCAAATGAAAAGTGTTATCACTCTGGCAATCACACTCAACGGCGTTCAAATGAAAAGTGTTATCATTCTGGCAATCACACTCAACGGCGCTCAAATGAAAGGTGTTATCATTCTGGCAATCACACTCAACAGCGCTCAAATGAATAGTGTTATCATTCTGGCAATCACACTCAACGGCGTTCAAATGAAAAGTGTTATCATTCTGGCAATCACACTCAACGGCGCTCAAATGAATAGTGTTATCATTCTGGCAATCACACTCAACGGCGCTCAAATGAAAGGTGTTATCATTCTGGCAATCACACTCAATGGTGCTCAAATGAAAAGTGTTATCATTCTGGCAATCACACTCAACGGCGCTCACATGAAAAGTGTTATCATTCTGGCAATCACACTCAACGGCGTTCAAATGAAAAGTGTTATCATTCTGGCAATCACACTCAACGGCGCTCACATGAAAAGTGTTATCATTCTGGTAATCACACTCAACGGCGTTCAAATGAAAAGTGTTATCATTCTGGCAATCACACTCAACGGCGCTCATATGAAAAGTGTTATTATTCTGGCAATCACACTCAATGGTGCTCAAATGAAAAGTGTTATCATTCTGGCAATCACACTCAACGGCGCTCAAATGAAAAGTGTTATCATTCTGGCAATCACACTCAACAGCGCTCAAATGAATAGTGTTATCATTCTGGCAATCACACTCAACGGCGTTCAAATGAAAAGTGTTATCATTCTGGCAATCACACTCAACGGCGCTCAAATGAAAGGTGTTATCATTCTGGCAATCACACTCAATGGTGCTCAAATGAAAAGTGTTATCATTCTGGCAATCACACTAAACGGCGTTCAAATGAAAAGTGTTATCATTCTGGCAATCACACTCAACGGCGCTCAAATGAAAGGTGTTATCATTCTGGCAATCACACTCAATGGTGCTCAAATGAAAAGTGTTATCATTCTGGCAATCACACTCAACGGCGCTCACATGAAAAGTGTTATCATTCTGGCAATCACACTCAACGGCGTTCAAATGAAAAGTGTTATCATTCTGGCAATCACACTCAACGGCGCTCACATGAAAAGTGTTATCATTCTGGTAATCACACTCAACGGCGTTCAAATGAAAAGTGTTATCATTCTGGCAATCACACTCAACGGCGCTCATATGAAAAGTGTTATTATTCTGGCAATCACACTCAATGGTGCTCAAATGAAAAGTGTTATTATTCTGACAATCACACTCAACGGCGTTCAAATGAAAAGTGTTATTATTCTGGCAATCACACTCAATGGTGCTCAAATGAAAAGTGTTATCATTCTGGCAATCACACTCAACGGCGCTCAAATGAATGGTGTTATCATTCTGGCAATCACACTCAATGGTGCTCAAATGAAAAGTGTTATCATTCTGGCAATCACACTCAACGGCGTTCAAATGAAAGGTGTTATCATTCTGGCAATCACACTCAACGGCGCTCAAATGAAAAGTGTTATCATTCTGGCAATCACACTCAATGGTGCCTAAATGAAAAGTGTTATTATTCTGGCAATCACACTCAATGGTGCTCAAATGAAAAGTGTTATCATTCTGGCAATCACACTCAACGGCGTTCAAATGAAAAGTGTTATCATTCTGGCAATCACACTCAACGGCGTTCAAATAAAAAGTGTTATTATTCTGGCAATCACACTCAACGGCGTTCAAATGAAAAGTGTTATTATTCTGGCAATCACACTCAACGGCGTTCAAATGAAAAGTGTTATTATTCTGGCAATCACACTCAACAGCGCTCAAATGAAAAGTGTTATTATTCTGGCAATCACACTCAATGGCGCTTAAATGAAAAGTGTTATCATTCTGGCAATCACACTCAACGGCGTTCAAATGAAAAGTGTTATCATTCTGGCAATCAGTCTCAACGGCGCTTAAATGAAAAGTGTTATCATTCTGGCAATTACACTCAACGGTGCTCAAATGAAAAGTGTTATCATTCTGGCAATCACACTCAACGACGTTCAAATGAAAAGTGTTATCATTCTGGCAATCACACTCAACGGCGCTCAAATGAAAAGTGTAATCATTCTGGCAATCACACTCAACAGCGCTCAAATGAATAGTGTTATCATTCTGGCAATCACACTCAACCGCGCTCAAATGAAAAGTGTAATCATTCTGGCAATCACACTCAACTGCGCTCAAATGAAAAGTGTAATCATTCTGGCAATCACACTCAACAGCGCTCAAATGAAAAGTGTAATCATTCTGGCAATCACACTCAATGGCGTTCAAATGAAAAGTGTTATTATTCTGGCAATTACACTCAACGGCGTTCAAATGAAAAGTGTTATCATTCTGGCAATTACACTCAATGGCGCTCAAATGAAAAGTGTTATCATTCTAGCAAAGTCTTCATTTTCGAAATATGCTTTACTAATATATACGCTTTAGGTTGCTTCATAAGTGCACCAAATTTATCATTTATCCCCTTGTAGGTTTTTTGGACGTCATATACAAGAGAACTTTAATAGTGGTATAAAGTGTTATCTTATTTGTTATCAAATGTTGTGTCGTGTTTTTGTAGTTGTTATTTTTTTTTTTTTAAGGTTGGTCTGTCTATTGCTTCTCTTCGCGAATTACACAATGTGCACAGCCACATTTGCTTAATAATAACCAGTATAATTATGTGCTTACATTGAAAGGTTGGTTCACATTCAACAATTGTTTCTCAAAAAGTTCTGTTGATTTATTAAAATCTCCTTGTTCAAGCCATCCAATAGCAAACATCCCCCACGTCATAGCAGGTCCTCCTGGTGTTACCTATAAGAAATATACAAGTATTATTATTTAAAACACCCATCTTTTGTCAGATTGTTTATAAAGTACAAACATTTTAAATATATAGCGATGGAAAATTTATAAACAGAGATTTATGAGCAGTTCAAACTGCCATGTTCTCATTCTGTTGTATATCTGTAATTTTTAAAATCTGTCACTGAAAACAATTACTTTGAAACAACCAATACAACAAAGAAACTGAAACATCAAAAGTTAATGAAAGGAACAACCAATTTAGAAAAGAAAAAAGAAAGGACAAACTCCTCCTCTGGATTTAATGGCAAGACAAATTTCCATTGGTTGATGTTCAATTTACGAATTCCCCCAGGCATCACAGTTATTTAAAACTATCAAATCAAGAGTAATTGACGAATAACAGGCCTATATTAATTTCACAATTCCTAGTTCGAGCCATTCAATAGCAAACATCCCCCACGTCATAGCAGGTCTTCCTGGTGTTACCTATAAGAAATTTAAACGTGTTATTCTCTCAAACACCCATCTTTTGTCAGATTGTTTATTGAGTACAAACATTTTAAAAATATAGCGATGGAAAATTTATAAACAGAGATTTATGAGTAGTTCAAACTGCCATGTTCTCATTCTGTTGTGTTCCTGGTTGCTTAAGATTTTCCCAGCAAGTTTTCAGCTGCCGGTTTCTATAAAATAAGTTGGTAATATCAATGGAATCTCGGAAAAACAGAAATCAAGAAATATAGCACACCATCTTTTATTTGATAACATGCATCAGCATACTTTCCCAGTCTTCATGAACTTCGGGATATGTTTAAGAAGGATTCAAAAACCAACATACCAGTCCAAAGTAGCCATTAATGGTCTGAAAAACATAGCTTATTAGTGTGTTGTCTCTGTATTCAATATTTTTGGCGTTCCATAGCTGTTCATTTCATCCAAAATTTTGATTACACACATGGTCTATTTAGTAAGCTAAACAGGAGGTTCATTGCACTTCCGGAGCACCAGGTCTCACATACCTGCAAGGCGTTTATGTGTTTAACTTAATTTGCCAGATTTCGCCAGAAGTTTTTTCTAAGCTTTGGGGTTATGATGTAATTAAATAGCCTCTATATCAAACTTGATTTTTTTCTCTCCTATCTGCAATATCAAATTTCATTGTATAAAGCAATATATAAAACAATGGATTACAAAAACTAACCTTTTCATACAACATCAGATCATTCTTCCTAACTTCTTTGGACATATTTAACATTAAAGGAAAACCAAGTAATATTACATCTGCCTGTTTTACAACTTTACCTGTAAAATCAAACAATAGTATCTATAAACTTCAATAGGTGGAAAATCTGTCACTGAAAACAAGCACTTGGCAACAATTGATACAACGAAGAAATTAAAACATCAAAATTTAATGAGAGGAACAACCAATTTAGAAAAGAAAAAAGGAAAAGGAAAATACATTGTAGGAACCACGGGTTATAATATATATGACTTTGGACAGGCTCTGGATTTAATGACAAGACAAATGTCCATTGGTTGATGTTTAATTTACGAATTCCCCCAGGCATCACAGTTATTTAAAACTATCAAATCAAGAGTAATTGACGAATAACAGGCCTATATTAATTTCACAATTCCTAGTAATATTGATATTTTCAAGTTATATTTTACATGCATTTTAATGCATTTTCAGATTACATACAGTCAAACCTGTCTTTAAAGGCCACCTAAAGAACCAGTAAAATTGGTCTTTATATACAGGTTCAAATAATATGAATAAAGAACAATTTGGATACAATTTAACTGGCTTTATTAGCAGGTAATCCTTGTATAGAGGTGGGCTGTATTTTAACAAAATTTTAATTCTTTGGAAGGAAATCGCTATCGTGCTAATCACATAGAGATGCTTACAGGCATTTCGTTTCTATAATACAGTAACCATTTTCTCTTGAATCATTTTAAAATATTTCAACTACATTTTGGTAACTGTAACTTTTTCTATATGTATGATATTTAGTTGTAATTACATATTATACCAGTTGTAATTTTACAGCACTAGACGGCCGTTTCGGAATACAATTCCTCATCAGTAGTGCTTGGACCAAAATTATGAAACCAAAATTATTTTGAAGATGATGAAAAGCTACCCAAAGGACCAAAATATATTTTACCAAATTAAGCTAAGGAAATACTTTGCATGAGGGAGTATACCTTAGTTTCTGAGAAATTTTAACTTGCAGGAAATTTAGACAATTATAGTATATTTCTAACAAAAATACGTAATTATTGCCTACTGAGTTGGTGATATCATCGGGGCACCAGCCACCAGCAGAGATATCGGCTCAGGGGTTACTTTTTGTTCGGTTTTACCCACGGCTCTTTTTTCTGTTTCTGTAATTTTAAGATTCAACATACAATTGTAACAAATATTCTCTTATTCAAAACGATACCAAATATTTACCAAGCCATAAAATATTTAATATTGATAATAAAAACCAAATCGTACCTTCTTTATATCCGTCATATTCTGGGTGCCAGTTTTTAGTTTTATCAAAAGGTATATACATTTTATTTCCAACTTCTTCATAGTTTGTAGTACTTATATTAATTAACGGTAAAATATCTTTAGTCATCAGTAAACTAATTTGAGCTATTGCATTTGTGTAAGCTGAATTATTAACTGGGGAATGGTATTCATCTGGAGGCATAACATCTAAAAATACAAAACAGCCATTTAGATTGAACATCTGGGAAAAAACCAGCCATTACAATTAAACATCTGAAAATACAAAAATAGCCATTACAGTTGAACATCTGAAAAATACTAAACATGATAATCCATCTTTAGTTTCGTGACAACAGACATTACAATTGATTTCAGGAAGACTTTCGGTTGCTGAAGCCTTGACAGGTTCTCTGTACATAGCAATTTCATTACTTTAGTGTTGAATTACATAATCGTGTAAAAGGCATGGACACCAGTATCAACAATAACCCAAGTAAATCATACTGTTTATTTTATCAAAGTACGGTGTTATTTTTGCATACCGAGCCGAGCATCTACGATAATCCTGAAAAGGACTGTTGCAACATATATTTAAATAACAAGCGTACTAATCGAAACAAATATACTAATCCATGTCCGAATCACAATCCAGAAGCAAAGTAAAAAACTTTGGAACTGACAAGTCAGGTTAGACACGTGAACTTCCACCAGGGAAAGTGAGGCCTGGTGCTCCGGAAGGGTAAGAACCTCCTGTTTAGCTAGTAGCTACATCTGTCATGTATGTAATCAAAATTGTGTGAAAGGAACATGGAACTATGGTACAACGTCAAATATATCCAGGGCAATACTGGACACAGAGTCATCAAACCTATCAACAATACTGTGATGACGGCCATAAAACTTTTTGAGGGCCTCGATAATCAATGCACAAATTCCATTACCAAAGCAAAGAAAAACATTAGACTAAACACGAAATTCAACCGGGGAATTTGAATAGAGAATGTTGGTTGCTCCGGAAGGGTACGCACCTCCTTCAAACAAAACCTTCAATTCTACGGAAAATATAGCATGGGTGCATTTATGTATCATGAAAACTGCAGTTGCACGCACAAGTTTCTTCGTTAGATGAGATTACTATAACATTGAAAGAGAATTACATGTGTATTAAAAAACTGCAGGTGAAAATATACCCAAAAAATTCAAATTTTTGTAGCGGAATTTAAAAAACCAAAATTTGCCTACTACCATTGCAGTTGTTTTGTTTAACTCATTAAATGTACATAAACAGGTAAACATCCAAAAACAAAAAAGGTTTCATAATTCTAATCTGTTGATTATCTGTTATCACCAGATAACTGGAATAGTATCCTCTCGCTTATTGTCCCACTTAACTCCAGAGTTAGATAGTATCATGATTTACTCTTTAAGATATGGCGTGTGACTGCAGGCATGTTTACTGAATAAATGTTTTCTAGGTAACGAGGACTCGAGTGGTCGAGTGTCCGAAAAGCTGTCGAGCTAAAGACAGCAGCTGTCGAAAAGGTGCCTCGATATAACTGCTGAGGGGCAGAGATGAACTGCTAATTCGGCACTAAAAGTTAAACTTTCAACATGCATTTACTGTAACTTCTGTGAGGAGGGCAATAACTCATGAAAAAAAATAATGAATAAAACCAACAACTTTTACATGGTTTTTAAAAGAGGGTATGTTGTAGAGTCTAAAAACACTGTTAAAACTAATTGCGTCTGCTGACTAAAAGACTGACAACCAAATTCAATTTTGCCCTCGCCTACAATGTAGGGTTGGTATAGCTTAAACAACTTACTGTTTATCTCGTACATAGATGATGTTTCATTAAAGTACGCTCTTGATTCCCAAAACGTAGCTATATCATTAATTAACTCCCCTCCATGACCATTTATAATGAAGTCTGTATCATTCGTCATCATATAATACTGTTTAACAGCAAATGCTATATCCCCTGTGATATGATGTTCGTATTTACCGTAAGCATCCGCTGGGCATACCTCAAAACCTGGAAATGAATGAAAGGGTTATGTGTAATTAAAAAAAACTTAACAATCCATTCCAAACCACGATCCCAAAGCATGGTAAAAATTAGGTTAAACATGTGGACCTCCACCAGGGACATGGGGCCGGGTGTTCTGGAAGGTTAACCATTGGAGTTTGTTCTTTTATAGAATTACTCATACACTGAGATGATGATGCTGTCAATACATTCAGGATCATTTCCGGTACACATGATCTCAAATCAAATGTAATGGTATCCTGGGTCCACTGAAAAGACGTCATTTGATAGACAGATAACTTGTATATAAATTATCTGAGATAAATATATCAAAAACAAACATACTTATCCATTTCCGAATCAATATCCAGAAGCAAAGAAAAAAAATTAACTGGCAATTATGTTAGACGCATAAACTTCCATCAGGGAGGTTGTGAGGCCGAGTGCACCTCCTGTTTAGTTAGTTACACCTGCCACGCGTTTAATCAAAATTGAGTGAAAGGAACATGGAACTATTGGACGTCAAATATATCCAGGGCAATCCTGGACACAGACACACCAAACTTATCAACACTACTGTGATGACGGGCATAAAACTTTTCGATGGCATTGATAAGCCAAGGGATACAATATTCCTGGGATATGTCATTTATCATTACATGTATATAGTTGTGCCATGGTTGACCAGATTCAGATCCATTAAATAGTGTTACAACGAAATCTTTCTATGCGTAGTTTCGCAAAATCTGGTTAGACGTCTTTTTTATCAATAACGTAACGTATGTGTCTCTTTAGCGTCTGTAGAATTATTACGCCGACCTGCTTACTTCCAAATTAGATTAAGAATTAGCAGCAATTATGCTTCTGTTGTTCTGCAATTAGTTTAAAAAATATATAACAATGATTGCAACTTGTAAATCGAAAAAAAAAAAGTATAAATATAAACTTTTAAAAAACTGGCAAAATTAGTTAAACATAAACTTCCATTAGGAAAGTGAGGCGGGGTGTTCCGGAAGGCTAAATACTCATTTTAGCTACCTTCTCTCGCCACGCGTGTAATTAATAAGACTGTTAGAATAATGAGTTTACCTGTATAGGCGCTCTCCCATGGATACATTGCACCTTTGTACCCTCTCTGAGAAGCAATTGACTTAGCGGCATTAAGTGTTCGTATACGCGAGTTTAAAATGATCTTTGCCCAGCTAGACTGTAACATTAGAAGTGGTGGATACATCCAGGTCTCTTGATCCCAGAATACGTGTCCTTCATAATCCTTCAAATACAAAATATAAAAAACAAACATACAAATCCATGTCCAAATCACAATCCAAAATAAAAGTAAAAACTGGCAAATTAAACTAGATGTGAACTTCATCTAAGCAAGTGAGGCCGGGTGCACCGGAAGTTCAATCACCTGAAACTTTATATTTATATTGAACTAAAATATAGCGAAGGATATAAGCATCACAAACGACATAATTGACCTTCAATCTCGTAATGCATGTCTTCCTCATCCTTCAATTACAATACATATGGGCTTCATAACTATTTCAATAGAAATCGAAGACATTAACATGTAATTATGTCCTTCGACATTATAAAATCAGTTGTGAGTAAAAATGTTATCCTCAATGAAGCAATGGAAATATCAAAGTTGCAAATTGTATAGCCAAAAGGAACACTTTTCAGTTGCATAAGTAACATAATATACCAGTTTTAATTTTACAGCACCTGACGGCCATTTCGAAATATAATTCCTCATCAATAGTGCTTGGACCAAAATTGTGATACCAAAATCTTTTCAATTACCATATATTGGTGTAAATCACATGGAAAATTTATGGCAACTAACGACAATTTTAAACTTAAACCGTCTTTTGAGAGCTAAATACCCCCACCCTAACATATACAAAAGTTTTATGTTATACCGCGATTTTGACCTTTCCTATATGACCTTGCTTCAAGTTCTTAACAGCTTTGGACCATTAAGACTATTTATGTAAACTTTTATTACAGTCGTCCAAAGCATTTATTGGATATGGCCTGGAAAAGATTTTACACATACAGACACAGACGGTCGGACAGACAGACATGGTGATTCCTATATACCCTTTCAAACTAATTTGCGGTGGTATAACAACCCGTTATCATTAATCCAAATACAAGTTCATATAGCATGAAAAAAAAGTTTAATATTTATTATTTCCTATAGTTACTTAGTGTGCTATTTGTAACATAGTTCCCCATAATACAAAGTATCAGCAGTGACGACACATAGCTTACATTAAACTTATACTGGGCTAAGTATCAAATAAGTACGACAAGAACATATATTATCACTTATTTTACGGCCAATTCTGACTTCTAAACTGAAACCTTAACTTTCTCTTTATCTACCTGACGAAAATGGGGTTATCGTGTCCTTTCAGTGTTCCGATATGAACTTGTCTTTTGTTGTCTTCTTTGCTGCTTTATCATTTTATTGTGAACCTGTTTTGTGTCGCGTTTTTATTGCATTTGTTGTTGTCAAGTACATGCTTTTCATTTTCTTTTTCTTTTATATTTCAATATTTACAATATGACTGTATCTCTCTTCGATGAAACATACAGAAGCAATTGTACTGCAATTCCCGTTGAAAGACAATAGGGGTCATGACCCTTGTATCAATTTTCCCGCAATATTACGTCATGTCCCGCACAGGAGGTAACGTGATCATGTGAGATTAATAGAATCTGTCACCTGTTTGTGACCGATACCGTATGATCTCAGTCGAGGGTGATGTAATGTAACATATATCCCAATCGAGGCTCTGTCGAGATTGGGATATGTTACATTACATCACCCGAGACTGAGATCAACTGGAATCAGTCATAAACAGGTGATAGATTCTGTTTCTCGTACCATTAAAATGTTTATAACTATGATACGTACAAAACAAAACAGGTACACTCATGGGGCCTCTTGCATTCCTTTGGGCACCTAATGCATTGTACAAATCCGCCCTTTGAAAATAATCCCATCGACAACTCTTCAAAATTTTAAAATATCAACGATTTGTATTCAATGCAAATATAAAACAACTCTGACAATGAAAGATTTTGAATAAAAAGTGAAATAAAACAAATATGTGAAAAACGAGTACTAATGTAATGATGGATGCATCATTACAAATAAGGCGCCCAAACGAATAAAAATCAAACCCTGTATTCAGAACACATATTAGGACTTGTACTTTTGTTGCTTTTTTCCATTTCCATGGCAACGTCTGAAAATTTTAAACCTTTAAATAACTTCTACATACAATAGAAAAACTGTTGAGAAATTTTAAACTTGTAATATTCTTTTCATTTTAAAATTTAATTTTATATAGAGAAGTAGTACATGAATCCAATTGGTTGAAATTCAAACAATAGTCAAAGTTGATTGACATCACTTATACCCAATATCACAAACCATTGTTTTGATGAGCTAATGATGTGTTGATTTTAGATTAATCCAAGCATTTACCCATACAATGTCATATTGACAACTAAATGCAGCTTCTCTATCGAAATGAATAATAAATCATGCCCCAGGGATAACTGACCATTAGTGTTACTTATAAAAAGATTTAGCTTGAGAGCTTTTAGACATGGATCAGTGATTACTTAAGTATCCTTGACAATGAAAATTCATGCTTATTGTTTTAATTCTTAAACAAAATGATAGCAACCAGCCCATGAAGAAAACTGTAGTTTAAGGGTGGGGATCTCAAAGTTATAATTAGTACCTAGACCTACCTGTCTCCACCCTCCTATTAGAATGCCCATATGGGTTTACTTTAGTATCAATCTATTCAACTTTTCATAAAGAATAAGAAAATATATATGTTAGGGGTGGAGATCTCAACTGATCAAAAGTTAGTACCCAGCCCCACCTGTCCCTGCCCTCCTCTTGGAAACGCCATGGGCATTTCTTCAGTATCACTCTATTCAACTTTTAAAACAGAACCGGAAAATATATAGTTTCAGGGTGGGATATCAACCATTTAAAAGTTAGTACCAAGCCCCGCCCGTCCCCACCCTCCATCAGGAATGACCCCATGGGATTTTCTTTAGTATCACTCTATTCAACTTTTTATGTAGAACCAGAAAATATATAGTTTATGGGTGGGGATCTCAACCGTTTAAAAGTTAGCACACTGCCCCGCCCATCCCCACCCCTCCCTGATACCGCAGGGGAAATCTACTGATACAGACTTGTGCATCTTGAGACACTGATCATGAATATATATGGTTTTATAGTACAAAATAAAGTATAAATGGCAAAATTGATCATTATTGCTTTTAAGACCCCGCCCTCCTGGCCCTCCCTTAATGACCCCATGAGCATTTTACCTCGGCCTCTGGGGAAGGAGATGGGGATCAACCTTCATGTGAAGTTTGGTTAAGATTGGACCAACGGTCTTCGAGAAATTGGTTGGACAAGTTCATGGCCGGAAGAAGAAGAAGAAGAGGAAGAATAATAATAATAATAATAATAAGAAGAAGAAGAAGAAGAAACGGTGCAAAAACAATAAGTCGCCAAACTTTGTTTGGGCGCCTTAATAAATAAAGAAACGCTTTGTTTTGATGAAGTCAAGCACAATGATCGGATACGTCATTCTAATTGTTCAATATGTCGCGTGAGGCAGTACCAGACAAAATGGACAGAAAAATCTCACGTGCACACCAGTGCTAGATTTTTCTGTCAGAGGTACGAGAAACGCCGATCTCGCATGGCTAAAAACACTATATCACACAAGCAGATATGGAAATATAGCGCCAAGGTACAAAATATTTATTAAAAGAAGGAATTATAAATTCAAAATTTGGCACGCGCCACACTATCTTTTATTACCCCTTGAAATACCATGATCAGAATGTCATTTATTAATAAATGGTTATTTAAATGCACTTGGTACCATTGCAAGCAAGAACATGCCACAACAAACAAAACTAGAACCCTCTCTTAACCTTGACCTTTCCCATATTACCTTGGTTAAAGATCATGAGACACCTTTACGACCATGAAGATTATTCATGTCAAGTTTTATGAAATTCTTCGAAAGGAGTTTTGAGATACAGGGTGATTCCTGTATACCCCCTCAAGTTTTCGGGGGTATAACAAGACTAAATACCAGAATAAACCTACCTCTCCTTTGGAACCATGAGCCAGATCTCCTGGCGACAAACCGACGAACGGCCAAACAGATGTTAAAATAAACTGATCAGGCGGTAACATGGAGCTCATCAGGTAATACAAGGAAGCATATGTTGTTTTAGCTAGATCCGGATTTCCACTTAAATCTATCCGTCCGTTTTTCCATTCTTTTTCCCATGCCTTTACATGAAGGAGTTCCAATTGTCCTTGCATGTACCCTACCTCGCCTGATAAATGAATACAAGTTATATTAAATGACATTATAAAGCAATACATATTTTAATATTTCGAAAACATAAAACTAAGAAAAAACACGAAGTCAAAATTGGATTGCTAGTGTGAGAAAGTTTGTCAGTTCTCACGGCAAAGTTTGGTGTGTACTCCGGTTTTCTTTACCAGACAAGAACAACCCGCCTCGATTTAAGTTGACTGGCGCGTAAAGCAATACTATTTTAGTACATGCATTACTCCACTACGTATATTAGTAACGATTAAAACACTGAAAATGTTTTTTAAAACATCTTAATTATATGCTTTTTCAATTTCTTATCGATAGAAGAAGAAAAGTAAAATAAACCAGATGTTCAAGTTCTAAAAAATAAGTATCTACATTTTAGCATAAAGCAATACTTATTTTAAAAAAAAACAAGAACTGTCATTTAAACAAGTCAAAAAAAGTGCTCTTACTTCAAAAGAATTTTATCATTAATATTGACGGATGCTGTTTTTAAATAAAAGACACAACTCAATTGATTGGTTATTGATCCCCACGATTTAATGAGAAACGCGTAAAGAAATAACGCTCTCGTTAAGCGCGTACTGTGGCAACTCCTTATGATGCCCAATATCTAATGAAGTCGGACTTTATTAGACATCAACAGTTTTTATGCTTAATGAAGTCCAAAGATTAGGGGTTCAGAGGAGAAGTCAAATATAGTCGTTAAAATTTGAGAATACATTTTTTGTAACACCAAAAAAAGATTTATCGTCTGGGGCCTCAATCTTTGGGCTTCATTAAGGGTTGCAATTTTGATGCCTAATGAAGTCTGGTATTATAATGACTTCACCAGACGTTGGACTTCATTAAGGGTTATCATTTCGATGCCAGACTTCATTAGACGTTGGACTTCATAACGAGTTGTTACAGCGCACACGTCGTTGGTTATATCGTCTATGTTGCACTTACCTTCTAAGAACCCGTATGTAGTCCCTTCGTTGTTATCCCCGATAGATGTTAAGAATAAATAGTTGACTGTACTAAATGGTTCCACTTTGATTTTATCTGGAACTATCGTGTTAAAAACAAATACATCATTCTTCGTGGAATTATATTCTGGATTTGATAGTTGGAATTCTAACAAGCTGAAATGTAGGTTTCATGAAATCATAATCAAAGGTTTCATAATGAAATGAATAGACTGTGTTCTTAAATTGCAAAGAATTGAAATTCCCAAAACTATCTATTAGTATCTACAGTAACAGTGACATTGATATTTCACGTAAGATTTCTAAAATCTATTGAAGAATCTAACAATGTGTAAAGTTTAATGAAATTCCACCTGTCATATACCATTTTTTGAATGTATTTTATGATTAAATTCAAAAAATGGTATATGACACACCAAAGCAAACTAAAGGAAGTTTTTGTGCGGAAACCAATGTACAGGCAGGTGAAACATTATAGGCCATCCGCAAAATATTTTGCAAAGGTTTAAATATAATATGGAATGTACACGTTAAAACTCAACATACCAATCCAAAAGCAAAGTGAATTTTAAACAATTGGAAAATTAAGGCGTGAACTCTCACAAGGCAAGGAAGTCCTAGTGTTCCGCACGAATCAACACCTCTTTTGTAGCTACGTGTATAGTACAAGATGATTTTGATTAGATAAGAAGTTTCAAGACTAAAGTAAATTCTGTTACATATCATAAATCTATATAATCCCCTTTTGTAATAAAATGTGCGATTGATTCCTCAAGTATACTTATACCTCAATTATGACACAGGTTACATTTGAAACTGCACGACAATCATAATAACTTCAATTTTTCTATTGTAACCTTCCTTTTCTATGCAGCAATATACCCGCTTTTCCTGCTTATGGTGCATTTGTTCCCCTATTAATACGCTACAGTAGAGCTTGTTCCCACCGTGAAGAATTTATACAACGAAGCAGGATGCTTACAAAAAATTATAGACCGAGCGATATCGCAAACTTAAGTTTATCAAGGCCCTCAAAAAGTTTTATGGCCGTAATCACAGTATTGTTGAAACGTTTTATGTATCTTTGTCCAGAAATGTCCTGTATAAATTTCTCGTCCCATAAAATCAATTTTGATTACACACGTGGCGGGCGTAGCCAGCTAAACAGGAGGTGTTTACCCTTCCGGAGCTCCCTGGTGAAAGTTCACTTGTTTAACCTAACTCTGTCAAAGTTTTTACTTTGCTTATGGATTATGATTCGGACATAAATCAGTATGTTTGTATTTGATTGGGTTTACATGGTCAAAAATTCCACTATTCAAAATTCCTCAATTTCATAACGAAAGAATTATGATACATGTACTTACGAAATATATCGATCTTCTGTTGCATTTTGAACAATAACCAAGTCATCACTTAAAGGTCCGATATTAGCTTCCAGATACACAGTTATATTTTCTTCTGCTTGTATAGTAAGGTCCGTAACTAGCAAAGTTTTGTATACACGGTGTGCATATGTCTTCATAACAATACTGAAATATTCCCCTTCATATTCTTCAATGTACATGGCTGAATAAGAAAGAAAAAATGTGTTGAAATCTAAATCCAGTTGTTTAGATAAATGATTATATATGTTGGATCTAATACAGTCTGAAAGGCGGTTTATTTCACTGTAAGTATGTTTTTTCAAGATCTAAAATATTTAAATGATATTATATATTGTTGAATATAGAATGCATTTCAAAACTTTCAATTTTTTAAACCAATAGACGTGATGTGAGTGCATTTATGTCTGAAATTGCCTTTCAGTCTCCTATTAGGGCATCCCCTTTTACAAACCTTACTTCTGCAAGCAGAAGTCACTCATTTGGTGTTTCTTTGCTCCTTTTGTGTTTTAAAATGACTTAGATTATTAAATAACAGACGGATTGTTCTAATGATAATGATATCTTTCAATGTCAGTAAGTCTTTTTTTTCGTGTTTCTTAGAGGTATTTGGCTTTAGTTTAAACACCTTTTTGCGCTTTCATTTTAAAACAGAATAACAGAAATTTCTGGTTTGAATTGACACATAGTCTATAGACTGCTTGCTGTCTAAAAAAAGTTTAAGCATTTACCTCTTCCTAAATCCAATGAATACTTCACATCTGTTATTTCTGAGTCTGAAATCTTTGTAATATTAACAGCACAGTTGGACGGAATTCTTGCACGATGACTTGGTTTGTAACCGTTATACAGATCACTCCTGTATATTGTGTCGCTATGGACAACTGTTGCTAGGTAACCGTTTCCAATAGTAGGCATAAATCGTTGACGTGGCAACCTTTAAAAAACAGAGATTATGGAAATAAATTTATAAATTCTGTAACATGAATAACAATGTAAACAATAACAGTGCCTTTTGATCAAAACAAGAATGCCCTTAATATATTGTATATAATACGCTCGTATATTTGACATCCGATAGTTTCTTATTCCATTCATTCCTGATTTTAGATGTGGCGGATGTAGTTATCCAAACAAATGGTGCTTACCAAGAAGTATCCAGTCTCACTTTTCCGATGAAAGGTTGTGTGTTTAACTTAATTTGTCAAGGTTTTACTTTGCTTTGTATTATGATTTGGACATTGAATGGTACACAGTATGTTTGTGCTGAATGGCAAAAAGCTTACAGTATATGAGATTGATGTTGGAAGCAGGATAATGAGATTATCATACAAACTTACGTTTTAGATGTAAGTACGGTGAGGGATGGATCTAAAAATTTCGGATATGGTGTTTTAGGTTTCCATACTTTCTTCCTTTTGCTACCATGTATAAGTGTCACATATTCACCCTCATTGTCCCTATGGTCAGCAGGTTTTGGTGCTTCTTCTTCTCTTTTAATTTCAAATTTTTTCTTGACCTCGTGATACCTTGCTAACAACGATTTCGATTTCGCATTATTCACAAGATCTATTTTCTTTCTTTTACTACCATCCATATGTATCACATATTCTCCATCTTGGTTTCCATGGTGATCATGTTTTGTTGTTTTTTCTGATTCTATTTTATAACTATCCTTTGCCTCGTGATATGCTGTAAATAACGATTTTAGTCCTGATGTATTGGCTAGACATATTACTGTTCCTAGTATAATTATCACCACAGTTAGAATTCTCCAACTGGATAACATTTTCTGAAAAAAAATATTATTAACATTATTTTTATTAGATTAGTAGTAATAGTAGTAGTAATAGTGGTATTAGCAGTAGTAGTTTTATTATTATTATTATTATTATTATTATTATTATTATTACAAGTGTGATATCGATGACAACGACGACGAAAATGATTATGATGACTACGCAAAATGATAATGATGACAACGACGACGGCGATAATAATTATGATGACTACGCAAAATGATAATGAAAACGACGACAACGATGGTGATGATGGTTATGATGACGATGCAAATGGTGATGACAACGACGACGATGATGATTATGATGACCACGTACATTGATGATGATGATGATGATGATGATGATGATGATGATGAT
The DNA here is from genome assembly GCA_021292105.1 of Anadara kagoshimensis. Lineage (NCBI taxonomy): Eukaryota > Metazoa > Mollusca > Bivalvia > Arcoida > Arcidae > Anadara > Anadara kagoshimensis. The sequence continues at coordinate 23,479,872 of CM037858.1, forward strand.
GATGATGATGATGATGATGATGATGATGATGATGAAAACGACGCACATTGATGTTGAAAATGGTGATAACGACGACAATACCGACGATTGCGACGACGAAGACGACGACAACGAATATGATGATGATGATGATAATGATGATGACAACGATAATATAAAGTAAATATGTTTTATATCGATTTATCACTTACATATTTTATAATATTTATAAAAATCTCATAAAATTAAAACTGGTATAATATATATATAAAATCTTAAATAAATACACTTGCAATCGTAATAGAATAAAAACCATTATAAACACATGTATAACCAAGATCTACACAAATGATATATAATACTATGTTATGTTACTCACTTTGAAATATCTGTCTAAGAACATGTTGATTTACTTTACACATTTCATGTAAAATCAAGATAGAGAACATTCCAAAATACTTTTAACATTGCACATACTGGGATATTTCATATGATATAATTTTAAAACATCCTTCTTTCAAAACTAGTAAAAATAGAATGTAACTGAGATATTATATCTTATAATTTCGAAACATCCTTTCTCCTCTCAAAACTATAAGAATAGAATATAAAACATTCTAGTACAAAAAACGTTCACTTGTCAAATAATAGCCAAAGCAACACAGAACACGTCACATCACAACAAAGTAATTAAGAAAACAGACATAAGATAAATGATATACTATATTACTTAATTTACATGTACATATTGTTTATACATGTATGTTTTATATACTAATGAATAATAAAGTTAATAATTGTATTCAAACCTTGTAAATATGTATTATCCAGCAGCTGTCACCGCACGGTAATTTGACCGGTAAGAAAAAAAATATATCTAACCCTTCAATGCTTGCAAGCTCTTATATGAAAATTGACCTAAAACAAGTCATATAAGCAGGTCATTGGTAAAACAAAAATCGACACATAATCTTTGATTGACTTGATAAACCTAAATGTGTGACCTTGTGGCTTATTATCTGTCTTGTGTGTTAAATAAAGGTGCAAATTGATGGGAATGAACGCACAGGTTGTGGCTCTAGTTGATAACATAAGAACCTGACTAGAGTGTGCATGTATCTTATGTGACATGATAAGTATGTCATGTTATCGGAAAGAAAATAAAGCAAAATGTCGATTGACCTTATCGCTCACATGAAGAAATGCCCCACATCTAAAGAAAACGTCAATAGTCAATGGCATTCATGTAAAAGATCATCTTTTTTACCTTTTCGGTCCAGATGATAAGATATGTATGCGAATAAGATCGTCCTTAGAATGTTAGATATAAAATGTCATAGGGTTATCTACAGCATATGTATTTACAGCAAAATTGTAGCAAAAGTACATAAGTAAGATTAAATATACATTTGTAACCTTAGAGATTGCAATAATCTATATTACGGGTGTAGCTAGCTAAACAGGAGGTGCTTACCCTTCCGGAGCACCCGGCCTCACTTCCCTGGTGGAAGTTCACGTGTCTAACCTAACTTGTCAGTTCCAAAGTTTTTACTTTGCTTCTGGATTGTGATTCGGAAATGGATAAGTATGTTTGTTTTTGATTATGTATTTGTTGTGTTTGGTGCGATAATAGGGTATACCAATTGGCACAAACTATGCACTCTTACTTGCTTTTTTTGTATCTAAATTCTGCAGAAGTTGGACAGAACTTATGCAGAACCTTGCTAAGTCTGGATAGAAGACTGTCGTCAAATCATTCATCTCAGATATAAAAGTAACGTCCTATCTCTTATTAATCCTAAATTTAGAAATTATCAATCCTACTGAGTTTGAAATAAAAGATTCTTCACATTGGCTTGGACTTATTCCTCAATTATAACAACAACGAAATGCTACATGTAAAGCTGTATGGCAAACGTAATGACTTCATTTTTTCTATTTTCAACTTTCCTTTTCTATGCAACAATAACCTGCTTCTACTTCTTATGATGTAATTGTTTCAGTTAATACATTATGGTAATACTTTATGTAACGTCGCAAGCAGCTTACAAATAAATTGTGGACGCAGATATATTGCAAGCCAAGGTTTATCAAGCTCTTGTCAAGACATCCATACAGTTTTATGGCCGCCATCACAATATTGTTGATAAGAATAATGTTTCTATATTTTGGATATTTAGACTCCGGTAGTTCCATGTTCATTCTCATTATTATCACGCATGACGGGTGTGGCTAGTTAAACAAGAGGTGTTTGCTTACCATTCCGGAACGATAAGCCCAGCTTCACTTTCTTGGTGAAAGTTTAACTTGATTCGACGGTTTTCAAAGTTTTACTTGATAAAATAGAATAAGATTTGGGCATGGATTGGTGTGTTCGTTTTTGATGACCTTAGAGACGACATTGTATTATATTACTATATTTTGCATTTGTAACTGTAGATGTGACAATGAAAAATATAATGTATTTGTAACCTTATATACATGTAATCAAATTTTGATAGTCGTAAGAGATGGTTTTCAGTCTTATTCAGATAAATGCGGATTCTAAAAAATATACAGCATTACTTGAATATCTTATTTCTAATACTTTATCTTGTTAACAAACAACTAAAACCTTTTTTCTGCACTATACACCACTATCTTTCATTCTAAAATGAAACGTCTGTAGCAAGTTATTCATTTATCATTCAAAAAAACAAATAAAAACGGTAAGCCAATGTATATCTAGTGTCGAGTAGCGACTGGTTATTTGTCAAGTACTAGACGGACGCAAAACAGAAGTATACTTGCTGAAGATACCATCAACAAAATGTAAAGTACTTGAGAACAACACGTTTGCTGAGTTAGGCAACATAATTTCAACTGCAACAAACAATCGGTATTGCAATGGATATAAACTGCGCCAATGCTTGCCGATATTTCTTTACTCATCTGAAGCAGACTTTATACACATCCCTGTGATATCTGTAGAGAGGATAGTCGCTAAATCATTCAACCCCACCAGTGGATATATTGATGACGTTCTCTTAATATTTCTAAATTTATAAAATGTCCCAGTGTAATAAATTATACGACTTATCAGGGTAAGACTAGGCTTATAAAAACCCTTTCAATGTTTCATGGCCTCGATCCCAATATCGTTGATAAGCATGTTTCTGTATCAAATATCATTATACTGGATATATATGACGTCCCAAAGCCCCCATGTTTCTTGCATTCTCAATTTTGATTTTAAGCATGGCAAGTGCGTTTAGCTTACCAGATGTTACTGTTACCCTTCCGGAGCACCCGGCCTCACTTCCACGGTGGAAGTTTGCAATTTTCATTGAATTTGCCAGTTTTCAAAGTTTGTATTGTACTTTGTTTTCGGGATTGTGATTTACACCTTATGGTCACAACAACATCAAAACAATTAAAAAGGTAGCATTTATTTTATGAACTAAGTATCGTCTCTTTATGCATTGATGATAAATGTACTTTTAAAAAGCGACTTCGTTTTTTTAACAAATCTCCTTTAAACCAGAAGAAAAAACAATGTATACGTTTAAATCTAAAAGTACCAGTGATGTTGAAGCGTTTAGTTATTACTTAATTTAATATCATACTTCCTTTGGGATTAGCTTCTGGACATGGATTGGTATGTTTGTTTTTGATTTTATATTTTCCATCAAGCAGTCGGGTCTACTGTTATACCAGGAATACTCCGATTCAAACGTACAAACAATCCGGATGGTGGTGTTGTGTTGATAGCAAACCAGCTCTACAACTCCTTTATCAGGTCCGAGTTGGGAGATACATCATTTATTGTAAATAAGGTTCAATACGCAGCACGTGAGGCGACAGTCCAAACATAATTGAAGAATAGATATCACAACTTTTTGGAACACAGGTTCAATTTTCTGCACATCATGTAGTTACTTCATCAAATATGTTCATCTTGTATTTCAATGAGTATCATCAATGAAGAATGAACATAATTGTTTTGAGAACCATGTGAAATTAATGGCAAGATGTTAAATGTAAATATAGCCTTCCGTGTGTATCATGATTGAGAAATACGTCAAGTGCTGTATAACGCTGATTTTGAAGTATCAATTGTATCTTGTATTTCGAGCTCACTAGGATCGATGACATTCATATATTCTCCAAGATATTTATATATCCGTATGTGGATTTGGTAACAGTGTTCTCGATATTCAACAAGACTTTAAATAGATTCTGCTTCATATGAATAAACAAATTTTGAAATATAATGTTCTTTATCACATACCCATTGAATCTTACTATAGCGATACATTATACAATTATTGACTTTGGAGGAGGTAGACATAAGGATTTATCAACCTCAAACACATTATATTTACCGAGGCCGTAATGTTTTTGAGGTTGATAAATCCTTATGTCTACCGAATCGAAAGTCAACAATTGTTTATTATATGACCAATGATTTTTATCACCATATTTTTATGTTATATAGCACAAAACGTAAAAATGCCTTTTTCTTTTTTCAATGTAACATCAACTAATGCCGCGTGCGTTTTTGCGCGGTGAACATTACCCATTGTTACGTCATAAAAACGTCGCGTGCGTTATTGCGCGGTGAATATAACGATTTATCAGGTTCGCCAAACGCCTTCTCAACCAATCAGAAAAGGGCAAAATCATTGGCCATATAATAATACATTTTCTTGCCATGTGATACAAAGGTCCGTATCGCACATGTGCAATACAACATTCCATATCACCATAGTAGCCAGAACTCCTTTTAGGGGAATTCCCTTTTCCGACAACAATAATATGATGTCATTATGTGATAAGTAATGACAACAATAATATGACGTCAATATGTGATACATACGTCATGTTAAGTTGGGAGAATTTACTCGAGTTGGGAGAATAGCGGACGATGTTAAATAATTTTGTAAAATCAATGTTTGTTTTTTAATTTTTCCCAGTGTTTATGATGGTATTAGTAAAATGTTAACCAATGATGCATAAACGTAGAGTTGTCTGTTGTTTTTAATTACTTCTTTGGCCGTTTTCCAGTCAGGTATCGGATTTTTCGAATCAGATCAAAAATCAATATAAAACAGTTGATTGTGAATTCTTTGACAGATTAAGCCAAAGAAAGATTTTCATTTAGTTTGGTAGGGTATGTGATAAATACAAAACCACACATAAGTGGTTTTCTGATGTAGCTTGATCGCACTCATTTATTGTGCAAACGCATACATTACACTCGTGCGCAGAGCGCACTTGTGTAATGTATCCATCCGCACAATAAACTCGTGCTTTTGCGTATTTACCAAACACAATAAATATCATGGCATTGGACATTTTAAAGTATTGTCTGTATATTTTTGTTTGCAATCCACATGATGCTTGAAAAATGACCAGAATTTTCTGGCCTACCATTTTTGTAAAATAATGACAGGTTTGTTATAAATGTTATTTTAATTTATTTTACATATTATACCAGTTTTAATTTTACAGCACTAGACGGCGTTTGGGAATACAATTAAACCAAAATTAAGGGATAGTGGTGTAAAGTGTAGAAATATCAAAAGTTTATTTATTAGAAACAAGATGTCAAGTAATTCTTTAGAATTTTTTAGAATCCATATTTGGTTTATGCCAGATGTAGAATAGACTTTTGAAAACACTTAGCATATTACCAAATAATTTTTTTGATGAACCAGAACCATAAATAACGTTGTAAAACAAATAATTAAAAAGCTAATCATCTATGAAAAACATATACAATGCAAATGGCAATGTAACAATGAACACACAGAACAATAAACAAGCGAAATAGACAAAACATTTGGACCACTGATCATAAATATCTAGTCTTTGGATAGAATAAAAACAAACATACCAATCTTTGTCTAAATCACAATGCAAAAGCAAAGAAATAATCAAAAACAAACATACCAATCAATGTCCAAGCCAAAATTACCAAGCAAAGGTTAAACTTTGAAGCCAGCAAATTAGGCTATACATGTGAACTCCCACAAGGGAGGTGAGCGCGGGTGTTGTGGAAACATAAACACCTCCTGTTTCACTACCTTCTCCTTGGAGATTCAAGTAAAAGGAACACAGAACTATGGGACATTAAATTGTTTGTTGGAAAACAATATTATCAAACACAACATATGTGTTGTTCATCAAAAACACTTAACATTTTATTGATGGTATCTTGAGTATATTTTTTGTTTGCAGCCAGAACAGAAAAGAACAATACTGTGGTAACACACATCTGAAATGTAAAAGCTGATGGAGCAAAAGAAGTGTAAATTCAGACTCCATAATTGTAAGCAGACAAAATGAATTTATATTGGGATCAATTAAAGTACTAACCAAACAAGCAAATTTCAGACGGTTTAATAAATAAATTCTAATAACAATTTTACATAGGGAACAGCTCTACCTGCTCGATAAATGACTTTAACCAATATATTTGTTGTGTTATCGTTGTTTACATAATAGTGGTTCTGCCATTTTTCAATGGTAACAACACTTCTTCCAGATGTAAGATCCATATCTAAACTTCTTATTCTTCTTTCAACCATTCATTGTTGTTTTATACAGTTTGGACATCTCTATAGGTGAAAATTTGTTTTCCACTGAATGAAAATGTAATGGAATTCATGAGACTTTGTTGACAGGCATTCCACTGTATGAAGGTGTAACAGAATTCATGATATATTACTGTTGACTATAAGGAGTTTCTATTCTTTCATTTTGTTGGCATTTTAACTGTTATTTCCTAAAAATTATCAAAAATAAAACAAGTATTAGATATAAAAAAAATAACTGTTAAAAAAATTCAATATTGAAATTCAATTTTATTGTTTAATTCCTTATTTTTCCAGACATAATTAAATTCATAAGAGCAGATACGGAACTCAAAAGAACATCTGAAATAAGTTCTGTTGAATCAGATATTTTGACAAAGTAAATTTCATTTTTTGGTATCCATTTGAAATATTTCCCATTTCTCCAATTTTTAGTCAATCCATGTAAGTAAACAGGTTATTTTATTTATATATTATTCAGAATTCATCTGAAATATGTCAGGGTTCATACAGACATTTGGACTCAAAATTTAAGGACTTTTTAGGGTCTTATTTGCAAATTCAAGACCTAATCAGAAAGACAATTTTAGCTAAAAATATTGATGAAAAGACAATTAAATCAATAAAACAATTACTTAAGTGTCCATAGTAACAACACTTGAAGTAAATAAGGTTGAAGTTGGGCATTCAAGAGGGCCAGGTACTTTTAAATTGCTCATTATCAGTCTATTTGCAACTACTTAATATCAAAATACAGACACCCAACTGGCCAAATTCAAGGGCTTTATAGGGTCAGACTTGTTTTTAGGGTCTTTTTAGGGTAATCCTCAAAATTTAAGGACTTTTCCAGGCCTGTACGAACCCTGTATTTCAAAACAGATACTACTTCATTTTTTATCAAATCATGTAAATAAGCTAGAAATAATTTCCATTACACCAATTTTTGGTAAAATCATGTAAAGAAATGTACCATTTTATAATACTGAGTATTCATTAGAAATATATTCCATTATTCCAACGTAAATAAGGAGACCATTTTATAGTAATTAAAGAGGGTGTTCAAAGCATTTACTTTACCTTGCTACAATAAGGGCATTCTCCAAATATAATGTTAAAACTCTGCCTGCTTGATGGAAGTGCTCTCAGCCACTGTAAAAATATAAACAAGGACTAATGTTAAACCTGTCTAATCAAAACACCTCCCCAACTGAAGCTTTTACCACTGCGGTAGCTCAGTTGGTAGAGTGCTTACTCTGTAAGTGGAAGGTCGTCTGAACATCGGCTGGGTCTGACCCAAGACTTTAAAGTGGGTAGTGACTGTTTTTTCACAAAGCAATCGGCATTACAAAATGAAAGTCTCAGTTCTTTGGCATGGGAACTTAAAATAAACAAGGTCCTGTGTACAGAATGATTAAGGGTCCTGCTGTATAATGCCATCAGGGCAGCACATAGACAAAATTTCTGTGCCTTCATCTATACCTGGCAACGTGTCTGTATAAGTGAAATATTTTTGACTGGGACATTAAACACCACTACTAAATTGATTTTGGTCAGAGCAAACCCATATTCAATTTACAGGTTAATTCAACAAAACAATATTACCCTGTCCTAGTAAAATTGTTAAAGACAGGTTTTTGGTTTACCAATATTACTATGGCATATCCATTTTTCAAATAGGTATATAAAAATTTGAGTTGCAAATGGTAATCAATCAGCAATTGTCAGAAAGTATGACATCAAGCCGACAGCAAATACTGTAAGGGAAATAACTCTTTGATTTTAAAGAAGTCTTTAAAGGGTAAGCCATCCCATGTTTACCAGTAATTAGAGTTTGTGAGTTGGTGAATTATTATTGATAGGTGTGATGTCTCTGTATCCAAAGTTATCCTGGATATATTTGACGTCTCGTAGTCCCATGTTCCTTTCATTCTCAATATTGATTTCACACGTGTCGAGTGTAGCAAGCTAGACCTGAGGTGCTTACCCTTCCAGAGCACCAAGCATCACACCACCTTAAGTTCATGTGTTTAACTTAAGATGCCAGTTTTCAAATTTGTGTGCAACATTGCTTTTAAAATCAAATTTTGGACATTAACGGGTATAGTCGGCCAGATGAGGTTCCTTAACCTTGAATGGTAACTTGTCTTAGGAGACAGAAAACTGATATAAAACCTGGATAGAATGACTTAATCACTTGTGGTGGTCAAACATTCTAGAGGAAGGTAACCTTGACAATAAATCACTGGTCCACCAAGTTGGAGGTTGAGCAAGGGGGTAATCTCCCCTTCACATAAAACAAGTATAATTACGTAAACAAAAACAACAATAAAGGTGATAAAAAACCCTAGTGGATGTCAGAAACAAATTTGAATTCTGTGTTAACAGGGATCGTCTAAAGCAAAAAAATGTAAAACAAAATCTTTACCTCATATAGACATGATCTATGGAAAGGCTGACCACATCTTGTATCATTACAAGCCTCATCTGGAATCTCTGAATCTAGTCGATAAGAATAACAAATACCACACTCTCCACTAAACTCCTGGAAAAGTTAAAAGTTATCATTTAAATAAGATACACCATTAATGTCCTGGTGGAAATTAAAGTTAAAGTTATCATTTCAATAGATATGCCACTAAACTCCAGGTGGGAAAATTAAAGTTGTCATTTTAATAAATAATCCCATAATTACAGGTAACGACTGATGTCAAATAAATAAACGTATAAAAAAGTACATGTACCTCATCTGTCTCAAAACTTTAATTAAAGATTAATTAGATTTCATAAAAAGTTGAAAAAATTGGTAAAAATGTTCCAAAAATATCTAAATGAAGTCAAGTATCAAATTAAAGGTAAAAACTTGTAAAGAAAAAATCTAATTAGAATGACCTAATAAATTGGGAAAAAGTTCCAAAAATACCTATATGAATTAAAGTAACAAATTAAAGGTAAAAAATAAGTTTTATTTGTAAAAAAAAAAAAACCTTTAATTAGGATAAAATTTTGTAAAATGTGGAAAACGGGTGCAAATAAAGTCTAAATATATTTAAATTATGAACTAACAGTTGGAAACCTAATCTTCCATGACAGACAGTCATTTTATTCATACATAATTATACAGAGAACAATCACAAATCAACCTTTAGGCTTCTCAATACACTTGAGTATTAGCCTTGTCATTGTCAAACTTGCAGTAATAATGATGCATAATTTTCTGAGTTAAGTAGTGAAGTGAAGGTTTACACCCAGCCTAGACTTTTTCACTTAAAGGCAGTCAGTTCAGGGATGGTAGAGGAAACTGGAGTGCTCATAGAAAGCTAGTAAGCCAGCTGGTAAACCTTTCCACACTAGATGTACCAATGAGGAATTTGAACCCAAACAGGGAGAGGCACTGTGATCTGTAAATACATGCTTTAGCCCATTTGACCATTCTAACCCTAGCCCTAACCATAATATTCTTAAGTGCATTGTTTTATACCAGAACAGATGTTGGCATACAAACTTTTATAAAGTTCAAATATTTGTTCATATTTTTTCATTACTGATATTTAGTTATACATGTATTTACATTTTATCACTGATTACATGTGATATTGTAATATCAATTGCAAATTAACATGATTGAAAAATCATTACAAAATTAATATTGCTAAAATTAAAGAAATAAAAGAAGAAAAAAAAACGTCCAGTAAATACTTAAGATGGTATAATAGGAATTAAAACAATATGAGTACCTCTTTTTTAGAATTATCTTGAGATGGAAATGTTACACCCAGTAATATTTGTAGATTGCCTAGTAAACTGTTCTCCAAATTCCTGGAACAAAAAACAAGACCCATCATAAGAAACAATGTAGTTCACCTGCCAATTGACCCTAGGTGACTTGAACTGCTCAACTAAGGTATCATACAACAGTTTCGTATTTTCGTCCGTAGTCTAAACTTTAAAATTATCAAGAAAATCGCTATGGCAACAAATTGTTGCCCGTAACAACCAGAAAATGATGATAAAATTAGAAAAATGTTTTAGAAAGGATGATATAGTGTTATCATACTTGAATATATAAATTGTGTTAAATTGTGTCATGTGTGTACGAATCTATGACCAGCTCAACTTGACCCCCAGTTGGTCTCATTGCAGCGTGTTAATAATGCAATTTTTTGTACCTCTGATGTTATGTCATTTATCTCAAAAACGACCTTTTAAGGGGTTCCCCCCCCCATTTTGTAGTATTTTAAACGAGCGTTCTGAAACACCCAGAAAATTGGACCTAATTTATATGTAGGGTTCCAAAAAATCTATTCAAACTTGAGGAATTTGGAAATTTTTTCAAACTTTTTTTATTTTTTGAATGCTTTTTCCCGAAATGCAGGGGGCGCCACAAGTAATACACATATGCAAAATGAATCTTAGATATAAAAAAAAAAAAGAATTGGATAGTCTAATTTCAATAATGAAATTGTGATAAACTACGGAACTTGAGGTACAGGTTTTTCATAGTACTCACCACAAGTTTAAATTGGAGTTCATGTTCTGTTTTAGAGGATCCACAGCTAAAATTAAATCAATTTAGTTTAAAATGAATTTATTAAGTTCACTTACAAAACAAAAATTATGGCATCTCAAGATACCTCATAACACTGTGGAGCCATAAATCTGTGCAAATCAAAAAGATTTTTTTTTACAAATTTATTATTTTATTTATTTATTTATTTATTTATTATTTATTTATTTATTATTATTTCTCTGTATAATATATCACTAGACAATAGATCTTTATAACCCCATCCAATTTTTCTAAAATCAAAAGAGGTGTGCTGAAAATCAAATTTGACCTCCGACCAATTTGCAGTGTTTGAAAAAAGTCTTTTAGCCTATTCAAAAGACATAAGAGTGCTTCTCTAGTGGTAAGTATTACTATAACCCTGTATATTGTAATTAATTGTCATATACCAATATTTTAGTCAGGATTGTGGTTAGTTTAGACTTCTCAGTAAATACATTTTTTGACTTTTCATCAACCTAGTTTTTATCTTTAGTTTAAACTCAGTATAAAAAAGGAACTGTATTTCTGAGTAAATATATTTTCCTTTGGAAATTCCCATTCAATATAAAATAGTTTCCATTTATGAAGTACCGATAATTAATGTTAAAGTCATTTTTCATATTCACGTACATTTAAAAAAAATCTGAAAAAATTGTTAGATTAACCTACCATGATCAGCACCCAGGAATCTACATTCTGGTAACATCCTGGGGTGTTTGGGATCTACTGTAATCTGTATTGAACAATTTGTACCTGAAAATGTAATTAAAAAAAAGAAATGTTGAAAATATAACAATGTATGCCTGGTAAAGCATACAGTGATACCTGTGAAAACTGGACCCTGAGTATACCAAAAACCTGATAAACTGAACAGCATGTATTTCATAGAGACATACCAATGCAAGAGGCCCGATATGGCTAGTATCACATAACTGGTATTTTATTTCCATTTGAATATTGGATAGTCGTGTCATATTCAATTTTAAATGTGCATCAACCAGGGAGTTTTGAAAATGAATACCATTCAATCTGGCCTATTTGTTCTACAGAATACAACTCTAAAAAGGTCAATGTGTTTATGTTAAATGGTTATATCTCTACTTTTTCTATAACAAATGTGAACTAAATATTCATAAATAAATCTGCAATGGCTAGGATTAGATTTATGACTACCATGTTGGACAAAAATTTAAAACTACTTCAATTACATATATCCCATAACTGATGACCTTGTGGTTCCTTAAACTTGTGTTTTTCCCATTTTCAGTGTCAATGGTTTAAATGTACACAGCCAAATTTTGTTCATGTGATTTCACATGATATTTACTTGAAATTCATATGAAATTTTTCATGGTTTCACAATTTTGGTCCAAGCAATACTGATGAGAAATTGTATTTCAAAAGGGCCATCTAGTGCTGTAAATTTAACACTGGTACAATATGTTAAATTCATGTGCTATGTACCAATCAAAAACAAACATACTAATCCATGTCCAAATCACAATCCAGAAGCAAAGTAAAAACTTTGGAACTGACAAGTTTGGTTAGACATGTTAACTTCCACCAGGGAAGTGAGGCCAGGTGCTCCGGAAGGGTAAACACCTCCTGTTTAGCTAACTACCAAGTGATAGATTCTATTTATGCCACACAGATACATACCGACAGCAATCCTTCTATGTATAGCGTTATATGTAGGATTATCTGGCTCTAATACCCAGGTTGTTTTATCCCACACAGATACATACCAACAGCAATCCTTCTTTGTATAGCGTTATATGTAGGATTATCTGGTTCTAATACCCAGGTTGTTTTATCCCACACAGATACATACCAACAGCAATCCTTCTTTGTATAGCATTATATGTAGGATTATCTGGCTCTAATACCCAGGTTGTTTTATTCCACACAGATACATACCGACAGCAATCCTTCTTTGTATAGCGTTATATGTAGGATTATCTGGCTCTAATACCCAGGTTGTTTTATCCCACACAGATACATACCGACAGCAATCCTTCTATGTATAGCGTTATATGTAGGATTATCTGGCTCTAATACCCAGGTCGTTTTATCAATATCACTCATAACATCCCAAAACTCCTGATAACATCCAATAACTTGTTCAAACTGCTTAAACAGGTCAGACAGAGAGTTCTGTAATAGAGCAAAACACAGGAGACTGTTAAATAGTAGATACCCAGACACATATTTTCAGGAACTCAAAGGTGGTATAGTGTATGTTACACCATGGTATATAACAAAATACTTTGGTATATTATGGTACCTACTTTGTCAATGTATCCCATCTCTTATGATAATTAGATGTCATGTTAATAGTCAGAAAAAGATGAATACCCACACTATGCACATAGCCCCTAACTGATTAAAGTGTATAAATGCATGTCAGAGATTGTGGTCCTTGGTTGTACATTGTAGTATGCAGATATGATGTGCATGGATGTCAAAAATGAAGATTCTAACTTAATACCTTGGAAGATTAATGTACAAAATGGACTACATGAAGTACTTACATCAGATGACCATTGTATATTGAACTGTCCTGGTACATCTGCTACACATGATGGAGCTTGTAATGGGTGCTACAAAAATTATAGAAAATATATAAAACAAGCAAACAAATCAAAAACATAATATTTAACAAATTCATACACTCTTTTTCCTTTCAGTTTTTGGTACTTAAAACAAAAGAGATATGAATGTATTCCATATACATAATATGTACACCTTGGGCTGATTATGTTGACTTTGAAGTTTGAAGCATGGAATTCTTTACCTGTTTTTTACAGGATGAAAAATGGTTCTTTAACGTGATGGAAAGCAAGAATTTTATTTACATATCCATTTTAAATTTTTTTTTCAAATGTTTAGACTGCTATAGTGCCCCTTTGCTTATGGTGACTTTCTGTAAATGGCCATGTTTTGGCCAGCCTTAACATTTTCTATACTTAGCTGATTAGCTGATGACTATATCCAGTTATGTCCTATATGTGACCTTTCTGTAACAGTCACAAAAGACTGTATTTTCAATTTACATTATTCATCTTAGATTGCTCCCATAAAATGCATTTTTCTTATTCGACCTAATTTTTACCCTAGTACAATAGCATTAAACAGAATAATAAATTCTACAGCAAAGAGAACATGTTAAATTGTAATTGTTAATTCTGGAGTAGAATGACTAAATTTTAAATGCCGAGTGCTTGGCAAAAGATTGGTCCCCTTTTATCAAGTCTTGGTCTTGGTCAGACCTGGACAAGGCCCAAACCCAGACCTCCTACACACAGAGTGAGCACTCTACCAACTGAGCTAACATAGTGGTAGGAAGGTTCAATGCCAAAACATTTCAACTGGCTCAAATGACCTACCTTCACAATATTACTTACCTGTGGATGTAACTTTACTTTGAAGACATGTTTACGTGACTGACCATCTATATATTGTAGTTTTAAATCTCGAAAATCAGCATCTATTGACAATACTCTGAATAAAAACAAAAAAAACAACATTTCAATGTTATCAAAACAGCTACATTATTGAAAACAAATTCTAAACAAGAGGCCCATGGGCCTTAACGCTCACCTGTGACCTTTGAACCCATGAGCTTCATTCAAATATCAAAATGATAATTCGGCCAATATTCTAATATACATCCCTATACAAAAAGTTTATAGTTTTTGAGATAAATAATCATCTCAGTACTTGTTTGTATCTGTGATCTTGACATTTGAACCCATGCTCTTCATTCATCTATCAAAATGACCACTGTGCCCGTACTAACAATATTCTAATATACATGCCTATACAAAAAGTTAATAGTTTTTAAGATAATTAACCATTTAGGTATTCATTCGCATCTGTGACCTTGACCTTTAAACCCATGACCTTCATTCATATATCAAAATTATCATTAGGATAATACCTAAATAGTCTAATATACATGCCTATACAAAAAGTTCATAGTTTTTGAGATAAATAATCATTTCAGATCTTGTTCACATCTGTGACCTTGACCTTTGAACCCATAACCTTCATTCATATATCAAAATGGTTGTTAGGCTAATACCTACAATATTCTAATATACATGCATATCCAAAAAGTTAACAGTTTTCAAGATAAATAACCATTCAGGTATTCATTCACATCTGTGACCTTGACCTTTGAACCTATGACCTTCATTCATATATCAAAATGATCGTTAGGATAATACCTAAAATATTCTAATATACATGCATATCCAAAAAGTTAACAGTTTTCAAGATAAATAACCATTCAGGTATTCATTCACATCTGTGACCTTGACCTTTGAACCTATGACCTTCATTCATATATCAAAATGATCGTTAGGATAATACCTAAAATATTCTAATATACATGCCTATACAAAAAGTTCATAGTTTTTGAGATAAATAATCATTTCAGTACTTGTTTACATCTGTGACCTTGACCTTTGAACTCATGACCTTTATTTATGTATCAAAATGACCATCGGACCATTACCTACAATATTCTAATATATATGCCTATACAAAAAGTTCATAGTTTTTGAGATAAATAATCATTTCAGTACTTGTTTACATCTGTGACCTTGACCTTTGAACTCATGACCTTTATTTATGTACCAAAATGACCATCGGACCATTACCTACAATATTCTAATATATATGCCTATACAAAAAGTTCATAGTTTTGCAGATAATTAACTATTTTGGTAAACTTGTACATCTGTGACCTTGACCTTTGAACCCATGAACTTAATCGATATATCAAAATGGTCGTCATGTCAATGCCTACAATTAACCAAAAATCCCAAGTCATTATCACCAGAAATGTTTAAAAAATAGCATTTTTTATCAAAGGTCAAAAACTGGGACATGACCTTGACCTTTGACCTTGACATCAATCAGAAGAAAATCGCAAGACAACATCAACAGTGAAAACTCCATAAATTTTCTTCAGCCATTATAAAGTTATAATAATAAATGTCTCATTTTAAAAATTACATAATTTTACGCAAAAAACGCGTAACCTATTTTTCGTCCAATTTTCATGAAAAACACAATTTTAGTGTATCTAGGTATCCTGAATCCAAATATCCAATCAAAATTTGCCTGCACCTTTTGGTTTCAGAGAAGAAGATTTTTTTTGTCTTTTGGCTATTTATAGTAACGGCAGCCATATTGTTGGGCGTGGTCAAACCCCGAACACAATTTTGAAAGTCTGTTACCCAGGCATAATAATCACCAAGTTTCATCAAATTTGGCTCAGTAGTTTTGGAGGAGAAGATTAAAATGTAAAGTTTACGCACGACGCACGACGGACGACGAACGACGGACGACGGACGGTGATAGATAGCAATAGCTCATCTGAGCCTTTCGGCTCAGGTGAGGGCTCAGGTGAGCTAAAAAGATAAAAAGAAAACTGTAGATCCAGTTTTATACATGAGAATGTAATTTCTGCACAATTTTGCAATCTAATTTAGAAATGAATTATCAAGTTTTATATATAAAAATGAATAAAACATTATTTAGGATTTAAAAATTTAAAAACAAATTTCTGAAAAATAAATTGCCTGGAAAGTAACAGAATAGATTTATAAGTAAGTAAGTGTTGTACATGTTGTTATAGAGTATTTGTTAAACCAGTGCAATGGTTTCAAAGGATAGATGTCAATAGTGATTTAGTTACAAATGGAATAAAGCCACTAGTGATTTCTACTCTGTTTGCTTACTTGTTTCAAAATCACTAGGAATTTCATGTTATCTGAAACTTATTCATGTCTGAACAAAAATTATAGTTACAATTATAAAAGTTGAACCTGCCTATGAAGACCACCCAATGGAATAAGTAAAAGTGACCTTTATTGGCAGGTGGTCCTTATATCAGAGCTGCCAACTGACCCACAACCCGAGGGTCTGACCCTCATTTGAACATGACTTCCCATTGACCCGCCAAAAAGGGGAATGACCCACAAATGACCATAGAGTTTGAGGATTTGCAATGTTCATTCATTACCACTCAAATCCATCTGTAATCCTGGCGAATTAAGAGTGATTTACATGGGTGGACTAAGGTTGTAGTGGATTAATTTTGTGCCCACGTCGGGGCAGGTGAAAAATCACTACATGCATTATACTGTATTCATTTCTCCTAAGAAATCACACAAAAATGCACCATATTTTTTTATCTAATTTTCAATTCTTTTGGGAGGGATGCACCCAGACACAGTCGGATTTCAGTCGGACCTGCAATTACACAAAATAGGGTTGGCAGCTCTGTTATATTGAAATTCAAATTACATGAATAAACAACAATTGGGATCAAATTTCACTGGCTTTTAAAAGCAGGTAACCCTTATATAGAGGTGGCCTTTAAGGCAGGTTTGACTGTACATACTTATCCCATCCTAAATCTTCTATTTCTTTAATCAACTGACTACACAAGTTACTTGATCTTGATATTTTCCACTGTTTCTGAAGCTCCACTTTCCTTTCCTAGAATAAATTAGAGTAAAAAAGCAAAAAGTTGTAGTTATTATCTAAAACTCAAAACTTCAGGCATCAGGGAAGGGCTGACAAGTACAGTTTGTTGGTTGACCTTGACTTTTACAAGTCACATTTGACTGAAAGTGACTTATTTGCTAAAAGCCAGTGAAGCATGATGGTGACAGAGCAAGAGATTTAATTATTGATTCAGATGTTTGAAGCAGTGTCACATTGGTTTGTTGAAATTTTTGTTACTGAGAGGCTAAATACATCATCATTAATGTGTCAAAAGCTAACAACTACTAAGATGATCTGACCTTTAATCTCATGACCTTGAAATTTGGTCATAATTATTCTTTCAATCAATGTTCAATTGAGAATTTTTCAGAAAGAGTCATTTTTAAGAACTTTTTTCTAAACACAGCAATAATATTTTTGCACCGTGTACAAAGCTGCCAACCCTATTTTGTCCAATTGTAGGTCTGTCTGAGAAAAAATGAAAAGAAGATTAAAAATAGTGCGCTGTTGTGTAATTTCACAGAGAAATTGATACAGTATATGCGCGTCACAATTTTGTGATTTTTCACCTGCTACCAACATAGAATTAATCCCGATTAGACCCTTAGTCCACCCATGTAATAACTCAAATACCCCTGCGATTATCAGTATGTGGATTCGAGTGGTAATAAATGAATGCCGCAAGTCCTCAAACTCTTTGCAGGTAAGTCCACTTCTTGGTGGGTCAGCGGGAATTCAAGTGTAAATGCAAGATGGACCCGCAGGTTGCTGGTCAGTTGGCAGCTCTGCATACAATGGCAAATATGGCCCACTAAGGCTTTGATGGGGACATTTAACAAAAAAAGGGACCAATGATCCCTTTTAGAAAGAACACTGCATAATATTCCCATATATCTTTGTATACAAAATTATCAATCAGTGTTTGGAGCTTATAAAAATGTTTTTCTTAAATGAACTGGTAGATTTTTATCCAGCTTCACTTCCTTGGTGAAATTTCATATGACCAGATTCAAAGTTTTTACTTTGCTTTTGGATTGTGATTTGGACATGGATTAGTATGTTTCTGTTTGATTTTAAAGATCATTGTGCTATTTTTTTTTTTTTTAATTAAATAATTTTGATTATTTAACAAACTCTGATGATGTCATCTTAAGAATCATTCAAATATACAATTTGATATCCAATATGTTTCATTTGAAATTTGATGACACACATTTGGTTGATGGATGACGACAAATCAAGTGGGACGTAAAACCATTTCAAACTCTTATGAAACTGTTGTGTCATTAAAATTGGAAAATTTATGATGACGCCACACAGAGACGAACAAACGTAAATCTACTTCAAACGATGTCATAAACATGTTTTATCATCAACACTGACCCTTTTTACAAAATCATAAATAATCCATTCAAACACTCCCATTAAACCAAGAGTAACAGAAATCTAAGTGGTTTTAATATACATGTAAAACAATTTTCAAAAAAATCCATATTACAACCAAACTTAATTGACTACAAATATGTTAATTATCACTCTATACCATGGCGGGGACTGTGATCAATACCCGGTCGTCAATAAATCAAGATTAGGTGATGAATATTAATTAACAAGATCGTATAATTGTAAATGTACAAGTAATCGTATACCACTATGTACATAACGTCATACAAACAACTGGAGGGTTTGGTATTTAAATAAAATATAAACGATTAATGACCATCCTCTCAATTACACGCCGATTCTGATTTATTAACAATTATCAATATACATACAGAAAATTCTCGATTCATCGTCGCCATTTGTTCAGTCAAAATTTGTCATTATGATGGGGTTTGGCAATAAATCGAGGGAGGCCTATAAAGAAAAACATAAACAAAATGGATTTTGGGACTTTAAAATAGTGTGGCGATAAGCGAGGTGGCAAAGCTATCGAGGGGCATTACAACGAGGTTTTAATGTACATACAAAAAATTCTCGAGTCATCGCCACCATTTGTTCAGTCAAAATTTGCCATTATGATTGGTTTAGGCGACAAAATGAGGGAGATTTACATAAAGGTTAACATAAAGAATTAGACTGTAGAACCTCAAATGTTGTGGTGATCAGTGAGATGGCAAAGTTATCAGGAGGCATTATAATAAGGTTTCCCTATGATATTCAGATTCTGATATCTTCAATTGCTATAAATTTATGTCTGTATAAACATTAAAAGGAGCTTTACCTGCAAATTTTGTCTAAAGGTTCAACCTAAATTTTTATTATTTAAATTATTTTTAGTTTCTTTCAGACCTACTTTCTACTGTGCATTTTATTTAAATACAAGAGGCCCATGGGCCTTAACGCTCACCTGTGACCTTAACCTTTGAACCCATGAGCTTCATTCTAATATACATCCCTATACAAAAAGTTTATAGTTTTTGAGATAAATAATCATTTCAGTACTTGTTTGTGATCTTGACATTTGAACAAAAAGTTAATAGTTTTCAAAATAATTAACCATTTAGGTATTCATTCGCATCTGTGAACTTGACCTTTGAACCCATGACCTTCATTCATATATCAAAATGATCATTAGGATAATACCTAAATATTCTAATATACATGCCTATACAAAAAGTTTATAGTTTTTGAGATAAATAATCATTTCAGAATTTGTTTACATCTGTGACCTTGACCTTTGAACCCATAGCCTTCATGCATATATCAAAATGTTTGTTAGGCTAATACCTACAATATTCTAATATACATGCATATACAAAAAGTTAATAGTTTTCAAGATAATTAACCATTCAGGTATTCATTCGCATCTGTGACTTTGACCTTTGAACCCATGACCTTCATTCATATATCAAAATGATTGTTAGGATAATACCTAAAATATTCTAATATACATGCCTATACAAAAAGTCTATAGTTTTTGAGAAAAATAATCATTTCAGTACTTGTTTACATCTGTGACCTTGACCTTTGAACTCATGACCTTTATTCATATATCAAAATGACTAATGGGCCATTACCAACAATATTCATATTTACATGCCTATACAAAAAGTTCATAGTTTTGCAGATAATTAACTATTTTGGTAAACTTGTACATCTGTGACCTTGACCTTTGAACCCACGATCTTAATCGATATATTAAAATTATCATCATGTCAATACCTACAATTAACCAAAAATCCTACATCATTATCACCAGAAATGTTTAAAAAATAGCATTTTTTACCAAACTGGGACATGACCTTGACCTTTGACCTTGACATCAATCGGAAGAAAATCGCAAGACAAGATCATCAGTGAAAACTCCATACAATTATCTTCAGCCATTATGAAGTTATAACAATAAATGTCTCATTTTAAAAATTACATAATATTATGCAAAAAACGTGTAACCTATTTTTCTTCCAATTTTCATGAAAAACACAATTTTAATGTATCTAGGTATCCTGAATCCAAAACTCTAATCAAAATTTACCTGCACCTTTTGGTTTCAGAGAAGAAGATTTTTTTTGTCTTTTGGCTATTTATAGTAACGGCAGCCATACTGTTGGGCGTGGTCAAACCCCAAACACAATTTTGAAAGCCTGTTACCCAGGCATAATAACCACCAAGTTTCATCAAATTTGGCTCAGTAGTTTTGGAGAAGAAGATTAAAATGTAAAGTTTACGCACGATGCACGACGAACGACAGACGGTGATAGATAGCAATAGCTCATCTGAGCCTTTCGGCTCAGGTGAGCTAATAAAATGTTGGAGTTCCAAGTTAAGTTTGTATGGCCAAAATTTGTTTGTTTCCCTTTGTAAAAAGTTTAAGCCAAGTACGAAAGTTGTTTCCCTAATTTTATCAGAGTGGAATTAAAGATTGTATAAGAGAGTGTATAATCATTACACTTTAACTGTTTAAGAGGCCATGAGATATTTTTTCACATCAAGAACAGCATTTGTATGTTTTGGCCTGGTAATGATTTTCAAACACATCTCCTTGACCTTGACCTTAACATTTGACTTGGATATTCAGGAGCTGTCCTTTCTGCAAAATCAACTTCATATATTTTCGCAATATAATACCTTTGCATTTATTATCCTAGCTATCACAAGCCTGTTATGCTGCAGTTTACTATATTCCAGACTTTGAATTTCCCAATCTTAAAGGCAGAAAGCCAATCTTAAAGGCAGAAAGCAGTTTTTCAAAAATGCAGATGTACATGTATTATGAATATGAAAATGTAAAGTCTAAATGCAGATATATCAATTTTTTTATTCAAAGATTGAATTTCATATTTGCAACCTGTAAAATTTGTAAATGTATGCAAAATTGCACATTACTTTTTAATTCATATCCAGGAAACTTAAACAAAGTTAACTTATCCTTATACTTAAATTTCATTTAACAAAACTTTGTATTAAGGCAAAAGATGTCAAAGATATTTATTACATTTAGAAAAAAAAATGCATTCTATTTACATGTTTGCAGTGTAATTCAAAAATGTACAAAAATACCAATGATGTCAATCCCTGTTAACATGTTGCAATCACAATTGAATGACGTCAAAGTAAAGGTATGTTTACCGGATATAAACATATTATTACAAGTAACTTGATCACTTAAAATTAGTAAAAATCAAATTATTGTTAAATCGGCAATGATTTTTATAAAATTTATCTTTAATTTTGAAATTTAACATATATTTTGTATTTGTTAATAGTTAATTTATGATGTCAAAGACAATAGCTGTGACGTCAAAGATTGGTTTGTCATCTAAATATGTAAATTAAATAAAAAGGTCGTTTATTGATAGTTTTATTTATAAAATGTTTTGACAAATAACATGGTTGTTGTGAGTCTGCCAATTAACATCTACATCAATAACACTTATGTCATTATTGTTCAAATAATGGACCGCCATCAATAGTACCACAGTTTTAAATCAACTCCTACAACTTTATTTTGATTGGTTGATTCCTGTATGACCTTTGACCTTAACGATGTTTCCATTATATGTTACTGAATCAGATTCCAAGTACTACTTCATGCAGATAAATCAATTTTTGTTCTTTGAAAATAATGTATCCGTTAAAACGATTAATAATGAATTTGTTGATTTAATTTTGTAACAATATTTGCTGTGAAAACATTAGCAGACATCATTTATCTTGCCATCGTCAATGATATTATAGAGAACTATATACCGGGAGTATAGATTATTATCTAGTCAATAAAACAGTTTTACCGTAGTAAGATTTATGAAGCCTAAAGAATGCTAACTGTATAATTCCACAATCCTTAATTCCTGTCATAAGTGTGAAATGTCGCTGATAAAAATATTTACAAATTTACTACAGTCAAGTTTGTTTTAAAGGCTACCTATATATAAGGGCCATCAATTTTTAAAAACCAGTAAAATTGTATCCCGATTGCTCTTTATTCATGTTATGTGAACCTATATATAAGGGCCACCTGTCTATTAAGACCACTTTAACAGGTTCCCTAGGATGGCCTTTATAGACAAAATGGAATGTATAAACAGTCAATGCCTATAAAATCAACCCAATGAAATCAGAAACACTGGCCTGAGAAGCAGTTGGCCTTTATATAAAGATTCAAAAACCAACATTAGTTTGATAAGAAATTTGACAAAATTCTGAAGCCTAGGCTTACCGATCACAGCACCTCTCATGCTTAGGTTTGAAATCCACTCTGGCAGATCCTAGTTTGAGAAACTTTGTCATATTGTTTGCAAAAATTTAGTGGTTTTCTCCATGTTACACAAATAAATATTTACCAAACTTTACCAAATGAGATGAAATGCTGATTTTAGGGTATAAACACATTCATTCTAGGAAAATATGAATCTTTTTAAACATTTCAAACTAAGATTTTAATGATTCTGTTTCATAATTTTAACAATTAAATAAGTCTATTTTGGTTTTGTTGTTATTTGTTATTTATTTATATACCAAGTCATTGAAAAAATCATAAACTAACTAAAGAACAACATGTTTAAGTTAAAAACATAATTTTATAACCAGAAAAATTATGACAGCTGCTGGTAGAAAAAAAATTTTATTTCAATATTGCAGTCAAGTTTATTACCATGTAACACATAATTATGAATATTTTCATATATTCTCAAAGTTTTCCACCACTATGATAGCTACGTTGGCAGAGACCTGGCTCCAAATGTGTGA
Organism: Anadara kagoshimensis; assembly: GCA_021292105.1. Taxonomy (NCBI): domain Eukaryota; kingdom Metazoa; phylum Mollusca; class Bivalvia; order Arcoida; family Arcidae; genus Anadara; species Anadara kagoshimensis. The sequence goes on from CM037858.1 coordinate 23,503,689, forward strand.
GGTTGTGGGTTCCAACTATGGCGGGGGGTATAACCAATACTTGAAAATAAGTAGTGACTGTTCTTTTGCCAAGCAATCAGCATTTAGAAATGAAAGTCACAGGGTCCATCAGAAAACAAATGCCAAGTGTCACAGCAGAAGTTTACACATTATACAACCCTCCCTGCACTTGCCCTGAGTGTACTGAAAAGATAAAAAATTCTGAAACTTCACCTATAGCTGGTGACATTTCAATATAAATAAAATATTCTTTATTGGGATGTAAAACCCCATTCAATCAATCAGAGTTTTCTGTTGGATGGTTGGCTGTACATGTTGATTATTGCTTGCTTGGAATGGACAACCTTTAAAATATAACTGTCTACTTACCACTAAACTTGTCAGCTCTGAAAGATAACTTGATAATGTTGTACACTGCTTCAGTCTCTGAAATGAATCAATCAAAAAAATCAGAGAAAGTTACTGTTGACACCCTATGTCACCACAGGAAAAACTAATGTCCCTACGGGGATGAACTGGATTTGGTCAGGTAGGTGAAGTCTGTGCAGCAGAATTCTTGACTTTAGTTGCCGCTTACACAAGTTCTTTATGTATTTGAATTGTATTGATATTAGAAGTTTTATGTTTACCTGTTGAAGTATATGTGTGTATGACTTCAGTAATTGTTGTAACTTCCATTCACAGCTGATTTGTGTATCTTGTAATTTACCAGACACTGGAATGGATATGTGGAGTCTAAATTCTTCACCCTGCAAACAAAAATCAAAATAACCAGTATAATTAATAATTGGTGACATACTTTTACTAGTGTAATGGGTCTGTTGGAACAATTCTACAAGGGAGTTCCATGTGTTCTCAAATCTTTTTAAATGGAGTTAGCCAGTGTTCACCCCTTAACATTTGTGTGAAACGTTATGGAAAATACTTACATTGAAACTTCAGAGTAATGTCATTTTTACTAGAAAACGTGAACTGAAGCAATTTCATCTTCAATGAAAAAAATTGTTCCTCACAAACGTTATGGGGTATCATGTAGGACAATGGCGAACGCCATTGTGACAAAACTAATAGCTTAATACACTGAAACACAGAATGCTGCAATTTTCTGTAAATCAATGAATAAATTAAACCAGTTAACTCATTTGGGTAACAGAAATGTATAGACGACTGCTTACCCAGTAAGCATTTATATTTATGGAACATTTTGTAAAATTTTTAATTTTAGTGTGTGCAAATTTTTGTGCAAATTATATTATGGCTATATTAACATGGACATGAACGATCCCTGAAATTAGTTCATCACTAAAATTAGTTCATTTATAGTATGTAAAATATGTCATTCCTAAGAAACTACTGTAGATCACTGTTATTTCGCGAGAGATTTATTTTTGCGTAAATTCGTGACTTATCCCATTCGTGAATTTAAATATCATGTGAATATTTCCAGCAAACAGATATTTCTATGTTGACATACATATGTTGTATTCAATAATATTCCCAACGCGAATTCAAAAGTTCGCGAATAAGGCCAAGATGGTCTTGACGCGAAATTTTCTACTCGCGAAAAATAAGTGATCTACAGTACTTAATTACAAATGACCAGTGTTATAGTAGGAAGATCTTTCAACTTACCATACTAATGAAAAAATAATTTCCATCAATATGACATCTTTAATACAAGTAATTGACATACTGGTACTTACAGATATTTTAATGTATCCATCATATTCTGTTTGCTCAAGATTCTGTGGAATTAATGTTGGGAACTTCAAAAGCATATCCATCACTACAGAATCTGTCTAAAAATATAACAAAATCTTATTAACAGAAAAAAGGTAGAGTAAAACCTGAAATATTCATACCTCTATATAAAGACCACTCATGGTAGCTAAGAAATATGGACTTTATATAGACAGTTGGTCTTCATATAGAGGGTTTTTTGTGGTTGCAACATGAAGCAAAGGGACTTGAAAACACTACGCTACATAAACAGGTGGTCTTTATATAGAAGTGACCATTAAAGCAATTTTTATTGTATAGTGGTCACCTCTATATAAAGACCACCTGTCCATTAAAACATGTTTTACAGTTCCCTTTGCTTATTTCAACTAGATATATCTTCTATAGGTATAAAGACCACCTGTCCATTTTTCTTGATTCCTAAGAGTGGTCTTTATATAGAGGGTATTTACGGTTTTTACTGTAATAATAAAACTAAAATGACAGGTGACCCTTATATGCAGTTTCAAAAAATAGGAATAAAGAGGAACAATCAGGATAAAATTTTACTGGCTTTTAAACGCAGGTTGCCCTTATAAAGAGGTGGTCTTAAGGACAAGTTCGACTGTACATGTACTTATAAAAACCACATGTCTATAAATTTCATAATTTCTAAAGCCTCAAGTGTGTTCTTTATATAGAAGGGTATTTACAGGTTTCACTGTAATAATAAAACTAAAATGGTGTCTAATCATCAAAAACAAAGTATTTAGCTAGTACTGGTACTGATATATGTACACTTGGCCATAAGTTAAACATCACTTGAATTTACTGAAAGTATAGTTATATTTATGGTGTACTAATTTTCGTTATATTTCGCAGTCGAATATTTATCCCCACGAAAATTTGTTCCACATATAAAAAAATATATATTCTCGATCTTATAGTCAATTTCATAAATCCGAAAATATAACATCCTGCAAAAACAAAGGAAAATACAAAAAAATTTACCCTGCGAAATTAAGTACATCTAATGGACAAATTGGGAGATTTTTGTCATTTTCCCTAGGGAAACTACGAATAAAGGTAGAGCTGTCATTGATGAGAATTTGAATATAGATATATCAACTGAAAAATACATGTATATCAATAAATCGATATACATGTATCGAAAAATTTTTTGTTGAATCTTTGACAGATTATTTTCCACCAACATTTGGTGTCATCTTAAATATTTCTAATATTATTTGCATCCTGTTTTTTATGTCAGTTAGTTTTGAGATACATTAAAATGATGGGTTGTAAAATAATAATACATTTACAACCAGTTTCATCTATGTGTCATTGATTACTTCAACCTTAGCCATTTACTGGCTGACATTTTTGTTTATATCGAGACTCAAAAAATATATATAGCGATATAGCGTATCAATGGCTTTTATCGATGATATATCGATATATCGATCTATCGATGACAGCCCTACTTTATTCGGTAGTAATTTAGAGAAAACAAAAATTACTAATTACTGTAGTGAAACAAGTAGCAGGCTAACTTTTGACACCTTGCTGGCTTTATTAAAAGCACTGTGAATGTGTATGTTGCTAACATTTTATTGCATTACCATACTTAACAATTATGTTCAAATAATATTGAATTTCATTACAAAACTTGTTGATCAAATATTATGTAAAATATTTGTCTTTTAAAAATATAAAAACATGTAACACATTTAACTAGAGGCTCCCAGGAGCCTGTATAGCTCACCTAGGTAGAGTTGTTGCAGAATGAAAATCAACAGATTGTCTAATATTTAAATAAATGCTTGAAATTAATTACACAATATTTATTTCCATCACAAAATTTCAATATTATTTCCTTTCAAACTAAACCATATTTCAAAATTTTGAGACAATACATACCAAATATCAACAACTTTTCATGTATAATACCTGAGAAATTTTCCTTATCCAAAAACTGGTCAATGGACCATGAAATTAAGGTCAAGGACAAAAGCCATAAGGCAGTCTGACTGATGTACTATGGTGGCCACCTTGGATTACGTGCGAACATGTCGGAGACAATATTTCAGGTAGACCACACACTATTGTCACAAAGTTTGGTTGCAATTGGCCAAGTGGTTTCACAGGAGTTGATTTTTAAATGCAGATGTTATTTTAAAATACCAAATGTAAAGACCCAATGACTATTGTGGCCGAGTTTGGTTCCAATTGACTCAGTAGTTTCAGAGAAAAATATGTTTGAACGTATTTTCCCATAGGGTCCAATGTTAAAATATGTTCTCCACTGACGGCAATCTTGGATTTTGTGTGTCCCTCAAAAACACCAATGTTGTAGGGGGCCACCCAAAGACTATTGTGGCCAAGTTTGGTTCCAATTGGCTTAGGGTTTTAGAGAAAAAGATCTTTGAAATTGTTCCCATAGGGTCCAATGTTAACCTATGTTCCCCACTGGTGGCCATCTTGGATCAGGTGCAGACTTAAAAAATCACCGGTTTCAGAAGGTACCATCTAAGGACTACTATGACCAAGTTTGGTTCCAATTGGCTCAGTAGTTTCAGAGAAAAATATCTTTGAATGTATTTTCCCATAAGGTCCAATGTTAAAATATGTTCTCCGCTGGCGGCCATCTTGGATTTGGTGCGGACCTGTCGGACACAATTTTTAAAGTAGACCACCAAAGGACTGTTGTGACAAAGTTTGGTTGCAAATGGCCCAGCTTTGAACATATTTTCTCATAAGGTCCAATGTTAGAATATGTTCTCCGCTGGTGGCCATCTTGGATTTCGTGCGGCCCTCAAAAACCCCAATGTTGAAGGGGGCCATTCAAAGATTATTGTGGCCAAGTTTGTTTCCCATTGGCTAAAGGGTTTTAGAGAAAACGATCTTTGATATTGTTCCCATAGGGTCCAATGTTAACCTATGTTCCCCGCTGGCCGCCATCTTGGATTAGGTGCAGACTTAAAAAAACACCGGTTTCAGAAGGTACCGTCTAAGGACTACTGTGACCAAGTTTGGTTCCAATTGGCTCAGTAGTTTCAGAGAAAAATATCTTTGAACATATTTTCCCATAGGGTCCAATGTTAATCTATGGTCCCTGCTGGCAGCCATCTTCGATTTGGTGCGGACATGTCGGACACAATTTTTAAAGTAGACCACCCAAGGACTGTTGTGACAAAGTTTGGTTGCAAATGGCCCAGCTTTAAACGTATTTTCTCATAAGGTCCAATGTTAAAATATGTTCTCCGCTGGCGGCCATCTTGGATTTCGTGCGGCCCTCAAAAACCCCAATGTTGAAGGGGCCATTCAAAGATTATTGTGGCCAAGTTTGTTTCCCATTGGCTAAAGGGTTTTAGAGAAAACAATCTTTGATATTGTTCCCATAGGGTCCAATGTTAACCTATGTTCCCCGCTGGCCGCCATCTTGGATTAGGTGCAGACTTAAAAAAACACCGGTTTCAGAAGGTACCATCTAAGGACTACTGTGACCAAGTTTGGTTCCAATTGGCTCAGTAGTTTCAGAGAAAAATATCTTTGAACATATTTTCCCATAAGGTCCAATGTTAAAATATGTTCTCCACTGGCAGCCATCTTGGATTTGGTGTGGCCCTCAAAAACCAAATTTTGGAGGGGGCCATCCAAAAACTATTGTGGCCAAGTTTGGTTCCCATTGGCTAAAGGGTTTTAGAGAAAAAGATCTTTGATATTGTTCCCATAGGGTCCAATGTTAACCTATGTTCCCCGCTGGCCGCCATCTTGGATTAGTGGAGACTTAAAAAAACACCGGTTTCAGAAGGTACCATCTAAGGACTACTGTGACCAAGTTTGGTTCCAATTGGCTCAGTAGTTTCAGAGAAAAATATCTTTGAACATATTTTCCCATAGGGTCCAATGTTAATCTATGGTCCCTGCTGGCAGCCATCTTGGATTTGGTGCGGACATGTCGTACACAATTTTTAAAGTAGACCACCCAAGGACTATGGTGACAAAGTTTGGTTGCAAATGGCCCAGCTTTGAACATATTTTCTCATAAGGTCCAATGTTAAAATATGTTCTCCGCTGGTGGCCATCTTGGATTTGGTGCGGCCCTCAAAAACCCCAATGTTGAAGGGGCCATTCAAAGATTATTGTGGCCAAGTTTGTTTCCCATTGGCTAAAGGGTTTTAGAGAAAAAGATCTTTGATATTGTTCCCATAGGGTCCAATGTTAACCTATGTTCCCCGCTGGCCGTCATCTTGGATTAGGTGCAGACTTAAAAAAACACCAGTTTCAGAAGGTACCATCTAAGGACTACTGTGACCAAGTTTGGTTCCAATTGGCTCAGTAGTTTCAGAGAAAAATATCTTTGAACATATTTTCCCATAGGGTCCAATGTTAATCTATGGTCCCTGCTGGCGGCCATCTTGGATTAAGTGCGGACATGTCGGATATAATTTTTAAAGTAGACCACCCAAGGACTGTTGTGACAAAGTTTGGTTGCAAATGGCCCAGCGGTTTCTGAGGAGTTGATCTTTAACGACGGACGGACGGACAACGACGACGGACGCAAAGTGATGGCAAAAGCTCACATGGCCTTTTAGGCCAGGTGAGCTAAAAACCAGATTTTAAATTTAACTCTAAAAGTTATTTTATATGAATCAAAACATGACACCTTGGAAATATATTAACATTCTCTGTGGATACTGTGGAAATGAGTATGAAGATTACATCACTCAAACACTATCTATGTGAATATATTGACATCAAATACTAGCAAGCTGTCTACATTGAATTTGATAGTACACATGTACCTACTGTATTTCCATAAATTGAGTGCACATGGTTTTAATTCTTTTTTCTTTTAATTGAAAATGTTTCCATTAAACTATAGATAAAATGCACTTAAAATGCACTGACCTAACCTAATTATATTTTTAATTAAAAACATTATTGTTTAGTTCTCCTGTACATAGAGAAATTTTGCGAAAAGTTTGGAAATTTGATCAAGTTTATACACCAATTGGGCCTCCTTCACAGTTACACCAGGGCATTTAGGGTCAGGTAGGTCATGTTGCTCGGGTTTTTTCCATGTGTGATCATCATGAATATTTCAATTATGACATAACGTTTATAGTTGTTCCAAGTAAGAAGGTACAGAAGGGATAATTTTGACATAGTCATATTTGTTGTTTTGTTAAAAAGTTCAAAAATTGCTCTATGTACAGAATTAAGTTCACTTTTTCATGAATGAAAAATATTTTTCCAATTAGGTCAGTATATTTTGTATTAAGTTTTGACAATTATTTGTGAGTTTGTTGGAAAATACGACTTTATTCTTGCATTTTCCATGTGCACTGAATTTGTGGAAATACAGTAGATATCAACCTGAAGAAAACTTGGTGAATCAAAGAGAAATTGGTGGCCATGTGCTTGTTTTTCATATTTATGTAGAGCAGCTGAGCTAGTCATTAGGTCTGGGATGATACGGACATGCAACAATGCGATACTTATCACGATACACTGCTTGAATTTGATATGCATCATGATGCGCATATATTGGTAACACATGTGTATGCATAAGGCACTTAAAAATACATTTTACAAAATGAATACCTTACAGAATGAATACCTTACTGCACTAAGCATATTAACAAGTTCATAATGTCACATAATTGTAATGTACAGAGACGTGCAAAAAGTATTCGGTCACTTTGTAAAATCCTTCTTTATTTCATATAAAACCATGTGTTTTTAAAAAATTGTCAAAAATTTATTTCTTTGTCAATTTCCATAATTTTTTCACTGTTAAATGTAAAATTAGTTGAAGTTTGTTCTAAAAATAATTAGAAAGGTAATTTCGTCATTTTCAATAGTTAAACATTTCAAATTCAACAGATTTGTTTAAAAAAAATGAAATCTACTATATAATCATGCTTTATATCTCAGTTAAATATTTAGCATGCTGTTCACCTTATGTTTTCTTGAATGTTATAAGACGGACAATAATTTGAAAATTAGTGAAAGAAACTACAACTAATTTTTGATTTATCAGTGAATTTTTTATAAAAATTGACAAAGAAATACATTTTTGAGAATTTTTTACAAACATATGGTTTTATATGAAATAAAGAAGGATTTTACAGTGACCGAATACTTTTTGCACGTCTCTGTATAACGGATAACTGTAGATTGTTTTCCATCTGCCCACATACATTCTAAGTTTTAAATGAGTTCCGTTTAATATTTACTTACTCTGAGAATGATAAATATATGCGATATTCATGATTTAAATTACTATCATCCTACTTTCGTTTTTGCCTCCTTTACTGTGTCAATTTCAGGCTTGTTTTACATGGTATTGATCTTGTTCGATCCAAACGCTTTATCGATCCAGTTACTTAACTCCGCCCACATCACATGGTCACAGCTTATAAACAAAACGAGCACTTGCTCATTCAGGATTTTGAGGACCAATGTCATACAGATAAGAAACAGATTAACTACTTAAATTAAAATGGAAGGAGTGCGTGAAGACAACCAACGGACATCATCGTATGTACACCACGTGCAACTACCAGACCCAGATAAAGAATTACACGAGAAACTGAAACAGATGACCACGGGTGTGAAAGGGACTGTCACAAACTCATTCATGCATGACCAAAATATGTCAGATTACAACCATACAGAAATGAAATCTAAGCAGAAAGAAAATAAAGATAAAAATGGGGAAAGTGAAGAGGACACAATAGTTAAATCTATGTCAGAAAATTATAGCGGAATTTTAAAAGATTTAGGTGAGGATATAAATAGGCAAGGTCTACTCAGAACACCAGAGAGGGCTGCTAAAGCAATGTTATTCTTCACAAAAGGCTACAGAGAAAATATACATGGTAAAGTAACATTATTAATCAAATTAGCACTATGCATTATTAAGTTAAAATTAAACATTTTCAGATTATTATTATTACATTATTATCATCAGGCTGACCAATTATTTATTTATTTGTCCAGATCGGTACATCTTTATTGTGCAAGGTTGCCATTAAGGTACTCTCTTATCATTAACTGTTACAAAAAAGTCAGAATTTTTAGTACTTTTATTTTAAAATAAAACATCAAAATGGGAAAATCTGTTTAATTTGGTCTTTTCATTTAATCCGTCTCTTTATCCGTTTTTATGGTACAACTCCGTCAAAAAACAGAAAAATCTGTTAAATTTGCCAGCCTGTATTATTAAGTAATACCCCTAATATTTACTATTGGGATAATCTCTATTTAAAAGGCCACCTGACCATTAAGACCAATATTTTAAGGTATCATTGTTTTATATTTCCACTAAAAATGGTAAGACTTATTATCTATAATAAATTCAATATAAATTTTTTTGAAAAAATATTTTCACATAATGTTCAAAAGGCTTAAAAATTGTTTCCATCATTTTAGAAGTTCGCCTTATCAGCCCACTAAACCCCATTTAAATTTTTGACTTCTTGGACCCCAAACAAGGCAAAAAATTAAAATTGGGGTTAAGTGGGCTGATATTATTAGTCAGGACTATCATTTTAGCAGATGCATATAACTAAAAAAAATCTTTAATTATAAACGTTTCTGATTTTAAGAAATTTTTTGAAACAATATTTTTCACAGTAATGTTCAAAATTGGCTTCAATCAATCATTTTTAGTGAATCCTTCTATATGAATATTCCTAATGAAATAATGAAAGGTCAAGCAGACAGGTCATTGTTGTTTGACAACAAGTGACATGCATGATTACAGTTTGGTAGAATTTGCATGTCTATATCATTGACAGAACATTAGTTAGACAGTGGTTTCAATAAAGCCAGCAAGATGACAATTATTTATTTATTTATTCATTTTTTTTATTAATTGGATTATTTTGTTCCCTACTTCCACAAGGTTTACATTTTCTGAAAATGTTTTGCTGCCTACTTCAAGAATTCAATTTGTCTTCTTGAAAATTTACTGAAAGGGCTGGTAAGAAGGGTTTGTCATTTATAGCTATATAGCTATTTAATTTTGGTATTCATGAGACTATGAAATATTTCCAAATGAGTCCATCTTTTTACAGAATAAGAATATCTGACAATGAAGGAAAAAAATAGACTGAAATAAAAATGATCACTTAAAATGTCAACCGAATATGAACCTGTGTGTATAAAAAAGAGAGAAAATGAGACATTAACTGTGTGATTTAATGCATGTAATTTTTTTTATCAAGAACCAGTTTTAAACAGATAGATATAATGTACCCTTAAATGGCTTAAAAATAAAAGGTAACAGCTTTAAGTACTGATAATCGAGACAACCTGATCTAGAGCACGTTAAACTTGCACAGTACACAATACAGGCTATTCAATTGCTTCAATTCAATTCAATTCATTTTATTCCATAAGTATACACTCATAGGGTTTTACAATGAATACAAAGTTTAATGGTGGCACTGTATATGTGTATACACAGTGTATGACAACATAGCAAAATGTTCATTAGATAGCAATAATAATAATACATGTAATAATAATAATAATAAGTGAGATGAAGAAGAATATGCTGTCTAGTCAGCTGTATTCGAATTAATGAATTGACGGTCTAGTCAGTTTATTTAAATTATTGGATGGATTGTCTAGTCAGTTTCTTTGATTTTTTTGGATGGACTTTCTAGTCAGTTTATTGGATGGACAGTGATCACATTATTTGTGATTCCTTCTGTAAGTAGCTTTATACAGCTTATATTCTGCCATCCAAAGTATATTAAAAATTATATCTGTCATAGGTTTTAATTATATTTATCGTTTTATTTCATTTAATTGAAGTTTTTGCAGTATTTAAAGTGATTTCTTAATTCCATGGTCTAAATGTATGCAACAAAGTTGGTTTTTCTTGAAAAACAATTTTGTTAGGACTTTTTTCAAAATTTATATTATTCTGTTAAAAAATATAAAAATGTGTTAAGAAATACATTTTTCAAGGTGAAAAAACACTATGTTAGCATTCATTTTAAGCAGAATGATGTATTTAACAATTTAATTTTGTGAAGATTTTCATTCTGTAATGATTTGACCAGTTTTAAACATGTTCTGGTATGATAGTTTCTGAATGGCAGTGTAGTTGTACTAAAAAATTACACATAGGTGCAGTGTACATTGTAATTGCACTAAAATCATTTCCTTGTCCTTGTTTTTCTTATCTATGTATATAATTAGCCATCATGATACCAGAGTATTGTCCTTTGATGCAAATTTTGACACACTTACGGTACTACATTTTACGATAATTTGGTTAGTTCTTTGTGTCAAAGATTTTGATTAAACTATATTCATTATTCCTAAAACTCTGTTTTTCAGGAATTGTGGCCACAATTTACAATTTTTTGTAGTTGTATCATTTTATTAGGAAGTGATCTTAAATATGTACAATGTCAGTCTCTTCTGAAAATCTTACTTCAAAAAGTCTGCATACTCGCTAAAATTTTAAATTTTACTTCAAACTGAAATATTTCTATGTCAAACAATTTTACAAATTTAGGCCTCCTGAAGGCAGGGGTCACAACGACCTTCAATGGTAAAACCTTTAACCACCTTGTTATAAACCGAAAGGCCTATTGATTTAAATTTATTTTTTAAAAATATATGAATTAACGCATTAAGAGTAAATATTTATGTATGTATTAAATTGATGGTATATTCTAAACAAAAGTCTGATGCTTGTAATTTTATTCTTCTGAAATCTGTGATCTGTGCTAAAAGTAAAATGATTTTCTTGTAACTTATTCATGGATGTAAAGATACTCAACAAAAAAAGTAAGGTACCAATGTAAGATTTTAGATAACAATCCAAGAACTGAAAAATTTATAATTCATCTGTATTATGTTCTTGTTCTCTTCTTCTTTCAAATGATGTAACAAAGAATTTTTTGTGCATGAAATCAAAACTCATTATGAGAAATGCGAAGATAAAATGATACGATTTACATTCTACAAAATTATATAATGTTTTTGAGGTGGTCCTTAACTTTTTTGTCGAGTATATATTCATGAAGCACTGTGTTTACATCTCTACATAGTGATCTACAATAGTAAAACCTTAAAACACCCTTTTGTAATGAATCAATGTCACAGGACATTCTGGTTTCCTCCACCATCTCTGAAATGATCACCTCAATATACCATAAGTGAAAGAATCTTGACTGTGATAAAAATCTCTAATACTCCACTTTGCTTCCCTTTGCAATAAATTTATTACTGTAAAAATTTAGATATTTAAATTTTATTTTTTTATTTTTTTATTTTTTTAAATGTATGTAAATTTAATGAATGCATTAAAAGTGAAGTGAAACATTCATGCATGTATTAAATAAATAGTGTATTCTAAACAAAAGTCTTATGATTGTAAATTTTTTCTCCTGAAATCTGTGATCTGTGCTATAAGTGGCAACAATTTTCTTGTAACTTATTCATGGATGTAAATATATTCATGAAGCACTATGTTTACATCTCCACATATGTGCTGTTTGATCCAGAGTATTAAGGTCTAACAGTGATTCTAATAGTAAAAAAAATCTTTTTACATTTCTAACATCAATTGCATTTTCTTATTTAATCTTCCATATGACTGCACGGAACAAACAATATTACTTAAAGAATTTGTATCTTAATGACTTGTCCAATTTTAGTAACAGAATCAATACAATATATTAGCATGCATACGGTTAAGGTAGTTTTTCTAACTTTTTGACGTCAACCTATTAAGCGAAATTAATCAATTCAAATTGATCCAGTTCCATGTTTATGTGTTCAAGTTGATTGCTTAAGTAACCATTTAGTAATTGTGAGATTTTACAGTAAGTAATTGTCATACAGTGATTCCAAATATACTCAGTAACAGCGTGGGCGTCACTGTTGTGTAAAGCTATTGTGTAAAATTGATAGAGTCTGATGGAACTAAATACTGGTACCATGTATACCCTGTTAAGTAAATCTATTTGTTAAGAGGTAGTTTAAATACATCTTAAATGCTGGGAACAAAAACCTATACTGTAATCGAACTTTTATTTGCGGGTATTAACTTTCGCGATTCTCTTACCAAAACCAATTCGTGACTATAAACTTTTGCATATGGACTTAAGCTGAATATTTGGTATTGATATAATCATTTTCGGAAACAAGTTTAATTTTCGTGATTATTTTGCCTTCACGAAATACGCGGAAGTTAATCGCACGCAAATAAAAGTTGGTTTACAGTATTTGGTCTATTGGTCTAATTTTTTTTATTTTTAGTGGTCAAAATTTGTTTTTTTCATATTTTGTCAAATATTCAACTTTTTATTGATGTGTGTTTGAGCCTCTGTATGTCTGTCTGTCTTTCTCTGGTGATTTTTTAAACATTTTGCACTTTTTCAATACAATCCCTTGTTTAGTTAAAATATATTCAGCCTGTGTGAGACATACTAGGAAAACACTGTCTTTTGAGGGTTTTTCTAAGTTATCTATATAAAGTCCCAATGCTGGTGTACAATCAGTTCCTATTTGGATTTTTCAGGAGCCACAACTAACGTTTTGGGTTTGGTGCTAAAACCTGCACAGGACTTTAATAAATCATTAGTTTGCTGAATCAACTGGAACCTGTGCAATTTTTGCCATAGCAGTTATAGCAATGAAATATTTTGCATTCGTTCCAGGTGATTATGTTCAAATTGATAAACAAAATACATGATACATTTTATGTTTATTATTTAAATTTGTTTTGAATTATTCTGTTATTCAGAATATATGGAGAATAGGTGGACCAATGTTATCACAAACAATTCCAATATTGAATTGAAGCTTTTAATTTCACACTAAAGAATGACTAGTCGCTAAATTTATCACCGTTGTTCAAATTTTTAAAAAATTATGTCAAATTTAGCACAATTGCACACTTATTTTTTAACACTGTATTTTTTTCAGTATCTGAACATTATAATATTTGAAACTTGTATCACAGTTATTGATCAGAAGCCTGTTGTACTGGTTGTACCAGTATGCTGTACTGCATGGTTTTACCAGTACCTTTATCAAATATCAAAGCAGATGTATTCAGGGCTCAAAGTGATTTTTTGACTCTAAGAGCCAGCCTGGCTCCTTATATAAAAAAATTAGGCGCCAACTGTGACTTTTAGGTGCCAATTTTCAAACTTGGTGTCTTCAGCACCATGATAGCCTTTGAACAGAATTTACAAGCCATGGCATTCCCGACAGGGTAATAACAAACAGAACAGCCATGATCAAGAATTTTTAACCACTGAAAAATCAGTCGCCAAATTAGCGACTTATCAGTAAAAATGTGTCGCCAATGACAAAATTTGGTTGCCATGGCGCCTAATTTAGTCGCAACTTTGAGCCCTGGTATTGAAATAATAGAATTATTTTGATGTCCAATATGAATGGGAATTTAATTAATTTTGAACTACAGCAAGATAAAGTTACCATTTGACAAAGTATATTTAATTTATCTTTTACATAGAGTATTTTAAGACATTTATCAAAATATTTTTTAAGATCACAAATGGGAAGGCTTGTTAAAATTTCACTGTTTTGGGATTTAGTAATACATGTACCACAAAGTTCATGTCTATAAATTTTTTTCTTTTCTACAAAATACAATTTCACAAAATTTTTCCTAACATGTTTTTTAAATTACATATTATACAAAACTTCTTAATTTTACATTAGGTACAGATTGTTGATTTCATCAAAATAAGTCATAAAATTCAAGAAATTGATCCAATTTCTACCAGGATTTTAGTACTTTTCAAAAAATCATTTTCAGTTTTAAATGTAAATATCTAGCAACAGAACATATTATAGTAAGGCATTGTCCATCCACTTGTCCATCTGTATGTCCATCTGTCGGTTTGTACACTTGCCCATCCATCCATAATAGTTAGTCCAGCCTATTCCTATAACACTTTTTTATATATTTTTACTAAACTTGGTATTTAACCAGAATATGACAATGAGTGCGGAAGAAGGGGCAGCAACTCTGCAAATTTCTCAGAGTTATGCCCCTTTGAAATTTAAATCATGTTTTTTTCTTATCCAGCCATGTTGATTTTATTTTCAGATGCATTAAACAATGCTATATTTGACGAGGACCATGATGAGATGGTAATAGTTAAAGATATAGAAATGTTTTCTTTATGTGAACATCATTTAGTACCATTTATAGGAAAGGTGAGGAGCAATATTTTACACTTGGTACTTTTATATACACATGTCACATGTGCATGTAATTACTAGTATTATTAGAGACATCTGACCAAGTGGTTAATTGATTGATTCATTGAATGGGGTTTTACATCCCAGTCAAGAATATTTCACTTATATTAAGATGTCACCAGCTATAGGTGAAATGGCAGAAATCTTTACCTTTGCAGTGTGCTCAAGGCAATGTATTCTTTAACATGACACACCTGCTATGACATGGGACTTTGCTTATTATTAACTCATGACCTCCTACATATGAAGCGAGCACTCTACCAACTGAGCAACCATAGTGGTGGCCAAGTGGTTAAGATAGCAGATAGGGCTAAGGTTCAAGTCCAGCAATATTGATCCGGACATGATTTAATTTCACATTGATGCTAGTGTGAGAAATTTTGTCAGTGTGCTTACAGGTTGTTGGTTTCCCCCTAGAACTCCTGTTTCATCCACCATCTCTGAACTGACTGCCTTGATATAAGTGAAAGAATCTTGACTGGGACTTAAATCACCATTACTCCACTCCTCATGTTAAGTTTGGTAAATAATTCATCATTGGTAATTGTTGTGTTGAGTACATGTTTCAGTACATTTAAGATCATATACCGTAGTTCTAGTACCAGTAAGTAACACATGTTGCTCAAGCAGATCGTACAAATCTCCATTAGTGGAGATTAGATCAGGTGTCCTTGACTGGTTACATATAGTATCACAATAAACATGGGATTTTATTTTGAGTTATTAATACAATTGCAGATATTTTTATGTTTAAATTAAAACATAGGTTTTAAAAACGTTGTTTACCAGTAGTTGTTTAATTATAAAAGATTACACAGGCATTAAAAAGAGACTGCACATTTACTACAACTACATACTTATTATACCAGATTTGCTGTATTTGAAGTTTGTTTGCATTTTCTAAAATTCTAAAAGAACCCTACAAAAATACAAGTTCATTTTAGAAAGATTGTAGACATTTGTATCTGTTCATAGATCTTAGATTTATTTTTCGGAAATAATAATAAAATTGCCATATTCCATCCTTTTTATACTATTTCAGTTAAAATTAAAATTTTAGGGTAGCATACAAAAAAGGCGGTACCATTTGTAACCTCCCTTAAATTCTACTATTAAAAGTTTTGAAAAAAACAGTTTTCATAAGAAAATATTTGAAATTGCTGCATTCAATCTTTTTTTATGAGACTATATTAGTTAAATTTAAAGTTTTAGTGGAAGATACAAAAGGAAATTCTTCATTATTATTATTATTATTACTGAAAGAAATTATAATAGATTATGATGTATGTATATATGTATGATAACTTAGTATACATACTTCCTGTTCTTTAATCCACTTTGCATGACATCATGTCATTTAACTTAAACCTATTCACAGTAAATATTACTAATATATTGTACTTTGTTTCACTAGTGACTAGTTCACATTTAAATCTACCTAACATATTAGTGCCCTTATAGATACTGTATGTAAAAATTAGTATCCGACTGGCCGGTACAACTATGTACTTGTTCAGTTGGTAGAGTGCTTGCTTCATATGTGGAAGATCATGGGTTGTCTGGGGTTTGACCAAGACTTGAAGAAAGGTAATCATGCACTCAGCATTTAGAGATGAAAGTCACATGATCCTTCATAAGAGATCTTAAAACCTGCAAGATGCCCTGGTTTATGGCAGGTGTGGCACCGTAATGAACTCTCTCTCTGCACAATGCTCTGAGCACACTGCAAATGTCAAAATTTCTGCCATTTCATCTATAGCTGGTGACATCTCAATATAAGTGAAATATTCTTGACTGGGACTGATCTGCAAAACACCTGAGTTGTCCATACCTCATAATTAACTTTTCACCTGATAAGGTCACACTGATTCAGTTATTTACATTTAACTGTAATGTGTATGGCAATGTGTATTGCCCATATTTCCTGTGATTATTAATGACCAGTAATAAATGTGCTTTGCATTATGGTTATAATTAAATGAGTTTATTAAGTACCATCATCTGTTGTTATTTACATAACTTCAACCAGTATTATAAAATTAGAAATTAACTGTCATGTTCTGGCTCTTCAGCCACAAAAGATATTATATGCCATATTGGAGTTTGAAAATATTATCAATTACTCATAATGAAATTTGTATTTTTTTGAAGGGGCATTACATTTTCAATGATCTTTTTCATTTTTTTTACAATTTTTTGGCTGTCAGTGCCATGGGAGCCTGAATATCAGATGGCATCTCAATGTTTGGTTGCTTGACACAAATCTTAAGCAATATAACTCCCAATCATTCTCACAGATTTGTCTAAGTGGGATTCAAAAGTAGGCAGTAAGAATAACTATAATCTCTTAGCTAGTGCTTTAGACCACTTGTCCAACACCACCATTCACATGGACCTGATAAGAAGAGGAACAATTGTAAACTTACAAAGTTGAAAAAGTACATTGTACAGTGTATGTACAAACACAGATTTAAAATCAATGTCTTGTTTTTAAAATCATCATCGTTTACATAGTTGAAATCCACAGCTGATATTCACTCCATAAGCTTCACCATAAGCTTCACTTAGTTGTGGGTTTCCAAAAATGCATTATTTATGACAATTAAAAACTATATTCATTTCATTTAACATCTTACTAACAGCATTTGACTTTAAAAATGTATAAAATACAAGTATTTTTTATTGGTTATTTTCAGGTTTCAATAGGTTATCTACCAAATAAAAGAATATTAGGATTAAGTAAATTAGCCAGGTAAGACCTATAAAATTTAATAATAAATCTTGAATCAGTAGAAAAATGGATGTGCATGCTTAACCTGTGAGGGGACAGTGTTCTTGATTTATCCCTAGGGGATCCTGGGATGATGGAGAAAACTACAGTGACCAGAAAAACAGGAAAAAATAGTGAGGCTTCCATACTGTGAGAAGGCTTGAGTAATAAAGTACTCTAAGTAATACCTACTTCAAGTCGCCAAAGCAAAAGAATGTGTGGTCCCAGTAATAATATGTACCGGTATATACAGTTAAACTTCAATTTAATGCCACCATTTATTCAGTCAAATTTAAATTTAGGTATTATAAACGGCTTTGGCAATAAATCAAGGGAATCTTATCAAGAAAAACATAGAAGAAATGGATTTTTAGATTTCAAAACACTTTAACAATAAGTAAGGGTAATATAATGCAATTTTACTGTATTAGCATCTTCTACTCAATAAGAATTGCATGCTTTACCAGTGTAAATTGACTGAGTATACCATGTCTACAATGTATGTACTATTTAGGTCATTATAAACAGAAAAATAATTCTCAAATAATACCCTGCAATTTAAGTAATACAAGCTTCAAGTCACCAGAAAAGAGCGAGCGGTCCCAGTAATTACCGGCATTGTATAGATATACAGTAAAACCTCGTTATAATGCCCCTCGATAACTTTACCACCTCACTTATCTCCACACCATTTTGAAGTCCCAAAATCCTTTTTGTGTATGTTTTTCTTTATCCGTTTCCCCCAATTTATCGCCAAACCCCTTTATAACGCCAAAATTTGGCTAAACAAATAGTGACGATGAATTGAGGTTTTACTGTATTCTATTTAATAAGATTTACATGCTTTACCAGTGAATATTGACTGTATATACCATGTCTACAATGTATGTACTACATAGGTCATTATATACAGAAAACTACGGTAAATCTCAATATTAAAATATCCCCCTGTGACCTACAGTATAAGTATTATCCATGTATAACGATTATGTGTTCATTTTGTAATTGATAAAAAAGTTACATTAGTTGTATGTTCAAGGATTTTTTTTTCACCATTATAACACACCCGTTCTTAGGAGTGTCAATATAGAGTAAATGTCCTTACTTCCAGCTTAAAATAGAAAAAAATTATAATTAATCTATTTAGTGGTACATTTATATAACATTTAATGTAGCGAAATGATCAGCGTCAAAAATAATATGAAATAACAGCATTTAGATTGGAATTTGTTGTCGACACTGTCAGGATTACAGTGAAAAACGGTATTAAATCGGCAATAAATGGCACTTAAAGAGCCATAATAAAATATCAATTATGATACACAAGTCACCAATCAATGTGCTACTAATAGAGAATTCAAAGTATCAGATTTTTGTATTGGGGATTTGTATATAGTGCTTAATGGAAATCAAAATATCAAATTTTTGTGATGGGGATTACTATTTAGTGTTAATATCAGATTTTTGTATTGGGGTTTTTCGTCTAGTGCTAATTGGAATTCAACAGTATCAGATATTTGTAGTGCGGATTTTTGTCTAAAACTAACATTTACACATTTCTTATTGATTATAAAAGCTGATATAACAACAAGTAGTCCACAATCCAATCATGGTCTGGTCAGGTCTATACACCTACAGTACAGGCTTGTTGAAAGTTTTAACAATAAACTGACAAAAACGAGTCTTAAACACAGCTGCCAAATGGCTGAGATTTTGATAGCTATATAGTGGTAAAAAGCTGCTGGGGGAAAGATTGCAGCTGCCGAAATATAGATAACAAGGGGCCGAGTTAAGCTGCCAATTCGGAATTAATTCAAAGCTTAATTATTGTTAAACTTTTGACAAGCCTGTCCTGTATAATATATAGATAACTTTCATGATTTGTTCTTGGGTGATAATTAATATGGTTATGACTGGAGTGTTTGAAGAACAAATGAGTGTGTAATACAGCTTACTGGTATAGGCTAACAACTTTGACTTGTCTGCTTGACCTTTCATTAAAAATATTCATATATGATGATCCATTCAATACATGGGTAGTACATTTGTATTAGCAGCTAATATATACATGTATATGCAATGTTTCTTTCTCTGATGTAGGCAAAATAACCACCTATTTTCCCTATACACAAATGTACTGGTCCATAATAAACATTTAAAGTAAAGGTCAAGTGGACAGGTCAAAGATGTTTGCCTATAGTACTGGTATTTATGATAGAGCAGATTTTGTATGTGTGCTCTATCAGTGAATCCATCGCCCTAATTAATAACTAACAAGTAAGGTAAAACTTCCTATCATCTCGATCATAAATGAAAATTTTCATTTACAGTAAAACATTGATTCATTGCCATCATTTACTCACACAGATTTTGGCATTATAAAGTCTAACTCAAACAGCAAATGTTGTACTAACAGCACAGCCTCTGTAGTAATTTAAAGATTGTTTGTGATTTTCAACCATGACAAATATTGGATCTCATACCTAATGACAATAACATTAGTTTTTTCCCTTATTTTTTAAAAGTTTTTTTCCAAAATTATTCTCTTACCTTAAAGTACTTTTTACAAAATAAACTTAATACACACAGGATTATACGTATATGAATATGTATCAATCTTAGTGAAAATAGGTTCAATTTTTTATTTATTTATTTATTTAAATTTTGAAGTTTTCCAATTTGCATGAGCTTTTGTGTACTAAATTCCCAAAGTCATGGCCCCAGCCACTTTTTCAAATAGTCAGAAAATTCCTTACACGATGATCAGTGTAAAAAGTTTGTCTTTTGTAAATTAGCTATTTATTGCTTACTTTTGTGTATTTTGACTTTATTAAATAATGTCTTGGTAATTATCTTCTTATCTTCATAATTGTGTTTTTTTCGTATACCAGTACTACTTTTTCTGCAATGGCAATAACATAAGTTTTTCTTCATTTTTTTTTTTTATTATTTTTTTTTTATTTTATTTATTTATTTTTTTTTTTTTTCAAATTAATTCTACTACTTTAGGGTATTTTTACAACATATACTTAAATTACATTTGGAATTATATAAAAACATTTCTTTTTGGAAAATAGCTTGATTTTTTTCATTTTGAAGTTTCCAATTTGGAATTGGCTTTTGTGCACTAAATTCCAAAAGCCATGGCCCTAGCCACTTTTTGAAAATGTCAGAAAAGTCCTTACATTTATTACCAGTGTAAAAAGTTTGTTGTTTGTAAATTAGCTATTTATTGCTTACATCTGTGTATTTTGACTTCATTAAATGATTTCTTGGTAATTATCTCCTTAATTGTGTTTTTTCTATATACTGCTTTTTCCGTAATGGCCATAGCATTAGTTTTTCTCCATTTTTTTAGGTTATTTTTTTCAAAATTATTCTACTTCTTTAGGGTATTTTTTAACAACATATACTTAATTTACACTTGGAATTGTATAAATACATATTTCTATATGGAAAATAGCTTTTATGCACTAAATTCCCAAAGTCATGGCCCTATTTTTCAAAAAGTCAGTAAAGTCCTTACATGATTATAAGTGTAAAAAGGTTGTCTTGTATAAATAAGCTATTTATTGCTTACATTTGTGTATTTTGACTTTATTAAATAATGTCTTGGTAATTATCTTTTTATCTTCATAATGGTGTTTTTTCCGTATACAGGAAGTACAGAATTTTACCTAATTGAACTAGAAATGAATTTATTTGTTGATTTTTATTTTAAGATACATTTGATTGCAGCGTTAAGATTTCTATTTATAATTATTGTTGATAATGTTAAGGTCCATAATTATAAATTCCCAGGGTCCAGTTTTCATAAAACATGATCATTGTTAATCAATAATTACTGGTGTGTCCATACAGCAAACTATAATGGGGTCGTAATCGGTAAAGTGTTTTCATTAAACCTGAATTATGTGGACCAAGAACTTAGCTAAATGATGTTGGGATGGGATTTTCTGACTAAACCAATATAAATTTTGATTTCATCTATCTTTATTGTCTTACAGAATTTTACAATGTTTTATCAGTTCTTAAATTTTTGTAACCTAATCAAGTTTGGGGCCTCGGTGGCCGAATGTTCTTAATCGCTGGTTTAATTATTATAGTGCCTCTCACTACCTGGGTTCAAATTTTGCTTGGACAGCTCCTAGTTTGAGATAGATTACGATTTCTCTTGTTGGTTTTCACCAACCAGGTACTCTGGTTTTCTCCACCATTCTGGAACTGACTTCCTCAATATAAGTGAATTAATTTAGATTTGGGCTTAAAAAGGCAATAACTGAACTCCACTTCACTGTTGATATGTGTATACAATAAAACCTTGGTTCATCACCACAATTTCTTCAGTCCAATTTTGGCATTATAAAGGGGTTTGGCGATAAATCATAGTATGTTAAAGACTAAATAGATACATTCCAACCTGCCTTTAAGGCCACCTGCTTATTAAGGCCAGTAGAATTGTATCCCAATTGTTCTTTATTCATATTATATAAACCTGTATATAAAGGCCACCTGCCAATAAAGGCCATTTTTATTCGCGAATGATCTTGATCATTCTCGAATTTAGCTGTTACATGCAGATTTCTCAACCCGAATATTCTTCCGTTACAGATAATCAACTCTCTCTCGTATGTAGGTTCAAAGTTGAAATAAAGGTAGATAACTCAAATTTTGAATGCGGGTTATGGACGTTTCGCCCCAATATTAATATTTTCCGCCCCAACTATATTCTCCGCTTTATCATATCTGCCAACCCTCCCGATCAGGGATTGAGATTAACGGGCGCCCAGTTTTTCGCTCTGGGCGATAAATGTATCATACACAGGTCGCCCAGGGCTGCCAGGTGGCGCTTAGAATTTTCAGTTCGGTGTATTTGACATTCCGATCCGTTTACCGATTTCCTGTTTATATTTCTGACTGGCGACAATAATAGTAAAATTGAAAAATGGGTATCATATAGTTAACAAGTGTAAATGGACCGGTGTTCCGACCGGAATTCAAATACGGTGCCATTTCGTTTCCTTTTCTGATATTTATGTATAAAATGATACTTCCGGCTTTCTGCCATGTGGAAATTTTTAGGAGCATCGACTCCAAAGGCTAAACAAGGACCTGCGGAAAAAACGAAAGTACTATCAAGAGTATGATAAGTCCAAACGCATCGGAGCATATAAAAAAGCCATGGGAAGATGGCAGGCCTTGGTTGTATGATACGCAGGACGGAATGAAGTGTGCCGATTGTGTAGAGTTCGACAGGAAAAAAATCTGTATTTACCGAGGGTTGCACTAGTTTTAAACTTGACAGTGTAAATAAACATGACATTTCTGAATCTCACAAACAGGCCCAAGCCTTAAGTAATGCAAAACAAGTTCCTGCTAATAAATCAAAATCTGCCAAAATTATAGTCATTGACATTGGCAGTACCTATAGATCAACATTTTCTGCAAAACCATTCGTCAATGTAATTGCAGATGTTGAATATCGAAAAGTAAAGCAAGGGATAGAATAATCCAAATGTATATGCCTGATATATTCAGATCAACCATCACTCTTGACAGTTCATTGTATGGCTCATCGAAAAGTTAAGCTCAATCCCTGCTGATGTGAGGAGTCTCCCCATATTAAGACAAAAATTTTGGAATTTTGTGCTATCATACTGCTTTTCCCGTTTTTCAAAGCATTCCGTGAAGTCATCCTTAAAAAATTATAAATTGATTAGAGTGAAATGCAAGGATTATGTCCCCTTGGGGCCCATAAAGGGGAAATTTGTGAAAATCTTTAAAAATCATCTGCTCTGAACCTACAAGAGATATAACTTAGATATTTCATGTAAAACACTATGGGCACCTAGTTTTAGATTTGCACATATTGTAGCTTTAGGGGCCAAATGAGATAATGGCAAGGTACTTGAGGGGGAAATTGCAAAATTAATGTATTTGTCAATATATTTGAAAACTATAAGCTTTTTGTATGGGCATCATCATCATGTGTATTGGAATACTGTAGGCATTTGCACAACGGTCATTTTGATATATGAATAGAGGTCATAAGTTCAAAGGTCAAGGTCATAGATGTAAACGAATACTGAAATGGTTAATTATCTCAAAAACTTTGAACTCTTTGTGTAGGCATGTATATTAGAATATTGTAGGCATTTGCCTTACGGTCATTTCCATATATGAACGAAGGTCATAGGTTCAAAGGTCAAGGTCATAGATGCAAACAAATACTGAAATGGTGAATTATCTCAAAAATGATAAACTTTCTCTATAGGCATGCATATCAGAATGTTATAGGCATTTACACAATGCTCATTTTGATATATGAATGTAGGTCATAGGTCTAATGGTCAAGGTTATAGATGCAAATGAATACTGAAATGATTAATTGTCTAAAAAACTATAAACTTTTTGTATAGGCATATATGTTAAAATATTGTAGGTATTGGCCTAACGATCATTTTGATATATGAATGAAGGACATGAGTTTAAAAGTCAAGGTCACTGATGCAAACAAATACTGACATGGTTAATTATCTCAAAAACTATAAACTTTTTGTATAGGCTTCTAAATTGTAGGTATTGACCTAATATTCATTGCGATATTTAGATTAAGGTCATGGGTTCAAATTTTTCTTTACCTTTTTAGTTGTTTATAAACAATATATTGTAGCTAGATTTCAGATATATTACATGTATATGTAGCACTCTTATGACTAGTTATGTTATAATACATTTGCAAAAAATCCTTACATATAATTGGCCCTTACTGCTGAAAATTTATTTGGACATTCTCTTTAATTAATGTCAATGACCATTGAACCTCTGCATGAGATATGTACTCAGCTGCATGTGAGCATTAAGGCTCATGGACCTCTTGTTTAATATTAGGGTCTCCATGACGATGGAAGTAACTTTGACCATCCTTGATGGTTCCATACATGCATTTATTCGGATTGAACTATTTCCTACATGAATCCTTAATATTGGTCCAATGTGTGAATATTAAAACAGCCCCATGCTCATAGTCTGCACATTGCACACTACATGAACCCGCTATGTTGTGTTGGGAGCAATGCAAGGTGAACATAACAACCTCCTTTCAGTTACCTGACAACTTCATATACCTGACACTACATTGATGGAGACACTGAACTCCCTGTCTTTCTAATCTTTCGCGAATTTTAGTACTTTCAGTACTTTGATTTACTTGTTAGCTTGGATGGCCTTTATAGACAGGTTTGACTGTAATACCATGAGTATACTATAATATGAGACAGTAAAACCTTGTTATAATGTCCTTCCATAATATTGCCACCTCACTTATCACCACCTCAATTATCTCGACAGTAAAGTCCCAAAATCCTTCTTTGTTTTTCTGTATAAGCTGTACTCGATTTATCACCAAACTCCTTTTTAGCTCAACTGACTATAGCCAGCTAAGCTTATGGTATGGTGACATGTGAATGCATAAACTTTGATTTTCTCCTCTGAAACCACTGGGCCAATTGAAACTAGGTATGGAAGGTCCCTAGGTGGGGTAGATCAAAGTTTTCTACAAGAGGACCCTGTAGGATATCCAAGATGGCCACCCTTACTATTAATAGCAAAATTACTAAAATGGCCAATATGGATTCAATTATACAGACTTTCTTCAAATGTGAAATATAGTAAGTAGATGCTTTGCCACTTAACATATATAACAGGGTGTTCCTTAAGATTTTTTTCATTGACCCAGTTTTAGCAAATTATGCAATGAGGTCAAATTTTGAGCCAATTCTTTGAAAATATTCTCCTCAGAAACCACTGAGCCAATTGAAAACAAATTTGGTGTGGAAGGTCCTTAGGTGGGGTAGATCTAAGTTTTTACAAGGGGACCCCAAACCATAATCAAGATAGCCCCCATTACTATAACTAGCATATTCATTAAAATTGCCATCATGGATGTAATTTTCTACCTATTTTCTTCACATTTAAAAAATAAAAAGCAGATTCTTGGCCATTTAACATATGTAACATGTTTTTCCAAGACTTTTTTCATTGACCCAATTTTATGAAAATATGCAATTGAGGTCATATTTTGCCAATTGAGCATTACAGACCCTTCTGGGCTTCTTGTTTGCTGTAGCATTTGTGTTAAAGTCAGATTTATCCTAAGTCCATATTTATAGTGGCTATAGGAGATAGGTGATACTAATAGAATCTTACACCGGTAAACAGGGTACGACAGAGAGATCTCAAACGAGGATGAATATTTTCCTGTCCAGAACTCGCTAAAGCTTGACATTGAAAATATTCATCCAAGTTTGAGATATCTCTGTCTTACCCTGTTACTGGTGTAGGATTCTTTTTCTCACACATTTCGACATAAAACATGATTTGTAAACAAAAAATTGCATCACATCCGTGCCTACTGAAAATGACAATCAATTTTTGTTGACGTTCTCACATAAAATGATTATGACATCATCAATTAAGCCTGTGTAAGTGATTGTGACGTTTAGAAATTGTTGGTTGACTTCGGAACTTTTCTCAACTTATTAAATCCTTTCAACGATAAATCCAGAGAGCAGGTATCACTATGCAGGAAATTTAGCGTGCAGCCTGTCTCAACCCTAGGGTGAGACAAGGAAATCCCACATGGTTAAAATCAAGGGATTTCCATGTCACAGGTGTGAGAAATATTAATCTGTAGAATTCTTGTTATTGGCATATAATTTTGTTTATTTTTCTTTCATTTTAGAGTTGTTGAAATATACAGTAGAAGATTACAAGGTTTGTGCATCAATACATGTATCTTTTGAGAAGAAAAATCATTTTAATAGGCTATCATAAATCAAGTTCTATCATTTAACACCTGCCTGTATCTTAACTTGCACACATTTATGATAGTTAGGAGTGTCTCTTATTTTACTACATATAATCATTAACCAGATATTGCAGTACATGTTTTATAAATATTCTTAAATTTGTGGTAATTTTGGAAAACTGTTTTGATGCAGTTCTGTTGTCAAAACATGTATTCAGAAATTCATGAAATCACTATTACACACATCATTAAGCTTGAGATCTATATATTGAAAATTTAAATATTTTTAATATTGTGTTGAAAAGTTTGTCAGTTTGCTTGCTGAAGGTTGATAATTTTCTCTGGGTACTCCTGTTTCCTCATCCATTTCAAAACTGACCACTGATTTAGTAAGAAAGAATCTTGACTTTGCCATAAAATACCATTTCTCTGCTACACTCCAATGTTGCATTTGGTACATTTAAAACTTACGTGTCAGAATACATTATGTATTTAGCATAAATTCTGATTTACCTCGAAGTTGATGGGCGATACATTCTTTTTTTGAATGAATTAGAAAATTATGTGAACCTAACCTCAAACATTATTTAATACTGCTGAAATTTTGCTGAAAAATAAGTTCTAGTGCAGTAAAATTACAGTCAAACCTGTCTATAAAAGGCCACCTAAGAGAACCAGTAAAAGTGGCCTTAATGGGCAGATGACCTTTATATACAGGTTCAAATAGTATGAATAAAGAACAATGGGGATACAATTCTACTGGGCTTTTATAAGCAGGTGGCTCTTATATAGAGGTGGCTTTTAAGGCAGGTTTGACTGTATAACAAAACATACTTAGTGTCCAAAATATTGTCTGGGTTTGATAGAGCTATGTTAATTTTTACCCGCTTTTCTTTTTCAGTACAAGAACGTCTGACAAAGCAAATAGCAGTAGCCATAACAGAAGCTATTCAGCCTGCAGGTGTAGGGGTTGTGATAGAAGCCACGTGAGTAACAATTTTAGGCCAAGTATCATATTTACAGTAAATTCAAATGTCAAACATAAATAAGTGATTTGCCATTATTTCAATGACCATATTCAACTGGTAGTTTTCCGTTGAACAAGATGCTTTATCATTAATTGCTATTTCATTACTTTTTTGACCAATGAGATGACATACAACAGCTTCACAATTTTTATTTGATTGGTAGTTTGGAAGTGCACATTTGTTTAACTTGTTTGTTTTGCAGTATCTGTATTCAGTGAGTAAATAGTTTTGATTTCAATTTCAGACATATGTGCATGGTAATGAGAGGTGTACAGAAACTGAACAGTAAAACAGTAACAAGCACGATGCTGGGAGTTTTCCGAGAGGACCCCAAAACAAGAGAGGAATTCTTATCCTTGATACGGTCTACTTTATGATACTGATAATTACAGAGTAGAATTTTACGATTTCCTCCGACTTTGTCTAAATGAGTTATTGGTCTTTAGGTAATTCATGTGATTTTAAGTTTAGTTTTTATAGTAAATTTACAATGATTCCTAATTTTTAAATTTTTTTGAATGAAAGTCATTGGACATCATTTTTTAAACAAGTAGTTGTTTTTGACTACTGGTACATTTGAGTACAATCATTTTTATTCATGGTGTTAGAAAAGTCATTAAGACAAGCAATTGCAGTCACACCTGTCTTTAAAGGTCACCCAAGGGAACCAGTAAAAGTAGCCTTAATGGGCAGGTGGCCTCTATATACAAGTTTAAATAATATGAATAACGAACAAGTGGGATACAATTTTACTGGTCATTATTAACAGGTGACCCTTATATAGAGACGGTCTTTAAGGCAGGTTTGACTGTTATTGTCCTCATGATATCTCATGCTGGTACCTGTTACCAATGGCAACATGGAACTGATAAGCTTTAACTCATCATGTGTGCCATGTTCTACTGGTAGGGGATTTCTTTTTCTTTCTTTTTTTTTTTCTTAGATATACATGTAATATTGTCCATAAATCTTTGATAACCCAGGCATCATTTGCTGAAATACTATATGCAACCAAAAGTCATCATTTGGTTCCAAATGTTTTCTTTTAACTTGAAATAGAAGTTAAAAGCTGTTCTAGTTGCCATAGTAACACTGTATCCTAGTCACATTTGTTTACCTTGGATTGATAATGCTGTCCATTGTAATTTGGCATACAGTAAAACCTCAATTCATTACCACCATGTGCTCATTCAGATGTTGGCTATTGGCATTATAAGGGGTTTGGTATCAAATCAAGGGAAACTTGTAAAGAAACATCATACAAAAATAGACTGAAATTTAAAGAGAAATAAAAACTGGTGATAAGCAAGAGGGGAAAACTATTGAGGGGCATATCAAACAAGGTTTCATTGTACCAGATTTACAGTGAAATCTGAATTAATCATGAGGAAACTGAAAACCTGTCTTAACTTAAATAATTTAATGGTACAATACTATTCATATTGTTTGTTTTTAAATGAATTTTTATTAACCAATAACCTGTCTGAATGAATTATTATGGTCATGAAGATGTCTGAACTAAACTAAAACATTCAGGTCATGAAGATGTTTGGTATGGACAGGTTTTGCTGTACATGTATATATAAACCATGTAACTGACAATAATTGAACCATTTTTTGATTATATTTAAATGATTTTTATTTACTTTCGAAAATTTTTACACTTTATGTGATAATGTTGATGTAGATATAAAAAATACATACTTGTACATGTACCTTAATTTATATGACTCGTGTGATGATGTTAAAAATAAGTTTATATCGATATACAAAATGCACAATGTTATTATGTAATTTAAGCCTTGATGATGTTTTGTTTAATGTTGTTGCTAAGCAACAGAGGATAAAAAACAACATTTGTATGCTGGTCATATTTTCATTTTAATCAGATGAAAATTCTAATATTTCAACCAATGATAAACATGATAAATAGGTGAGGTTTTATATTTTAAAAAAGTAAATTCTATTGACACATTTTTAAAATCTTTATTTTATGTCATTTTTTTCTTTTGTAATCAATTATCACAGTTGAAACTTATCATAAATAATGACAAAATTGTAATTTGATAAAATTGAAATAAAATATGAAAATATAAAAATTGTGCAATGATGTAATTTGAAAACATGAAAAATGAGTAATGGTTCACGTCCAGAATTTCCTGCTTGGTTTTTACCAGGTACAACAGTCTTTTTAGACAAATTTCATTTCAAACTTGTATTAAATTAGCATTGTTATTTTGATAATTGTGATTTCTGAAATGGAAAGCAAAAAATATTTTGTAAAAAAAAACTTTAGAAACATAAAATTTATATAATCTGTGTATGGCCATTTTCAATTAAAGTTATGTGTAGGTAGCCTATGAGCTACAGACATTAGATATGTATCAGTAGCCATTCCATAAAAACACTGTAAACATATTTATTCTCACGGTGTACTAATTTTCACTTATTTCACAGTCATTTGTTTTGCATGCAAATTAGTACCAAGCGAAAATTATATTTTGCTTATTGTGTTATAGTGTATATTTCAAAACACGACAATTTAACTAAGCGGATATGTCTAAATTTCTTATACCACGAAAATGTATACATGCGAAATTAAATATGTTTACAATAGAAATTTTAGTAAGTGATCAGATAGTTTGAGTTGATAGTCTGCTAAGTTATGGTCCACATCACTTCTCACAACCTACTACAGTAAAACCTCGTTATAATGCCCCTCGATAACTTTGCCACCTCACCTATCACCACACAAAATCCATTTTGTTTGTGTTTTTCTTTATCTGCCTCCCCCAATTTATCGCCAAACCCCTTTATAACACCAGAATTTGACTGAACAAATGGGGGTTTTACTGTAGTAAGAATTCCAGTTAGGGAAGACCCTAGTGTTAGAAGGTTTTTCAGTTCCATTGTCAAAAAATAAAAAACTGGAAACTGATATGAGCTTCTGCATTTATAATATTAATTATCTCTGAACATAGAGAGATTTTTAATGTTGACAATTCAGGCAAAAGATGGACCCTTTTGCATATACAACATGATAAGTAAGATGCAAGACATCACTTCCAGTGTAAACGCTGCCATGTTAAATCCCCATACAGGGAGGGGGCATTTTCTTTCTAAAGAAATAATCTATGGCAATCAAAGATGCACTTAACCATTTTTCAGTTACAACTAGACTAAATGAAGAGTACTAAATTAGAATTAAGTTTTTTTGATTTTCTATGATTCACTGACAAAAACAGTGAAGTGTATGTGTGTGTGCACATGTGTGCATGTGTGTGTGTGTGTGCTCTTTATGTCCTCTGTGAAAATTGTACAGTTTAGTAGAACTCGGAAAGCTAACAATGTAATGACATTCCATGAAAGTCAAAGCTAAATGATGCACATTACATGTATTGGGTTCTGTATTACCCATTAGTGTTTAAAAATGACAATATCTGTTATCTGTTTTAATATTGATGTGTAATTTATTTCCTTTTGTTGCCAAAATTATAAAAGTTAGTCCCATGATTAAACTGTCTCAATATAAATGTTATGATATATGACATATATACAAACACAGGGTTATAATAAGTACCAAATAATCAGTGTAGGGTTACAGTTGGTAATTTGGTAGGGTTATAGGTTGCAGGGGGTGATTGAGTAGGGATATAGGTTACAGGGTTATAATGAGTATCTACCAAATAATCAGTGTAGAGTTACTGCTTGTAATTGGGTAGGGCTATAGGTTACACAGGGTGATTGAACAAGGTTAAAGGTTACAGGGTTATAATGAGTACCTACAAAATAATCAGTGTAGGGTTATAATGAGTACCTACCAAATAATCAGTGTAGGGTTATAATGAGTACCTACCAAATAATCAATGTAGGGTTATAATGAGTACCTAACAAATAATCAGTGTAGAGTTACTGTTGGTAATTGGGTAGGGCTATAGGTTACACAGGGTGATTGAACAAGGTTAAAGGTTACAGGGTTATAATGAGTACCTACCAAATAATCAGTGTAGGGTTAAAATGAGTACCTACCAAATAATCAGTGTAGGGTTATAATGAGTACCTACCAAATAATCAATGTAGGGTTATAATGAGTACCTACCAAATAATCAATGTAGGGTTATAATGAGTACCTACCAAATAATCAAGTGTAGGGTTACTGTTGGTGATTGGTAAGGGTTTTATGTTACACAGGGCGATTGACAGGTCACAAAACAGGACAAATTAACCTATGCCAGATAAAGGTAGTAAAACTAAACCAATTGGAAAGTTTTCTATGACCTGAAGGAATTAACTGGTTATTATAAATTGTATACTTTTTTTGCAACCTTTTTTGTAAATACATATAAGCAGTGAACTCTGATTGTAGTTGGTTTATTTGTGTGTAACTCTTTGAGGTTCATTCAATTTGCATGTGTACAGTAAATACAAGTTACAATAAAATAAAAGTTCTCATTCCCTGGTGCTGGGAATTGAACTCGGATCACCCATTGATAAACCGAGTACTTGTTGCTTCGCCTTAAAGTTATCCCATAGTTGAGACAGTGGTAGCATCTCTAAACCTGCAGAAAAAACATACTACCGGTATACCATCTAGCTTTATCACTCATAACATTACATCCCTTCAGAGTATCTTTATCCATACATATCATGTAGCTTTATTGCTACACATGTGACCCAATACAGTTACACACCAATAAACTGATTACAATCAAAGTTCATTGTGTAATTGAACAGGTTCTATTAATTTTGATTTTATATCAAATGTTAATAAAAGATTGTATGAAGCTAATAGCATTAACATGTACAAATGTGTATTGCGCAATTTGAGATGAATTAATTGCACTTCAAATCAAAGATCTCCTTGGTCAAAAAGACATGTAATATACCAGTTAATACACCTGCAATTATTTTTATTTCTCACAAAGTTATGTAATAAACTTGCATTGTACCTGCCATTACCTTTATGTTCAGTTTATAAAATTTTATTAAAAGATGATTCGGTCATCCTTAAAATCAACATGAAAATCTCATTAACTTTAAATGAATCAATTCAAAGAATTTTTTTAATTCTGAATTTTGTGTGTTAATTTGAAGCATATGGGTGAGTGATAAACGTTTGTTTATGATGTTATGTACATATTAATTGAGAAAAGTGAGTGACATTTTTTTGACATTTTGATTTAGATTTATTAATTAAATGATTAATGTATATTTACAATTTAATGATTTAAAACAAATTATTTACACAAATGTTATTTATTTATTAAATAGTTTTATTTTTTATTAAAGACTAATTTTACACATAATTTATTTACCACTTGTTGATAAAGGGGGATAACTCCAGTGATGTACAATTTCATAAGCATCTACATATTTTCAAATTCTCCAAAAGTGAGGACGATAAAATTTATCAAGAAATGAATCAGAGACATATAGTTTTCCAGAATTGGATTTATTGAATTATAGAAGAATCAGCTTTTACATGTTCAGATACTTTACAAAATTGACTCGTATGACAATGATACAAAGCAACAAGAGTTATCTCCCTTTAATTGTCCAAACTTCTTTATATTAAAGACAGATATCATTTATATTGCATGTAATTCATAGAGATAACTTACATACAATGATGCATTACATATTTAATTTTAAAAGAGTTGTGTTTCATTTTGTACATTAATGGTCTTACTGGATGGGGTCATAATTCTCAACATTCCATTTTGATTTATTATTATCATCAATAATTACGGTATTGGTCCAACAAATTGTTTAGAAAGATAGCTTAAATGTTGTATGTGTAAGCAATGAGTAAAAAGTGCAGTCAAACCTGTCTATAAAGGACACCCAAGAGAACCAGTGAAAGTGGCATTTATGAACAGGTGACCCTTGTATGCAGGTTCAAATAACATGAAGAAAGAGCAATTGGGATAAAATTTTACTTGCCTTTAAAAACAGGTGACCCTTATATATAGGTTCAAATAACATGAATAATGAAAATTGGGATCAAATTTTACTGGCCTTTAAAAGCAAGTGTTCCTTTTATCAAGGTGTCCTTTAAGGCCAGTTTGACTGTAAATTATGAAATAGAATAACTCTATTTAATGTTTTAATTTAGGGTAATGCAACCTGGCCAAATGTTTGTAATACTTTATTGTTAAACCAGTTTTGTCTGAAGTCTTTGGAATGGGTGAATAAGTCAGCAAGAGTAGCAGTAGTGTTTGTTGTATACAGTGTGTGTGTGTGTGTGTGTGTGTGTGTGTGTGTGTGTGTGTGCTTTTATTGTTTTTTGTTTTACATTCATGTTGTGAATTGAAAAAATAATAATAAAGATGAATTTGTGTTATATTTTGTTATATTATTACTAAACTTCTCTACCTACCCCTTGCTGTTGTCAGACCTGTTAAACACATTTCTGGCAAAACCATACTTAACAACTTTACCTCTTGCTGTGGTCAGGGGTTTGGTGCCAAATGGTCTTAAGTAAATGCTTATGAATAACACATTCAGTGCCTCATACCGCCTAGGTTTGAATCCCACTCAGTACAGATCATAGTGCGAGAAAGTTTGTCGATTGCCATAGGTTGGTGGTTTTATCCAGGCACTCCTGTTTCCTCCACCATCTATAAACTGACCACCTCAATGTGTAAGTGAAAGTATCTTGACTGGGTTGTAAAACTGAATTACTCTTGCGACTCCACTTTTTTTTTTTTTTTTTTTTTTTTTTTTTTTAGTCACGCCTATTAAAAAAAGCTCTGGCATGGCCGGTGTGAGTATGACTGTATAAATATTCCACAACTTGACTCAGTTTCAAAAAGCATTTTACTGCCAGCACACCAGTATGTGACAGCTATCTACACCAAAACACGTTTGATATGAAATGAAAATTGTCAAGTTCAAAGGCTCAACATACTGAGAATAAGCTTTAATTTAAAGTCAAACTCTATAACAGTATTGTTGTATGGAAGTGAATGCTGGAGGGTTACCAAAGCAGATATGAGATCTCTATCTAGTTTCCATCATAGTTGTTTGTGTCAAATCTGTAAAATATTCTGGCCGAACACCATATCAAACTCGGAAGGCCAAAAACAACATGGCGAAGAACTGTAGAAGGTCAACTGAAGGATCTGCAGCTGACTTTGGGAGAGGCTGAGACAAAGGCAAAGAACAGATCTGAATGGCGAAATCTTGTATTGTCCTTATGCTCCACCTGGAGCGAAGACGATAGGTAGGTATATAGTTCGACTAATCAGCCTACTATACAGCAATTAAATTTTTTGACTTGTTGGAAGTTGATCACAAACCCCCAACAATTCAAAAATTAAAATTTGGGTCTAGTGGGCTGATTAGTCAGAATAATAGCTACGTGAATGAAAGCTTATTCTCAGTATGTTTAGCCTCTGAACCTGACCATTTTTATTTAATAGCTATAATGTCTGTCTGTGTAGTGTCTGACATTTACTTCACATATTTGCAGCCTATCCTTAGTGTGTTGGGTGTACTTGTAAATAAAGACAGGCAGTACAGTCATACCTCATTATGAAACCATACACAGGATACAATAGTTAGAGTGACATAATTATCATGTGAATAAGTTGAAATGATACTGTTGAGTGCTTGGTTGATGTCACCAATATGCCCCCACCCAAGTTCAGAAATGCATACATTCAGAGAAATTGCATTACTTATAGTTCACAAGAAGAAAATCAATATCAGCTAATTAACTTGCGTTACAATGATAGAATACATGAATATCACTCAGTCAAATGTGTTACATTGATGCACGAACTTTACAAAAAATAAAAATTTCATGCTACATTGTTTGCATTAAGTGAACTCCAGAAGAGTCAACCATAGGGGAGTTCTCGAGTCTGTCGGTATCAGAACTTGATTTCCTTATTTGTAATGGATTCCTAAACTTAAAAAAAATCCCTACAATGAAATCCTCTAAATCATTATAAGCAATTCTTACAAAATTTTCGAAGGATGGTTTTCAGTCTTATTCAGATAAAGTCTATTAAACATCATGTTGATTCTTAAAATTCTAAAGAATTACTTGAACATCTTGCTTGTAATACTTTATCTAGTGTAAAAATTTGGTTTTTAGCTCACTTGGCCAAAGGCCATGTGAGCTTATGGCATGGCGAGGTGTGCGTGCGTCCGTGCGTCTGTAAACTTTAATCTTCTCCTCCGAAACTACTGGGCCAACTGAAACCAAATTTGCCAGGGAAGGTCCTTTACAGAGTCTAACTATAGTTTTTTCAAATCATGGTGATCGAATATCCAAGATGGCCGCTGTTACTAAAAATAGACAAAACCTAAAAAAAATCTTCTTCTCTTGAACCACTCATTGGAGGCAAAAACTTATGTGATATTTGGATTCTACATAGTCTTAACCTTTAACTTTGTTCATTTCATGAAATTTGGTTTAAAAATAGGTTACACGTTTTTGCGTTTTGCAGAAATCGTAAAATATTTTTAAATTGTTATAACTTGACTATATGACCAGATAATGACATGGGGTTTTCAGTTTTGACATATTCTTGTAATTACCTTCAAAATGGTGTCAAGGTCAATTATGAAGGTCATGACCTAATTTTTTACCTTTCTTATATTGTTTATTATCTCGAAAACTATAAACTTTTTACATAAGCATGTATATCAGAATATTGTTGATATTGATATAATGGTTATTTTGATATATAGATTAAGGTCAATGGTTCAAAGGTCAAGGTCACAGATGTGAAAGAATACTGAAATGGTTCATTATCTTGAAAACTATTAACTTTTTGTATAGGCATGTATATTAGAATGCTGTAGGTATTGATACAACGATCATTTTGAAGTATAGAAAAAGGTCATGGGTCCAAAGGTCAAGGTCACAGTAGCAAAACAATACCAAAATCGTTAATTATCTCGAAAACTATAAACTTTTTGTATAGGCATGTATATTGGAATGTTGTAGGTTTTGATGTAATGATCATTTTGATATATAGATTTAGGTCATTGGTTTAAAGGTCAAGGTCACAGATGCAAAAGAAACCTGAAAAGGTTCATTATCTTGAAAACTATTAACTTTTTGTATAGGCATGTATATTAGAATGTTGTAGGTATTGATACAACGATCATTTTGATGTATAGAAAAGGGTCATGGGTCCAAAGGTCAAGGTCACGGTTGCAAAACAATACCAAAAAGGTTAATTATCTCGAAAACTATAAACTTTTTGTATAGGCATGTATATTGGAATATTATTGGTATTGATGTAACGATCATTTTGATATATAGATTAAGGTCATTGGTTCAACGATCAAGGTCACAGATGCGAAAGAATACTGAAATGGTTCATTATCTTGAAAACTATTAACTTTTTGTATAAGCTGGTATATTAGATTGTTTTAGGTAATGAAACAACGATCATTTTGATGTATAGAAAAAGGTAATGTCCAAAGGTCAAGGTCACGCTTTCAAAACAATACCAAAAAGGTTAATTATCTCGAAAACTATAAATTTTTTGTATAGGCATGTAAATTAGAATATTGTTGGTATTGATGCAGTGACATCATTTTAATATATAGATTATGGTCATTGGTTCGAAAGTCAAGGTCACAGATGCGAGTAGCAAGTTTCATAAATATCTGAATATCCACATCAGAGTTATTGCTTCTTAAATGTAGTATTTATTGTGTTTTTTTTGTGCTGTTTACGGCCCAAGTGAGCGATACAGGCCCTATTGGGCCTCTTGTTCTACAATTTATACCACTATCCCTCATTCTCAATTGAAAGAACGTCTAAAACGAATAATTCCATAGTAATTGTTTTACAAAAACGGTAAGCTAAAAAACAAATATATGGTGCTGAACAGGGTTTATGTTTGTTTTGTCAAGCATCATATGGATCCTAAACAAAAATATACCGAAGATACTATCAACAAAATGTCGGAGTGTTTTGATAGACAATAAAATTATTTGTTGTGTTTGGTAATATAATTTTTCAGCAAACAATCGAAAAACCAATGGGTAGTTAACTGTGTGCCATTGCTTGCTGACTTATG
The DNA here is from genome assembly GCA_021292105.1 of Anadara kagoshimensis. Classification (NCBI taxonomy): domain Eukaryota; kingdom Metazoa; phylum Mollusca; class Bivalvia; order Arcoida; family Arcidae; genus Anadara; species Anadara kagoshimensis. Next base: position 23,541,342 of record CM037858.1, read on the forward strand.
AAGCCGAATCTATGCAGAACCATATTAAATAAGTAGGGAAGACAGTTGCTAAATCATTCAACTCCACATGACGTTCTGTCTCTTAACAATCAGAAATTTGGAGATTATTGAATGCCATCTATCTTAGCGAACTTGAAATAAAAGATGCGACTGATACCCCAAGTTCTGCTTCATATTATGACTTATGCCTCAATTATGACGCCCACGAAAGGCTACATTTGAAACTTTACGGCAAACGTGATGACTTCAAATTTTCTATTGTCAACTTTCCTTTTCTATGCAGCAATATACCTGCTTCTCCTGCTTATGGTTCATTTGTTTCCCAATTAATACGCTACGGTAGAGCTTGTTCCCGCTTTTGACACTTTTAACAACGAAGTAAGTTGTTAATTACATATTATACCAGTTTTAATTTTACAGCACTAGACGACCGTTTCGGAATACAATTCCTCATCAGTAGTGCTTGGGCCAAAATTATGAAACCAAAATTATTTTGAAGATGTTGAAAAGCTACCCAAAGGACCAAAATATAGTTTACCAAATTAAGCTAAGGAAATACTTTGCATGAGGGAGTATACCTTAGTTTTTGAGAAATTTCAAATTTTAACTTGCAGGAAATTTAGACAATTATAGTATATTTCTGACAATAATACGAAATTATTGCCTACTGAGTTTGTGATATCCTCGGGGCACCAGCCACCAGCAGAGATAACCAATAAATTGTTGACCTAGGGATATTGCAAGCCTAGGCTTATCAGGGCCCTCAAAAAGTTGTATGGCCCTCATCACAGTACTGTTGATAAGTTTGATGTTTCTGTGCCCAGAATTTCCCTGGATATATTTGCCGCCCTATAGTTCCATGTTCCTTTCACTTAATTTTGATTACACTTGTGGCGGATGTAGCTGGCTAATCAGGAGGTACATATCCTTCCGAAGCACCGGCCTCACTTCCCTGGTGAATGTTCACGCGTTTAACCTAACTTGTCTGTTTCAAAGAATTTACTTTGCTTCTGGGTTGTGATTCGGTCATGGATCAGTATGTTTGTTTTTATTGTTACAGTGCATAAATCTCAGAAGTTCAGAATAGTGTAATTTATTTACATTGACGTAATACATGAACCTCAAATGTTTTGAATAACAGAATTGCATTACACTGAATATATTGCAATGCTATGCTTTAATAATTATCAAGGCCCTCAAAAAGGTTCCGAAGTCAACCAACACTTTCTCAACGTCACAACCACTTACACACGCTTAATTGCAATATCCCCGAGTCAACAATTTATTTGCAACCAGCCTATTTCGTTGTACAAAGTCCCCGTAGTGGGAACAAGCTCTACCATAGCGTATTAATTGGGAAACAAATACACCATAATAAGTTTGATGTCTCTGTGTCCAAGATTGCCCTGGATATATGTGACGTCCCATAGAACCTCAAGATTTTAGAATATCGTAATTATAATACATCAAGCGGCTATAAATGCAAACATGAACCCCAGAAAAAATGTAAATCTGGTTGTGCTTGATTATTTCAGAAGAAGATTCAACGTTTCAGTTTTTCTATATTTATGCAATACATGAACCCCAAAGAGGAAGTGCTTTCCAACCATATAGGAGAGTTCATGGGTCTTTCGGTAAAAATCACAAAATCCATACAATGAAAGAAATACTAGTAGCGTATTCTTCGAAATGTACTACTAAATCACAATCAGTAATTCTAACACAATTTTAGACAGTCGTCAAAGATGGTCTTAGTCTTATTCAGATAAAGTCTATTTTACATCTGACATCAACCAAATGTGGATTCTGAAATAAATCTAAAACATTACTTGAACGTCTTCATTCTAATAGTTCATCTCGTGTAAAAATTATAAAACATTTGATTTTTCTTCACTTCTCAACAAAGAAATCATTCTAAACTGAAAAAAACGTCTTAAATAAATTATTCACTTTCATTGTTTTACAAAAACGGTATGCCAAGATACAAATGTCTAGTACTGAATAGAGATTTTGGTTATTTTCCCAAGCAAAATACGGATTTCAAAGAAAAAAAATACTGAAGGTACCATCACAAAAATGTTAGTTTTTTACATAGACAACATATTTGTTGTGTTTGGTACTATAAATTCCTAGCAAACAATCAGTACACCAATGGACATTAACTGTTGGTCATTGTTTGCTGATTTGTTTCTTTATTCGTATGAAGCTGCATTTATGCAGAACCTTGTCAAATCTAACGTGGAGGTTCAATTTCAACCCAATTAAATCTTCTATTCTTGTCTTCGGTGATAATACTCGACAAAAATCAACACATCGCCTTAAATGGACACTCGGACAAAGTGAAATTCCAGTTGAAACTACAGTGTCTGATTTAGGTATCATCATAGACTCTGGTTTTAAGAAAGAACAAAGAACTCGTCAAGCATGTGAAAAAGGTCGAAAATCTTTCTTTGCAATTAACGGCATTAATATTAATGAACCCTTTAACAGCAGTGTCACTGTACAACAACGTTATTAAACCGTCTGTATTATATGGTTGTGAAGTATGGAATGGACTCAAACATGTAGATCACCAGCTGCTTATGAAGTTTCAACATTTTGCGGTCAAATATATTCAACATTTTCCTAAGCTAACTAGATCAGACATATGTGAAAGCATGGTCGGATTATTCTGTTTAACATATGAAGTGGATCGACGTCAGCTCCTGTTTTTTAATCGATTGTGCAATTTTGATCCAAACTCTCTCTCTCAAAACAGATTTTCATATGTAGAGGGTTTCAATGTCTTCTCAACCCAAACTATAAATATGGTGGCTTTTCCAGCAATATTTTACTACTACTCTATAAGTATAATCTACTCTCGTTCATTCATCAGTTTGTTTACAACGGTACAATTATCAGCAAGTTTATATGGAAACGGGCAGTAAATGATGCAATCAAACGCTATGAAACTACTCAGTGGAACCAAAGAACAGAACAGGACCACACTTTACACTCATTTCGCAATTTACATCCTTCTCTCTCTCCGGTTGTGGTATGGACTCTTCCCAAGACAGATCAAGAACTTTTGTTATGTAGATTTATTGCAAAACTTTGGACAGTCACACCAGCGACAGAAGTAAAGCGTTGTAATATATGCCAATTATGCTAAACAGACATACTTCAGCACATTCTCTGCGTATGTTCTCTTACCGATCCGTATAGATCCAGTTTTTGGTCCATGATATCTTCATTATTTCACATAAATCTCACCGTCGAGCTTATGTTTTACGATGATATTGAACTTACACAGATCTTACTGGGTAAACAACTGCTCACAGACATTGGTGCAGTTGCGTTAAGACAATTCAGATTACACAGCTTCTGTTTCATACAATACGTTTCAGCAGTGTATATGTCTCATGCTCAAGCACAGCAATTACAGGCTTAAGTAAGTCCATATTTACACAGGAGAAGTGTTCCACTACACTATATACATGTCATTGAATTTAATGTGTATGTCATGCCGCGTGGTCCGGTTGAGCGGCGGGCATTGCAGACGGCTTGTTGGTGGGGATCGTTGCCCAATCATTTGTTTGCCTGCTTCGCTTGTCGTTCGACTGGAAATGTGCTGGCATTTCATTTTATTTATATACGTGTATGTCCGCGTAACACGGTCTAGTTCGATAGCAGGTATCGCATGTAACTTGTTGGTGGGGATAGCTTGCCCAACCACTTGATCCTCTGCTCTGCCTGCTGTTGATCTAGAATCGTGCCGCATAAATACACGTATATAAAACTATCTTATTATGTAAATAATATGTTGTTTAAATTTATTGTTTATGTTCGGTGTTTATAATTTTCTTATAATGACATTGTAATCTCTTTCATAGAGGAAATAAAGGTATGGTGATGACCTCAACTATTACACCTTTGAAGCTGTAAGACAAACTTGATGACTTTAATTTTTCTATTGTCAATTTTCCTGTTCTATGAAGCAAAAGAGCAATGCTAGTATACCTGCTTTTCCTGTCTATGGTGTACATTATTTGTTTCATAATTAATACGCTATTGTAGAGCTTGTTTCCACTACGGGGCAAATGTGGTGTGTCATAATTGCGGTACACGTTCAAATATGAAAAGGACTTAAAAAATCAGTCGTATCTTTTATTTTAAGCTCACTGGGATAGAGGACATTCACAGTATCCAATTAGGATTATTAGGGGATAGAACATTATCTATATATAGATCTTTATGTGGAGTTGATGATGGTTTGGCGTCAGTCTTCTCTCCAGGTTCTGCATTTAGACCAATCTGCTTTATATGAACAAGGAAGCAACAATGGTGCACAGTTTGTGCCAATTGGTATGCCGATTGCTTGTTCCGGGAAAATTTTACTACCAAACATAGCAAATGTGTTGTCTATCAAACATTCTGTTGATGGTACAGTATCTTGAGTACATTTTTGTTTGGAGCCCGTATGGTGCTTGACAAAATTACTAGAATCCCCGTTCAGCGATAGCCACATTGTATTTAATTTTGTATCTTGGCTTACCGTTTTCCGTTTTGTGGTGGGTTTTTTTATTTTATTTTTTTTTTTTTTTTTTTTTTTTTTTTTTTTTTTTTGAACTGACGACACATCCAACAAGTGAATACTTTGTTAGGGGCGGTTTCTCGTATTAGATCTCTGAACAAGGCTCATAACCTTGTATAGCAATTATTGCGAAGTTATAAAGATGACACGCATATATATGAGCACTAAATATACAATGCCCAGCGTATTGCACCTAATGCATGTACAGATATTGCACATTGGGCATGATAAACTTGTGACAAAAGTGACAAATTTTGTTTATCTACATACTATGCGGCCATGGCCGTAACTACCATTGAGGCAAGTGAGGCAGTTGCCTCACCTAGAATTCTGCCGATTTTTTTTTTTTTTTTTGATTTTTTTTATTTTTTTGATTTTTTTAAAACCGATTTAAGATTTTATGGGAAACAGACAATTACAATAAAAAAAAACTTGAGATGTTTTTTCACATTATGAATAGCCAATTTAAGGCGTTTTATTATCGCCACAAAATGGTTTTCACGTAATTAATTTATGGCATGCTACGCAGTTCCGAATATTCACATTATAGTCAAACTTTTACTCACTATCCCTGCAGGTTCATGCTCATGCGAGAGATCATTCTCTGCCATGAGACGACTGAAAGTGTGGAATAGATCAACAATGACTGGAACTCGGTTCTGTAGCCTATTCATCGTGATGATGTTATTGGAAACGTTTGTCCTGAAAAAGTCCTTAAGAAGTGGGACAGTACTGGAATTAGAAAAATCCCACTTGCTTTTGACATTGATGAATAAATTAGTCGACTCGATCAGTATGTCCGATTTAGTGTCATGTAGTTATTAGATGAAAATCTTCAGTCGTCGACATTTTCATTTATTGTAGTAATAATATTAGTATGCATAATTATATCTGTCACCAACAAGTAACTCAGCTTGGTCTTTTTTATCTACATATTCTAAAACTTTGGAAAAAAAAAACATTTTTTCTTTATGTATGTAAAAAAGTCATAAGGAAAGATTTAAATGCAACACATGATGTTTAACTATACCATTCACAGAATTTATTTTTATAGAGGACGTTAAGTCACTTTTAGTAGGCGGCACTTCGGTGCCTCATTGAAGAATTTCACCACAACTGACTAGATGAACATATCCAATACATCCGGAGATGCTAGCTTAAACTTTGGCATGCCCCCGGACCCCTCTAGAGAAACGCGCCTACGGCGCGTATATGCGCCTGTGGCGCATCAAATTTCTGCCTCACATACAACCAAGCCCTAGTTACGGCCATGGCGGCGTAGTCACGGTTATCACCTAGTAACATCGAACAAAAATTGCAAAATTACTCGCGATTACAAAACTTGCAGACGATGAAGTATTTATGTATTGTTTCTATAACAAAAACAATTTTGAATTTCTGAATGTTTTGTTTAAAAATTTGCAATAAAAAGATGACATACACTCTTAGGCTCAAAGCGACTGCGCAGCATTCATCAAGTTTGGCTGTTACAACCATTTATGAACTCGGTATAATGGACTTCTGTCCTGATAGCTCAATAAACTAGTTTTCGAAAAGTATGTACACTACACACTTTTTGTGAATGATTCTTCATAGTAGACTGGTCATGTCTATTGTATCATCATCGGAGTAGCACTTAATCAGCAACATTTAATACAGATTAAATGTATTACATGTCGCTGACTTAATTGAAAAAAAATGAGGAAATAATCTTTATTTAAGTAGTTTTTTCAAATACCAGAGATCCATTACGGCACAGTACATGGATGATGATGGACCGTTTTGAAACTTAGCACAACAATTGTAAGCACTAGTTAAATATTTCATCAGTTTTATGATAAAATCTAAAGTAATTTAAAAGTTATATGCGTAAAATTCAGCGCAAAACGTTCCTAAAATCTTATGATTTCGTTGTGTTTTCAAGAGTCATAGACGTTGACGTGATTGGTGCTCTACTCAATAGGCGGAAACTCAATGAAAAGAAAGATGGCGTTATCACGCACTTGTCAGTTCAAAGGTCAAATTACATGGTGAATCGATCAAGTGTCTGTAACTTTTATGACATATTGGTAATAAATCGTCATGGTCAATAAAGCAGTTTATTTCAATGACATAATCTAGATATAAAAACTCCACTAATTATCATACTATAAGTTTTCATTCACATAAACTTATAAAAACCATCGATATTTGTTTTGTTTGTAATGTTTGCCGCCATTTGTTTCGTGTTGTGACGTCATTCATTTACAATTCGTTTAACATGTGGAACCAAAATAGATTGTCATATCATGACAAGTACCTGGTTGATGTCAACAAGAAGTAAGTTATTTATAAAACGGGTTTATTAATTACTATAATTTCTGTTTAAATTGTTTATTTTGAATCAAAATATAAACAAATATGGACGACTTTAGTCGAATAATCAGAAATTATTTGCTGTGTTTTGGTTTTAGACGGTTCAGTTGTTGTTTGTTTATTTACACAAAATGTCTGAAGAATAACCATAATTTGTTCTTTAACATGAGACTCTAAACTTCTAAGGAGAAATATGTAAAATACTATCTTGTGTTAGACGGAATATGACTAGGTCGTGTTGACCCGTCTCTTCCTCATAAAATACGGTATTTCCTCATAAAACGGACGTTTATGACAATTTATATTGATTGAGTTACATGATGGTTGGTAGAGATTTGTTTCCTGTGTATCCAAATCAATTAGTTTGTTCATATTTTCATGTCCATTATTTGTATTCAGTCTCACTGGTTGTGTACTGACCAAATTCTCCAGCTTTTGGATACTAAACCAAGACAAGTCTGTTGATGGTAAGAAACAAACAAATGGGGGGGGGGTGTTAGTATTAACCTAGAAACAGGCTAACCACTGAATGAACGACTTGTGACATATAACATGGTCATCAACCAGTAGGAACTTGGTAATTTGAAATCAAAATGGGCTCTTAAGAAAATAATAAGGTAAGCTGCTCTTTTACAAAATATTCTAGGAACGTGTTTGAGAGGCAAAATGCACGTCACCACCTCTTTTCTAAAACACATTGTTTTGGAGACTGCCTGACAAAAACAGTGAATTTTGCTTTGATCGGGCGAGAAAATGTCAAATTCCAGACCAAATGATATCTGTTCACATTTTTACTTTCATCTTTAGACTTTTGTTTAAAAAATTTGCAATGAAAATGGGGTCATCAGTTATGTTTATGACAAATTCCGCAACTGAAATAAAGGGGTATAACAGGGTAAAAACTGAAGCCAAGTTCTGTTATCAGCAATTGGAATTGTGAACTTAATCATATAAGACAATTAAATTCTAAATGGCAGAAAGGGTGGGGGCTATACTTAAAAGTTCTTCACTGAAATTAACACCATGGCTATGTTTCCACAATTTTAAAATTATTAGTAGCCAAATTTCCAAAATTTGTGAAAATATAGTACTTTTTAAAGTAATTTTTCACAAATTTTTTAAAATAGGTTACTTTTTGAAAGAATTTCACAAAAATGAGTAGCCAATGGCGATTTTGGCTACCAGGAATGGAAACATAGCCATGACCTACTTGTATTTGCCAGATGAACACTGCTGCTCTATCTGACAGACAGAATAGCCAGTAAACTTCAAAACTATTTTGTCACATTCTGAAAGTAATGTTGAACTTTGTGATTTGAACATAAAATCAAACAAGTAAAATAAAATTAAAAAGCTTATGAAGTACTATATACCAGTAGGCCTAATGACACAGTCAGATTGACAATAATATCTTCTTTACTGCCATCATGTATGAATGATCAAAACTAGAGTTAATGATAATTGATTCTATTTGATGTACAAGGTTACTGGTATATAGGTATTTGTCTAATATCATACAATCAGCTTACTTCCTTAGATGTATAATGTTACATTTTTATTTTTTTTTTTGAAAAAATACATTAATACCCTGAATGGGCTTATCATTAAAATCTTGAAATACAAGCATTAATGAAGTACTGTATAGACACACAGTTTGTGTAGCTAATTTCTTTCTCAAACTCTACAGATACAAATCAAATGTTTCTTAATCCGGAACGGGTCAGACAAAGAAAAAAATCATCAGGGTTGGGCAAAATTTGTAGATAGAGTCGGATGACCGGAACCAAACAATTTTGTTAGGCCTTAGGAAGCCGGTGACAGTACCACTTGGCCATGTCTGCCTATGTGCTGTGTGTATCATTGCAACATTGCCTGAATGGTGTGAATGACCATGATACTATTTGGCTATATTGTTAATATTATAATACTAGAAAATATTCATTCAGTGAGGTCGGACAGTGAGATATAAAATAACTTGGAGATTAAATTTTTAAATCAATTCATTTGTATGAATTTTATACATTTTATAATACCAAAGATATTTTACAAATAAATATTTAAGCCAAAGAGGATTGGAAGCATATAACAAGTACATTTTTAAGTTTTTATTGGTCATTCATTGGAGAATTATAAATCGACAGATATTGTGAATTTGTTATGTTCATTTAAATAGAATATATGGACAACAAAATTGGTAATTATCCTAAAAATTTGATAAAAGTAAAAACATAGGTTTATAATCATAACACAAATATTACTAACTATTTATAAATTAATTTGATAACAACACTTCCTACTTTCACTTTCATTATTTTTGTTATTTATTAGACAGGAAGTTTTTAAATAGTTATACAATATTTAAAACCCATACATAAAGACTACCATACCAACAGGACCTGAAAATATCAACTTTAGTTTATGAACAGGTGCTCTTTATATTATATAGAGAATTCAGCGGTTTCAATAGAAACCAGCAACCAGCAAAACCTGTCGTCTACTTTGGTATTTCTACACTTTGTCTTCATTCATCAGTATTACATTTTATATAGAGTTACAACTGAATTTGCTGTCTACTCCAGAAAAACTTGTCGCCTACTTTAAACTCTGTTGAAAGGGCTGTGAGAATACCTGTGTATGAAGTAAAGCCAAATATTAGTTTTTAATGGACATGTGGTCTTAAATAGAGATGGTCAATATAACAGGTTATACTTTAAATACAGTTAATGCTAGTAGGAGAAATAGACAGACTGACTGTATACCAAACCACTTCATCTGACATTCAAATAATCAAATGTTCATTTGTTTGTTTATTACCAATTTACCATAAACATAAAAAACATGTATTATGAACAAAAATGTGATTTCTAGACTAGACATAAAATCCACAAATTGCTTGTTTAAAGCTCAAATCTTTCAAGCAGACCCTTTCTTCTCTTGTTAGTTTTTGCTGATGGTTTAACTTCTAAGATAGTTGCCACCAATATTTCTTTCAATCTCAGAAAGTTTTTATAATTTATTTCTCAAAGAAAAAATCTACTGTACCAGTATTTCATTTCAATGTTAGATCTGTCACTGACTCACTGAATGATCTGGGGTGTCCAAATTCAAATTTTTTATTTGTTTACCAGAATTTGAGGGTTGTCACCATGGACTCATTGAGACCATTCTCATACATGTATAAATTTATTCTGTATCTGGAGCACTCCAATGTTTACAACTGGTCTACGTATAGAGTTTATAAATAGTTGAGCCAGCTAATTAAAGTTATGATGGTACATGTATTCCGGTACCTGCATACATTGTATGATAATTTTGTAAAACATGATTAAAGTCACAGGTCAGCATACATTGTATGATAATTTTGTGAAACATGATTAAAGTTACAGGTCTTTGTTTTTTTTTTTTATTGGATTTTACAAATGTTAATAAATCAAAGAAAATTTGTCAGTAAACTTCAATGAAATTTGATGCTACGATATTCATTTTCTACTAGTTAAAGTCACCACGCACAAGTCAGATTACTGCATATTATTTCTGTAGAGTGTAGAAAGGAAAATGGTCATAGTACTGAGATTTTACTTGTTGAATCTTGGGCATCTTTGAGGGAGCACAATATGTCTACATGAAGTAATGGCATTCAAACTTGACCTACCTTTTATCACAAAAAACATACACACAAAATATGAATCAAATTCATTTAATCTTTAAAGAGTGATTGAATGGAAACCAAATGCAGACAGGTAAACACCAATATCATAACAATGATAACATAATGTAAATGATGTTTTGATTTTAGCTCAAGTTAATAGGTAAATTCACAAGGATTTAGCGAAATCTCATAGATCAACGTGTGCTATGTATTTGGCAATGGATATACATTAGTGTTGTATTCAATGTGGCGATTGATTTAAATTAATGCTACTGTATCATCCTGAGTTGAGTAATGGGGTTTTACGTCCAGTCAAGAATATTTCACTTATATCGAGATGTCGCCAGCTATAGACAAAGTTGCAGAAATTTTCCCTGTGCGTTGCGCTGATGGCATTATACAGTAGGGTTCTTTATTTTGCCACACCTACTGTGACACAGGACCTCATTTATTTTAAGTTCCTATTCGAAAGAATAGTGACTTTCATTTCGAAATGCTGACTGCTTGGCAAAGGAACAGTCTCTACCCACTTTCAAGTCTTGGGTCAGACCTGGTTGGGGTTCATATATACCCATGACCTCTCACTTATGGAGTGAACAACTTTACCAACTGAGCTACCACAGCGGTATATCATCTTGAAAATCATTAAAATTAGTACACCACTAAAATTAATACATTTACAGGTGTATAATAGTGTGTCAAGTTTGACCTGACCTTTTGACCTTTAATTTGAACATTAGATTGGGCTAATAGACTTTGGTATTTAGGTAAGACAGCATGTTTCATTACCATAACCAATTGGCACCCAGGATTACCATTATCTATCCTTATATATCAACTTTATATACCGGTATAGCCCCTAAATTACACAATGTATATATCTAAAATTTATTTGAATGTTCAAATTAAAGGTCAAACGACCAGGTCAAATTTTATGCACTATACACCTCACAAGTAGAAATCGATATACACGATATGGTTCAATTTATTAAATATATTTGAAACTACATTTAAAACTTTATGACAAACATGATGACTTCAATTTTTCTATTGTCAACTTTCCTTTTTTATGCAGCAATATTCCTGCTTATGGTGTATTTGTTTCCCAATTAATACGCTATGGTAGAGCTTGTTTCCACTACAGAGACTTTGTACAACGAAGTAGGCTGCTTGCAAATAAATTGTTGACTCAGGGATATTGCAAGCCTAGGCTTATCAAGGCCCTCAAAAAGTTTTATGGCCGTCATCACAGTATTGTTGATAAGTTTGATGTCTCTGTCCAGGATTGCCCTGGATATATTTGACGTCTCATAGTTCCATGTTCCTTTCACACAATTTTGATTACACACGTGGCGGGTATAGCTAGCTAAATAGGAGGTGCTTACCCTTCCGGAGCACCCGGCCTCACTTCCCTGGTGGAAGTTCACGTGTCTAACCTAACTTGTCAGTTCCAAAGTTTTTACTTTGCCTCTGGATTGTGGTTCGGACATGGATTAGTATGTTTGTTTTTGAATATATATTATACATATTTTGATTTGTTTATATATGTTTGTACATTTGTGTGTTTTTCAGACTAGTCAGTTATGGGGACATACCTATTTCAAAGCTGTTCACATAGAAAACCCATCTAAATATGGAGACAATTTGGTCATCAGTAACCATGTGACCATTTCACTTTAAACCGTCTATTTTACATATAATCAAGAAAATTATGTTTTAACTAAAATGTCTTTCAAGTGAATTGGATTTTATGAATAGTGATAAAGATTGTAAAATTATTTTCAATGAAGATGAAATCTAATAATATGTTCAGAGACCAAGTTAACTCTGTGACCAGTTGGTTTGAAAACTGGAATGAATGTGAACAAACTGTTGCACTTTATTCTTTACTGAAAAGAGTTTCAGCAACTCAGTGTAAGTTCTTGGCACAGGTGCTTGAACAGACAGACTGTGGAGAAATCAGCAGCATTGAAAACGAGGCTAATGACCCAGGTGAGAAAATGAATTACAAGTACAGTATACAAATGTGGTTTATAGTGAAACCTCAACTTTCCACCATTTGTACAGTCCAATTCTGGCATTATAAAAGGGTTTGGTAGTAAAAAAAAAAAAAAAAATCAAGCGAGATTTGTAAAAAAAAAAAAAAATTAAAATAAACTTTGGGATTTGGAAATACTGGGCAATAGGTGAGGTGGCAAAGTTATTGAGGGACATTATAATGAAGTTTTACTGTATTATTATTTATATTTGAAAAATATTTGAAATTTTATTCATATTATGTTCAATATATGAGTTCACACATTTCACTGTCAAATGAGACTTGACTGACTTCATCTATTTTGCCTTTATATGTATACATGTATTTGATTTAGTTTGCAATGATACCTGAAAGAACGTTTGTTAACCTGCAATTTGATATACAATCAATAACCATTTGAGAAATGGAAGCTTTGCTGTATTAAATAATTATACAACTTGCAAGTTATTAAGCTTAAATTTTTGAGTAACATGATTAATACTTTTGTAAACTTACTTTATTTATGCTACTTATATTTTGCAGTGTTCATCAATAAGCTTTGTAATGAAACCAAAGAAAGTGCTATCGCAAAGTTACTGGCACATTTGCCTCTATTACGAGCTGGAAACTCACAAGCGAAGTCCGAGTATCTAAGACTTATACCTGTGATTTTGTCTTATTCAATTGAAAATGGTGCACATATTGAAGAAAGCCGACAACTATTGTCTTATTCTCTTATTCATCCTGCGATTACAAGTGATGAACGATCTCAGTTTACAATGTGGATAGGACACCTGGAAGAACGATTTACGTATAGTATATATCATCAGTCCGGTGGACAACAAACAAAAACCAAAGACGATACTTCATCTAATAACTTCTCTCCTCATCAACAAATAGACAAACCGTCATCGATAAACCATAAACCAGTCGGTAGTGGCAGGTTAAACGGCTGGCATGGAACTGATTCTATCATTATTAACAGTGTTGAACAACCAGGAAGTGGCCATATAATGGCAAAAAGTCAGTCTTCAGTTGTGCCACCACCGCCACCACCAGTGGTATCTCTACAAAAGGAGAACTGTATTAATGTTAACACAAATAGTCATATACCTTTACATGCTACTTTGTCAGCACCTCCTAACTTTAACATACCGGTAGTGCCTTCACAATCACAAGGTAAGATGTCTTATGTTTTTAGCTTAATTTCATTTATAATTTCAGTTTAATTGCTATGATTCCATTGCAGTAGCCAAAATATCCTGATTCTGTGAGCATAGCCTCTGCAAAATATGTACCGTACCCTGCATGAGTAGCACCATGTAACTTTCATTTGACAAGACAATTGAAGGAACTACATCCACAGACCACGCTACAGCAATATACTTGTTGTAGTTTGTATACACAAACATATCAACATTGATATTTAATAGAAAACGTTGGAATTTTTAGATTTGGACTGGTTGGAAATTTAGCATTATTTTGAATTTTGAACTGTCTACCCAGGCTAGGGATGAAGCTTAAGTATCTAATTTTGGAGCCCACTTAGGAAAAAGGAGTTGTAATAAATAGTTAAATTGTGTAAAATTAGACACACAGATTTAATTTTCAGTCCATGGGCTGCGGCCTACCTTCTAATCTTAATTCCTGCAGGCTAACACCCACTCACACACACCCTCACACACACCCACACACATTCAAAAATATTTAAATCCTCAGATTTCAACATGTTATCTAAATATCTATAAATATATATACACAAATGTATATTAATTGTGTATGTCATGTTATTATATATACAGTATCATTGAAATATAAAGAAATATGCATTGTTTTTTGCTTTTGCTATGATATTTATTTTCATGTATGTATTTTAATAGCTGGTGAAATCGATCAAATTGAAACAAAAACTGAAATGTAGTAGAGCTGAAACCGATACACCTGCCACAAGATAGGATTAGCATCACTATCTAAGGATGCAATTTAATACTCTTGTTATAGAGGCAAAAACTTGTACTGAAACACAGGTTTTTTGTTTAAAGATTTTGAAACTTCAGTTTGACATTTTGCTATTTTGCTATTTTAGAAATAATATTTTTTAATGATTTTTTCAAAGAGAATGACATACCAAAAACTTCAATAGATATCTTCTAGGCTTATACTTTATAATGCACTTGCACTACCAGGAAAATGACAGGAGTTGTTCTTTAACAATCTTAATGCACCTAATCAAGAGGTTAGGACTTCAAGTAGGTATAAAAATACCATCAATCTATCAAATCATTTCAGTTTATTTTAACGATAAATTATATTATTGTATGGTGAGGGAAAAATTGTTTTACAGTAGTAAAGCAATGAATTATTTCATTCCTAATTAAAATTTAGAGATCTCTGCATTCTTATACAGTTGTACTACATACAGGACAGGGTTGACTGAAAATGAAAGAAAATCACACAAAATCAGACCAGGTCAACTTCTACTGGACTTTCTCCATTTTCCATTGTTAAAAATAAAAATAAATTACTACATGACACTGGGTTGATTGAAATGGTTTTTTTTTAAAATCGCAAAATCAGACCAGGTCAACTTTTACGAACTTTCTGTTTTCCATTGTTAAAAATAAAAATAAATGGGAGATATTATCAGATATATATCATTTATTAGCCTGATTACCCACATACAAATGTAAACATTTGTTTATATATGTACTGATCACGTTATTACATAATATTATTGTGATATCTCTACAGTACACTGGATTGAACTTTAATGACCATAAAATGAATGTATTAAATGTTGGTATATACATGTATATAAAAGTCAGGACTCAGTAGATTATTGCCTTATCCAGGTACTAGTTTTGGTCTGTTAATAAATATTAGCCGGGTATTCAATAAGGTGTTTATTTATCAGATATTATTGTTAACCCTTGTCCGCTAAAGTAGACCAATTGTGTATTACAAGCCAGACATACATAGGTATTAATCATAGCCAATGAATAATTTTTTTTTCTTTATCCCCTTTGTACAGGAAACATTTATTGTCAATACCTTTTAATATAGTTTTTAGTTAGTTTACTATTTATAGGGAATAATAGTCATGCTTATATATGTTCGTAAAGGTGAAAAATGATTTAAGGACATTTAAAGTGTTTATGAGGACATTGTTGAATAGATTTAATACTTAACCCCATCTCATAACTCTGTCGATAGGTTGTTCCACAAGATGTTTACTGCGTTTTCATTTTCAGTCATCATGAACTAAGGTCCATTTTTTTAATGAACACGCCTTTTGAATTTGGAATTAGAAATGTTTCAGTATTTAAATTAATATGTCTTATATACATTATTATTAAGAGCGGTTGCATGTGAGTTGTCCGTATTTTAAATTAAATGTTCAAATCAAGAAAAATTTAATTAAAATTTTATTTTAAAAAATGAAAAAGAAAATGTGTGGAAATTTATATATATATATATATATATATATATATATGCTGGTATATATCTATTTTTGTTTGGAATGTAATAAAAATTGTTTTATGTGAGCAAGGTATAACTATAAATGGCTATACGGTAGGTGTAGTTCTTTTAACTTTCCTTTAGATGATTAATCATTCAAAAAATCAAATTCATGTTTATTTAAATTTTTGATTTACTATGAAAAAAAATATTTTTAAAAGCTTCATGATAACACGCTTTTTCAATCTTAAAAGACTATAAGCCTTTCCAAACAAAAGATTAATATGTGAACACCCTCTTTCTGGTTTATACATACAGACTGGAGTACAGGCCTGTCAAAAGTTTAACACTGAGCTAACGAAAATGAGTCGAAGCTCGGCTGTCGAGTGGCAGAGATATGGATAGTTAGTGGTTGAAGTACTGCTGTGAGTTATGTCAGCTAGATATAACAAAAATCAAATTCATGTTTATTAAAATTTTTGATTTACTATGAAAAAATGTTTTTAAATGCTTCATGATTTGAAGCTCGGCTGTCGAGTGGCAAAGATATGGATAGTTAGTGGTTCAAAGGGGAGAAAATGATATCAGCTGCCAAGCTAGATATAAGTAACGAGGTGCCCAGAGATGAGGTGCCATTTTGGCACTTATTCATTATTTCAGTGTTAAACTTTCAACAGGTCTGTACTATATATACATATATATGTATGTCGTTACATAGCATAAGTCTAGGTAAGGTACAAATTGAAAATCCTTGTAGACTAGGTATATACAAGTATGTTATGGAGAATTTTATGACAAAAATTTGAGTACCGGTATATACTTGCTGACTTAGTCATCTATTATGAATACATTGTACTGTAAATGTCTTAAGACTTCAGTTAACTAGCATATATATGATGATTTTATGAAGGCTATAAGGAACAAAAAAATCCATAGTTTAAAAGTTTGGTTTGTGTTTTAATACACGTGGATGGAACCTATGGTAACATTTTGGCATTAGAGGTCAAGAATTATTCAAGAGATATACATTGGGGTGCTAACACATAGCAAAAAAAAAAAAAATATATATACATATACATGTACATGTATATATAAGAAGGCTGCCCTGTCAAAATGTCAAAAATTAGAGAGTCAAGGGGCACTGAGTCCAAGCTGATGTTCTTTCTGAAATCTTTATACACATATCTCTATTTTGCTCTATTTTGCAACATGCAAGTCCTCTTATCCATATTACATGATAGTGTTCTGTTTTCACAAATTACATGTACAATTCATATATATATAAGGTGCACAGACAAAATTTGGGGGTCAGGGGCTACTAAATCCTTGCTTTATCGTCTTTCCAAATTAGGTTTATTGCTATTTTGCAACATACAGTACATTTAATCAATGTTTTCATAGTGTTGGCTCACCTGTGTAAATGTCTTTACATTAAAATGGCAAAGAAAACAGACTGACAAAGAAAACAGACTGACGAAAATATATACATATGTTTAAGATGGCATTGGGTCAAGAAAAGGAATAAATTTATAGACAAACAACATTGACCTGTCCATTTGACCTGTAATTTAAGTATTTGTTATATTTGTCTTTTTAACAGGGAAATGGACAATATTTATTATTAAGTATGAATACCGGGTACTAATACTACCCAATGTCCCATTTATTGGGCGGATCATCCCGTATAAGTATCCCTAATGAAAGGTCAAGTGGACAGGTTAATGTTGTTTGTCTATACTTTAATTTATGGATGGGATAGACTACCTAATCTAAACAAATTCCATATATACAGTGTCCAGATTAGTCTAGTTAAACCATTACAGCCAACTTGGAGAGTTCCAATGTCTGTATGCAGTCTAAAATGATGTTTACCAATCAATTATGATAATAAATCTACTGTAAAATTAAATGTTCAATAATGCTAATTTTACCTCATATCACTATGGGGAACATTTATATATGTACTTATACAAGTGCAGGGATTTATCAGGGTTTTTTTGGGAAAAGGCCCTAAACTAAAAATTGGGAAAAACTATCAACTTTTTGCTCATTTTGGAAAAACTTCGACATGGATATAAATTTTCATATTTGTCACTACTTAACAACTGCTGGTCGGGCACACGCTTCTTAAAATCACTGACCTCTTCATCCCCAGAACTGAAATTGTTACTTTCAGTACAGTTGATAAATCACTCTTTTATTTACCTAATGACCCTGAATATCGTAGCAAGGAACCTGTTTATGAATACAAACAGCCGATTGGGGGACTTTCACAAAATTTACTTTCGTTTTCATTAACGACACAATTTTCTAATTGGGAATTTCCTTGGCCAATTTTGGGCAAAAACAATGTTTTTTCCATTGGGAATGGGGCCGAATTTCGACCCTAAATAGGCCCTTGATAAATCCCTGAAGTGTTCTTGACAAAACTGAAAATTTAAACTAGCTATTATTTTTGTTCTGAATCAATAAATAACAAATTTTAATTGACTTTTATTTTAGTTGGAAATACAAGTAACAATTTACATGCACCATTAAGAAGAACTGCCTCTGCTGTCCCTCCAGTAAGTCTTAGTGTCAACGATTGGTTAACCCAGTGTCCAAACGAAGAACAACAGTCACGGGCACGATCTCATTCTTTGACATCAGAACATGCACCATTATCTCCACAAAGTAGTATTACATCTTCAGGAAGTAGCAGTGATACAACACATCCTGAAGATGGACCTCAGCCTATCAAAAATACATTTCTGGAAGAAGGAAGTGGTATGCGAGGTTAGTAATAATTACTCAGAAATTAGGTCTGCTTAGTAACAAATATGATATTTTATTAGTTGTGATTGAAATTAAGCTCTTAATCATTCTTTAGTACTGTACACTGTTCATTTTATGTAAAATTTGGGTTGGATGATGGGTTAGGCCAGGTTGTACCTGTCTCTTAGTACTTGCCTCAAATTTGAACTTATTTTAATCTTGTAATTGCACATGCACTACATATGACAATTAGAGCCTTGATGGAAAATTTGTCAAAAGCAGGGTTCGTACAGGCCTGGAAAAGTCCTTAAATTTTGAGGTTCACCCTAAAAGGACCCTAAAAACAAGTCTGACCCTAAAAAGCCCTTGAATTTTGCCAATTAGGTGTTGAAATTAGTTGGTTGTAAATAGACTGATCAAAATAAATAAATAAATAAGTTACATTGAAATGAATAAATAAACAAGTTACATTGAAATGAGTGATTAAAGGCACCTGGCCCTCCTGAACACCCAAAATCAACCCCTACTTCAAGTGTCATTACTATGGACATGTAAGTAATTGTTTTATTGATTTAATTGTCTTTGCACCAATGTTTTTCTTATAAAATTGTCCCTCTGATTAGGCCTTAAATTTGCAAATGATACCCTGAAAAGACCCTAAAAAGTCCTTAAATTTTGAGTCCAAATTTTTGTATGAACCCTGAAAAGTGCAGCACTTCTCATTGCATATTAAGTTTAAATCCCACTTGTTTGAGATATTTGCCATCAGCCAGTGGTTTTCACTGGGAACTCATCAATTCCAAAACCGCTGACCTCAACATAAGATCTTGCCTATGATGTAAAACCCGCTACTCCATCCCACTGACATGTCGCAATTAAAATTTATCTACAGTTGAACCTGCCTTAAAGGCCACCACTATATAAAGACCACCTGCTTATACAGGCCAGTGACATTTTATCCCAATTGTTCTTTATTCATATAATTTGAACCTGTATATAAAGGCTATCTGCCCATAAAGGCCACTTTCACTTGTTCCCATGGGTGGCCTTTATAGACAGGTTTGACTATACATGTGTATTTCTCTGTTTTTCAGATGTACCAATGTGGTTGAAAAGTTTAAGATTACACAAGTATGCATACATATTTCAACAGCTGAATTATGATGAAATGATGAATATAACAGAAGAATGGCTAGAAGCCCAGGTTGTATGTCTAAACTTTACTGAAATTTAATTGCCTGAAATCAATTTCTGTGGTTACCCCTGAAACAAATTTTGACATTTACAAAATTCAGTATTGGTAATTTATTGGTAATTGGCTAAAAGAAAAAAAAAGATTTGGAATCACAAAACTGATGAATGCAATGCATAGTATGGTATCTTTATAAGTCGTATTTTCAAATTTTAAGTCATTGAGGAAATGTTTAATAACCAAAGTCCAAATAGCAGGGGTTAAGCTTAGCTGGGGGCCCAGTAGCCCATGGCTTCTAAAAATAAGTCTAGGCCCTTAAATTTTAAATTGTTTTGTGATTTACTGTTATTACGGTTACAATGTCTTCTCTGCAGTGAGATGAGCCTTCAACTCTATGTAGTTGAGCTTCATCCTTGAAATAGGATTTACCGGTATTTATACAAAACACAATTCCACAAATTTTTCTTCCAATAATTTTTTTTTTTTTTTTTTTTTTTTGAAAAATTTTAACCCCACAAATATTTTTGATGCTACAATAATTGTTTTTGTCTCAACAAAAACAAAGAACAGTTACATATGTATTCCCTTTTTGTTGTTAGTGTCAACATTTGGTATGCTATCTTTACAATTTGTATAATTAATCATTTATTTTTTATTTAAAACTATGTTTCAGAATGTTACAAAAGGTGCTAGACACAAAATAGCTTTAAGTATAACAAAATTAAAAGAACGACAGGGTGTGCTACGAGCTTTTGAAAAGGTAAAAAAAATTCAAAATTTCAAAATGCCATTTTCTTTTCTATTGAAGAATATTCACAAAACTGCAGGATCACGTTGCTTTTATAACCCAAGATTTAAATACATCCCATTTAGGTAAATACTAGTGTGAAATATTTGGTCTACACATGCCTAAGGTAGCTGGCTTTCTGCAGGCACTTGGGTCACTTGATCAAAGTTAAAGAATTGTGACTGAGGTGCATGGCACTGTTACAGTTACTGTTCATGAACCAATCCATTCTAGGAAATTGTACTCTGTCTGTTAATGCAAACATGATCAAAATGTTGACATCTTTTCATGAAAAAGCTGTATTCAGAACTTACTTTTCCCTTATATTCAGAATAGGTGAAGTAAATATGTCACCAAAAGGAGTTGGTGGGTATGGGGGCATTAAGTGTTTACCGTACTTTATTTCCTCTGCCAACATTTTGTCTTTTCTCAAAAACAAATTAACAGGATTTATTAAACTTCATAGGAGCAATCTTGAGGTGTAGCAGATGTGACATTGGCTATTCGTATTTTGATCATGCACGTGGTTGGGAAAACATGGGTTTCCCAATTGGGGTTCATTTGGGGAACACTTTTGAAATAGCATCCAATTTCAAATTTCTATAACTTGTTGTTGATGTGACTGTGGTAGATTTAATGATAATTATATATAGAACTAATTCAATGTACTTATTTGGTTATATTTAGGATATAATGGATGGTGGGTCTATTAAAGTTGCTTTATCAGAAATGCGTAACATGTTGAGTACACCAATGAAGACCTGTACACTTGAAGTCACAACACCATCTACTCCGCCACCATCACCGTCAGAGGGAGACAACTCTTGTAATACTGAGGGAGATATACCAGCCCAATTTACAAGACTTATGGGAAAAGGTATTGTTTATAATATTTACTTGATTGATCCATATTTTATGTAAAAAAAAGAAGAAGAAGAAGAGATGTTAATGTGGACAAAATAGTTATCACTTTGTCCCGAACAAATGAAAATTGTTAGACCAATAACCATTTTGATCGTTGTTTTAAGACAAGTACCACAAATATTTGTATAGAACGTTTTAAAGTCAAAATTTTACAGATTTTATCACTGATCAGTTAATTTCCTTCCATATGATAAAGCCATGTAATTAAAATAATAATACACAAGTCTGGTCTCCTAGGTTACTGATGTCATCCTGTTGCTATAACATGGTGTATGAATTTTCTCTGATCACATGTACAAATATATATATATTTATACTTTACCTGAAAGTTGTTCTTTTTTTGTTTCAGTCTGTACACAGTTGTTAGTTGCCAGCCGTCCAGATGATGACTGTTTTAATTCCTACTTCCAGTTAATAGACAAATGCATCAATCATGAGGTACCAATATATAACAAATATATGTAAATAAAACTTTAAGAAATAATAGGTTTCTGAGTGGGTGACAGGTTATAAGAATGTTCAGTTAAACTCCGATCGAGGCTAACCACATGTTCGGATTGGTACAAAGTGGCTTTGGTTTCCTAGTGGCCTACAGTGTGTGCTTAGGGATCATGGTGCCCATTACCGCGTAGGTTCCAATCCAATATCAAGGTAGAATTCTGTTCCTTGTAGACACTTCATTTTGGACTATGATGCAGGTTAAAGGCTGAAAGTTAATACTTACCTAAAAACACCAAAAAATTGAATGAATTTGCTTTTTGGTAACAATCAGAATCAAAATTTTTACATACCATAGGGACAGTTGGTACGTTATACTTAGGATATCAATCATTTAATTTCTGTTTCAGGCATTTTCTCAAAGACAGAAAAAATTACTGTCGTCATGGAAACAGGAAACCCAGAGAATATGGCAGCCACCTTCATATAAATATAATCAAGATAGAAAGAAAGGGAGGTAAGAACTGTTGAATATTGTCGAATATTTCAATATTGCAGTATTGATTTGTGGGATTTTATTTCATATGAATGTTATATGGCAATATTGTAGATTATGTAGAATACATAATTTGTGAATAGACAATGGCCATCTTTCAGCTCTTTTTGTAGTGTGTTCGCTGCTGGCTGGTTGGTTTAACCAAGACTTAGAAATACATATATAGTGACTCATCTGTGCAGGTTATTATGAGAAGAGACCTTACAATATAGAACTCAAACTTCAGATTAAAAATTTCTATAGCTTCTTCTTCTATAAATTTTGTATCTTCATAACAGTGAAATAATCTTAAATTGAATGTAAAAACACATAAATTTAATTGATCATATTAAATGCCTAATAGTAATTTAATTATTATCTTTTCACTAGCTGCAGTACATTTCCTCTTGGTTTATCTTTGAGTGGAGCTCTGGGGGCTAAACCAACAGCTAGATTTCAGAAACCTGGAACTCAGTGGAGTTTTGGTAAACGATCTATCGTTGGCCGAAGTCTAACAGGACACTTACCTCTACAAAGAAATAGCTCGGTTAACAATCCAGCCATTTTTTCACGTCCTGGATTATTTGAGGTAATAAAAAATAAAATATGTAATATTTATTAACTGACCACCTTTGTCCTTGTGTTTAGTTTTTAGAATTACTATCTAGCATAAATAAATAAATACACACAAATAAAGAAAGTAAGGAAGAAAACTCTTGACAACCAACAAAAGCCGGTCTTGAATACAGGTCTAGAGATGTCTATTTAAAAGGCATTTGTTTTCTAAACAGTGGTAATGTTTTTTTAGCACTTTGCTACAGACTTACATCATGCATTACCAACAGGAAATATTTTTGTAAATATTTAAACTGTAGATGTACCATATAATGAACAAGAGATCCATGGTTCACAAAGCTTGTCTGAAAGGTGCTATTAATAAGTTGATTGTATTGCACATTTTCAATGATTACAGAACGATTGCACTTGCTGCTTCCTTAATTTCAAAAAGATATTAATGTGAATGCAAAAGTTACATTTGTATATGGTATTCTATTAAATTGTATTACCCTGTATTTATTTTGATTGCATAGAAAAATGTTTTAATGTCGAAAAAATTTTTGTAATTTTTAGCAACCTATAAAACATCCAGTGACAAGAACACAGTCTGCTCCTCTGAAGTCTGCGGCACAGCTAGGATTGACAATGACTGGTAAATTGATTTAATGATATTTGATGTTATCCTTCAGTAATATCAGATGTGTACAAAATACAATGTACAGTAAAACCCTGTTTCATTGTCTCAATTTGTTCAGTAAAATTTTGCCATTATAAAGATTATTTCAGCTATTCGCGACGAGAACTATTCTATTAATCTCTATGGATTAATCTGAACAATTTTGTGTATGCATGAAGTGCGAGAGTGTTGTATGGTCTGCCTTGTACTAGCACGCACTCAGGACGGCTTTAACATGCTAGCTCACAGAGTCAGTACGCCGCAGACAAGCGTACCACTCCCCAAGTCCATTATACTGATACCAGGTGAATCAGTAAAGGCCAAGGGCAAGGAAAATTCACTTTCACAAGGAAAATTCACTTTCCCACGTGGTCCGAGCGAGACTCAAACTCACAGCGATGAGAGACCCTGGATTTGAAGATTGACGTCTTATCCATTAGGCCGCCATTATAATGGGTTTTGGTTATAAATAGAAGGAAGCTTACAAAGAAAAACATAAAAGAAAGGAATTTTGCAACTTTTAAATACTGTTGCATTAATCGAAGTGGAAAAGTAATTTAGGGGATTGTAACAAGGTTTTATTGTACTTTCATAAAATAAGATTGAAATTTATAGACTGTTTGCTGAAAAGTTATGATTGATGATGAAGAACTTGATCTTGATATACATGTACATGTATTGCCATAAATATTATTGTTAATAATGAACATACATTTAAGTTAACCAAGTTAAAAATACCTAAACTGCAGAATCCATATTAAAATGAAACTTGTTCATATAGACAATTTGTAACTAAGTAAAAACAACTGTTTTACAAGCCAATTTATTTGAGCAAACTCCAATAAGTGGCCCTTATTAAACACATGTTATCATTGAGGTATTTTTGTCAAAATATAATTGTAACAGGGTTTTACCCGCCATTATGAATATTAATTACGCATCAGACTGGGTTTTATTATCTGGTTCTTTATTATATTATTTCATCAAAAACATCCTGCATATACAAATAAACAATATGAGTGACAATACAAAAATACATTTACCAGCTCTACCTATACAATAACATAATAGAATCGTCATTCATTTCACATACCAGACTAATCACGTGATAATCATGTGATTCTATACAATTAACGAAAATGTAATATGCTTACGTTTCGTGGTACATTAGACAAAGTTATAATTATATTTCTACGGAACATCATAAACATTTATTTACAAATGATACCTACACAAACTTCACGTGCCTCGATCGGAATAATGTACTATATAACAACAGTACAGATTTAATGAACAATTAAGATTTTAAATATATATAAATAGATAGATAAACTACCGTACCCGTGATATGAGAAAGGTTATGTATGCCTGACACAGTTTGGTAGGATTCCATTACAGTACTTTCACTATTTTGATTTTATGTTTTAGGGTGTGACCAGTCACCGACAGATAACGCTGAAAATTATGCTCAATTAGATTCCCTGTGTTTAAGTGTAACAGAACATGCATTAGGAAGCCTTGGTTTGTATCTGTTCTTTTCCCGTCATACACAATTAATCTTCTCTACCCTAGTATAGATATATGCCATTGTCCGAAAACAGGTCCCTTTGATGGACCTATTTGCTCCAGTTTCCTCTATATCAAAAGTTTTGAAGTGCAGGTGCAAGTACAAGTATTTATAGATTGATGAATTATACATAATAAAGTTGCAAGTTTTTCTAGTGCCTAGTTTCAAATACTTGATGCTGAGTACACAACAAATGAAAACTTGGCACATTCGCCAAGCAGTTTGAAAAAATTTATTTGAGCCTTGTATTAACAAAGGAACATCAATTCTTCGAAGGAAAGGCTTACCCAGAAAATGTACTCAATAAATGCAGAAACTAATTACAAATTACATGTACTAATATTTAATTTATGTTTTTCTTGGCATATTTTCATATTTCGCATATTGCGATGTGACATTTAATACCAACATTATTTTTTCTTTATTTTCAGATTTGAACGACAAGGGTTCCACATTTTGAGTTTGAAGTGTTGTGATATAAAAACTGTTATATTGTGTCTCCATATATTTCGACAATGGATGGCTAAATGTCCGATTTTAATGTGATTTAAGTCTAGTTGTTTATGTTTATTTGTTGTTAAATGTTGCCTTGACGACAAGAGGATAAGTGATATAGTGCAATCTGTTCATTATAAATGATAATTACCGTGCCATGAAGGATTTAAACCTTTGTTAGTGAGTTACAACTCCGGTAGCTAGAATTTAATTCATGTAGGTAGACTTATACAAGTTTTGAATGAAAGATTGATTTAACAATAAGAAAAAAACCTCAGCATAAAATCTTTAATTTTTGTACATTTTTCAACTCATCAGACAAAAGTCTGGCCAATCCTGTCACCCTTACAACTACTGTTATCCTGTCTAACTGTCACATAGTACAATGAAAATCTATGTTGTCTTCTGATAATGTGTTTAAAAATTTATAGACATAGACTAAGATTAAAATTATCCAAAAGTGGTTTGATAATTAAGTAAATGCAGAATTTTATCAGGTGAAATACATGTTGAGATGCATTGGGATTTTTGTTAGAATTATTCAAGAATTAAGATTTGTATTTAGGAAAACACAAAAGTTATTTAAAAATGAGACCATACTGCAAATGCGTTTTAAATTTTTTATAAAAAAACATTTTTCACATGTCTTATATGGGGCAAGTTACCTTTTAATATTATTCTTTATTGTCTTGTTTGGCAACTATCACCTTAAGATTAGACTGGTTTTACACTTTTCGGTGTCAATGTTGGGGTATTGATGCATTTGCAGTGTATTAAAATGTGATTGTATGTTAAATTTCTTTTAAACCTTGGTCAAGTCTATGTATAAGGCAGGTCATCTCGTTTTTGGATTGGTTTTACACTGTATGTAATCTGTCACAACATTCAGAAAATGAAAACAATTTGATAAATTAATAATCCAATAATGAATAAGTAACAAATTTCTTCCTCCTGTGTGGAAGACATTTTGAATTTATTGACTTCATAGAAGAATCATTCTCAATGGGGTTTTTTAAGCTAATTTCATACATGTGAAAGCCACAAGTACCCCACTAAGATGTTTTCATCATTATCTGATGACATCATTAATGCAGGCAAAATAAAGTGTCTTGTAAAAGATTTTATTTTTTTACATTTTATGTTGCATTTATAGAAACAATCCATCATTTTGTAGACTAAATGTTAGTGTTAATGATATTCAAAACTTAATATGCATGTCACATGAAAATGAGAAGCATTTTGACATGGAACTGTAATAGTACTGGATCATTCAATCACCAATGACATTGTAAGCAGCAAAAAAACTGTTTTTACAGAAATCTTGATGTTATGACATCATGAATTCTGTGGATTAGGCAGTTTTTTTTCGGGGAAGCTGAACTCTGTTGCAACTAAATGATTTGGTCTTGAGATTGATTCATGCCAAATGTCCCTCATTGATACACAATAAAAAAAAACAATCTGTTACGTGGACAGAATTATCATGTCCTAATTTATAAACTACCACTATGTGTGCAGTGCTTGTAAACTATATGATATAAACTGTAGAAGAAATTCAACATTGTTATATTTATTATTTCTTGTTATTTTGTTAATTTTTGGCAGATATATATTATATTTCTGGTGTACAGATTTTTCTGTGAAAAAGACATCAATAATATTCTTGTTCTTGTTTTTAAGTTAAAGTATTTTGTCTATTTACTGGCGTTTGTTCGTTACATTACAGAGAAATATAACAGAGTTGTCGCTAGTTTCATTAAAAATGTACATGTATGATTTACATGTATGTTTTGGTAATTATCAGTTTCGATAGTGCTTTTGTTGAATATTAAATACATGTATATTGGTGGACAAACTGTAAAAATGAATTCATTTCAAAAATTAAAAAATTAAGATTCTTCCATTTCTTGAATATAAAAATGATTTATTAGAAGAAATTATTTATTGGACTGATTCTATAAGGCCTTAAAATTTAGGAAAAACTGTGTATTTCCCCTTATGTTGTAGAAAACACTTTTGGTCACACAGTTAGGCATTTACCAGTATTTTGGAACATTTTTCAACTTGCTATAGAATTAATACAAGAGAACCACAAATGTTTTAAGGAAAATGTCTGAATAAGGTTTTATAAGGAGAAACATACATCTTAGGTCTAAAGTCCCTAGAAGCTGGCCATTCCTAATGTTGCATGACAGTTATTACAAATTTTCTGTTACTTTTAACCCACTTTGTCTTTTATTTATAATTAAGAGATGTAAATATTCCAATTCAATTGTTTCAGAAGCTGGGGATTCTTCCTGATTTTAAAGAATTTTAAAAATTATTGGATATTTCTTATTTTTTTATATTAAAAGTTAATCATTGAAGCTGTAAATATTCTGAACTTAATATTTAAAAAAAGCACAAACATTATTGTAATACATAGTACTTTGAACCATTGTTTCTATAAAATTAAATGTGGCCGAAGTGATCGCAAAATGATAGAGTACTTAACTTTCAGTTGTAGCTTAATATGTTGATATTTACAACGAGTCTGTAGCCTTTAGTTGCACAAAAATATTTAAATGGCTACTACTTCTTCTATTTGTTATTTTTAAACAGTACTTAACATCTGTTCTGGTCCGATATACACATATTCACTATCTTGATCCAACATATCTACTATCTTGGTCCAACTTATCCACTATCTTGGCCCGATATAGCCACTATCCTGGTCCAATATAGCCACTTTCTTGTCCAATATATCCACTGTCCTGGTAGGATATAGCCACTATCTTGGTCCAATATAGCCCCTGCCCTGGTCTGATATATCTGCTGTCCCGGTCCAATATATGCAAACATGGCACTTATATTATCCATTTAAATTAAATATAACACAATTTTAATCT
Source organism: Anadara kagoshimensis (assembly GCA_021292105.1). Taxonomy (NCBI): domain Eukaryota; kingdom Metazoa; phylum Mollusca; class Bivalvia; order Arcoida; family Arcidae; genus Anadara; species Anadara kagoshimensis. The sequence continues at coordinate 23,570,209 of CM037858.1, forward strand.
TCTCCATTGTTAATGTGTCAAAGTTTATATCTTCGTTTATGTTCTGTCTGAAAAGTCATAATTACTAATTGAGTAGATACTTGGTTTTAAAATTATTTGTCAAAGGGAAAGGTATAGAAATTTCCTCATGTCTGTAATTTTAATCTAAGTCACTTAATAGTATTGGATATAATCAGAATGTTTAAGCTGGCAGCAGCATAAGTAAATATTGCTTTCTGTATACTTATGTCAAATAATATATAGATACAAAGTTAAATATATATAAATATATAATTATTTTTTGTTTTAAAGGGAGATAATTGTGATTTTATGGCGCTGCCGGTACAGTGTCCTTAATGTAGTAGATCGGTGTATATGATATTGTAGTAGAAAATTAGACTAGATTATAGAGATATATAAAAACTTCATTAACCAAATAAAAACTACAAGTGATCTGTTTTAGAGGAAAAATATAATTTTATGTAAAAGAAAATATTTAGATATTGAAAATTTTAAAGATAGGGTAATTTAACATTTCATTGTACTAATATAAAGAATTTGTGTTTAAATTGGGACTTTGATTATCGATGTAAATCTTTGAAGTGTGTTTTTCTTGACAATTTTAAAGAAATGAAAAAAAACATTAGGAATATATTTTCAAACTTCTTTTTTAAAACTCTCTGAAAACATACTTAATGATGTATCCTGAATTGATTTGGTATAGTTTCAAAGTGTGGATTTCATTTTTTGGAGGAAAAATTAATAAAAATTGTAAAATTGCAAGTTAAGAGTAATGGTGGTAACATTATTGTTATCTTTGAAAAAAAATGTCTAGGTTTTTCCATGTAAAACTTGCTTGATGGATGTTTTCAACATTGGGATTGATAAGCGTTCTAAAACTGTATCACTTGTAATTTTTTACTTGTTTAATAGAGTTGATAAAATAACAAACTTTGAAGTCCTCTGAGAGGGTTCTGCTAAATATAAGTATGTTTAGAATGCAAATATTTACTTTATAAATCATGACGGTATTTCTCTGTGACTCGACATGGACTTACTATCTAGAATCACTGTGTTGATCAAAGTTATTCAATTCTTTGTGAATTGTTATGTATTATAAAATACATTATAAGAGTGATACCTTAAGTTATAATGCATATAATGTACAGCATATAAATGGCTTAACAGACAAGTTTTTCATGAGAATATAAAAAAAAAAAAAGAATGATACCGCACATGTTTATACATGTATTATGATGCACTGCTATTTTATATTCTTCAGATCACCAAATTTGTCAAACATTTGTAAAATTTATACCCTAATTGGTGAGATTTCTTGCAATCCATACAAAATCTGAACGGTCATGAGTTTATATCCCTTTATCATTGACTTCATCCATCTGTGTTGAATGAATGTAGAAGGTAAAATGATTTGTGTATGTTTCATGAGACTTATCATATTATATGCAAAATGAACATTTTATTGATTAAACTGGCTCTGATTTTTATGTAACTTTTTTTTTGTCATAGATAAATCTGGGGTACAGTGAAAGTACTTTTGGTTTATTCAAATTCTACTGATTACCAGGCATTGGGTCTGGTCTGGTAAAGAAAAATTCTTTTTGGTATGATCTTCTTGATTGGCTGGCTAACATGTTTTGAAAAGTAGCAAGTGTGAACACACAAGACCTGAAAAACCTCTAATCGTTTAAACGTTTTATTTTCATGTATTGGTGAATGAATTTCATGTTTTGTATGATAAAATTTTGTTAGAGTAAATTTGCATCTTTATAACTATAATTTATCTGCATGTTACAAATGCTGACAAAATTTTTAGGTGAAGCAGACACATATACAAAATATAATGAAATTTTTGTTAAAATTAATGTAATTGATATTATCATGATTTTTCGCTTTATGTTTCCAAATTATGCTTGCTTGCATGGCATGGTATTCGTAAGCAAAATGCTTAAACCCAAACTCAAATCATGTATTGAAAATGAATTAGGAGGCAAAAATAATTTTTCTAAATTTAATTTTTCATTGCAGTGCAGTTTGAATGTAAAATTTTTGTTATAAATTTTTATAAAGGAAGCCAAACCACAGATATTACTATTCATAATGTCATATACCACATCAGTTTTGTGAAAGTTGGAAAATGTTTTTGTAAAAAAAAATTAAATTTTGCATGCATGAAAAAAAAAATTGAATTGGCTTTTTGTAAACATCAAACAAATTTTTTATTTCATATGTGTGATTGACAATTATTGTGTAGTAAATAAATGTTTTGTTTACGAAACCTAAAGATTGATACAGATGTGAAATTTTAATGGCAGCTAAAACAATTCTTGCTCAAGCGGATTGAGCTGCCCATTGTTTTTATGTGCGATATCAATTTTGTAATTTGTTTTTTTCATCAACCGACAATCCTAGATTGATCTAGGAACTTGTGTTCACAACATGTTTTATAGCCAAATTGTATAAGATACTATATGTTCACTTGTGGAGAGCAGGATATTTCTGAAAACTTTGGATGCAGATTTGATAACATGAATTTTTTTTTTTACGGACATAAGGTTTTTTTTTTTTTTTTTCATGAAAATTGGTAAACAAGTTGTCATATTGTGCCTCTTTCTGTAGTAAGGAGCCAATTAGATTTTGTTTTTGTAAGGATATAATGTGCCTAGATGCTAAGTCGTTTCAGCTTAGTGTAGTTTGTATGAAGTGCCATGTGAAAATCATGATGGGAAAAAAAAAATCACATATTTTTATACTGTTTATTCAGAGATGGCGCTGTACGACATTTAAATTATTGTGTCACATGCAGATATTTTTTTTAAATAAAGCATTATGAGTTTTTATATAGATACACTTTTGACAGTTTGTTTGTCATATTTGATTGTTCTTTACATAGTTATGATCATCTATTTGTTTAAGAGTTAAACCCGTTCTAGTTCAATTTTAATTGTTAGTGTTGATTTCATTCGCCATTTTCTACACAGAATTATTTGTTGTTTTTTTATCCTGTGATATCATACTGTGTACGGTAGTTTGGTATTTTAATTTACCTACAGTTTTAATTATCAGTTAAGCCAAGTAAGTTCAAAGAAAACTACCGGTACATGATAAACTTGATAAGTTTTAATTACCAGTAAAAGCTAGTTCTTATTTCAAAGAAAACTACGGTACTCAATAAATGTAATTGCAGTCTTATAAACAAACTTAGTATGTACAGATATTTAGTGTACTTACACATGAAATGCATGTGTGTATACACATACAAACATGTGTACACTAAGTTAATGAAATAGACACTTCATACCCACAATGAAAATGTGCATACATACTCTAAGTCAGTGTTAAGTGTCAATTAATGAATAACTTGAAAATTAACCCCAACAAAACCCACTTGGAGGGGAAATCTGCGATTAGAGGGGGCGAGGTACCGTAGTTGTTTGGACTCCAATTGGATGTGGCCAATCAGTACTCGTCAGGCACATGATATACATGTACACACTGATACACACATGAAATACTGTGACATATGAGTGAGAAATTGGTCACTGTATGTGTATTAATGGCTTCTTTTTAAACTTAACTTTCTGTTATTGATCGTCTACTGAGCTTGATAATAGACAGACAACTAAACTATACTATTCAAAAATACATGCATTGTTTAGCAATGTGATTTTTTCTCCACTTAAAAAAATGATAAAGTTATGAATCTCGCATTATTTAGAGTTTGCTTTCTATATGTAATAATAAAAAACACAGTATGATATCATCGTTGTTGTTAATGTTTTTTAAAGTTGTTTATTTTGTGTTTCTGGTTTCTTATTGTAGTTTATAAAACATGTTCAGACCGACATTGGTTATATATCAGTCACCATCCTCTGTAAATGACATCACTCTTCAATAATCAGACTGGTGTCCAATTTGGACAGATTAATATTTTTGTTTTGTCTTTCTTTGTTTCCATCATTTAACTCTAAAACATCATGGCATAGTGAAGTATGTGTGAAATTGTGTGTGTATCCCAAAATCAGAAGAAGAAAAAATATTTTTTCAATTTAGTCAAATAATGTTATTTAACAGTGCAGTAATGGTGTTTTACACAAAATTCTATATACCCCCACTTAAAAATATCATGGCAATCAGTTTTTGGATGATGGAGAATACCGGAAAGCCCAGTGAAAACTACCAACCTTAGGCAAGCAAACTGACAAACTTTCTAGGATGTGCCAAAGGGGATAGTGGAGAGGTTTTGTGATCTGTAAGTACACACTTTAGATCACTTAATCAATGTTCAAGTCATTTGCATTGGAACATATGTGTCACAATTTGGCATAGTTACATAGTGATATACAGGTATATCTCATGATGTCAAACTGGCTTGTGAATTATTCAGTTTTAAACTTAAAGAGGTGTTGATTAATCTTGCTGATTTCATTTTCAAAAATAAATGTCAGTAAATTTCAATTAATCTGTTATTTCCCCCAAAAAAGCAAATGACAAACTAATATGTTGAACAATTGAGTTGAATATTTTATGAGTTAAAAAATATGCCACTAGTAATATCGGTGACCACTTCAAGTTTTGTAGTTGGCCAGGTGAACAATACAAGGTACTGATAATCGAACAATTAATTTTGGCTAATTTTGTATTTTTGTTCGTTTTAACCATCATGTTTTGATACTTTGTGTGCTTGTTTTAGATCTGTATCAGATCTAGGTTTTTTTACTTGTTTATTTTGAAACCAAATGTTATGCTAGATTCAACTGTGTTGTAATGAATTACATTAGTTCATGTAAAATGTTTAAGATTTAACCTGTTAAAACCAGTAGGATATTTTGTCATAAAGTTAGAAAAGTCTGTTTAATATTAAAAACTGATAGTTTAAACAAATTGAAAAATATGCTCGCTTCCAAAATGAAATCAAATAGATACATTTCAATGAATTAAATCAATTTGTTGAGATAATTTTTGACTGAAATATATTTCTGGGGGAACAGTCTGAAAGTTTAAATGTGCATTTTCCTAAGATGTCCACAGGCCCAGTTTTTTACCATTGCCAGCTCTGACATTAGGAGCATTACTGGTAAACTAAGAAAATTTTGTATTTGATACATAAGCTTTTTATTCAAGGCGGAATGATAAACCATGAAATTTTGGTATTTGCAAGGGATTAAAACCTGTGTGCTATTAGAGGTCTTTCATTCAGAATACATAGTTGATAGTATTTTAAAAAAAATATTGAACATTAAAATCAAGATTGAGTTTCATTTGTTTCCACCCTGAACTTCAACGAATTTTATAATATCATCATGAAGACAAATCTTCCTTAAAAGTAATTTTTAAACCTCCCAATGTTGGGTATATTTATTTTGAGCTACAGGGTATTTGGCCATTTTTACATTTATTTTACATATTGATGATAAAACCGACATTTTGTTTTATGTTGTGAAGACATGTCTACTATAGTCATATCATGAGTGATATTTCAACATTAACATACTTTGATCATGTATACAAACCATGTTGGTGATTTGAATATTAAAGTAAATTATACTTTATAATAGGTTTGTCTGTTGTTTTTTAGCTCACCTGACCAAAAGGTCATGTGAGCTTATGGCATAGCGCAGTGTGTATGTGCGTGCGTGCATGTGTGCGTTGTAAACACCTATTTTCGACATCTCCTCTGGAACTACAAGACAGATTTCAATGAAACTTGGTGAGAAGTATATATGGGCCGGTGCAATTCAGATTTGTTTGTGGTGTTGCCATGGCTACCATAACTAGGTCAAGGTGACCTAGGGGTGCAAAAATCTTCAAAAAATCTTCTTCTCCGAAAGTACTGATTGGAGAAAAAATCTGATGTGATATTTGGCTTCTCTAGGGTCTTAAGCCTATAGTTTGTTCATTTTGTAAAATTCGGACAAAAAATGGGTTACACGTTTTTGTGTTTAATTTTGAAAAAAATCGTAAAATAGCTTCAAATTGTTATAACTTGACTATTTGACCAGATACTGACATGGGGTTTTCAGTTTTGACATCTTCTTGTTAGTATCTTCAAAATGAGGTCTAGGTCAATTGTGAAGGTCGTGACCTAATTTTTTTCACCTTTGATTATAATTATTATTTGGAAAACCATAAACTCTTTGTATAGGCATGCATATTAGAATGTTGTAGGTATTGATACAATGATCATTTTGATGTATAGAAAAAGGTCATGGGTTCAAAGGTCAAGGTCACAGATGCAAAACAATACTGAAATAGTTAATTATCTTGAAAACTATTAACTTTTTGTATAGGCATGTATATTAGAATGTTGTAGGTATTGATACAATGGTCATTATGATGTAAAGAAAAAAGTCATTGGGGATTCAGTATTTATGTTTTCTTGAAATCTATCAGCTAGCCATTAGTTATCAGGTGAGCATATCAGGCCCATGGGCCTCTTGTTTATACCAAAACTTTAAAACAAGGCTACACAAATTATTTCAAAATTTGACAGTCTTGTTTTTGGCTTCCACAAGTTCTGAACAATATCAGGTTGACTGTTCTTCCATAAGTTCTTATGAAATCAATTTCTGAAATTTCTTTAAACTGGAGATGCCGTTATGATCTATTAAATATTTTTGACAAGTGAAATTGATGTAAGGACAAATAATCAAAAGACTCCATACTTACACATGCACTTCGTTTTTACTGCTATTTAACATTCTATTTGCTGTTGTGCACTGTATCATACTGTGCATAACAATAGGGAGTGCCTCAGTAAAATGGCATGGTGTTTTATGCCTCAAAATTCTTTCACTTATACTATGTATCAAGGTATGGGAAGGTAAAGAAAACTACCAACATTTGGCAAGCAAACTCGCAAATATTCAGACACTATGATCTGCCCTGAATGGGATTTGAACCTAGGTGGTAGAGAAGATGTGATCTGTAAGCATCTGCTCTGATCACAAAGATCTCTAACATGAAGGATTAACTATCAGGTAAACTTAAGTTGCTGAAAGTTACATTTCATTAACACCACTATGGTAGCTCAGTTGGTAGAGTGCTCACTCTTTATGTGGGAGGAAATTGGTTTGAACCCTGACCGGGTCTGGCCAAAACTTGGAAGATAGGTAGTGACTGTTCTTTTGCCAAGCACTCTGTATTTAGAAAAGAAAGTAACTGGGTCCTTCAAAGAGACCTTAATAACCTATGACCTGTGCCACATTAAAAAAACCTCCTTGAACAAGCTGCAAAGGTCAAAATTTCTGCCACTTCACCTATACCTGGTGATGTCTTGATATAAGTGAAATATTCTCAACTGGGACGTAAAAAAAAAACATTCATTCAATCTTCATTTACATTCAATGTAACTATCCTCTTGATTCCCTGGGGAACAAAGGGACTCAACTTATTGTTGAGTTGGAGAAAATTCATATACTGTAAAATGGCTGAAACTTTGCATTCCTTTGGTCAAGTAAATCGCCAAAGGTAACAAGTTGGGAAAATAAAACTTTCATGAATACTTATTATTATTGGTTCCATTTGCACTGTAACCTGGTGGGTTAAAACTTGAAATGTTGCATCTTGTGAGGAAATAACAAACACAAAAAAATCTATATTAACAGTATTAAGCTAGGTCAATCTGAGGTGGTATTTGGTTTATGAAACCGTATTCAATCTAGAATTTTTCAGGGGGAGTTTAGTAATCGTGTTTAACGTCCTAGTCATATCACGGCATCACCAGTTAAGGCGAAGGTGCAGAAGTTTTGCCTTTGCATTGTGCTGATGGCATTATACAGCAAGCGGGTTCTTTATCATGCCAAGCCTACCATGACACAGGACCTCGTTTATTTTAATAGGGGACCATTTTCAAAAACTTCCCTCTAAAACATTGTAACATCAATATTTTTGCATTCATGTAAATATTGCCCACTAAGGCCCTAACTATGGGGTCATTTTGGCAAAATAAGATTAATGGACCATCCCATTGTACTTTCTCGAATGAACACTGCAACTGTTCTTGCACCTAGAAATGACTGAAATGCTAAGTTGCCCACATCACAGTATTGTTGATAAGTTTGATGTCTGTGTCCAGAATTGCCCTGGATATATTTGATGTCCCATAGTTTTACGTTATTTTCACTTGTTTTAACTGCTTACGCCGTGGGTGTAGCTAGCTAAACAGGAGGTGCTTGCCCTTCTGTAGCACCCAACCTCACTTCCCTGGTGGACATTCACATGTTTAACCAAACTTATCAGTTTCAAAGTTTTTACTTTGCTTCTGGATTGTGATTCGGACAAGGATTAGTATGTTTGTTTTTGATTGACAAATCATAACAAAACAAATTAATTTGGTTACTCGTTTTATCAAATCATACATTATATTCACACACAAAAAATCTATATTTTCATTCGTCCCAATTATATGAGAATAATCACACTCCTTTCTTTTCTTTTTTCACATGACCTAAATCATATTTTCCTCGTACACACTTAACTTTGACTCCGATAACATCCTGTAATCTTCCACCTTCTACTAAAACAATGTTATGTTCCTGTAATTGATGTCCTTCTCCAGGTATGTAGGCTACACATTCCTTATTATTGGACAATCTGACACGACAACACTTACGATTTGCAGAATTTGGTTTTTTAGGTTTTTTAACCATGACCTTTAATATGACCCCTTTTTTCTGTGGGTTACCCTCTAAGACAGTTGCCTTAACAGTCTTCTTTTTCCATTTGAATGGTCCAGTTCTATGCATCTGATTTAATGTGGCCATATGTCTATTACATGAAGCATATGATGTGACATTGTTTGTAGTTAAAAAGTTCTTAATCTTGATACACTTGGTGGCTGAATAAATCCTGAAAAGTACAAAATATGAAATTGTTAAAAATTATCACTTCTGTAATGATATACTGGTACAGTAAAACACATTTATAACAATGCGCTGGGGAACAATTGTTAATTTCATTATAATGCAACTTTGTTATATTGTTATATATAGATTTATATAGAGAAGTGGTCGGACCAATATTTGACTTTACTATCTATGTATCAATTTAAGCATGAGGGACATAAAAGACTGTTGATATTGGATATCATTCCTTTGGCAAATTGTACTTAGTATGTAGTTGTTCCAATACATATATTCTAATTATTAATACTGAAAACTCTTTAGTTTAAAGGGGGTTTGGTGGTGTAAAACACATGGTTACTGAACACAGCACCTGTCACTGCTGCTCACTGGTTAAAATCACACTCCAATAAATCCTATACTTATTGTGAACAAGTAAAATCAGCAGGTTTTTTTTTGTAATTTTTACTTATGTTCAAAGGGCAATAACTCCTAAGAAAATTAGCAAATCAACTCCGGTTAACAATATGCCCATCTCCCATCAATGTTGATGCTCTGCAAGTTTCTTTAAATAGTGCATCATAGTTTTGGAGAATTTTCAGTCAAGAATTTTGTATTGAATGAAGAGCAGAAACTTTAATTTGATATCCCCCTCTTTCTTCAAAAGACAGGGGTAAAAAACAGTTAACTTGCTAAAGGTGTAAGGGTTTTTTTTAGCGTTCCAGTTTCTGCCACCATCAACACCCCCCCCCCCCCCACCCCAACACCCCCAAAAAGTGCTCAATATAAGTAATAATGTTGAGTGGGGCACTATTAATCAACTGAACACTGACATTTAATGTATAAGAAGTTTTTACCTTGACATTTTACCATAGACGCAGGTGTGGGACTACATCTCATCAAATTACTGAAACTTCGGCAAACAGCATTTAATGCAGCCATTGTTCCTGAAATAAACAAAAATAATGTACATAATGCTGATATAATAGATAGTCTCATCTAAATCTTTTAATTGTGAACCAGGATAAAGAAAGAGAAATGGTGAGATGTTTTTGTATGTAATAGGAATAGGAAAAAAATGCAGCAACCCAAACTAAGACACAAACCTTGGACCTTTCTAATACTAGCAGGGTGCTCTACCGGCTGAGCTACTGAGTCTCTATCGAGTCTGATTCACCACATTCCTCACTTCTTTTTTTTTTTTTTTTTTTTTTTTTTTTTTTTTGAATGAATTACCTACCTTTAATCGAAACCACCAGGTTCCATTCCACCCTCAGACCAACCTGTTGATCTGCCATTTCCCAGGGTCAAAGAGAGCCCAAAACGCAACAGGGAAGAGAAAAAAAAGGTGGACAAACCAGAACTTGAACACAGAACCTTATCAATACCAGCGAGGCACTATACCAACTGAGCTTCCAAACTACCTATCAGGCCCTGTCTGCCATAATCTATATTATGTCACATTATTTTTCGTTTAAAGTGAGATTGTAATGTGCATCCTCAATGCAATATCATAAGCAACCTCATGTTCAATGTGTGGTGGGCCAGACTCAATACTAATATGGCTGGGTAGCTCAGTGGGTAGAGCATCCTGCTAGTATTTGGAAGGTCCCGGGTTCAAGTCTTGGTTTGGCTGCTGCATTTTTTCTCCTTTCTGTTACATTTGGGGGCTCATACGACCCTGGATCTTTTTTTCCCAATAACAATGGGACACTCTAACAACTGAGCTACCCAGCCATCCATCAAGCCCTATCTGACACAATATACTAGGTGTTGTTAAATTATTGGCGGATGTTATTACCACATATTTTTTATACCCATTAACCGTATGCATGCAACTTCATACATCGATTGAATAGGATTAAATAGTTCAATTTTGAATTAAATTTAATTGATATTTTTCCAAAAAGTTGCTGTCTAAATGATTGATGATCGATCTTTGATCGTGATGAACTGCAAAAAACGATCCGACTGATGACGAAAACAAAATGACAGATCTTAAACCGTATTTACGTTTTTTATCAAAATAATCTATTATTTGACTCAAATATGACAAGTTTCTAATAAATATACTTTAATTATCACTAAAATTGATGTATTTATAGCCAATCATAAAGTAATAAAGCCCATGTACATGCTATGTTTCCATTCCTGGTAGCCAAAATCGCCATTGGCTACTAATTTCTGAGAAATTCTTTCAAAAAGTAACCTATTTTAGCAAATTTGTGGAAAAATACTATATTTTCACAAATTTTGGAAATTTGGCTACTAATTATTTCAAATTTGTGGAAACCTAGACATGTATACTATAAAATACGGGTATAAAAAATATGTGGTAATAACACATTTGTTATTGACATGTACGGGCAATAACCACTTCGTAAATTATACTTGTCTTCAAGTATCAACCATATGACCAACTGCATTCATGTTTTAACTTTAAAATGTACTAAACACTGCTAAATGCGCCCGAGCACATCTTAGTGCTGTCTTTTTCAGGAGACACCGACTTGTTCTTCAAAGTTGCTATTAATTGAATAGCGAGTATAAACTTGGTTTCAGATGCTAGCCATTGTTGTTTATTGGCAACTTCATAAACCCCCCCCCCCCCTTCTTATCAACAGTGATTATCATTGATGATGATGATTGAGACACATGCCGCATAATTTCTGCCTACACCAAAGCGATTTTTAGTTTAGTGAATTTAACAGATACTGCAGATGAGATTACCAACAATCAAAATTAACCTACTGTAAACACACTTTGCTAGTGTGACATTCCGTCCTCTTTTCTTTTTTCCAAGTGTCCGTGTCAACCTAATGCTTTACCCTTTCTTGGTATTACCACTAAGCGGAAAACGTTTTGTTGATTAAGGGATAATCAATTATTTTTCTTGTGGATAATAAATTTAATTATTGTCAAAAACGCCAAATTTATGGAGAAAATAATAATTATAATAATATAAGAATTTCTAATACATGGATCAATTTACTTATACCTTAAAAAATTTAGCTAAATAGATCCCCATGGTTGGCGAATAATGGATGCTCCTAGATCATGTGGGTCACATCTACCTGTTAACTAGTGTTGCAGAAATGCAGTGAAGTTTCAGCATTACAACAATCTTATTCATTAGATTTGTATACAGTTGGGTAAAATGACAACAATAGAAAATGTCTCTAAAACCAGGAATCCTGTCATTCTGTCCTTTATGCAGCTGGCTGCAGGTGGATGTGCAGGTATTTTACCTTTCAAAAATTAGACCTACCAGTACACAAGTCCCTATTGTATATATTCCTTGATTTTTAAAGTAAACAGACAAGTCCTTATATTTCCTGCGTTTATGTCAGTTGATCTCTGCAATGGATTTTATATTCTCTCATTATTATTACAGTTTTAAAAGGACAAATTATTGAAATTAATTAATATAGGTGCTTGTGGAAGTCTAAAATGTACCCAGTCATTCTGATATCATGGGACCCCAGGCAAATGGCAAACAAATGCTCATAAGGAGAGTGTTTTATGCTAGGTCAAGATTCTTTTAATTGCATCACAGAGTCCATTCGAGAATGGGAAATTGTTGGTTCAAACCCTGACCAGGTCATATATGCAAGACTAAAATTTGAGATGCTACTTTCTTGCCTGGTATACCACTACAGTAGCTCAAACGATAGATTGCTCACTTCATATCTCGGAGGTCATGGGTTCGAACCCCTGCTGGGTCTGACCAAGCCTTACAACTTGCAAATTGGTAATGACTGTTCATAGTCTTCATTTAGAAATGAAGGTTAAGTCACTGGGTCCTTTTGAAGAGACCTTAAAAACGGATGCCCCATGTAATGGGAGTTGTGGCATGTTAAAAAACCCCTCCCTGCACATTGTCCTGAGCACACTGCAAAGGTAAAAATTTCTGCCGCTTCAACCATAGATGATGACATTTGGAGTTTGGATGCGGGTGAAATATTCTTGACTGGGACTTAAAACGGCATTAAATCAATCGGTAAATCAATCATCACATGGTACTCAGTATTGAAAGGACAAAGTAATCATGGTAGCAAATTACTAACAATATAACTTGCTTTAGCTTTAAGGCCATTAGGCCTAATATTAAGGGATTCAGATATGGAATAGTGAGAAAAACCAGAGGAGACCTGGAAACAGCGATAGACATTCATCAAGTGAACTGAAAAAATATATAAGATAATTAGAGTTGTTTTACCTACCAGTCAAGATTTTTTAATTTACCAGTATATCAAGGCAGTCAGTTCAAGAATGATGGAGAAAACTGGAGTTACCAGAGAGAAAACAAATGACATACAGCAAGTGATCTGACACTTTTTCGCACTAGGATCTGTCCTGAGCCAGAATCAAAGTTATCAGCTTTTCAATTACAATCAACAAAATAATCAAATATAAATTACAAGGAATTTTTTAAATCCTTTCTTATTTACCGTACTACTGGTGTGTGATTTGAACTCGTGCAAAATAGCTGTTTTTTCAGGTTCCCTTGTCCATGTTGTCTGTTCTTTATCAATGGGTTTGATTGAAATTTTATGAGTCAGGCCTTTACATATTAACAGGTTATATTTGTCTGTATATACTGATACATTCTCAATTCTTTTTTTTTCAGGATTTGTGGAAGTGTCTATAATGCATCCATTAGATTTAGTAAAAACAAGATTTCAAATACAAAGAGGACCAGATGATCCTAACCGTTATACATCACTTGTAGATTGCTTCAAAAAAATGTATAGACAAGAAGGGTATGTCAATTAGTAGAATTTTTCTTATCATTTTCCCCAGATTAAATGTCTAGAAACACTGTATCGATACTTTTTCTTATCTTTTTCCACATATTAAATGTCTAGAAACACTGTATCAACAGTATCGACATTGCTAAGTGATACTTCACTGGCTTTCGAAGTGAAAGGGTTTGTGCGTTCGAACCTAACCTCGGACTTGGGAATTTTCGGAGATGATTTTCAACTCCTGCTCATATTAGAGCTGCTAAATACTAGTATAGTCTTTTGGAAGGGACTCAAAATCAAGGTTTTGTGTCTTGGTGCATGCTAGACACCTCTGTAGAGTTGTAAAAGGAGTAGTATGCCACCTGTGGCCACTGCAGAGAACACTTACAACTGAAAAGTGATTGAAACAGAGTGAGGGGGGGGAACAACAGATATGTTGATCAGTGTCTTGAAATCAAGTAATATAAATTTTACTAACCCAGAAACTCATCTGAGATGGTTTCCAGATGATAACTCTTGTATAAATGGATGAATTTTGATGACACATGCTCACCATTTTTTCACATACTTGATGAAAATAAACAAGCTGCCATCTTTGCAATATTGTATGTAGATGCTCTAAGGAAAGGAACAAGCCTTGAATGCTATTGATACCACCATGGATTATAAAACCTTGCCTTAAACTAAAATTAAATGTTAAAACATTATCACTATTATCAAATTAACATTTTACAATTTAATTTTTTTTAAATTTCAGATTGTTATCATTTTATAAAGGTATATTACCTCCTCTGCTGGCAGAAACACCAAAAAGAGCTGTAAAGTTTTTCACATTTGAGAAGTATAAACACATGTATGGATATGGTTCTTATTTACCTCCAGAAATAGTACGTCACATTTTATTCTCTCTTCTGTTTTTAATTTTACAGTAAAACCTTGTTATAATGCCCCATTTGCCACTTCTCTTATTGCCACAGGTTCTGAAGTCTCAAAGTCTTACCTCCAAAATTATTAGGTCACATTTTATTCTCTCTTCTGTTTTTAATTTTACATGTACAGTAAAACCTTGTTACAATGCCCCTCAATAAATTTGCCACCTCACTTATCATCACAGATTTTTGAAGTCCCAAAGTCAATGGTTCTTACTTCCAAAATTATTAGGTCACATTTTATTTTTTCTGAGTGGCCAAGTGGCCTAAAGCATAGGCTTACAGATCACAGTCCCCTATGATTTAAATTCCACTTGGCAGATCCTAGTGTGACAAGGTTTGTCAGTTTCCTTGCCAAAGTTCATTGGTTTTCCACAGGCTCTCCTGTTTCCTCCACCATCCCAGAACTGACTGCTATGATATAAGTGAAAGAATCTTGACTGTGATGTATTTGATATTTACAGCAGAATTACAGCCTGTATCTGTTTTTTTCACAGGTATATACATTGTCTGGATTAAGTTCTGGTCTAACAGAAGCTGTGGTTATAAATCCATTTGAAGTTGTCAAAGTCAAACTACAAGCCCAAAGAAATAAATTTGCAGAGGTAAGTCAAAGATTTATTTATTTATTTATTTATTTATTTATTTATTTATTTATTTATTTATTTATTTATTTATTTATTTATTTATTTATGCATTTATTTATTTATTTATTTATTAAATTTGTTGGTACATAAAAATTCTTGACTTGAAATGTGCTTGCATGCACTGAAGATTTCTTAGTTGTTAACTAGATGATCATCTCCATTCAAACTGAAGATGGTAAACTTTATAGCGAACATGGATAGTAAATACATGTACCCATTTATATAGAATGAGATTATTTTCAGATGCTAACAGATAAAAACTAGAAAAACTGTGAGCCACAAGCTCACAAAAAATACCCCCCCTCCCCCACATAAAAAAAAATCCATCGAATCAAATTTTTAAATAGGAGGTGCACATCTACATTATATCACAAAGATTGTGTGAAAGTTTCATGAAAATCCATTGAAGGGTTTAGGAGGAGTTGCGGATAAGAGATAGGTACCCTAAGGTGTAACGGAAGGACGGACGGACACCCCTATCACTATATACCCCCCACTTTTTAACCGGGGGATATAAAAATGTATAATTATAACATTCTGTACATAATGTGTAGTGGCAAATAATCCATAGACAATTAATGGATATCACATGGTACAGGTATAATAGGGTAATTTTCATTTAAGAATGTAAAAACAGTTTTCCTATATTTTATGTAAGGGAGATAATTTTCCTATATTGTATGTAAGGGAGATAATTCTTGCATTGGTAAAGCTTATATACTGTACTGGCCTCCAAAACAAAAGTTTTTCTTTGAGTAAAAAAATAATATATGATCATTTTGGAGTCTTGAAATTTTAATTTAATGTTGAACAAATTTTGATGATTTTATTTTTCATCTGTTTACAGCAAAAGAGCACAATAGCAACTGCTAAAGAAATTGTAAAACAAGATGGGTTTGGCCTCAAAGGTTTAAATAAAGGGTTAACAGCTACACTGGGTAGACATGGAGTATTTAATATGTTTTACTTCAGTTTCTATCATAATGTCAGAGAAATGATACCACAAGTTGAGGTAATACTCCATAGTCATCACTTGGTCATTTAATTACCTTTTGAGTAAAATTTATCACCTAAGGTGACGTTTTATTAACCTGTAAGAAATGTCATTGCATATGTAAATTTGGCAAAGGGGTGAAGTGGAGTAATATTGTTAAACACCCCAGTCAAGTCTTTCACTTCTATCAAAGTACAGTATAACCTCGATTCATCGGCATTACCACCATTTGTTCAGTCAAATTTTGGCGTTATAAAGGGGTTTGGCGATAAACTGAGGGAGGCTCATAAAGAAAAACATAAAATGGATTTTGGGACTTCAAAATAGTGGGGCGATAAACGAGGTGGCAAAGTTATCGAGGGGCATTATAATGAGGTTTTACTGTTGTCAGTTTTGGCATGGTGGAAGAAAATGGAGTATGGTACATGTACTAGAAAAAACCGCTGGTGTTCAGCAAAGGAATTGACAAACTTCCATACACTATGACAAGCCCGAGTGGATTTGAAACCAAACAGTGAGAGGTAGTAAGCACATGCTTTGGACCACTCTGCCTCCAAGGCCTCTTTGTTGGCAAAAACATTATATATACTTTTAATTTAATAATGTAGTATATAAGTATTACCAATTAAGGACCCAAAGGAATACATGATTAGATGTATTTGAACCAACGGAAATGGAATCTTCCATGGTGAGATCCAGCAAAATATATGCAAAAATCTGAAGTTGACGTAGACTGAACTTTGATGATTAAGAATCTTCTCTCTTCTAAACTTGCCGCTAAGACACTGCAGTATATTTAACATGATAAAATACCATGCACTGCAATTTGTCTTTCATATTATTTTCAGGATCCTATGTTAGAAGTTGGACGTAAATTATTAATAGGTTTGATAGCAGGGACATTAGCATCCTGTATAAACATTCCATTTGATGTTGCTAAGAGTAGAATACAGGGTCCACAACCAGTTCCTGGTGAAATCAAATATAGAACATGTTTTGCTACAATAATAACAGTATATAAAGAAGAAGGGTAAGTCAGCTGTTGAGATTACCTCCATTGAAATAAATACATGTACTGTAAATGTATTTAATTTCGCGTGTATGTATTTTTGCGATATAGAAACAATTCCGCGTTATTAAATTTTCTCATTTTTGAAACATGCATTTTTACACAATAAGCATAATATGACTTTTGCCCGGCATTTATTTTTGCGCAAAACAAAGGACCGCAAAATAAAGGAAAATTAATACACTGCGAAAAATAAATACATTTACAGTAACTATATGAATGAAAACAACATCACAACCATTGTTCCTGACACATTACCAGTGCCTATTATTTAGTAACTAATACTACATGTATAATATTTTGGGTACAGTAAGTCAGATGGAACTTATTTGTAGAGTTCTTTTCTTGGAAGTACAAGTTATTATTTATTTGCAAAAAGGTTCATTGAAACATTTGGCTGTTGAACTTGCCTCCATTGAAATAAATAACTAAATGAATAGAAATAACATCACAACCATTGTTCCTGACACATTACCAGTGCCAATTATTTAATAATTAGTACTACATGTTTAATATTTAGGGTAAGTCACCTGGAACTTATTTGTAGAATTCTTTTCTTGGAAGTACAAGTTATTATTTATTTGCAACATGGTTCTTTGAAACAATTTGTCTGTTAAACTTACCTCCATTGAAATAAATAACTTTATGAATGAAAATTATGTCATATTACCAGTTCCACAATTAAGTAACTACATGTAGTAAATTTTGGACAATAAGTATAACTGATAAATGGAGGTTGCCTTCTACACAAAAAATCTAAAAATGTGCAAAAAATTCTAATACAGTTGTTTTATGATGAATCGTTCACCCCTAAATTGTGGATTTGATACTGGCAATATATGATCGATAAACAATGCAAATGAAAAGATCATTATATATGGCACACTTACAAATAAAAAAACAATGTGATTACCAGTATTTACACTGTTATTTATCTAATGCTTTTTATTATCCCAGCCTTTTAGAGAAAGAGGGGGATATAATGTTTTAAATTAGAGTTTCCGTCTATCCATCCTTCCGTCCGTACAAATTTCTTGTCTGTGCTAATTCTGCAAACCTATGATGTGCTATTTCACGAAACTTGGTGCAAAGTATCAACAAAGATAATGAGATGTGCATATTGTTAACTTGAGTTAGTTTGCTCATTTTCCTTGAGAGTTATGGCCCTTTGAACATAAGTGCAAATCACAAAAAACTGCTGGTGGGGTATCCTGATTCACTGAATTTGCTTGTTCTGTTAATATCTAGTTTAATATTTCTGATTTTTGTAGGTTTTTTGCATTATATAAGGGTCTTTTACCAAAAGTCTTACGGTTAGGACCTGGTAAGTATTTAGTAACAATTACTTAATCACTTGACATCATCTTTCTGGGAGAAGATTTACACGCTTGTAAAAATTTATGTAGTCTATCAAAGTATGATTTATTATTCATTGATTGATTTAAATAAAAAACAAATATACTACTCCATGTCGGAATCACAATCCAGAAGCAAAGTAAAAACTTTGAAACTGACAAGTTAGGTTAAACACGTGAACTTCCACCAGGGAAATGAGGCCGCGTGGAAGTTCACATGTTTAACCTAAAATAATAATGCCAATATGATTGTTCCAGACTCCAGGGAAGATGATGAATAGTGGAATGTAAATACTAGTTACAATGAAAACATTCCCTTTTACCGACACTGGGGATCAAACCTGGTTACCCATTTGTAAAGTGTTGTTTCACATAAAAAGCACCAGAGACAGTGGTAATGGTTCTTAACGCCTCTGAAATGTACATAGTATGCACTATGTCTTACATGGCTACAATAGGATAATACATGGCTAAATCTGTATTACCTGTACATGTTGTAACTTCTACTGCCATACAGAGCCATAATGCGCTATTGCATGCTTTTCAGTTTGATTTTCACTCTATTGGAAGTTTGTTTTATGTTTTATGTGTTGCTCAGTCTGTTTCAATCGCTTGTAATTGTAGGCACCCTCTGTAACGACCACAGTTGACCTACTCTATTTCAAACTCTAGAGAGGTGTCTTTAGCATGTATCGAGACACAGGACCTCGGTTTTGAATCACATCCTACAGACTACTGAGTAACAAACTTTTACAGCTCTAGTATGGGCAAGTCCTGAGTGAGGTTTGAACTCACAACCCTTGATTCCGAAAATCAGTGACAGTACCACATGTATGCCCATGAAAAAGTAATTATGGTAAAACATTTCTTAACAGTTCAATAATTAAGTTACTTGCGTAAAGATAACATGTATTGATAAGTCATATTTTGTTTTTCAGGTGGTGCCATTATGTTCCTTGTGTATGAACATACCTTAGAATGGATGAATAACACCTTTTGATGACAGTGACACTATAGGATCGACAATTTATAGGTGTAGTCTTGGATACTAGTATTTAGAATTTTCACTGCCAAATATATATCAGGAAAATTCTAGTGAAAACTAAAACTATGCATTTTTTATTTACTGTTTATTTAGCCTATTTCGGAGAAAGCAAGATAGCAAAATACTCTATAAATTTCAATACGACGGGTACAATTCAATGATTCTTTTACTTACATGAGCCGAGTCGTAACTGAAAATTTCTGTTTCGGTTCCATCCTTGCTTAATATATCATTTTATGCAACAAAATATAACCTGGGTGGGTGTTTACAATGGTAATCTTTTTTACGAAATGGTGGGGTTCTTTATGTTACGTAGTCATGACGAAAGAGTCGACTATTTACGTAGGTTAGTGCAGCTCAAGAACGGATTGATTTTTGCGTAACCGGGATGACCAAAATCGATTTAATAAAGTTATAAAGTGAACTACCTTTCTGCATTTTCAAACTTTTGAAAAAAATTGACGTAAATTCAAACTTTTAAACTCAACCCGACCTTTGAATTACCCTTCATTGTACCCCTAGCGAACCTACGTAAATAATAAATTCTTCCGTCATCATTACGTCACACGAAAGACTCCGCCATTTTGTCAAAATTTTTACCATTGTAAACACCCACCCAAAACACGTTTTGGTGCATTAAAGGAGTTATAATGCACGGATTAGATCGAAATAAGGATTATTAGCAACGACTCGGCTCATGTAAGTAAATGATTATTTGATTTTTAACCGTGCCATTCAAATCTTTGAGATATTAGCATTATTCCTTTCTCTCCAGCACAGTAAACGGACAATAGATTATTTAACCAGTTTATTAATATTGCATGATTTTATTTTTACATATGAGTAAGGAAGATAATTCAAATTAATATGCATACTGGTAGTTGTTTTATTGTGCAATTACGGTAAGAGGTATTTGTCACATTGAATATGGGGTATGTTATATTTAGAATAGTAGCTTCTACTCTAACGGTGAGCTATGGTGGTATATGTTTTACCATTCATATTATATAACATTGATGCACAATCATATACGGTAAAAATATTTATAAAAGAACAACAACTGTATTACAAAAACTAGTATCTCAGGCTTTATAGCACAAAGTGCTCTGATGGACAGAAGGATACAGATTCCTGTATATTTTATTTTTGTTGACATTAAATTTCATGGTTTTAACCTACCCACAAAAACAACAGAATTTAGGAATTTAATCCCTTACCAATATTTGTGATTTTACAGTAATATGGTGGTATAGAATATACCGGTACACGTATATCAATAGCTACAATGATCATGTCATTAAAATTAAAATCAATGGTATGTTGTTTCAGTCCAAATATATTTCAATTATATTTCTATTAATTCCATATTTCTTATCTCTTGTAAGTAGTCTAAGTTTTAGTTTTAAGGTCTATTTCAATCAAAACTAACCTTTATATAAAAACCACCTACCTGTTAATGCCATATTTGTTAGGTCTTTTGGGGTGGTCTTTATATACAGGTTTTACGGTATGTGATAATTTGTTTTAATCAATAACTTGAACACCCCTATTAGTGACACAGATTTTATATTCATTGAAATTGTATTTTTGTTATATGCTGTGTTGATAGATATCGGCATACTGTAAAACATGTTTATAACAAAGCCCTGGGGACTTTAGTTTAAACTTTGTTATAAACCGACTTCATTATACATGTATTGTTATAAAGACATATAGAAGAGCGGTCTGGGACTTTTTGACTTTGTACTATCCATGTATTTGTTGTAAGTTTGTTTGTTATATTCATGTTTTACTATAGACAAGGTATATATAGATAAATATGCTATCGTTGGTTTACATTATTGTTGAAAAAGTACTCATGTATTTTTTTTATAAATCTAAAATTTTGCAACCTTTAAGTTTTGTATATCCAATGCTTAACTTAACAATCAAATGATGTTATGTTTTGATTTTGTAGATTTAAAATTGTTGGCTGTTGACACTATATAAATATTACATTTTTGATAGGATGACAGTCCCCCCCCCCCCCCCCTGTCGCCCTATCAGAAATGTAATATTTATTTTATTATACCAATTGTTGGTGTTTATTATACTGTGCAACCAAAGAATACTCGATTGAATATCATGAGAGTCAGCTGTCGTCTGTAAGCAACTTGTCAGGCACTTGTAACATTAATCATATTTAACATTACTTTTTTAGATCATGAATGGGTTTGAACTGCATACACAGTTTTTCTGCGCATTTGATATTTTTCGTAATGTCAACTGCTCGGGTAATGTCACCCTGTGACATAAGATCTGAAATCTGATGGTGACATTAAATTAACCCAAATGCTTATTAACCAATCAAATTTCGAGAAATTTACAAAAGGTATAATAAATGGTTTTGTTAACTCTGATACTCAGCAAAGGTTCAAAATTATTTTTTGCAATGGAAGGTCCAGGACTGATTGCTTTTGGTTTTGGCAGGTCTGACATTAAGTTTTGAAAGTCCAGTATCCATGTAAATTTATATTATCACAGAATAATTTTAAAAAGGACTTTTTCAGTTTCAATATTAAAGGTTCCAATGTTAAAATTCAAAGGTCCCAGACCTTGGACTCAGGGAATTTTGAACCTCTGCTCAGTCCATTTGAAATCCTTGTACACAATGTTCTGTGAAAGTGGAACTTGGAACAGTGTTATTGTTTCTGTTTTAATATGATTATGTTAAGTGATGAAATCCTTTATTATGATAATCAAAGATTAATGTAAGCACAATTTGTCTGGTGTATGCTGTCATTACTATATGCCAATGGTTAATGGTGACAAATCCGTTTGTAGCAGGAGGGTAAAAATACCAGTTCGGAAAAGTGCTCAACCAACTGAGCTACCCGGACTACTATTTCTTCTGTTTTTCTTGTCTTTTGTCTGGTTCACATTTCTAACTTCCTTTGAGGAAAATTAAGCTGATTGTTTTATCCAGTTTATTGTGCTTGCCTAGTTTCACAATCAATCTTTAACTAAGATTTTCCTCAACTTAAATCTGGTAAATTTGAAATCTGAATAGTTTTAAAATGTTAGTGTTTTAGGTATTCAGCAATTAAAAGTGTCATTTTGAAGATCACATATGTATTTTCATTTTGTCAAAGAATTGTATTGATAGTGAAATAAAAGTTTGTCAAAATGTGCTAGATTTAAGTTAAGGAGTTGTGGATGAGCATAGCAATTTCTCATTACAACTAGGCTTAAGGAAGTGAAAAATACTAATAAAAATTCAGACTTGGTAACTCCTATGCAATAAAACATGCTTATAGTGAAGCCTTGGGGACTTTATTTTTAAGGTTGTTAGAAAGTGACTTTGTTTATATAGTTATAAATAGACTTACTGGTATATAGAGGAGCGGTTGGGCCAAATATTTAACATTGTGCTATCCATGTATTTATTGTAAGCTTGTTTGTTATATTTGTATTGTACTGTAATTGAGGAATGATTGTGAAACTGCAGCCTGGGTTTATTGTTAGTTCACTTTTTTTCTAAATATATGGTCTATATAAATATATTATATTACTGGGGTATTACACAATTATATAGCATAGTGATGAAGTTGATATGCATTTTATATAACTGGGGTATTATACAATTACAACATGATGACAAGGTTGGTATGCATTTTATATTACTGAGGTATAATAGATTCTCTTGTTCATGGTTTGAGATACTTAAATTATTATGTTTAGCACCTTGATGTATGTCAACTAAAACCTGTGATATATTTAAAAGGGCAGCTTCAATTTATTTTCATGTTATAAATGAAAAAATAATGATAAAAAAAGAGTTGTTTTCAATAAACATAACATGCAAATCAGCATGTATGTGCTATTATTGTGTGTGTGTTATTTTTTTTAACATATGAAAGTGGATTGGAGTAATAGTTACACATCCCACTCAAGATTCTTTCATTTATTATAGAGGTGGTCAGCTCATGGATGATGGATGATGTAATATACTTGGGTTAAAAGAATAACGAATACACATACAGTTGTAAATATGTGCATTGCTTTCATGGATGGTGATCTACAACTGATTCACGCTAAAAGGGAGATCACTCTAATACTGGACCTAGACTTTGAACTTGTGGGGGTCATATCAAAATTACATCTGGTATTATATTACAGATGAAACAGGATTGCTCCAAGAAAACCGACTTTCAGCAAACAAAATGACAAATTTTCTCCCACTAAGATTTGCACAGAGTGGGATTTAACCTAGTTGTGAGAGGGCAAGGTACGATGTCACGATGTGCTTTAGAGTAAGACCACTTGGCCACTGAGACCCCAGATGAAGGTGGAGTCAGACAAGATGTTCGGTTTAGAACATATCACACCTTACAAAAGATTTCCACCAACTGAACTATTGTTATTTTTCTGCTGTTTTCCACTTGAGTTTCACATATTTTTATATTTGAAAAAAAAAATTGGATGAACTTTGACTTTCATGGGCAGTGATGGACACCAAGTAACAGGATGAAAGAAAAGAGTGATGAGTTCAAACTTGGAACCTCCC
Organism: Anadara kagoshimensis; assembly: GCA_021292105.1. Classification (NCBI taxonomy): domain Eukaryota; kingdom Metazoa; phylum Mollusca; class Bivalvia; order Arcoida; family Arcidae; genus Anadara; species Anadara kagoshimensis. The sequence goes on from CM037858.1 coordinate 23,594,385, forward strand.
ACACTATATTTTCTCTAGGTACGCCAGTATAAAACTATATACATGAACACATGCAGTTAAATCCTTGGTTTATCAGAAATGAGGCATCTTCACATATCCCTTGATAGTAACACTGGCATTATACAGTTATAATAGTCCCAGGAGTTATTATGGTAAAGGTGTATTATTCATTACATGTAATTTACAGTTTCATGTGAATTAAATTAATATAAATTAAGATTTTTATTCTAAAACCACACCAAATAAATGTTTTGTTTCTCTGATTTTATTTTCAAAAAAGCAAATAATAGTGGTAAGCAAGCAATTAACAATTAAACTTTTTTCTTAAAAATGTTTTTCTTCAGGTGCACAAAATTTGAACCAAACCAGCAACATGAGCAAGAGATAAAATACAAAAAAAGAAAGTTATTGCATGAAAATTTTGAATGTTCAATTGCATGGTGTTATGTCCCAGTAAAGAATATTTCACTTATATCGAGACATCACCATCTTTAGGTGAAGTGACAATAATACCTTTGCGGTGCACTTTAACATGTCCTGGCTGCCATGGCACGAGGCATCAGCACAAACATAATTCACAAACATAGAATAAGATGGGAATCTGTTGTTATCACAGTCCAATTAAAGTGGTGGAATTCGCTGAAACAAGAAAGACTGGTATGCATGGTTACACAAATGTTGTCATCCTCAATGGAGTATTGATACTGAAAAATTCTATACCAGGGACATAAAAAATGGACCAAACTTGCAATGGGGGATCTTTCGGGCAAGTGGAAAAGGATTTGATTTTTAATGTTTTCTTAATTCTAAATTTTTTACATGGATGGGTCTTGTGAATACAATTTAATTTGACATGGCGTTATCTGTGATATGATGTTTAATATTGTATATTATTATTATATATTATCATTTTTTTAATATATATATCTTTTTTTATTTTTTGAAAAGCTAGTGCTTGTATTTAGAGTGCGGCACCAGAGTTGTTTCCCCTACTTGTGACGTCATCATCCCTCGTGCGTAGGTCCGCCATTTTGGGAACCGTTCAAGGAAGAAGACCATAACAAAACTTCAAAGAAGCTATTTATGGCATAAACAATTCTTAATCATCAGTATTGATTAGACGGTTGCACAGTACATATACTCAGCGTAAGTTAAAGTGTATATTCGGGATATCAAAATGCTTAAACGTGCTTCATCCACAGTGTTCTGTGTTGGCCTGGCCAGGTGCATGACCGGTTAGGGAAATCCCTACTCTACAATCTACTTCTCTTCTCTAATTTTTCTAATGATTATAGGAAATATATGTATATTTTAGACAATTCTGGTTCGTGTTATCTAATGACAAAAATATTCAGCTTTTGGTTTCTGTTTATGCTTGTTCCCCATGTCTGATGAAAAATGCAGTCTGCTCATGCCACCCTACAATGACATGCATGAACAGTAAGGATCTTTCGAATCAGAGATAAGGTACCATATCCTATATGCCTACTGAGTACTCTCGATCTATCAAATCGGGGGAACCAGGTACCATATCCCAAATGCCTACTTGCATGCCTAGCTTGTGCCTTCTTAACTAAAGTATGTGTCTACTGTCCGTTTACTATGCTGGAGAGAAAGGAATAACGCTAATATCTCAAAGATTTGAATGGCACGGTTAAAAATCAATTAATCATTTACTTACATGAGCCGAGTCGTTGCTAACAATCCTAATTTCAATCTAATCCATGCATTATAACTCCTTTAATGCACCAAAACGTGTTTTGGATGGGTGTTTACAATGGTAAAAATTTTGACAAAATGGCGGAGTCTTTCGTGTGACGTAATGATGAACGAAGAATTTATTATTTACGTAGGTTTTTGAGGGGTACAATGAAGGGTAGTTAAAAGGTCGGGTTGAGTTTAAAAGTTTGAATTTACGTCAATTTTTTCAAAAGTTTGAAAATGCAGAAAGGTAGTTCACTTTATTACTTTATTAAATCTATTTTGGTCATTCCGGTTACGCAAAAATCAATCCGTTCTTGAGCTGCACTAACCTACGTAAATAATCGACTCTTTCATCACGACTACGTAACATAAAGAACCCCGCCATTTCGTAAAAAAGATTACCATTGTAAACACCCACCCAGGTTATATATTTTGTCGCATAAAATGATATATTAAGCAAGGATGGAACCGAAACAGAAATTTTCAGTTACGACTCGGCTCGTGTAAGTAAAAGAATCGTTGATTTGTACCCGTCGTATTGAAATTTATAGAGTATTTTGCGATATTGCTTTCTCCGAAATAGGCTAAATAAACAGTAGTTGATGTTTTAGGTGCTAGTGCAGTCAGAAAGCTCTCACAAGATGCTGTTACTCTGATCCATTGTTCTGAGTCTGACACTTGGTCTAAGAAAATCGGCAGCACAAACATATTATGCTTTATCTTACGTCATGTTGCTGTTTGGATTTGAACCCACCATCCTTTCATTTGTAAATCAGACAATCTGTTGTAGAATAATTGTTTATCATGCACAGATTTCCCGTCTTCCCAAATTATATGTTTAAACTTAGACTGATTTTGATTTTGTTTCTTTCAGTATGTCTTTTCCACCAAGACCACCAATTGGTATGCCACCAATGGCGCCTGGTATGCCATATGCTTTTGCACCAATGGGTAAGTTAAATTCTATTATAGTTAAATGTTATGAATTGTATGAGTTCTATGTCCATTGATATGACATCTTTTTTTTGCTTTAAAATAAAGAATTATTAATGTCCATATGGAGTTACAGCTTGTTTTACATATATGTGTCTTTTTATCCCCCACCTTTCAAAGGAAAAGGGGGGTATTAAATTTGAGCTTCTGTCTGTCTGAGACTAATCTGTGCTAATTCTCCAAAACGGTGAAGCACAATGTCACGAAACTTGGTGCACAGTATCAACTCATTAACCTGAGTTAGTTTGCTCATTTTCTTCAGACTTGTGACTCTTTCAACATAAATGCAAATCACAAAAAAAAGAACTTGCTGGAGGGGGATCTTAATTCACTGAATTTGCTTATGGTGGTATCAATTTTTTTGTAACAGAAATCTTGTACATATGTTTTATTTTCTAGAAATCTTTATTTATTCAATTGTTTCTATGAAATATACCTTAATGTGGAAAACTTAATTTATTGTTATAATGCATAGTTAAACCCTTTTAGTATACTTTTGTAATTTAAATTTCAGGTATGATGCAGATGGGAATGGGTATGATGCCACAAACTACAGTGAGTTTCATTTTTTTCCCTTTACCTGTATTTCTTGTCCTATGCAAACAAAAATGATTGCGACCAAATTACCTTTTTATATGCAAATAAGTAGTACATTTAGTTTTGCTTGTCAGATAACTTTCTGAGAACAATAAATTTATTGTAGTTTTATAGTGGCTATTAGGATTGTGAGCTTAGTATAAATTTGTGTGTTGCCAACAGATGTAAAATGAAAAACAAAATGGATATTTATCTTTGTAGATATTAATCTTGATTCTTGAATGATAATACAGACGTAACTTACTCCTGTTAAAGTTTAAATTTAAATTTAAATGCAATGACGTATAAATGACTTGTTATATTTTTAGGTTATGAGACCAATAGTTACTACTGCACAGAATACTGGAACTACACTATCTATAAATAAACCTAAGAAACAGCTAGTACCACAAGAAATACCAAAGGTAATACATCTGTTCAGAGGAACTATTTTTAGTTGGAAATTATTTGCTTATTTACGACATGTTGATGTTTTGCTAGATGTGATGCATATTTGCATAAAGTTTATGATTCAAAAAGTTATTAGCATGTTTTCAGTTGAATAATAAGGTTCTTGCAAGTCTTGACTAAAATCTTTGATTTTGTGCCCGGATATGAACATGTTCCACAAAATTTGACGTCAGAGAACAAATGTTACCTCCGGTTACAGTGATTGATGTAGGGTTACTTGATGTCAGTTCATATAATTTCTAATCATTTTCAATTATTCAAAAGAATAAAGTTTAAAGATTGTTCTTGTACATGAAAATGGCATATTTAAACTAGTCACATGAACAGACCTTTAGACTGTACCAAAAACAACAAAAAACTTGTGGTTTTGTCCCCCATGATTAATAAGTACCATCGGTATCTGCACTTTTGAGTTCAAATGGTCCTCATTCAAAGTAGTTTCAGTTGTCTGTCCTAAACTTGTAAAATTTGTAATTATTTACTTGATACACTTAGTTGAGTATATGTAAACTGCAATAAAATCTATTTTACAGGATGATGATAAAGAAGAAAAGCCCCCAGTAACTACAGTATTTGTTGGTAATATAAGTGAAAGAGCACCTGATGCTATGATACGACAAATGTTACAGGTATTACATTAATTTTAAATTTAATAGTCTGTTAGTATGTTAAATGTAATTATTGTGACATAGGAAATAACCATTCTATTCCAATATTGTATAAATGTTCATCTTTCAAATCACCAGACTTTTCTTCATTTGAAATAGAAAAAGGATACAATCTTCTTGCGTGAAAAAAAGAAAAATAGATCCCATGTTTTTGTTTAAAGTATGTGCTAAAATGATGATTTAAGCCCTAACATGTAAAGATTGTTTCACTTATCAATCCTGTTGAAAAAATGGGAATTGTCAACTCTTCTGGATTGTTTCATGATGAAATTGTTATCGTTTATATTTCTAATAAAGTTGCATTATTATTCTTTCAGAGATGTGGTAATGTATTGAGTTGGAAGAGAGTTCAAGGTGCATCAGGAAAACTACAAGGTAATTTTAAGTACTCATGCACTCACATATGATAAATCTAGGTTTTTAAATCAGTTGAGAAACCAAGTTAGGTAATGACAAAGAGCAGTGCATGCATTATGAATGTTGTTTTTAGTCGCCCTACCGGCGAAAGCTGAAGGGGACTTAAGGTTTGCGCTCTGTCCGTCCGTCCGTCCGTCTGTCACGCCTCAGTTTTCCACACTTTTTTCTAAAATCTTTTAGATAATGAACTGATTTTTGGTATGTGAGTCTACCATGATGAGTTGCAGATCAAGTTAGCGTTTCGTTCTGGTCCGCAAATTTTTACATGAGTTAAACTTTGAACTTTGAAAATTCACTGAAATTTCAGTTTTCCGCTCTTTTTTTCTAAATGCTATTATATAACAGGGATTTATCAGGGTCCTTTGGGAAAAGGCCTTAAACTGAAAATTGGGGAAAAACTCAACTTTTTGCTCATTTTGGGAAAACTTTGACGTCATATTTGGTGCCATTTAAAAATGAATAATCGTTTTCTGCCACTAAGTGTTTATCAGTGTTTAATTTAACTTGATGTTCGAGTTTGTCATCACATTTTTCCGGTTTACTTTCAATCTCTATGTCAGAAGTCGGTTTACTCACTTTTTGCTTGATTTTGCATCATCCGTCTTGACGCGCTTTCTGAAATACTTGCTATTATGTGACATTATGGAGTTATTGAATCATGATCTCTTAAGTGTATTTTCTAATTGGGAATTTTCTCAGTCCATTTTGGGAAAAAATCAATGTTTTTCCATTGGGAATGGGGCCGAATTTCGGCCCTAAATATGCCCTTGATAAAACCCTGTATAATGAACTGATTTTTGGTATATGAGTCTACCATGATGAGTTACAGATCAAGTTTACATTTCGTTTTCATCTGCTAATTTTTACCGGAGATATGGCCCTTTGATCTTTGAAAATTCACAGAAATTTTAGTTTTCCGCACTTTTTTCTACACGCTTGCAGAAATGGAACTAATGTTTGGTATGTGACTCTACCATGATGAGTTACAGATCAAGTTTATGTTTCGTTTCCATCTGCTAATTTGTACGGGAGTTATGGCCCTTTGAACTTTGAAAATTCACTGAAATTTCAGTTTTCCGCTCTCTTTTTTCTACACGCTTGCAGTTAATGAATTGTTTTTTGGTATGCAGGTCAACCATGATGAGTTACAGATCAAATTATGTTTCGTTTCATTCCACTAGTTTTTATGGGAGTTATGGTCCTTTGAACTTTGAAAATTCAATGAAATTTCAGTTTTTTGCACTTTTTTCTACATGCTTGCAGATAATGAATTTTTGAGAACTCCATTGCTGGTTTTTTATTTTACTATGATCAAGTTTTGCTTTACATCTTGAACAACACATATAATTTATAACTATAAATCTTTGTACCATGTAATAAGGTACATTTTACCTAAAAATTTGGGATTAGTGAAATATGCGACCGGTAAGGGGCTATGTATTGTTTTGCAATACTCTCAGAATGCTTGTTTTTATTATTATTATTAAAACTTGGGTCATCCACATATATAGGCCAGAGTGTTTCATATAGCATTGGAATTGTGACAAAAGATAGTCACTACAGTAGCTCCAAAATCTTAAGAAAGCACTGCTTGGAAACAAAATTTGATTTGATGTGATACTTGAAATTTCTTAGATTAAACCTTTTATTTGTTCATTTTGTTAGATTTTGATTTTTGTCTTGGCATACAAATAAGCTTGATGGTACTAAGGCGTTATCTAGATTGTCATAGTGTTGTAATATGTAATGTAAACATAATACTCACAGATTTTCTATGTTTCACTTTTCAAACTTTCCAGAAATATGGCAATTATGGCATGCTGAAAATTGTAGTAGTTTTGTAAATTGTATATTTATGTTTTAATGTATAATGTCTTTGTTTTGTTGTTTCAGCTTTTGGTTTCTGTGAATATGAATCACCAGAAGCTACATTAAGATGTATGAGACTGTTAAATGAGTGGAATATATGTGACAAGAAATTAGTGGTTAGTAGTCAAAGATCAATTACTTTGTCAATGACCAATTATTTACAAATAATTCTCTTCTCTCTCTCTCTCTCTCTCTCTCTCTCTCTCTCAAAAAAAAAAAAAAATCAGTTACAAAAGGATGTTAAAGTTATGCTCGGTACAATTTCTAGATGGGGGTCCACAGTGATGATCAGTCACTGCATGTTGGTGGTGGATCTCTAGCTACTGATTTCTCACTTAGCTATACCCAGCATGATGCTCTTTCTACTGCCAACCACTGCGGTAGCTCAGTTGGTAGAGTGGGAGGTCGTGGGTTCGATCCATGGCCGGGTCTGACCCAAGACTTGAAAGTGGGTAGTGACTGTTCTTTCGCCAAGCACTCAGCATTACAAAATGAAAGTCACGGTTCTTTGGGATCAAAGATGGGAACTTAAAATAAACGAGGTCCCGTGTCACTGTGGGCTTGGCACGATAAAGAACCCTGCTGTATAATGCCAAAAGTGCAATGCACAGACAAAATTTCTGCACCTTCGCCTATAGCTGGCGACGTCTCGATATAAGTGGAATATTCTTGACTGGGAGATTAAACACCATTATTCAACTCTTTCTACTGCCTGTGACATTCTCTACTTTGCTGACTTCTTGCTCTTTCCAATAACCCATATGCTGACAACATTTTCCATACTAATTGTGCAAAAAATCCTCTGCACCCTACCTCCAGTTGATAAATAATTGAAAATTACTGTTTTACTTGTGAATATTGGTTTTAAAATAATGTCAATAAATAAAGAATACTGGCTATGATTTTACTTATAAATATATTTGTCTTTTTTGTGTAAAGGTTAAAGTAGATGCAAAAACCAAAACATTATTAGATGAATATAGGAAGAAAAAACGGGATAAACTTAAAACACCAGAGGAAAAAGAGAAGGAAAAAGAAGCTCAAAAAGAAAAAGAGGCCAAAGAAAATGGAGAAGATGATAAGAAAGAAGAAGGCGAAGCAACAACACCAAAAGAAGATGAGGAGGATGAAGATGATGAACTGGATGAGATGTCACAGAGAGAAGATCGTGTAGCTAAGGCTGGTCTGGATGCTATAATGAGAGAATATTCTGGAGATCTAGCTAGGGCACCTGTACAAGGTATGTTATGTGTTAAAATTTTTACCATTGTTAACATCCACCGTTAAAATTTTTACCATTGTTAACACCTACCCAAATTGCATTTTGTCACATAAAATGATACATGAAGTGATGATGTAGTTGCAAATAAGTTTATTAGCAGTGACTCCCCTCATGTACATGTAATGAAATGAATATAGATTAGTACCTGTCCCATTGAAAATTTACAAAATATTTGTTTTTGCTTTCTCCCTTGTAATGGTGCTACAGATGACAACCAGATGCTTCATGATGGCACATGATGTCATCTCATGGTACGTAAATGTGGACATGTTAGGTATTATTTGGAGCTTTAAAAAGATATATTTCATTTTCACTGGAAGTCTGACTTAGGTACAAACTCTTGTTTAATTGAACAGGAAACCTAAAGACATGTTAAATTTAATGTCAAATTTTTGTATCTATTTCATGTTGAAAGATATTAAAAATTTCATGTTATATTTTTTGTAGAACAAGAAAAAGAAACTAAACAGATACAGAAGAAAAAAGAAGAAAAAGAGCCTATAAAAGATACTGTAAGTTTACTGAAACTACCAGTTACAATAAAGTATCCAAATCAGAGAAAAATAAGTCAGATTTAAATTCACCTGTCTTTATCTCAAATGGTAATATGAACATTTTTATATAAATATCTAAAAATCTATGAATTGCTGAATTATTTCTCATTGTTAACCGACCACTGCAGTACCTCGGGTGGTAGAGTGCTTACTCCCTAAGTGGGAGGTTGTGGGTTAGCCCCAACAGAGTCTAACCCAAAAGTTGAAAGTGGGTAGTGACTTTACTTTCATCGAGCACTCGGCATTAAAAAATGAAAGTTGGTTCTTTCGGATGGCAACTTAAGATAAATGAGTGCCCATGTCGTGGTAGGCGTGGCATGATAAAGAACGCTGCTGTAAAATGCCATTGGTAAAAATTAGTCCAATTTTCTGCACCTTGGTCTATAGCCGGTGATGCCTCAATAAGTGAAATATTCTTGACTGGGACATTAAACACCATTGCTCAACTCGACTTAAGTCATAACATTACAGGTTTATATGTGGATATCAAACAATGACTATGATGTTAGATTTTACACTATCAATAGTGTCATATACACTGATAACTTGTTTATATCACTTACAGGGTATTGATGAATTAGATATGGAAGAAGACAAAAGGGAGATAATTAATAGAGAAATAAAAACCTTTAGAGATTTACATAAGGTAGGCATTTGTTATGAACTGTTTCTGGGGTAAATAGATGTAATAGAAAATTGTTATTTAATCTTATTTTGCTTTAGAATATTGTCATTGAATTTCCTGAATCTCAGCTTTGATAAAATCATTTATATTAAATTGAAAAAAACAAACATATTGTCCTTTACTTATGCATTGAATGAGTATAATTTTGGGATATTAATCTTTGAGTTGTTGTCGGAATGAGTTTCAGGAAAATCAAAATTGTAATTTTGTTTTCAGATGTTTTAGATTCATAATTAATTATGCCCAATCTGACAAGTCCAGTTTTCTCTGTAAAATTTTTAATTAAGAAAAGAAAGATAATGTACATTCTTTTGCTCCATATTTGAAAAAAAAAAAACCAAGGTCTTTTAATGATTTATTGAAAAATGCATTTGCACAATATTCTCTATACTTATTTCTTATATGAAAAACAATTAAGGTGTTTTAAGATCTTCTAATTGCACCATATTTCTGTTAAAATGGCCTTTCTGATACTTTTAAAAAAATTATATAAACTGGAAAACAATATTCAGAGATTTTAAGATTACTTATACTTACCCTTGTAAAGAATATATTCTGTTTTTGTAATACATGGACATTAATTGCTAAATTTGCCAGAAGAAAATAAAGTACATACCAAACTCTTCTTAGTCATCTATGAAATTGTCTTTTACAGCAGGTCCGAGTTTCTTATAAATGTATTATTAGTAAAATTTTAAAAATTCAAGTCAGTTTTTACTCTGGATTCACTTAGGATGAATTGAATTGTCTTTTTCCTATTCTCAGTTTTTTACAGAGTGGATATTATATGGCAAATCTTTATATGAAAATCTTTCTTTCTATTTTTATTCTTCAAAATTTTTCTTAATATTATGCGGATTTTTGTTCCTGTTTGAAAATTTTTGAAAATGAAACTATTGAATAATAGGTTGTATTTCATTACTCAAAAATTACTAGATTCTTGATGCGGCAATCATAAGATCAACATGAAATAGCTGCTATTTATATTAATATCAAGACCCTTTGGGTAAGTAGTGTTATATGATATCTTTTGTTTATAAATTACCCATTTCTGCTGTGATGAAGAAGAATAATGGCAAGAAATGGTGAGTTTGATATTAAAAAACAAAACAAAAAAAATAGATATGACAAAATTAAAATAATGGATATGCCATCTTTGGTTTAACAAAAGAATTAATCATAATTATTTTTAGAATTTAAAAAAGTGCTAAAAATTATTTTAAAAACTTCAAACAAAAAATAGATAGTTTTTGTTTTTAAAAAATTAAAAAAAAGGGAATTCTGGTGCGGTCAGAGGGAAGTACAGAAGGAGATACTAAGAAGTAAGTGCACCTACTTTACTTTGTTTAGTACAATCTCACATGACGATGGAGTGGAGGTTAGTGACGTTTATTTACTCATTCTATATTACTATATACTGTTTTTGTTGTATGTAATAAGCTTTGAAATTGGCTGATAGAGGAACAAAACAGGAGAAAAATTACACATCGAAAATATTTTTTGTAGAGAATATGTATCTTGTAAGTACATTGTTGAACACTGAAGACAATGATAAAATACTGATTATTAGTTTACACATGTTTCTGTATCATGTCGTCTATAAAATGACTAAGATAGATGATTTTACTAGTTTAAAGGTTTTTACAGTCTGACAAGAGTTATAAGGTAAGGTAAGGAAATGTAGATTTTTTATACGAGTGTATTTAGTGTTGTATTTTAAAAAATGTAATATGTACAATAAAACACAAGTTATCCTAAAGGGGTAAAATAAATCTTGGATTTTCTGTATATATTTTTTTCAAAGGATAAAATGAGAATGGGAAATGAGTGCTTGATAATTTGATTTTGTCACTTGTCGATGGATGTTGACTCAGTTCTCTACATGTAATATGGGGTTCCTGAAATTGAATTAATTTGATCTTCAGTGTTTGTGGGGAATTATCTGGGATCATTTAAGAAAGGATGGTATCAATTGGAGACAGAGAGAGTAGAAATCTTTGTGTTTTTTAAAAAAAAAAAGATAAACCATGCTTTTTTGTTAGTTTATAGATTGAATACATAGCACATATTTTTGGCATTTTTCTGAAAATTGAAATGGTGTAAGGGCGATATTTTTTGCACACACACAAAAAAAACCTAATTTACTTTCTTTATAAAACCCATTGTTTTCATAAGAGATGAAAAAATTATGTTGTTCTTCTTAATGACGTTGGTAACTTGTTCATTACATGAATGACATAAGAAGTGGCATGGGGTAGGGAAAATAATGTAAAGCCATTTTTGTGTTAACAGCATCTGCAGATTGAAAAATATCAGGTCCTCCGTTGTTTAAGGACTTCTGGATTCTGGAGACTGACCAAATAAAGACAGGATAAAATCCAGCTCGATAACAACAGAGAAGTACTTACAGTACAGTAATTGTAGTGAATGCTTTGATGTGAATATCTGCCCTTGTCATGGAGTGTTTGTCTGTTGTAACAAATTAAGACAGCATTCATTTTGTGACCAGTGATGGGCATTTTCTAAACTGTCACAGTTCTGTATTTACTACAGAAACTGTGACCAATATGGCTATTGTTACTATATCGACATATATGCAACCAATGGATCTAATTAGCATATTTCTCTCTCCAAAATATTTTTGGTCCTTTTAAGCCATTCAAGGTTATTGGCAGTTTATTATGTAATAATTGTACATCACCAGTTTCTTTGTTAAACAATTTTTTTTCTCAAAAGCAGTACTATTTTCAAATTCCCTAAAAATTAAAAAAAAATAATAATAAAATAAATTTTTAAAAGAAATAGTTGTATGAAGATGTGCATTTTATTATTCTAAGCTCTTCATTTCTGTAATGACGTAGGCAGGGGGTTGAAAATTCTCCGAAGGATGAATAAAGCCGCAAATGATTTTAGTCTGTTAAAAAATGTTTGCTGTCCAAAGAAATGGCTTGCAGTAAAATATATTCAAGATTTTCATTTGATACAATACCTTGTTTTTCTAGTTTTAAGTAACTATACTGACTTTAGTTGTTGACTTTATCAATTTTTCAATACATGTATATCAGTTTTTCCCTCCTACAAGTATTAACATTGCTAATTAGATCCATAACTTAAGTTACATGATGTGACAACTATTAATTTAACTGAGTGATGTTGTAGGATATACAATGAGTTTTAATTGCTATTAAGACCAGACTAATTTTGGGGTCAAGGGAAGCAGGACCAATGAGATTACCAGTTAGATTAAGTCAATCGGATCATCAGTTAAAAAAAACCAATCAGATCAACAATTGGATTTAACCAATCAAATCATCAGTTTTATTACACCAATCAAATCATCGGTAAGATTAAACCAATCAGATTATCGTTAAATTAAACATGTCACATCAGTAACTTCTATATAGCCATTGATCTGTATTATACTAGTCTGCCTGTGGAACAGATTTAAATATATAGATTGAGACTTTCTCTCATCTATTTTACCTCACCTTGTGGTATCATAAACCATAAATTCATTTTGTGTCATTACTTGTCTTTTATAGGGTGAAGATGAACCTGAAAAAGATTCAGAAAAAGAAAGGGAAAGAGAAGAGAAAGGAGGATTATGGAGGAAAAGCGGAGAAGGGATAGAGAAAGAGCCAGGGAGAGAGAGCGGGAAAGAGAAAGAGAAATGGAACGACTCGAGAGGGAAAGAAATGAAAGGGCAAGAACCAGGAGTAGAAGCAGATCTAGATCAAGAGAAAGAGAGAGAGTCAGAAAAAGGGAAAGGGAAAGAGAAAGGTCAAGATCTAGAGAGAGAGATAGAGACAGGTAAGTTTAGTATTTACTTCTTACTGTCTGTACCACCGTGTATTTGCAAAATGTTGATAGAAACTGTTAATAATAACTTAAATATGGTTACTTAAACACTGAAAATCATTCTGCACATAGGTGATTACCATCATATTTTTCTGTAAAAAAGGTAACATTGCCACCTTGTGGAGTTTTACATGTTGAAAAAGCAGTGTTTTGTTGTAAGAGGTGCTCTTTGTGACATATTATATGCACAAAGGACCTAGTTTTCAACATGTTATTATTCCCATTTGGAAATATTTTATGGTTTAAATCAATTTATAATATTTGATTTTGATCCCTTTAGTTAGAAGAAAAGTAAAATCTTTTAGATATTATTTACCATTTCTGCATGTCTTATATAGGGACAGAAGAATGTGGGAGAGAGAACGAGATATTGAGGATGAAGAAGAGGCTCATGAAAGACGAAAATTAGAAAAGAAACTTAGAGAGAAGGAAGCTGCCTACCAAGAGGTAAAACACATCAACAAATGTAATGTTCTGTTTTACCACTTAATGTGTGATGCCTGCGTTGGTTTATTTTCATAAAACGCAATCTCACAAAATTTTCTCCCATGTTAAATTTTTTAAAACTATAAATATTAATGATTCTAATCTACATGAACATAACATAGAAGATAGTATTTAAAATACAGATTTAATGAATTTAACAGGGTTCGCACAGAACTTGAAAAGTCATGGAATTTGACTTCTGTCTTGAAAAGTCATGGAATTGAGATTTTGCCTTGAAAAGTCATGGAATGTTGTAACATGTCATGGAAAAGTCATGGAATTTTGAATTTTAATTAAAAAAAACTTTGATTTAAACTGAAACTAAAGCAAAATAAATATTATAAAAACTGTTTCTGACTTCGTGAGATACAGTTTGGTCCAAATAAACCCCAAAGACGTGAAACGGTGAAATCAGGTTTTGTCTGTTTCAACGCCCGACTTTTAGTTTACAATCCAATGTAAACTTCCGCCTAAAAAAACGCATGGTTAATCATGCCACCTGACGTTATTGTGTCCTGGAAAAAGATGAAAATGTCCTGGAAAAGTCATTAAATTTTTATTGGCAATGGCTGTATGAACCCTGTTTAATGAACACTTGAAAACATTGCCATAACAAACACATAGAATATATTTGGTAGGACATATTTGAATGCTGTTTAAATCAAGTCTTTTAATGATTTCACTTCTACAATTTTATAGAGATTAAAGAATTGGGAAGCAAGGGAAAGAAAGAAAGCAAGAGAATATGAAAAAGAAAGAGAAAGGGAAGAAGAAAAGAAAGCTGAAGAGGTAATTGTAGGAGTGATACTATATCAATTAAAATCTTTTAAAAATAAAAACATGTAAATAAAATGATTGGGTACAGGTATATATATGTTTAATAAAAATATAAAAGATAAAATACAGCTGAAAAAAAATTGTATTGAAATGTCCCAGTTTACTTAATATCTGTAAGACTGTATAATTTTATGGCAAGATATAGAATTTTTGGTTCCTCTTGGTCAAGTCAATACATGAAAGAAACTAGAGCTTATGTTTCTCACAAAAATGTGCAATAGCAATTCATTAAGTCCGACACTTCTGTATATGACATGGACATGCGTGTATAATGATCATACATGTAGTTAATTAGCTAAAATCTAGAAATTTCAAGTTTAAGAAAATTCAGCAGGTCCATAATGAACAGCTAGATTCTCTGGTTTTATGAAATTAAGATTTTTTTAGAATAACAGTTTTGATTTATTCTTGTAGTCAAGGGAAGCAAGGCGATTGAAAGAATTTTTAGAAGATTATGATGATGAAAGAGATGATCCCAAGTTTTACAAGTAAGTCATGAAATTTTTGTTGGCCATGATATCTAAAGTCTTTGTATGCAGAATGGTCAAAAGCATGTCCTTATAGATCACAGCACCTCTCTTTAAAACAATAGCTTGTTTTGAATTGAGTCTGGAGTATTGATGATAATTGACTTCAACCAGACTAGTAAAAGGCAGAAAAAACATTGTCAAAAATATTGTGACAGTAATAATTTTGAAACAGCAAAACTATTTCCATTGGAAGCAAAATAGTATTGATCTTTGCCTTCAATATTTAGAAAGGGTTTGACAGAAGTTGATTTTCTCAATATTGTTGCCAGAGTGAGAATATGTATTATACAGAAAAAAGAAATTATAAGCTTAAGTGAACTGCATATTAATTACTATGATTTGTTATGATTTTGCAGGGGCAGTTGTCTGATCAGAAGGTTAAAAGAAAGAGAAAAAGAAGGTGAGGTAGATGCTAGAGATAGACAGAGGGAAAAAGAAGAACTAGAAGAAATAAGGAAGAAATTGTTAGATGAAGGACATCCTGATCCAGAGGCTGAATTAGCCAAGGTATAATGATGATTCTTTTGACTTGGTTCATCCACCGGATTAATAGCTGTTGCAGTTTTATAGCTGTCAGTTTGTATTAAAATATTTCTCATCTTTCTCTAAAACATTTGGGTCTTATATGATGGAAAATGATTATCATTTTGCCCCGATAAAAGGCTTTTTTATTACACTAAAGAAAAGATGTTCTCTTGGAGTAGCAAAGTACCCTAATACTATAACTAAAATGTTTCATAAGCAGAACAATAACAGTTTAACCTCCACCTTTCAACAAAAAAAAAAAAAGGGGGGGGGGGTATTAAATTTCAAGTTCTGTCCTTCCCATTGTTCCATTTACAAATCCAAGTAGGCAGTATCAACAGTGATAGGAGATTTCACATTTATTAACCAGTTACTGTTTAATTCATGTCCGGCAGAGCACATGTTTTTCAAGCTTTTAGATATGAAAATCAATAAATTTTCTATCATGTCATATACCGTTGTGAAGTATACATTTTGTCATAATAAATGACCACCAAGGTACATACCATCTCATTCAGAAAATAAAACGGAAAACTTTTTAAAATCCTTCCGGGGATCTACACTATGCATTGGAGCCATACAGACGACAGGAAGTATAAAACATATGGCTCAGAAGAATTTAACTGCACATGTACGACGATTTCATTTTTTCACACCGGTAAGATCGTCTGACTAAAGGGAGACTACCCAAAGAAAAACAGTAGCTGTAAACAACCAAATTATAGGAGTTGTTTCCCTTGTTACGCGATCGTACCCACGATGAATAGGCAAATCCAGGATAAACTTGAAATTGCCCGGATGATTGCAACTTCCGTTCGTCTGTTCCAAAAGTAAACAATGACAAATTCCCGCAAGGATTTTAAAAAGTTTTGCGTTTTATTTTCTGAATGAGATGGTATGTACCTTGGTGCTCATTTATTACGACAAAATGCATGCTTCACAACGGTATATGACATGATAGAAAATTTATTGATTTTCATATCTAAAAGCTTGAAAAACATGTGCTCTGCCGGACATGAATTAAACAGTAGTTTGAAAAGTTTCTTAAAATTATTGCCCTTTCAGTTTTTCAGTCCTGTTGAGCTGTTATCAATAGGTCTATACTTAGATATATGTCAGTTGTAGTTTTATCAGTAATAAATGTGAAAATATTATGTACTTTCAGATTGAAAGAGAAAGAGTAGAGCATTTAAAGCCAAGATTAAATCTGAAAGAAAACATTCCACCACCAGCTATAAAATCTCCTTCAGAACCCGAGATTTTATCTCCAGAGAGGAAAGAACCTGTACGAGAAGAACCCATGGAAGAAGTTAAACCAGTTAAACTTCCTCCTAACATGAAAAATACACTAAAACCAGTAGAGATATCCAGTAATAATACCAGTCCTACATCAGACGAGGACAGTAACTTCCCACCTGCATCAGAAGACTCACAACAACCAGTTTATGGTCCAACACAGAAAGAAGACTATTCTAATGCTAAATTAGGATTCAGTGGATTAAAATTGGGTATGTACTCAATATCTTTTATCGATTGCCATTTGTATAAAACATCTGGGAAAGAAATATTTATTCAGAGATTAATAAAATCATTTGTTTAGGTATTTATTAATGATTAAAGAGTCCGATGTACATTTAATTTTGCCCCTGGGTAACTGTTTTGGAGTTTTACCATAGTTTTCAGTGTGAGGGGCATGCTTATGGAGCACAGTACCTCTCTTCTTAAATTCCAGTCCCATTTGGGCAGACCTCTAACACTTAAGTTTCCCCCTTATCCCTAGAACTGACTGCCATTTATATATGTGAAAGAGTTTTGACTTGGGCATAAAGCGTCATTTCTCCAATACACTCCAGTTTTAAATGTCAAACGTATAACCTTAGACAACTGATTAAACTATTGGTACTATTCAATAAGTACATACATGTATTTGACAAATAATGTGATTTGTATAGTCTTCTAAATTTATATACATGTATACTGGTTCTTGTAAGTGATTCATCTGTGAATCTGAATGTCCTAACTGCCTGTTGTCCCTGGCAGAATTTCTTGAACCCTGCCTTCATGTAAATAATTCATACCTATCATTATTTTTCATCAGGTAATTCTGCTGCAAGTCCAACTGAAGGTAATAGTGGTAAAAGGAAGAAGTTAACAGTTGGTGATGTGTTTAATCAAGATGATGATGATTCATCAGATGGTGCTAAGAAACGTAAACTTGTACCGCTGGACTACGATGATGACAAATCTGATAAGAAACCAACAACAGCAGAGGAAAAGAGAGCCAGAATTAAACATTTAATAGAAAGTATTCCCACTGCCAAAGATGAACTGTTTGCCTATCCATTAGATTGGAATATTGTTGATCAGGTAAGAACAAATTCCACGTTTCATATTTATGATCCCGAACTTGGGGATATCAACGTTGCCAGTGTTTGATATAACAGCCAGTCCCACCGTCTGAGACTGGAATTTTTGGGAAGAACTAGTAGTCTTCTATACACCACAATATAAAATGTTGAAATTATCAAGATAAGGACTGGTTTAAAGTTTTGACTTATTTCGAACACTGACTTTGTGTATGTTTCTCTTATCTCTGAATTCATTCTTGGTGTACAAGAGCACTATAATTTAGTCCCTGACCAAGTGAAAGTTTGGATTTCTTGATAACTTACTATCACAATGTATTCTCATATTATTTTAGTTTAAACTAAACTTTTTTTTTCTCCATTTAAACATGTATATACATGTATTCACAATTTTGTTTCAACTCATATACATGTACATCACAAATACCAGTATTCATGTATATCTCAAGTATTTATTTTCAACCAATACACATTTTGTTCATTATAATGCATTGGTAACACCAACAAAAATTGTTATAACTCTTGGTTATCTGTTACAAATATGGTGATTGCTTATTGTTTGAATGTTCATTAATAAATACATATGTAAAGTTATGAGAAATAATTTTATTGATTTGTTTTATTTTCCAGATTTTAATGGATAAACGTATAAAGCCATGGGTAAACAAAAAGATTGTAGAATATATAGGAGAGGAAGAGCCAACATTAACAGAATTTATATGTCAGAAAGTTATGTCTAAAAGTATACCTCAAAATATACTAAATGATGTAGCAATGGTAAGTTATTGTATTACTGTAGTTATTATTACTAAACCTGTTTAAATTTTGCAGCACTGTTTAGATGTGCTATTAGAAATGGGAAAATTGAAAAAGAGACTTCATTTGACTGGAGTATCAAGTACAGCAAAACCTCTATTTACCACCATCATTTGTTCTGTAAAATTTTATGGTATAAAGGTGTTTGGCATTAAATCAGGGGAAGAATGTAAATGAAAGTAAATTTTAAAAAAAAATTATGAATTCAAAATACTGACAATAGTGTAGTGATAGACACCATTGCAAAGTTGTTGAGGGGCATTATAACAATGTTTTACTGTATGTATACTTTTTGACTTCAAGGTGGTTTCAAAGTTTGAAGTAAATTGTGTTAACATTGTATACTTACTGTCCATGCTTGTAAAATATGAGTGAATCTTGTTCAGTTTAGTTTTATATGGCTGGTAATTTAGCTGCATGGGTTAATTTTCAAATCTGACCATACTGCAAAATAGGCAATGACTGGGCATTTAGACAATGCAGTTCATCAAGTCCTTTTGACAAGTGATAAAGAAATGAGTGCAAAAGTTTTGATGTACTATTCAATGTTTTTAATATACAATTGCAATTTTAAATGTCTTATTAGTGTTTTATTGATATTTTTCAGGTACTTGACGAGGAAGCTGAAGTATTTGTTGTAAAAATGTGGCGTTTGTTAGTATATGAAACAGAAGCAAAGAAACTAGGACTTGTAAAATGAGATTAGCTTTATTGTTTTATATGTTTAGTTAATCATTGGAGGTTGCCGTTTTATGGCATGTCATCTACCTTCACCCAGAAACGCACATCCTGTTGATTATAATCTAGTCGACATAATAATAACTTGATTATGGAATACGGCTTGTGCTAGAACTGCTAGTGTTTCCATGACGATGGATTGCTAAAAGATGTTATTTAAATTTAAACATTTTAAAATGGCAGCATTTACATGTCCAGTTTGCTCTTCCAAGTTACTGCATATTAATACTGAGTGATCCATATGAATGGCAACATCGAGTTTGTAGTGCTTCAGGATATAGCATCAACTGTTAGGTACATGCATTTACATGTCCAGTTTGCTCTGTCAAGTGACTGCATATAATGCTGAGGGTTCCATTTGAATGGCAACATCAAGTGTGTAGTGCTTTGAGATAGCATCAACTGTGAGGTACATGTAATATAGCATCCTGAATGCTTTATTAGTGGTTATAAAAACACTCCTTTTCAAGTTGGGGATTTTATGTTATAGCTTTATCCATGTTGGGAATAACACATGAGATTATGTATTGATGGTCTGTATGTGACTTTTTGGTTAAGGCTGTGTTTTTATATTTGTATAAATATTACATAATATTTATATTCATGAGTGCTTGTATACGAGGTATCAATGAGTGTTTAATGATGAATGAATGAACATTGTATGAAAGAATGTTTTAGTTGTAAATCATAAATTATGATTAAAACAATTTTTTTTTAAATCAATTTTGTTGTGTTTTGAAATAACATTACCAACGTTTATATGAAGAGTTGAATGATATTATTTGATATAAAAAACTATTGACTCAAATTTAGATAAGGCCAAGCACTGGGCATATAGAAATGAAATTCACTTGGTCCTTCATGAAAGACTATACAAACTGATGCTTTGTATTACACCAGGCCCTGCATATTGAAGAACCCTATCCCTGCTTGTATATTACCCTGAGCACACTACAAAGTGCTATTTCACTTATAGCTAGTGACTTCTTGATATAAATTTTTTTGATGGGGGCCTAAAATCCTATTTAATTATTCAGTCCTCTAACTATGAATTTTTCTGAGCAATAATTGAGTTGAGTAATAGTGTTTAATGTCCCAGTCAAGAATATTTCACTTATATCGAAACATTACCAGCTATAGGCAAAGGTGCAGAAATTTTGCCTGTGCGTTGTGCTTACGGCATTATACACTAGGGTTCTTTATCCTGCCACGCTTACTGTGACACAGGACCTCGTTTATTTTAAGTTCCCATCTGAAAGAACTGTGATATTCATTTCGTAATTCCAGAACAGTCGCTACCCACTTTCAAGTCTCCGGGTTTGAACCCACAAACTCCAACTTACGGAGAAGCGAGCCAACAAACTAATATGAACCTAACATTTTATGTAATTGGAAATGCTCAGCATGTCAATTGTGACAAAGTTTGTAATAACACCTAGATTCTTATTAACAATGTAACTGACATTGTTGTGTTGCAATAAAAATTAAGACCACTAATTGTTCAATAAATATACATACTTTATATGGGCACACATTGGTGAACAATGCAATTTTGAATAAAAAAATTTTTATCCCCGACATGTTTCCTACTTTGGTTAACCAATTCATACACATTTCAGTAATTACCTTTTTGATAAAGTAGAATAATTCATTATACACAAAGTGAATGGAGATTTGGTTACCCATTGGAATATACCATTTTTGTTGGGTGTCTTAAAATTTCCCCATTGGAAAAATAATTCCTAGCTTTTCATAAAGCAAAAATCATTATCAAAGATTGAGACGCAAGTGCAGCTGAGGACACAGTATTGAACATCTTGTAGTTCAGTAAACATCTTTAAAAATGTTTGCCTAATGTTGTTGTCGACTACTAAACCTACCCCCTCTCTCTCTCTCTCTCTCTGTATATATATATATAGGCCTATATATATATACATGTATATATATATAGGCCTATATACCTATCCAGCCCATTACTGTTGGGGAAAGGGTACATGGGTATTGTTGCAGGCTTGCCTTACCCAATTTTTATACTCGTGTTTATTCTGAGCACAATCAGAAAGATGACAGAATGGTAACAAGGATAATATGCCAGCCGACACCATAAAAAAGCACAAACGGAAAACACCAGGCCAGGGTTTCATGTTTAAACAGAACAAAGTATAGCCGGGACAGTCTCTTGAAAAGACCAATATCCCCATCCCTATCATTGTCTAGTTGTGACTTTGACCTTGACCTATGTAACTAATTTAGTATGCATCGTATCATGTTGATTCATATTTTTTCCAAATTTGATCAAATTCCATTGATAGACATTTAAGATACTTTTGTTACCAAATCCGTCTTTGAAAACAAGTTGCCGATAAAACATCTAATAAAGTGATATCTCAATCGTTGGGAGGTGTTGATATGTCACATAGTTGATATCTGTTGAAATATAACTTTATCAACTATTTTCAAAAACGGGTTTGGTAACAAAACATTAAACATCAACCAGGACCAGAATAAACGGTACCACAGTATCGGTGGGAGGTGTTGATACGTCACATAGTTGATATCTGTTGAAATATAACTTTATTATATGTTATATTCAACCTTTTTCAAAAACGGGTTTGGTAACAAAAGTATACGAGGCATGAATCGGGTTTGGTAACTTCAACTAGGAACGGAATAAACGGTACCACAATATCGTTGGTATCAACACCTCCCAACGATATTGTGGTACCGTTTACTCTGTTCCTGGTTGAAGTTTAAATTTTTACCAAACCCGTTTTTTGTTACCAAACCCGTTGTAATAACAGCGCTATCAATTTATTTGTATCGAAAAGTATAGAATCACTATGCCCTACTAGTGAAAAAATGTAACAAACGATTCGGCTTGGCAACATTTTGCTGTATGTGGCTTGTCTTTAGATTGTTCATGTAGTAAAACGCATTCAGACAAACAGCTATTTAGATGACAGTGTCTTTAGAGGAAATTACAACATAGCAGAAGCTCGTTAAGTTGTATAATGGGTTTCTGAAAATAGCAATCGTTTTTCGTTGCATGCGATTTTATCTGGTTGTAACACGCCACAACGTATCAGGCACCGTTTCTGGGTTTTATCAGAATGTACCACGCCAGAACATTTTAGGCACCGTTCAAGTTCTATTCTTACATATGCGTAATTCATATATGGCTATCTATAAATTGAATTTTAATATATGTAAAAATTAAGATATCCAAAATAATTTTACATATTTGCATAATGTAAAAATCGATTTCTATATACATGTATGTGAAAATATCGACCTTCTATTAACCACGATGTGGGGCCTGGCCCCGGTTTCACAATCATTCCTTAGCTAAGATTTTCCTTAACTTAAATTTAGCTAATTTTTGAAATCTCTTTTTAAAACTACTGGTAAATATTTTTGTCAAAACTAAATGCAAATATTTTAATCTAGAAAAATGACACCTTAAATTCCTCAATATCTTGAAAATTAACAAAATTATATCAATTTGAAATTTTGCAAGATTTAAGTTAAGGAATTACTTAGCTAAGGAATGATTGTGAAACCGGAGCCTGGTGCTTGTTCTAAAGCGCTCGTTTACGAATTGCATTGTCTCTCACGGTCTAGGTTGTCAATTCGCTTATCAAAGGTCAATGGTTTTCTCTGGGCACTCCGGTTTCCTCCACCATTCATGTACTGACCTTGATATAAGTGAAAGAATCTTAACTGGGGAGTAAACCCCCATTACTCCAATTAACTCTAATTAGCAATGTACACGTTGAAAATAACACTGAATGTTAACACCAAAGAAAAGGACATTACTTATTTAACATTATTAAACACAATACAAATACCCTTAAGTATATCTTTGAACTCGGGTTACGTGTATATAAATATATTATACTAATTTTACGCTTCAATAGACTTGTTAATGTAATTAAATCTATTTTTGTCCGTTACTTTTGAATATTTCTAACAATGTGAAATATTATATTTCGTCCAACCAGTTATACCCTGGTATGAAAACCATCTAAGACATATTTGTATTTTATTTCGCCGGTACAACACACACCCCACCCCCACCCCAATAATCCTCGGTATTAAATTTACCCTATCGGCTAGCTACCTGTCTATTGACTATGCACATTTAAACACCTGATAATCCTTAATCACTTAAAACAACGTAACAAAAAAATCAATAATAAGCACGCCTTGTAATACATAGAATAACAATAGAAACGCCATATTCAATTAAAATTTTCAAAAAATAAATACCACATTTGAACAATATATATGATAAGTAAATAAGATAAATATAAAATATTGTTAAATTTGTTTACGGTTTGTGACACATACACCCCTTTATTGTAATGGTATACCCCGCCAGGACAATTGGTTGCTAAGACGCTATGAGACGGGACATCCTGGTGATAGGGTGACAAGGGATATAGATTTAATTTAAGGTATTGGACTACCGTAATATCAATTTTATTCACGATACCGTCAAATGTTTATGGCTTTATATCAATAGATTAGGGTTTAATGGAACATGTAGATCTTCGTAATGGTGACATGGTTTTATGTCTAAATATCTACTGATAAAAAACATTTCAAATGGATAAACTTCCGTAATTATGAATATTTATAAAATTTAAAATTATATGTGATTTAAAATGTCCGAGGTTGGTGAACAACAAAGTGGCGAGGGCCTTGCACGACCCTACACAGTGGGAACCTTTCAAGTTCGACTTAATAAATTTGAGGAATTTATAAAAGAAATAACGTTTCAGGATGTGGAAGCTACACCTGAGGAGAGACGTCAGATGATTACAGGTGAGTTAATTAAGAAAGGTGTTAATTAAAAGACATGTGTGTTTACTTTCCTTCATACTATATGTATATTCATATAGTGCACTCTGCATGTGTAGCATGTTTTAAGCGGGGTAGGTGGTCTTGTCCATTTAGAAAATCATACAACACTGACAGGCCTATAGAAGCAAATACCACCACCACAGTCATTAGTAATGGACCCACCAAGTCAGCTGATGTACAGGCCTGTACGATTTAGGTACCACTGATGGACTTCACTCTGTTTTAAGTAGGCAGATGGTCTTGTTCATTTGCAATGATAGGCCTGAAGAATCAGATACCACCACCACCAAACATTTATTAGTAATGGACCCACCAAGTCAACTGGTGTATGGTGTACAGTCCTGTCAGATTTTGGTACCACTGATCGACTTCACTCTGTTTTAAGCGGAGTAGCCGGTCTTGTCCATTTAGATAATAAAACAACACTGATAGGCCTATAGAATCGGAGACCACATCTTGCACCACCAACACACATTCACTAATTAATTGATCACATAGGCCTATAGAATCAAATACCACCACCACACCTTCATTAGTAACGGATCCACCAAGTCAGCTGATCAATGCACAGCCGTGGCCGGTTTGGCACCACTAATCGATTTCACTCTGAAGGTAGATTCAAAATGAATACAGTACAGGTCTGTCGAAAGATTATCACTAATCTGACGAGTAAGTGTCGAGGTGGCAGCTTATTTCGGTCCCTAGCTAGCTATATCTCGACAGTAGCTATCTCTATATCACTCAACAGCATTTAGGTTGCTAGCTTTCCATATCTCAGATACTCGGCAGCCCAGCTTCGACTCCTTATACTTAAAAATTAGAAATGAGACTGTGCACTCAAACCTGTCTATAAAGGCCACCCAAGGGAACCAGTAAAAGTACAGTCAAACCTGTCTATAAAGGCCACCCAAAGGAACCAGTAAAAGTACAGTCAAACCTGTCTATAAAGGCCACCCAAGGGAACCAGTAAAAGTACAGTCAAACCTGTCTATAAAGGCCACCCAAGGGAACCAGTAAGAGTGGTCTTTATTGACAGGTTTTAATAATATGATTAAAGAACAATTGGGATACAATTCTACTAGCCTTTATAAGCAGGTGACCCTTATATAGAGGTTGCTTTAAAGGCAGGTTGCCTGTCGAGTGATATAGATGGCTACTGTTGAGGACTGTACTTCAAAATAGTTAGATTACATGATAAAGTATAGGAAGCAACATTAGTTGCCATGTGCTGATTTTAAATGCATTACTAGTATTTTATTAAAAATTTGAAATCAGCACATGACATTGCTACCATCGTAGGCAGAATTACAACCATAAAAATAGCACACCCTCAATAAGGCAGAGATACAGATACTAACAGAATCCCTTTTTAACTTTAGTATATTATACAAAAGTTTCACAACCTTCAAAATCTTTTAGCTTGAATGTATGCAATGGTGGTGAGATTTTAACAAATGAATGGATACCAAGTCTGTCACAGTTCTGTGTAAATCTTTAAGTCTTGTTGGTAAAAACGTTTCGGTATCGACTAACGAGCGACCTTAAGAAAAGCAACATACATGTACAAAAGTTTTTCTAAATATATATGACCTTGATCTTTGACATGTACACCTAAATTTGGTATGTGGTACATTGTCAAGTTTGATCAAAATACGTCCATTGATGTGGAAGATATGTAGCGGGCACGATACCGGTATTTAGACGGACAAGACAAATATTCCTCAAACTTCAATAATGGGGATTAGATAGTATTGCAGCGTGGTATTTTATTTTTCAATTTGCAGTCGTCGGTTTTTACAGAGTTAGTTAGTTACTAGACCGAAAGATATTGAATTATAATTACATGTACATGTACTACAAGATATAACACTATCATACGTTGTAGTTTATTTTAACATTATATTCAAAATGACAATGATATCCAATCAAACAATACTACAAACTTAGATTTATTAGCTTTGTGATGTGCATAAATGTCATTGTGGGATCAACGCAAACATTGGAAGTATTTTTAATTTAAACTAAATGTTTATATAATCTGTATGCACGTGAATATAAGTTCATGTTCAGATTAAATCAAGATCAAATGATAGTGTTCACATTGCTTTATTAATCCGCCGTTGACAGGTTGTCTTCACTGGGGTCCGTATTTTCAATTTACACCTAATCTAAGCTTATACTGGTATTAGTTATTGGTTTTCATAAAAAGACGTTTTAAATTACCAAATAAGTTTGTTGTCCTCATATTTATGGAACATTTCCTTATAGAGGAATAAACAATAATAAAGACGATTTCCCCATTTTATGGACTTAATCTTGGATATAAGATTAACGCTGTAAACACAACTATAGATAAGATTACGGTATCCTGCCAGTGGTGTTATTTTTACTCTATGCAGCACTACGTTTCTTTGTTATTGAGCGATTACAGATTTTGATTTGATTGAAAATCAATTATGTAATTTTAAAAGTACGTCGTCAATATTATTTTAAGTTGTTGATCGACAAATGAAGTTCGGTCCCGATGCTTATATACCGTGCCTTCTGTGTTGTTACTGCTTTGCTGTGAATGCTGATTCTACTGTTGTTCCTGTTAAGCATTCGTTGTTGTTGTTGCTGCGTTGTCGCGATTGTTACCGTATTCATTGTAATTGGTGGTTGTTGTTGACCCTGTTGTTGGCGGTTGTCGTTGTTTCTGCTTTGCTGTGTACGCGGTGATTGCTGTTGTTCCTGTTTGCCATTGTTGCTGTAGGCAATTGTTGTAACTGCCACTGTTTTTAGATTACCAAATACATCTGTTGTCCTTATATGTATGGGACATTTCCATATGGAGGATTACATAATATAAAGACTGTTTCCCTGTTTCATGGACTTAATCTTGGATATAAGATTAACGCTGTAAACACAACTATAGATAAGATTACGGTATCCTGCCAGTGGTGTTATGTTTACTCTATGCAGCACTGCATTTCTTTGTTATTCAGCGATTGTAGATTTCGATTTGGTTAAAAATCAATTATGTAATTTTAAAAGTCCGTCGTAAATATTATGATGAAGTTGATAATACTGCTGTACCCTGAACCTCGAGTCATTCTGTGGTTGCTGATTTTACGTTTAGGAACATTAGCAATTATTCTTGTTGCTGCTGTTGCTGTTCGTCATTGTAATTGGTTGTTGTTGTTGTTGTTCTTGTTGTTGTTGACGCTAGTTGTTGGCGGATGGCGTTGCTGCTGATTCATCGTTGTTTCGGTTAGCAATTGTTGCTTTATGCGATTGTTGTAACTGTCACTGTTTTTAAATTTGTTGTCATTACTTTTGCCGTTGTATTGTTATTTTTGTTGTTGAATGGGTTTTCGATGTTTCTCGGTGTTACTGTTGCCTTTAACATACTCTTTGGTACTGCTTGTTTTTTGCTGCTGTTGTTACCACGGTTCTTATTCTGATTTACTATTGCTGCTTAAGGATGTGTTTATTGCTACCACTACATGGTTATTGTTGATGTTTCATTTTTCCCGTATGGGACATTTCCTTATGGGGAGATACACAAAATAAAGACTGTTTCCCATTTTATGGACTTAATCTTGGATATTAGATTAACGCTGTAAACACAATTATAGATAAGATTACGGTATCGTGCCAGTGGTGTTATGTTTACTCTATGCAGCACTGCATTTCTTTGTAAATGAGCGATTGCAGATTTTGGTTTAATTAAAAATCAATTAGTACGTCGTCAATATTATGGATAAAGTTGTTGATCGACAACTGGAGTTCTATCCCAATACCTCTATACGTTGAGCCTTGAGTCATTCTGTGGTTGCTGATTTTACTGTTAGGAAGTTAGCAATATTGTTTTTGTTGTTGCTGTTGCTGTTCTTCCCATCGTTATTGTTATTGGAGGTTGTTGTTGGTGCTGTTGTTGAATGCAATTTTCGTTGTTACTGCTGCAGTTAAACAAACATTGTTGCAGTTGTCATTGTTGTTGCCTGTTGTTGTTGGCGGTTGTCGCTGTTGCTGCTTTGCTGTGTATGCGGCGATTGCTGATTCTACTGTTGTACTGTTGTTCCTGTTAGCTTTTGTTGCTGTATGTGATTGTTGTAGCTGTCACTGTTGTTGTTCTAAGCTGTTATTATTGTTGGTGACGATTGTGGAATTGCTCCTTACTTTTGCCGTTGTATTGTTATTTTTGTTGTTGAATGTGTTTTCGTTGTTTCTCGGTGTTACTGTTGCCTTTTACCTATACTCTTTGGTACTGCTTGTTTTTTGCTGCTGTTGTTACCATGGTTCTTATTCTTATTTACCATTGCTGCTTAAGGATGTGTTAATTGCTACCATTACATGGTTATTGTTGATGTTTCATTTTTCCCTCATGCATAGCTGAGTTTGGTCTTTGTTGATATATCGGTGTTTGTTACCATCACTGTTGTTGCCATTGAACATTTTGTTGTTGTTGTTGTTCTATTTGCATCAGATTTTATTTCTTTTATTCTCGTGTCACAAAAATCTTTTCCCTTTGTAATGCTTTAATTATTACCTTCATGCGGACGGTCTATTCCCCTGCCAATGTTTTCATATCAATGCTGCCTTGTGCTTTGAAAAATTTATTTGAGTTTTTAATGAAACAATATAACAGTAAAAGTAACATGACAATTTTTTTAATTAAACTGGGCCGTCAGTTTTTATCATTCATTAAGCAAAAGTACCACTATAGTTCGAGCTGTGTCACTACAGATGGGGAATTTAGCAATTGTAATTGGACACAACCCGATGGATATATTGATTAGAAATTTCTTTTGATTTCGATAAATTGCAGGTTGTAAGGAAAAACAATATCCTGATTGATCAGCTGTTTTATCGAACATTTACTAGTAAAATTACCAGTTTAATGATCAATTTTACAAAGGCAATTGGTGTTGGATAGCAATCAATAAGCAACCATTTTCTATTTAAATCTTAACCGAATGCGTTTGAAGGCAATTTCCAAAACTTTTATAACCAGTTTTTATATAGTAAAAACCTTGTACGAATAAAAACTTTGTTTATTTATTGGGTTTTTAGTGAGTCTACACACGCGATAACCCCCATGACACATGTAGGTTTCATACAGTCATGAAAACACCAATACAATTTTAGTAAGCATACCACTTTCCTTAATATGAGATACATACGATCTTGATTTACACAAACTCAGGACCGCATTCGTGATTTTCATAATTATTTTTTCATGGGCATTCCAGACTTTTCCTGAGCTTAATTTATTCCAGTCTTTCTCGTCCTGACACAAATTTGTCAGGATGCCAGTTTCTTTTGTGCTGCATTAATTTAGAAATGGCGTGTTAATATAAATCTATATAAATAGTGTTTTTAATGAAATGTGTTTTTAGACATATGCACTTTATATATCCTGAACAAATAATTAACAAATGAAGCAAAGGAAACATTTTTATATATAAAGTATGTTTTTGTTTTGATATAGGTTCTAGAGTAAAAATTATCCTTTAACGAGTTCAAACTTTTCTATTTCTCTCCTTTTCCTTGATTTAAATACTAGTACTAGAAATTCTATTAAGTCAGTGGTTTTAGATTTTTATGAATCCATTAATTTCAAGACAGAGGTCATGACGTGTATCGCATCGTAATGTTGTTATTATGTATAGTGCTATTGCAACGTGCTCTGAAACTTTGTAACTGAACTACGTGGAATTGCCAATTTGTAACTGAAACACGTGGAATTGCCAATTTGTAACTGAACTAAGTGAAATTGCCAATTTGTAACCAGTGAACCACGTATAATTGCCAATATGTAACTGAACCAAGTGGAATTGCCAATATGTAACTGAACCAAGTGGAATTGCCAATTTGTAACTGAACCACGTAAAATTGCCAATTTGTAACTGAACCAAGTGGAATTGCCAATTTGTAACTGAACTTCGTGAAATTGCCAATTTGTAACTGAACCACGTGGAATTGCCAATTTGTACTGAACCACGTGAAATTGCCAATTTGTAACCAAACCACGTGAAATTGCCAATTTGTAACTGAACCACGTGGAATTGCCAATTTGTACTGAACCACGTGAAATTGCCAATTTGTAACTAAACCACGTGGAATTGCCAATTTTAACTGAACCACGTGGAATTGCCAATTTGTACTGAACCACGTGGAATTGCCAATTTGTAACTGAACCACGTGGAATTGCCAATTTGTAACTGAACCACGTGGAATTGCCAATTTGTACTGAACCACGTGAAATTGCCAATTTGTAACTGAACCACGTGGAATTGCCAATTTGTAACTGAACCACGTGGAATTGCCAATTTGTAACTGAACTTCGTGAAATTGCCAATTTGTAACTGAACCACGTGGAATTGCCAATTTGTACTGAACCACGTGAAATTGCCAATTTGTAACCAAACCACGTGAAATTGCCAATTTGTAACTGAACCACGTGGAATTGCCAATTTGTACTGAACCACGTGAAATTGCCAATTTGTAACTAAACCACGTGGAATTGCCAATTTTAACTGAACCACGTGGAATCGCCAATTTGTACTGAACAACGTGGAATTGCCAATTTGTAACTGAAGTTCGTGAAATTGCCAATTTGTAACTGAACCACGTGGAATTGCCAATTTGTAACTGAACCACGTAGAATTGCCAATTTGTAACTGAACCAAGAACACGAAACAACAAATAAACAAAACAAAAACATGAGACGAGAAAACACATAGAGATCATTGATCATAGTGAAACAAAGTATTTGAGCTAGAAACATGTACTCTAAACGCATTTAATTTCGCGTGTATCTATTTTCGATGTATATGAAATTTAGACATTTCTGCGTAGTTAAATTTTCGCGTTTTTCGCACTATAACACAATAAGCATAATACAATGTATAATTTTCGCGAGGTATCAATTTCGCGGAAATAAAACGACTGCGAAATAAGCGAGAATTAGTACTCGGCGAAAATAAATACATTTATAGTATTTGGTAATAGTCAATGTGCTACTAACAAGCCAAACCAAGCAAACGCATATTGGAATCACTGATTATAATTCACGACTTTGGAACTGTATTGGATATATGGTAAACTAGAATGGTATGGGATTTTGATTTAAATACATTTTGAGAGTCTTACACTCAATCCAACAAAAAGTCTAGATTTGTGCAAATAAAGCACCAATTAATAGATTGACTTTTATTGGCATTTAAAAAGCTCTGAATTCTTTATGGCATTGTGATAAATGAAGAATTTTTGTTGTGGCAAAGATTTTTTCATTGCTTATGTTTTAGTGACCTACTCCCGTCAGAAATTGTGTACATGATCTGGTAATCTGGTTTTAAAAAAGAGGGGACATTAAATTCTAGTTTTCGTCCGTCCGTTCGAAATTCTTGTCTGTGCAAATTCTCCAAAAATTGAAGCACTATTTCACGAAACTTGGTGCAAAGCATCACCATTGATAGGAGATGCACATATCGTTAACTCTAGACGATTTGTTCATTTTCCTGGCAGTTATGGCCATTTGAACGTAAGCGCAAATCATAAAAAAGAACATGTTGGCAGGGTTCCTAATTCACTAAATTTGTTTGTTTAAATTCAATTTGAATTTTACACGTTGAAGGGGATGAATAGAGAATTCCACTCATTCTATATTACTTTCTATACCGGGACAAAAGAATTGATATAGTTTTGATCAAAATAGATTACAGATTTCACCAGAATTATTTTATTCTTGATTTACGATTAAATATCTATATATGAGTAATCAAGTTACACTTAATGTTAATACATTTTAAATGGCCATAAAATTAAATGGGACTTTCATGAAAAATAGTTACTTTGTAGGGGATATAAAAAAAACTTTATTCAGCATGAAGGACAAAACTCAAATTAATTCAGTTTTAACACAGCCATAAAGTTTAGGGCAGTGGTTCTGTATAAAGTAAAGGCCTGTCAAATTCAACTCTGAGCTGACTTACTGTAGCGCCGAATCGACCGTTCAACTCGACCCCTCGTTAGCTATTTCTCGACGGATTATCGATAGCTAAATTTATCTATCTCTCGTCCACTAGCCATCAATATCTCGGCCTCTGGGTGGCCAAGCGTCGACTACTTTTAGTTACCTTAGTGTTTTAGACCTTTAGACTTTCGACAGGCCTGTATTTTATATACAAATATCAAATTTTATTTCATATTGAATTTTTCTTGTATACCAAAAATGAAACTATACTTCATTCCATCTTTAGAAATATATTAGAAGTAAATTCAGCATAATAGAAAAATGGGCACGCGTTAATCAAGTGGGATAAATATTATTAAAAAATCAACTCTGGTGAAATAATTTCTGAATTATATGTTTATATGTAACAATACTGGAAATAAGATGTGACTAATAAAAATATGATAGATTTTAAATTAAGTTTAATTCATTCAAAACCTACGACTTGTGGGTACTTTTTGTTTGATAGTGTATATCATATACTGACATATGGCATACACCATTCGATCATAAGAAATCATCTACATGCACTTGGCGTATGGACAACAAACGCAACCAAGGGTACTATTCAATAGAAGTAAATGAAAGAAACGACAAGTCCTTATTGGGACCACGGACAAAAAAAATCAAATTTGGACGTCACTGGAGAAAATGTCCACTGTTCAGTATTGTAGTTATCAAACTCCGGAAGGCTTTAACACCACGATTTTCTTTAAAAACCGGATTAAGTCATACTTAATAAAGTCAATATTGTTTTACACTATTTTATCATAAAATATGTTTGACAATATAAATATAAAGGTCGAGTGGCATCTACATCTATAACGAAATATTTTATATAAAAATACACATATATATATTGTACACGGATGTGATTTTCAATTCAAAGTAATACATGTCTTGATTCCTTTTTAGTAAAATTTAAACTCAGTGACGAAAAAATTCCTCCACAATATATTGCTTACCGCTTAATATCAAAGGCTAGGAGTGTCTAGGCACTTGCTTCGGAATGCAATTAGTTGTATGATTGGCGATTTTTTAAACATCGACTATCTAGATGAACATCTCCAATAAAACGGGAAATGGCAAAATACTGTATTTGTTATTTCGTTTGCATTGTTAGCCTTAGTATGGTTCTGCAGACATATATGATAGAACATTCTATTTATAATCTTGTTCTTAAAGGTCACCGGTCACCAAAAACCGAATTTTTTTTAGTATTATTTTCCGAAAGATTACATCATAAAAAGTCGATTTAGCCACAAATAACATTTTTTAATCATTTCTATCCTTTTCTACAGCGTAAATTAAAGTCCTAAAACTGTTGAAAAACTGTGTTATCTCCCTTTGGTAGTAAAAGGCCACAAAACCGGAAGTGACGCAGAAGGTGTTATCCCAGCTATTTAGTAAATGAAGCTTGTATAGTGAACTGCATTTATTACCCAGATTTATCGGAAATAACTTCTTTTGTTTTTACATATTAAATTTTATTTATTTTTTAGCATTGGGTATTTCAGTTGACTTCAGCAGAAAAAAATTAATAAAAAATAAACATAATAAGAAATAAATAAGGAAAAAAACTATATCTGTGTTTGCTCTAAGTATGATATACTATTTACTAATACTTTTACAAAACATAATTTTACATTTCTTTTAATATTTATTTATTTATTTATTTATTTATTTATTTAATTATTTATATCCATTTATCACAACAAATAATAAAAGAACCCAAATTTCCGTTTTTTATTTAAAATATTGTTCATATTAATTTTCATTAATATTTAATATTATTTTAATCTTTACATATCTCTGAGTTATTTATTTATTTATTTATTTATTTATTTATTTATCACAACAAATAATTAAAGAACCCAAATTTCCGTTTTTATTTAAAGTAGTGTTCACATTAATTTTCATTAATATTTAATATCATGTTAATTATCTTTACATCATCTCTTTGAGTTATTTATTTTTATTTATTTATTATTTATTTATTTATTTATTTATTTATTTATTTATTTATTTATTTATTTATTTATTTATATCTATTTATCACAACAAATAATAAAAGAACCCAAATTTCCGTTTTTTATTTAAAATATTGTTCACATTTATTTTTATTAATATTTAATATCATTTTAATTATCTTTAAATATCACTGATTAATTAATTAATTAATTAATTAAGTATGTATTTATTTATTTATTTTATCTATAAATAAATAATAAATAATAAATAATAAATTTTATTATAGTCTCATCATAATATATACAACATATAAAACATTATTAGCACACATAAAATATATAAATATGCCACTCTTAAAAGAGTTATAAGAGACTTTAAAATTATAAAAACCCTAATTAAAACATGTCATATACATGTACATAGTAAAAAACTGCTTATGAATATAAACAAGAGGCCCATGGGCCTGATATGCTCACCTGATAACTAATGGTTAGCTGATAGATTTAAAGAACACATAAATACTAAACCCCAATGACTTTTTTCTTTACATCATGATAACCATTGTATCAATACCTACAACATTCTAATATACATGCCTATACAAAAAGTTTATAGTTTTCGAGATAATTAACCATTTTGGTATTGTTTTGCATCAGTGACCTTGACCTTTGAACCCATGACCTTTTTCTATACATCAAAATGATCGTTGTATCAATACCTACAACATTTTAATATACAAGCCTATACAAAAAGTTTATAGTTTTCTAGATAACTAACCATTTCGGTATTGTTTTGCATCTGTGACCTTAACCCTTGAACCCATGACCTTTTTCTATACATCAAAATGATCGTTGTATCAATACCTACAACATTCTAATATATAAGCCTATACAAAAAGTTTATAGTTTTTGAGATAATTAACCATTTTGGTATTGTTTTGCATCTGTGACCTTGACCTTTGAACCCATGACCTTTTTCTATACATCAAAATGATCGTTGTATCAATACCTACAACATTCTAATATATATGCCTATACAAAAAGTTTATAGTTTTCGAGATAATTAACCATTTCAGTATTGTTTCACATCTGTGACCTTGACCTTTGAACCCATGACCTTTTTCTATACATCAAAATGATCGTTGTAACAATACCTACAACATTCTAATATACATGCCTATACAAAATGTTTATAGTTTTCGAGATAATTAACCATTTTGGTTTTGTTTCGCATCTGTGACCTTGACATTTGAACCCATGACCTTTTTCTATACATCAAAATGATCGTTGCATCGATACCTACAACATTCTAATATATATGCCTATACAAAATGTTTATAGTTTTTGAGATTATTAACCATTTCGGTATTGTTTCGCATCTGTGACCTTGACCTTTGAACCCATGACCTTTTTCTATACATCAAAATGATTATTGTATTAATACCTACAACATTCTAATATACATGCCTATACAAAAAGTTTATAGTTTTCGAGATAATTAACCATTTCAGTATTGTTTCACATCTGTGACCTTGACCTTTGAACCCATGACCTTTTACTATACATAAAAATGATCGTTTTATCAATACCTACAACATTTTAATACACATGCCTATACAAAATGTTTATAGTTTTCGAGATAATTAACCATTTCGGTATTGTTTCGCATCTGTGACCTTGACCTTTGAACCCATGACCTTTTTCTATACATCAAAATGATCGTTGTATCGATACCTTCAACATTCTAATATACATGCCAATACAAAAAGTTTATAGTTTTCGAGTTAATAATTATAATCAGAGGTAAAAAAAATTAGGTCACGACCTTCACAATCGACCTTGACCTCATTTTGAAGATACTAACAAGAAGATGTCAAAACTGAAAACCCCATGTCATTATCTGGTCAAATAGTCAAGTTATAACAATTTGAAGCTATTTTACGATTTTTTCAAAATTAAACGCAAAAACGCGTAACCTATTTTTTATCCGAATTTCACAAAATGAACAAACTATAGGCTTAAGACCCTAGAGAAGCCAAATATCACATCAGATTTTTTCTCCAATCATTGGTTTCGGAGAAGAAGATTTTTTAAGATTTTTGCACCCCTAGGTCACCTTGACCTAGTTATGGTAGCCATAGCAACGCCACGAACAAATCTGAATTGCACTGACCCATATATACTTCTGACAAAGTTTCATTAAAACTGTCCAGTAGTTTCAGAGGAGAAGTCGAAAATAGGTGTTAACGACGCACACACGCACGCACGCACGCACGCACACACGCACGCACACACGCACGCACATACACACGCTGCGCTATGCCATAAGCTCACATGACCTTCGGTCAGGTGAGCTAAAAATGACTGCGGCGTAATAAAACACTTCTGCAGAACTTGGCAGCACTTAGATACATATCACTATGGGCTAAAATCATACATAATTTGTCGGAATCGCTTAAAAGGTCAAAATTAAAACCATAATTAAAACCAACACATCTCGCTTTCTCAAATAAAACATCTCTTAAATCGTCATATAAAACACAATGTAAAATAACATGGGATTCCGATTCCACACAATGTACACAGTTAAAACAAGTACGGTTTTCTAATGGGATACCTTCATACCTCCCTGTCTCAATACGAAGTGGTGCAATTCCACACCTAAATTGTGCCAGGGCACTCCTCTGTGCATGAGATAAAAAACCACTAACATAAAATTCAGTATAAAAAGATTTTTTAAAAGTTCTATAAGTCCTTAATTTATTACCCCCGGGGCCACGTTTAGCACAATTTCGATTTAAATCATCTAACCAGTCTGCTATATATAACTCCATGTTACCGTTGGAAACTAATTTAATTAAATGTTTAACGTCCATCTCACAGTAATTTGTAACGCCTAGAGAGATAAACTTATTATTAACAAAACTATTCCAATTTTTCACGTTATGTTTCAAGTTATCTGCCCACAAAAACACACGTTTATTAAGTCTATAATCGTCCATATCACAGAATCGCCGATACTGTCGTATAACAGAGTCCCATGATTTTACACTTATTGGAGTCCATCCCATATCACCTTGGACTGCGGTATTAGAGGCATAGCGCCTTAAACCAAGAAAAAATCTGCTAGCTTTATTTTACTGCATCAATACAAGGAAACTGTTTATAGCCCCAAACGGCAGAGCTATAAGTTATTATTGGAACAACAGTGTTCTCATATAACTTAGTAAAAGTCTTAAATGGCAATCCACCTGTAGATTTAAATTTTGCAATGAGAAGTCCAAGGGCTCTGTTTGCCGAGGCTGCTACACGTTTCGCTGTAAAGGAATAGTCTAAATGTTCATGTAATAACACACCAAGGTATATATAATGGTCCACAACAGACACAGAATTACCAGCACAAGAGAACTTTGCTAATGTCTTTCTTGTCGTAGAATTACGAAAATGAACTATATTTGACTTATCGAAGTTAATTGACATCTTATTATTCGTAGTCCATACTTCAAGTTTATCAAGAAGTAACTGTAAATCCGACGGAGATTCTGCCAATAAAACCAAATCATCAGCATAAAATAAACAGTTTATAATGTCAGTTCCTATAGTTACACCTACTGATAAAGTATCTAGAAAAGAAACCAAGTCATTAATATACAAATTGAATAACAGAGGTGAGAGGATACACCCTTGCTTTAAACCACACTTAACTTGAAACCAGTCTGACATAAATCCATTAATTCGAACACAACATTGTACATTGGAATAAATTGATACTAAAGCATTATACATATAACCACATATTCCAATATTTCGCAATTTATCAAAAAGTAAACATCTATCAATCGAATCATACGCTTTTCTAAAATCAATGAAAGCAGTAAAAGTAGATTTATTCTGTAATTTTCTATTTTCAATAATAGAAGTTAAAGTACATATATGGTCCACAGTACCTCTGTTTTTTCTAAAACCATTTTGCTTGTCAGACAAAATATTATTATCATTTTCCCACTTAACTAAACGATTATTTAAGACATTACAATACAACTTATAAGCTGAAGGTGCCAATGTGATACCCCTATACCCTGAGGGATCTCTAGGATCCTTTGTAGATGATTTTGAAACCGGATTAATTATTCCCTTTCTCCACATATCAGGGATAATACCTTTTGTAAAACAAATATTAAACAAAAGCACTAAGTAGTTTACTACACTATTATTTCTTAAAACTTCCATAGGAATTTCATCATAACCTGCAGCTTTACCACTTTTAGCTGATTTAATCACAGAAAATATCTCATCTAATGAGATCTCGGAATAAAAAACTTCAAAATTTTCAACATTCACAGAACTATTGATAGGAATATGTTGAACACTGGACTCATTAGAAACACTAATCGGATTTAAAAGCTCACTAAA
Organism: Anadara kagoshimensis; assembly: GCA_021292105.1. NCBI lineage: Eukaryota > Metazoa > Mollusca > Bivalvia > Arcoida > Arcidae > Anadara > Anadara kagoshimensis. The sequence continues at coordinate 23,633,008 of CM037858.1, forward strand.
ATAAACTTTCCACTTATTTAAAACATCAGATGCATTGGAATTAACAGAACCATTATCCGTAATAATTTCCATAGGAATTGCTTTTTTTCTTTCACTCCCTAAACCAATATTAATTTCTTTCCAAAATGCCTTTTGATCACCTGATTCCAACTTTTGAAATTTTTGTTGTTGGTCATACCAGTAACAGCGTTTAGCACGTTGAACATGACGATCAAACACTTTTCTCGCAGATACAAATAAATCCCGTAGATGTTGTTTATTTTTTCCTTGATGAATGGTATATTCTTTTTCCGCTTTAGACATTTTATTCCATAGCTCGGTAAGATTATCATTCCACCACGGCTTTTTTATCCTCCTTTTTTTGTTTTTAATACCCGGATTGAAGACTTTACATTCCAGTTTGTTATCCATTTCACTTTTAACGATATCCACAAATTCATTGAACACTCTATTCAGTGAATCCTGTATTGATTGATTAGTATTGATCTGATTAATCTCCTCGGTAAGGTACGTAATATCCATGTTATCCGATAAAAAATTTGAATCCACAGTATCTAAATTATATTTATCTATTTATCCTAAGGAATAATAAAAAGAACCCAATTTTTTGTTTTTTATTTTTAAAAAAATCTTTTCTCTCTAGTGCAGCCATATTATGACCTCAAATTGATTTTAATTCATATTTGTTTTAGAAAGTGTCCCATTTTTAATTTCTTTCAAGTTAGATTAAAATCAATGATTTATTATTATTATTATTATTATTATATATTATTTACCCATGTAATTAATCAAAAGAACACGTTTTCGGATAGAATCTAGATCCAAGACCTGCAGTTTTTTGTACAACGAAAATATCAAAATACAGGTTTAAAAAATAACTTCTTATTGTCTCTCAAATAAAATATTTCATCCCAGGATTACTTAAATATGAAAGTAATTTCAATTCAATAGCTTCTTATTCCTTATTTGCAGTAAGTTTAATAATAATAATAATAATAATAATAATAATAATAATAATAATAGAAATTGAAGTTTACGTCAGTGGGTAATTTAAAAAAAATATTTGTTGATATTTTCCAAAGGAGTACTGATCAGAATTCTAATTCTCATTTATTTTCACTGTTTTCATGATGAAATAAAAAAAAAATAATAAAAAATTTCATATAATAACTTTATTACGCTTTAATTTTAATGGGATGAAAAGAACTTTGTCAAAATGTGATACCAGTGAGATTATGCTCAACTAACTAAGGACTCAAAACTCGAGTGTAACTTTCTTTCATTTATTCACAATAAATTAATATCATTCAAAGCGTGATTTACACCCCTCAGATACCAGTAATTAAGAGATTATCAATATGCTACGTCCATTGGGAAACATCCTGTTTAGAAGTAGACATCTACCACCTGTAATCAACAATTTACCTTACAATATGCAACATTAATTGACACGTGTGATTATCTTTATGATATACCCAGTAAATGCTATTTGTCATTTTTGATGGATTCTGAAAATCGAATAAATTAAAGATAAATGAGATTGGTTAATTTGAACAGGGCATACAAGACTTTGTTTGAACGTGTGAACTGAATGAATTACGGAATTAAATTAATTTTGAAAATTAAAATTGTTTAAAATCTATTTATTTGACTGAATTGATTCATAATAAATTGAATTGTCTTAAATGATTATACCACTCACATTTCCCTGACTTATCTCGTAATTATTTGATCTGAATACATTCAAAACAATTAGAAAGCTGCATGAAGGACTTGTGTAAATCTGGCTTTAATTTGTTCTGAAATTTGTGGAAAAAACATGTTTATCGGTCATTGTGATTTTATTATCTCCAAACGTCACAAAATATAGCATTTTGACTTGAAATCAAACTTTAAAACCCGTCAAAACGCCACACAAACCCACATGTAATATATGGATACATATATAGGTAATGTGTCTTTCCTCAGCAGCTTAACACCATGTACGTCATCAATTAGGTCGCCGGAAAGTTACGAGCGGTGTCGAAAACTACCGAGTATTAGCAGTTCGTTCAGGTAAGGTTTTAGTGTATTACAGGTAAATCTAAGACGTGGGAAACCGTCAGACACATCAATATTGACTATTCTACCCATTGGAATGCAAAATACAAAATTGATAAATTTGGTGACCGGTGACCTTTAATCATTGTTAAACTTTTCCACAATTATCGATAATATTTAAAAATATACAAGTAGTTGAGTAACATTTTGCGTGTTGTCACACTCAGCCGCGATAGGCGTTCATTTATTTCACAGTATACAGGAACCACTTACCCCTGTTCTTTCCGGGACACCTTGTTTCATCTGTTTATTAGAACGTTTGAAGTTTTGTTTAAAGAGATGTTTTGTTTATGCACTTTTTAAAAATATTTTTCAATACAGATTTGCATTTCTGTGTCAAATGAACCAAACAAATTATGGCCTAGTTCCTTTATCAGTATATATTTGCACTGGTCCACTTGAAATGGTCAAAATGTAGAATAAACAATTTTTTTTTAACCAAACGGATATCGTATTACTACCTGGCTAATTGATATATATTATTATGAGTGTCCCCTACTGTGAATGCTGCGGCATCCCGCTATGAGATCTTGTCCCCATTGTAAAGCGTCAACACTATTTACCCCTCATACCTACTGTATACAATGCGTGTGGTGTTGTGTGTAGTAGAAGAATGCATGATACTATGATATAAATATGTACTATATTATTTATTTAAATACATTTGGGCTTCAAAAAATTTCAACACAACAAATTTATTTAAATACATTATATTTACTATGAATAGATTTAATTGTCTGTTATGGTCGCTAGTCCATGTGTGATTCCTACCAGATTTAAAACACAAAGTTAAGTCCAACTCCCCCTTGGTGAGCTGATTCTTTAGATCACAGCCACCTTGGAGGCAGTATTTTTGGGTTTTGGGGGTCTGGGACATCACAACAAGTAATTAAATTTATATTTCTTGTTAGTTAAGAGTGTTGTCTTGTGTGTAATGGATGGTTTTACAGGATTTTTATAATGAACGATTTTACCGAGGAAATCACTCCTCGAATGAAACGTAAAAGGGAACTTAGAAGGAAAGCATATCAACTGTTATATAAGCTAGAGGCTCTCAGTAAGTGTATTTGTTTGTGTAATTATTTACGGTATCTATCATATTTATAGTGTAAAGAAACATTGCTTGTTTACTTTATGGTTTTTAACGGTTCACTTGTTTGTGCAATTATTATTTTATTTACGGTATCTGCCCTGATGTGAAGAAACCTTGCTTCAGGTTTTTACTTAATGGCTTTTAACGGTTTTTATTGTTTGTGTAATTATTGTTTAATTTACTGTATTTGTCATAATGTGTGAAGAAACATTGCCTTTTCACTTTCTAGTTTCAACGGTTAACTTGTTTGTGTAATTATTATCGTATTTACGGTATCTGTCTATGTGTAAAAAGCCATGGGATTTTTTCACTTTATGAGGTTTTCGCGGGTAATCCTTGCGAGGAAAGAAAGCATCGGGTTACAACTCGGACTGCTCGGGATCCATTTGGCTTCTTGCATTAGTACGTCACTAGTCACTCTGTATTTATTACATTGCCAGACGTCTTGTTGCAACCTCTGCCTGCCCATTTGTTTACTTGAGTGTTTATGTCACTTTTGTCATACTTTTATGCATCTTTTCGATGTGTTGTCTTTTTTCATTCTTAATCGTTTCGAAAAGTTTCCGTCGACTTTGTGTTAAGTTTGTAACTATAAAGACACGAATTTTTAATCAGTTCTTGATACTAGTACAATTCGATGTTTTAGATTATCTTGAAATTGGCTACCAAAAACAATAAAACATCATCCTTTCCCCTGTGCACATTGTTGATTAAGTTTCTCTTTTTTCTTGATTAAATAACTAGAAATTCTGTTAAGTCGGTTTTAGATTTTTATGAATCCATTAATTTCAAAACGGAGGTCATGTGGTTGTTATAATGTACAGTGATATTGTAACGTGTTTTGAAACTGTATTTAAAGCAATTTGTAGTTGAACCACTGGAATTGCCAACCCCAGCCTATAGTTTTGTTTGTTTTTTGTTTTTTTTTTTCAATCCAACCTCGGAGGCTGTGCTCAAAAGATAATGTAAGAATTTGGAGCAATGTCCTTTGTCTTAATTATTTATTGAGTTGTAGTAAAAAGGGTAAAATGGTTTTCAGAGAGAAAACTAGAAAGAGCATTAAATAACCAATACAGCTTATTGAATAACATTGTGTTCATTGTCGGATGATGTGACAAACATTCTTATTCGTGAAATATTTACACCGATATTTGTTACTCTCGCGAACTTGAGCGGAAATAAATCTAATGCGAAAGTGTCCCGATGTACAGTATACTTTTGTGGTATTCAGAGGTTTCTGATTTTAGAAAATAGTTTGGATTTTTAAATTCACATACTGAAATCAAAGACGTAGCTTAGCAATAACCAGACCCACAGAAAACTAACGAAATAAAAAATTCAAAAACACAAAATAAACTTATCGAGGCTTTTGAACAAAATTATAAAACCTAAGTTAGATAATGTACACGTTGATAAAACGGTGTTCAGTGGTTTGGTTAAAGTACAACAATTGTGTAGTAGCACCATACATAATGACAAAACGGTGTCCAACAAAAAGTAAAACATTTATGACATATGTATACAACATATATCTTTAAACGTTAAGTTTTAATGACACTTAGTTTTATTAGTTTTGAAGTCTACCCTTATATATGTACACAGAGAACATTAAACCAATTGAGTTTTATCGAGAAGTTCATATATAAGCCTTCTGTTTTATAATAAAACATTAAACAGGGGGCTCAATAAATTTTAAAACCACCTTGCACAGTACAGACCTGTCGAAGTGTCGAAACACTTCGCTAAAGAAAAAGCGTCAAAGTTCGGGTGCCAAGTGACCACGAGATGGCCAAAAAGCTCAGAGCCATATAAAGCAGCTGTTGTAAATTAAGTTCTGAGATAACGAGGGACAGAGATGCGCTTCAGCACCAATTCGTTAGCTTAGTGTTAAACTTTCGACAGGCCAGTAGGTCTACTGTATTTACTTTTTTGTTTAAACCATTACCTATGTGATTAATTTAAGGTGGGTTGATCAAGTACGGGAACTTTTTAATGCTAAGTCCGTGCAAAGCATAAACTACTTAGCCCCGCCGCACTTACTGGCATAATCCTTTAAAACATAAATAAAACGAGAAATGGTTAAAATGATTAAAGTGGCTGAAAATATTTAATGATTATTTGCTTGTTATTCATATACAACATTTATTTATAAGGCATGTAACAATGCATGCACTTTATTGTATTGAAGAAACCGTGACATTGCCAATTTTAAATGCAAAAAAAAAAAAAATAATAATCAATTTTAATACGTGCAATTTTATAAGTGTGCTTTGTACTGTAACTATATGGAAGGTGTACTTTATATTTTGACTTGTAAAGTTTCAGATTGTTGTACACTTTTATATTTATGGTGGCAAATCACTGAAAGAAAAGAATGAGAAACACAAAATAAATTATTCAAGTTGCTATATTCCGGTATGGAACACTTCGATCAAACACCAACTATTTGGAACGCATACACAGTATAGTGGACAATATCATGGTGCCAAGCATTTTCCACGTTACGAAATTTTCCTACTACACGTATTTTCTACGTTTTCATCATCAAATTATAAAATGTCTATAATTCAATCTTGAACTTATTTTACTGTTACCCCGGATTTACCTAAAGTGTTACTTAATATACAAACAGTTTAATTGCCAATGAATAGAAATTGACAACATAATTGCTTCTTCCATAGGCAGTGTTGTTATAAGTTAATCCTCTTATTTATGAATTCAATGGACAGATGAATTGTTAGTTAGAGAGTCAATTGATCAGTTGAATTATCAGTTAAATTATAAACTTGTTTGCTAAATTATTTTTGAAACTACATCTCGGATTGTGATTTTGATTTTCCACTGATGCTGCATACTGGTCTGCAAATACACATGCACTGAATTAATAAGAGGGGGGGGGAATGGGTATGTGTGTTTTTTCTTATTGGAAATGATTAGTAGAATCATTTGAATATTCCTGCAATCATCACCACTACTGGGGCCTATTAAAACTCTGTTAAAAAAATTGGTTAAAAATTTTGATGTTCATATATTTGGAACATGGAAATATTATCATAAAGCAACAGAAAGTACTATAAGCTGTTGGACACCATTTTTTGCTTTATTTAAAGTGGTGGATCTTGTTGTTTTCAGATACATTTAATTTCAGATAAAACTTTATTTTGAGTTTTAATCTGGGGTCAGTTGTTTGAAGCCTGATTAATTTTGGTCACATTATTTAGTGGTTCAATTTATGAATACATTTACATGTATAGCAAATCACTAACGACAAATCAATGTCATTATTTATTTGATGACAATACCACCTGAATAAATATATGTGATGAAATTATTTGTGCATTAAAGTGTAATCCAAACAGTGAAAAATCTCTATCGTGTTTATAAAAAAAGCTTTCCATAAAATGAATTTTGCTGATTTTTCAAAAATAAAAGAACTACCTGTAATAACTAATAATAACAAGTAACTAATAAGTACATTTTGTACTGTACACCTAAATAGAATTCTTAAATTTTCCCCCCATCAATCTTGACCGACAATTTTAGTTTGCTTTATGTTCTCTTTACTTACTACATTTTATACATCACAATGTTTATTTATCACATTATAAGTGTGATACTCAAAAATTGGAAATTGCCTAACATGAATAATTTGTAAATTTTAATAATAAAAATATAATACAACAATAAAAAAAAAAAACAATGAACACCAGGGTGCACAAGTCGAGTTGCGAGTTCATATTCTACGTGATGTGCGATTCACATACCAAATATCAATTTAATATCTGTGAGCGTTTTGAAAAAAAAAACCTCTGGAAAACTGCTATTTTTAAGCAGCCGGCATTATGAAAAACTTTTGTAAAACTAAACTAGTACTGAAGGTGTAATATATGCAAGTTAGTATTTTTCTGTGAAATAAAACATCTTATTAATTCAGTGCATGTGTATTTGCAGACCAGTATGCAGCATCAGTGGAAAATCAAAATCACAAATCTGAGATGTAGTTTCAAAAATAATTTAGCAAACAAGTTTATAATTTAACTGATAATTCAACTGATCAATTGACTCTCTGACTAACAATTCATCTGTCCATTTAATTCATAAATAAGAGGATTAACTTATAACAACACTACCTAAAGAAGAAGCAATTATGTTGTCAATTTCTATTCATTGGCAATTCAATTGTTTGTATATTAAGTAACCCTTTGGGTAAATCTGGGGTAAATGCAAAATGATAAAATGTTCTTCTAATAATATTTTTAATTGTACAGTTATTTCAAATCACGTTTTGACTAAAGCACCGTCGGTTTTCAGCATACGTGTGTAGTAAATAATTTGTAAATTTATTCAACAATGCTCAATTAAACTTGTTGTGTCTCTGTAATTGTTAAATGATAAAATTATGAGAGAAATTTGCAAATAATTCTACTAACTCTTTGGCATTTACTTGTGTTGTGTCGTGTTCTTTGTTGCGTTTGCTGTTGCCAAATACTCTGAAAAGGGTACACGCAATTTCTTTCTTCTTTCATACGTTATATCTTTTTCCCCTTTAAATAAAGGTCGTGGTTTCTCTAGGTACTCAAGTTTGTTTAAACATTCCAGAACTGAAAGTCTCAATGCAATTGAAATGCTCTGGTCTGGGCTTACAACCATTTATTCATATTTCCATCAAACAGATGTCATTCAGCTTTTTATACCCACTATGTGGAAATCCATAAAATGTAGTTTAGATTGTGCATTGCATTCTAAGACTGTGGAGACGACACAAAACAAACCACTGCGGTAGCTCAGTTGGTAGAGTGTTCGCTCCATAAGTAGGAGGTCATGGGTTCGAACCCTGACCGAGTCTGATCCAGACTTTAAAGTGGGCTGTGACTGCTCTTTCGCCAAGCATTGGAATGAAAGTCACGGTTCTCTCATGGCATGACACAATAAAGTACCCTGCTGTATAAATGTCATCAGCGCAACGCACACTGAGGCACCTTCGCCTATAGCTGGCGACATCTCTATATAAGTGAAATATTATTAAACACCAATACTCAACTTAACTCGACACAAAAACAATTACCGTTTCACACGTTGGGAGCTTCTCTATTGTAATTTCACATTGTTTTATCAATTTCTAAATTCGATAAATTCATTTTATCAGTTTGTTTGTATCTCAAGTCTTGCTTTATCTTGTTTGTATAAGTTGACAAAATAAATATTATCCAAACAATGATTAATATAAGTGATTTTAATACCAAACCAAACGCATATTCCGCGAAATCGTCACCGCTGTAGCCCACTGCCACAGTCAAAACATTGTCCACACTAAAGGTACACAATCACACACACAATTACCAATAAAGTTGAGTGTATTGTACTTAATATTTTTACAAGGACGACCGAACTCCGATAAAATGTAGCTAAGTGTCTCAACAACAGGGTCATCAACATGTCGTATTATTTCTGGAAGTAGCGATAAAATTCTGATTTTACTACTGTGTATATATCATAGTATCATAATATTGATGAATTTTACTACAAATAAACTATTGTATTTATTCAGATATTTACTTTGGGGTTACACCTTTAACGTTTTTGTGGTAAACTTTCAACGAGGGTTTGTTGGGTTTTTTTTTTTTTTGAAAGGTTAAAAACGCAATCAATAAATCATTTGTGGACAGTGGTAATCGAAAAATATCATAATATTTTTCGTTAGTTGTGTTTCCACACAAATGTCAAAAGTAGTCATCTCTTGTAATGAGCCGAAGTTACTTATGATATTGTCATAGACCATTGTTTTTTAAATTTAATCATAAAATACATTCAAAAAATAGTATATGACAATATCACTGATCAAAAGCTAAACTACTGTATACATGGTATAGTCAACAAACCCGTGTGAAAATTCCTGCGGCTATTGACCATTGCTTACTTTTCTAATATAAAAATGTCTTTCTTGCAATTGAATTTTCAAATTCTACCCCGGAACTAAAAAGCTGTTTCGGTCAATACATGTACTAGGATATGGGTTAACTTTATCAATAAACCCAAATATTTATTTACCAAAGGTGTAATGTTGAAATATGTACCTTGAATAATAAATTTCCTTTATGTATTGTACAAATTTTATGTTAAACTTTTGAGTGGCAAGTTCTGTGGATGAGCTCTACTAATAGAAATCCTCTAGATTGTTCCATTCTTTCCCGCGAAACCCCTAAAGGTGTCGCCACACTAGTATTGTACAAATTTTACATCTAAAACGGGTGGTTATGTATTTATTTATTTCACTTTTCAACTACCTACCTACTTATCCTCTTTGCTCCCAATGGAGCACAAAGCCAACACAAGATTCCGCCACTCAGCTCTATTCTTGGCGTTTGCCTCTGACTCTCCCCATGTCAGGTTCAGTTCTTTTAGTTCTGCTTCAACGGTTCGGCGCCAGATTGTATTGCTTGTCCCGTGTTTTTTTCCAGGTGGTGTCCATCTCGGGGAAGCTTTAGTAATGTTATTTCCTTTCATTTTAAAGACATGTCCTAGCCATCTGAAACTTTTTTCGACCAATAAACAAAAATGTATTACAAAAATCTATAGATAAGTTGTATTTCTTTTAATTTTGTCTTAAAACATATCTTCAATTCCGCCCAAAGTGGCATATCAATTTTAAATGTAGGATAACTAAGAATGGGTAAAAGCTGACCATTAATGAACCAGTTCTACGCCAAACGCACAAAATCTTCCCTATAACAGGGAATCTTTTGAATTTAAAGTAACAATTGTGGTTTGGTCAGTTTGTTTGTAGAGCAATAAAATTTAAATTAAATTTGGACAGTGATGTTACCTCAAGCTGTTTAATGTATAAGATATTTACAGGGTTATACTTCACTTGGTGTCCATTCATGTTCTATTGTTAAATAAAGAAAATATCCTCTCTTGTGTGTATCAGCATTGTCATAAGAAGTCTTAAAGTTAACGAGAGGCCCATTGGGCCTGATATGCTCACCTGATAAATAATAGCTAGCTGATAGATTTCAAGAAAACATAAATAGTAAAACCCCAATGTCAAAATCTTTCATAATAGTAACTATTTGAGGCTAAAATAGTGAAAACAAAAGTACAAAATTAAAAAATAGGTCATTTTGGGATTTTTTTTTGGTATCTGTGACCTTGATTCTTGAACGTAAGACCTTTATTAATATATCAAAATGATTGTAAGGCCAATACCTAATGCCTATACAAAAAGTTTATAGTTTTCCAGATAATAATTAAAATCAAAGGTCATGACATTCACAATATACCTTGACCCCATTTTGAAGGTAATTACAAGACTGTGTCAAAACTGAAAAACCCATGTCATTATCTGGTAAAAAAGTCAAGTTACAAAAATTTGAGCTATTTTACGATTTATTTTCTAATCATTGCTTTCGGAGGAGAAAATTTTTTAAGATTTTTGCACCCCTAGGTCACCTTGACCTAGTTATGGTAGCCATGGCAACGGCACAAACAAATCTGAATTTCACTGGCCCATATATAAGTTTGACCAAGTTTCATTAAAATCTGTCTGGTAGTTTCAGATGAGAAGTCGAAAATAGGTGTTAACGACGCATGCACGCACATACACACGCTGCGCTTATGCCATAAGCTCACATGACCTTTCGGTCAGGTGAGCTAAAATTATAGAATCTTGATGAATTTAGGAAGATACATGGTTTAAAAAATAAGAATTAACATTTAAAAGATAATACTAGTGTACAGAACAATGTGTAGCTTTTTTGATGGATGAAAGTAAAAGCATTCTTCAGTGTCAGTATCTCTATATGTACCGAATAACTACTTTCAAGCACTAACATTAGTATTTAATTTTATTATAAAAATATAATATTCATAATTGGATAGCTACTTCAGATTTGCATATACAGTACAGACCGGTCGAAAGTTCAACACTATGTTAACAAATCGGTAGTTCATGCCATATAAAAACCTCAGGGAAGCCTTTCTCGATGGTGACTACAACAGATACAGCTCGCAAACACATAGAATGCCCACAACTAATTTCGAAACAAGGGGCATTATAAGCTTTGGCTAAGATGGTTCACAATTATAAGTCTGGTCTTGTGTGATGTGAGTTACCTTTAACATTTTAATCATCTCCTCTACAGCTTCAGGATCAAAATCTTGTCCCATTAGGGTCCTATATAGGGGCTATGAAAAAATTCCATTAGAAGTGATTTATGTTGAAAATAATGACATGACCGTTTTCAGTTTTGACATTGCATTTTAACCATAAACATTAAACATTAAACCATATTTAATGCTTATGATTACTATGAGGATGGCTTTTTGTAGAATTTCAATAATAAGGCATATGTTATGTGCTACTTTTGAATGCATTATTTTATAAAAATTCAAAAGTAGCACATGGCACATACATGAGGAAAGTCATGTACTTTTTTATACCATTTTCATATTCAAAATAAAGGTACCAGTATTTTCCTTTTAAGTTCTAATTAGAGCCATTCTATGCCTAAAGGGTTTTTGAAATTTCCAAGAGTGCTATATATATGGATAGGCTTTGTAACAACTTCTAATGAAGTCAGATGCCTAATGAAGTGACTTCATTAGAAATAACAACGTCTGATATACTATTGTTCCAGGGAACTTAGATAGTCACTTTTTTATCGATTAAGCTTTTATGTTTTTTGATTTATATTTAATGTTATACATTTTGAATCTAAAATATAAAAGCCCAATTAAATGTCAAAACATTGGTGTTCTACAGCCCTCTGGTTTTGCTCTACATACCGAAAATTAGTTATTTTCAAACACTGCACATATGCCCTCTCGTTATCCGTGCCTCATATGCAAATTTAGAGCATTGCATGAAGGGTAATTATTATACATAGACATGAGCACGAGTAAAACTCGAACCGCACACCTGAAAGACAACTATTTTTTACCCGTGTGATAATAATGAGTATGCAGGTCCACCAGGTGTGATATACACCTATCTGAGGTACATTTAGGTATATATACAACACATTGGATTTTCTCTGTTATGAAAAACGACAAAAGTTTCGGTATGTACATGCTTTGTAATTCAAGTTCAAGTCAGCAAACCTCATAGTTTTGATAGACGATATGATTTTATTTACAGGAATATCAAAATAAGTACCAATATTGCAATACTTAATTTTATATTAAAGATAAATCGACTATCTAAGTTACCTGGAACAATAGTAGTTCAGACTTAAGCTTCATTAGGCGTTGACAATTCCAAAGAGTGATTAATGAAATCCAAAACAAATGTATTGGCAAAATAAAATTTTGTCGAATGAGTCCACTTTTATAATTTTTTTAAATATAGGACTATATAATTCTTGTAGATTACAATCTCTCTCTCTCTCTCTCTCTCTCTCTCTCTCTCTGACACACACAGAGAGAGAGAGAGGGGGGGCTAGGAAAAAAGATCCTAGACATACAGATAGAAAATCAGATTTAAAGTTACAGTCAGATTGGATGTAAAGTTGTATTCATACTAGAAGAGATATTTCTAAATCCTTTAACAATGGCTATGTTTATTTAAAGTGATACTTCAGAAAGATGACCACAAGTAATTAAATCTAATGTAGCGTAAACTAGTGACACGCCTACAAAAAATTCTGCTCTGCGTTAGTCGTAGAACTGGAACGATTTGTCATGCATTTTTTAAAATAAAATGATTGTCTGGAAGAATCATTTTTTAATTTTACTTTTCCGAATGTTTTGAATTTGATAATTTATCTTTCAGAAAACCTTCGATTTGACCAATTTTGTGACAGCATTAGAGAATTATTTGGTGATATTAAAAATGCAGATTTAAAAGCAATTTATCGTAAAATATCAACTAACCCGGATGCCAGGGTCGACTGGAGCGAGGTAATGTATTCAAGCTTTTTCCGTTTTTAAATGCGGATTTTTGTTTTCGAGTTTGTATGTTGTTTGTTTGATATGTACATCAGTTTTGCTGCATTTTTGAATGATATGTCGTTGTAAATTACTTCATAATCGAACACAAACACTGTAACTAGTCCGTGTCTAAATTACAATCCCAAAGACAAAGTAAAAACTGTGAAAACTTGCAAATTATTTAAACATAAGGACTTAAACCATGTATGGAAGTGAGACCAGATGCTTCTTTTTATACAAAGGCATAACACTATAATATCAAGTTGACGGCCATAACACTTTTTGGGGGCATTGATAAACATTAGAAATAGAAGTTCTTGAACAATAAATCACGCTGAGGTTATGTTCTAATATCTTAACAGTTTCAAGCGCTAAGACAATTTGTCATGGCAGATTTAAAATCTTCAATTATGACTGAACTAGACAATATGACTAATCAAAAGTCCAGAAATACAATGTGCATCTTGTAAAATAAAATCAAAACGTGATGTAATTCCTATTTTTGCCTTGTTATTTTGTTACAGTTATTTGGATATTTCCAATCAAGTGCCGAGGAAAAAGAGGAATCAGCTGTAGGAGAAGAAGTCAGTGTATTTACTGTATCCAAAAGACGGAGGGTGGGGGAAGCTGCCGGTACGTCTCTCTCTCTCTCTCTCTCTCTCTCTCTCTCTCTCTCTCTCCTGATATATGGTAAAATGTTACAGTTTTGGCATTGAAGTATGTACATAACGGATTTCTTTTGGAAACATTATTTCAGTATTTTAAAAATTAAATTTTAAAAACATTGAAATTATAATATCTTATATGTATGTTATTTTTGAAAATATAAATGAGTTGCCAACAGTATTATTTGCTTTTTAAATATTTATTTATTTATTTGTTTTAGGTGATAAGAAGAGACGAGATACAATACAATGTTTACGGTATATGCCATCACAGGATTGTTACATCTCGGCGTCACAGAAAGGAGCATTGACGATATGGGATAGTCAGGTAAAATTTTTGATTGCCGGATCTTTGCATCATTTTCGGTTCCGTAAATACAATTTTGCTGTTACTTCCTAAGACGTTCATAGGTGCATTCATGAAAACTTCACTGTTTACATCACAGGGACCAGATTCATAATAAAATTTTAAAAATACCGATAAGTATATAAAAAATACTTATATACTTATCGGTATTTTTAAAATTTTATTATGAATCTGGTCCCTGTGGTTTACATATTGGTCAATCATTCTTGGTTCTGAATGGTGAATATGTTTTCTGTTGCTTTAAGTAGGCGTATTTATTTTAATTATAAATGTTGTGTATGTACATGAACTCTTTGTAGTAGAATTTTGTCTGAACTGTAGACTAATAACTGTAGAGTAAAGGGACTAACAGGGTGGGGATTTCTTGACAGTTTACTGCATAATTAAATTAAAGCTAATATGTTTATTTAATTTATCTTACAGCTTAGACTTCAGAGTTGTGTGGATATAAATGTAAGTAGCAAGTTCTTAAAACTTGTAAATCGGACTTTAATCAGTACAGTAAAATGTGCTATATTTACCAGTAACCGGTAACCTCTACATAAAGATCACTTGTCTATTAAGACCAGTATTTTTTGGTCTCTTTGCTATATGTTCCAAACAAAAAAACCTCTAAAAATCATTTGTCTATTAGGATCACTACTTTACAGTCCTTTTACTTCATATTTCAGCAAAATATTTATTATTGGTTGATTTGTTGTTTAATTGGGAAAACATAATTGAATTATTTTAGAATGAGGTTAAGATTCATTCCTCAGTTGACTAAACTCATTACATGTCAGAGATTTTGTTTGCTTAAGTTACTAATGAATAAAAAAAGTAACCTTTATTAGCAAATTTATGGAAAAAAATGTTAAAAGGGACTGTTTTTACAAATTTTGAAAATTTGACCACTAACGATTTTAAATTTGTGAAAACCTGGTAATATTGTTTGAAATATTTTTATCAGATCACTGTTATTAATTATGTTGTATGTTGTGATTTTAGGAGCCAGCCTGGGTGACTGGATGTGATTATTTACCTGGTATCAGAAGAGGGGCTTGTTGTACAGAAAGAAGTATTGTTATATGGGATAACAGAACTAAAGGAAAAGCTCAGGTATATTGCACGTCAAATCTACTTTAGTTACAGAGTAAATATTTAATGATGTATAGATCTTCATCTTAATGAACTGTCTTTATTGTGTGTTTATTGTGAATCAAAACAAATACTTATTTTGTTAATTAAATAGATTTAGTGCATTTGTCACTTTGTGTTTGCAGTTTCTTGACTGACATTCTTTTAATAGTTCAAGTTCCAAAGTTTATTAAATTAAATGTGTCATATGATGGGTGGGTGTCCAGTTTGCATAGGTTTCGCACTGTATTAAAATTACCTTAATTGACCACTATCATTTGTTTAGTCAAATATTAATGGTATAAATTAGTTTGGAAATAAATAAAAGGAAACCCATTAACAAAAACAGAGAACAAAAAAGAATTTTGGGACTAAATAATTGCTATCAGGTGAAAGTAAATTGAAGTAATTGAGAATTTACTGTATATAATTTAAGACTAAGTATTTTTTTCATTTTCTGTAGCATGTATTCTCAATCAAGCCATTTGAAGATTCTCCACAGTGTATGGTACATATACCACAGCATGCGTTATCACTGGAAGATGTTATACTGTTTGGTGATGATATGGGTTATGTTAACTTGCTTAAAATTGTTGCCAAGGACTTAAATATGAAAAATTCTAAAGGTGCAGACAAAAAACAAAATGTTGCAATATCACAGAATTATCCAATAGAAGTAGAAAATTTAACACAGTGAGTATAAGCTGTTAATGATACAGGGACTTCAGTGGCTGAGTGGTCATCTAAAGCATGTGCTAACAGATCACAGTGCCTCTCAATGCCTAGGTTTGAATCCCACTCGGACAGATCCTAGTGTAGGAAGGTTTGTTAGTTTGTTTGCAAATGGTTGTGTTTTTTATTGGGTACTCCAGACTCCTCAACCATTCCAGAACTGACAGACTCAATATAAATGAAAGAATCTGACTGAGGCATAAACACCATTACTCTGCCCACTCCATTAATTATACAGTAGAACATGTCTAAACCGAAAACTAAATTTTCCTCTGAATTAGTTAGGTGAATTTATCAATGTCGACAAAACTGTATAAGTGCTAAAAGTATGCAACTCTTTATATACCCTTTACATTGCACTGCTTCCTTTTTAGGTTGATTTTAGAATGCTGTGATGTATAGGGTTTTAGACATTGCCTTATGCGGTGATTTTTTAAAATTTATTTAAATGCATCTAATGAAGATTGACAGTCTTCTCATTGTTAACATATTTCCGATCTGAAGTAACAATGGTTGCCTTCAATATCAGTGTTTATCATGTAAATACATCCAATTTATTATAATAAAGTATAATAATTTTCACTTTCTAATTTCAGTCCTATAGTAAGAAGAAAACTTCATCGTGATTGGGTAGTCATGGTAAGTATATTTTATTTATACAATTTTTGTAAGATTGTATCATTTCAATAAACACTTTACAAGTTGTAAATTTTATCTTTTTACAAATTTATGAAAGCTGTGTTATCAATCTTATTAAATGAATTAGTGCATCACCAATTCCTGTTTTTCATGTTTTGGTCTTGAACATGTTGAAGTTGAATGTTACTTTTTGTTAGAATGTTAGCTACTTTTATATTTTTTTAACCTTACAAATGGCTCAGTGGTTAAATTTAAGGGTTGTGAGTACAAGCCCAGCAATTCCATTTAGTATGACCTTGAGGAAAACATTTAATTTCAAATTACCCCAGTCCATCCTGCTGACAAATCAATTTAGTACTATCAACTTTCTTTGACTTTCTGATAGAACTTACATCCTATCCAAATATAAGTCTTCTACACACAGTACCGGTAACTTTACACCATTGAAATAGGATAAGCACCAACCTGATAAGATATAGGCTCTGAGCAGAACTTTAACTTACCCTGTAATACTGTTGTCATCAGTGACAATATGCAAACAAGTGGCTCATTGAAGAGTTTGCAATGACTGGAAATGAAAAAGCAAGACTTTGTAACATTGCTGTAAGGGCACTGTCTGTTATATTTAATTAATAGTTGAAGTATTGTTTTTATACTTATCAACAGTTGAAGTATTGTTTTTATACTTATCAACAGGTGAAGTATTTTCCTGAGTTACGTTGTTTTGCCTCTTGTTCACCTCACAGCAGAGATTCATTTGTATTAGAAGAAATTGACAGATTATATGATGAAGGGTAAGTAATGTTCCCAAACAAGTTCTTTTGTCAGCATTTTAGTCTGTCACTTTTCTTAAAAACCATATCACAGATTTTTATGAAACTCCACAGGAACAATCCTTGGATGGAGTAGATGTGTCATTAGCTGTACATATTTTGATCGTGCACCTGGTATGGGGTTCATTTGGATGCTCTATCAACTGAGCTACTCTACAACCTATCTGTTTTCATATGTCACATTCCTCCCTTCCATTTTTTGCCATTTAACTACCTTAAATTGAAACCACCAGGTTCCACTCTGGAACCAACCTATTGGTTGGCTACTTCTCAAGGTAGAAAGAGCCTCCAAAAATAAAATGAAAAAAATACAGCAGCCAAACCAAGACTTAAACCCAGATCCTTCCCAATACTAGCAAGATGCACTACTGATTGAGCTACTTGGCCACCAGTCGTTCATGATCTGCCATACATATATTCAGAGCAGATGTTATATGGCAATTGGCCAAGCGTATTTTGGGTTTAAACATGTCTAAATTTTGACAACCTATTGGAAAGAAAAGATGCTAATAGAATTAATAATTATAATGAAAGCCAAACTTTATCTTGCACTAGAGTAAAATGAAGTTGTCAACAGCATTTTAAACTCAATCATCTTTTTCTGTTACAGTGAAGTGAGAGGTGTTTCTATACATAAAGGTGTCAACTGTTTTGAGTATTGTGCTAAAGCCAACATCATAGCTACGGGTGGTGTAGATAAAGTCATTAGAGTTTGGCATCCACATATATTCTCTAGACCAACAGGTAACTATAAAATTTTTAATAAAATCTTTATTCTCAGATATACTGTCTACTTCTAGATATGATGTTTGTTGGGTTTTTTTTTTATGCTTGTATTTTTATACTCATGTTTATGGATGCATTATAGTATAGCAGTGTTTGTCCGTCCATAAAAACAGGAGGCTCAGTGGCTGAATGGTCTAAAATGGGTACTTAACAGATCACAGTGCCTCTCAACAACTGGTTTCGAACCCCATTTGGGGAAGATACTAGTATGTCAGATCACTTGCCAAAAGTCCATGGTTTTCTCCAGGCACTCTGGTTTCTTCTCCCATCCCTGAACTGACAACCTGGATACAAATGAAAGAATCTTGAATGGGGCATGAAACTCCATTAACGGTACTCCATTTGACCATACAAATATGTACATGTACTTCTTAGTATATCCTGTCCACTTCATAACTCTGAAATGGTATGAAGGATTTAAATGAAACTTGCCATGCATGTTTGTCATATTCAGAGGATGTACAGAACACAATACATGGAGGTCTATGTCATAGGTCAAGGTCACAGAAAACTAGAAACTTTTGTTTGCCTATTAACATTTCTATGTCTGCTCTATTACTCTTAAACAATATATAGAGGATTTTAATGAAACTTGCCATGGATGTTTATCGTATTAACATAATGCATGGAGGTCTATGTCATAGTTCAAGGTCACTATGTGGAGCTCTTCTTTAAAGATTTGAGAAATGCTATAATTGATTTTTTTTCAAACTACCGGTATTATAATTACTGTACAATCTCAATATAACACCACCTATGTGGCTCAAACAGATTTTAGTGGTACAGTCAAACCTGTCTATAAAGGTCACACAAGGGAACCAGTAAGAGTGGTCTTTATGGACAGGTGGCCCTTATATACAGGTTTAAATAACATGTGATTAGGATAAAATTTCATTGACCTTTTAAAGCAGGTGGTCTTTTTAAAGAGGTTACCTTTAAGGCATGTTTGACTGTACATTATACCGAATGTGGATCTTCACCGGCCCTGACTAAATACTACTGTCTGCAATCCCATTGCAAATTAAGTAAAGAAAACAAACAAAAATGGGTGGTTGTATATCACGGATACACTTTACTACTAGTCTAATGAGACAGTGTTGCTGATAATTTTCTGTATGTTTTGTAATGTTTTATATTTTCAGGTAAACTAATAGGTCATTTGTTTACAATAGTTGACATATGTTGTAATGAGCGAGATCAACATCTTATAAGTTTATCTACAGCCAGAGTATTTAGAGTATGGGACATACATACACTGACTTGTTTACAGGTAAATAATTTTATAGAGGAACATATCTCAGTTCAGTAAAACTTGTAAATAAAGGACACACATAGACTGGGGGATTTGTTGCTCCCTCTGTATGTGGGAGGTAGTGGGTTCAGACTCCCAACCTGGTCTGACCAAGACTTGAAAAATAGGTAGTGACTGTTCTTTTACCAAGCACTTGGCATTTAGGAATGAAAGTCTAGGGGTCTTTCAGAAGAGAAATTAAAAACCAAGGTCCTGTGTCACGGCAGGTGTGGCATGTAAAAGAACCCTCCCTGCACATTGCCCTGAGCACACTGCAAAGGTAAAAAATTCTGTCACTTCACCTAAATCTGGTGACCTCTCAATATGAGTGAAATATTCTTGATTTGGACATAAAACCCCATTCAATCAATCAATCAATCAATCTACCAATCTTTGTAGACGGGTGTACTAAATATGAAGGTTAAATTATAATATAAACTAACAATCAGGTTTGAATTTACTGTCCTTTATACAGGAAAAAATATATTGTTTTTACACTCATTGTATATTTCCATTCTCAGATCAACTTTTCATTCAGTCTGAGCAATGTCAATCCCATAGCTAGTGTCTGGTGGACCAATATTTGTTCGTACCATCTCATTCTTATACTATGCTATAAATAATGGTATCGTTTACATTGTATTGCAGGTTTTCACTGACAATGAAGAAAGACCTGGTGAAAAGAGAATTTATTCCATGGTATTTGATAATAAACATGAAAGATTACTTACAGGTAATATTATATACTGTATGCATGTTTTAAATATGCACTAAAACACAATTAGCATGATATAATATTCGCTTGATATTAATTTCCGCACAATAGGAACGGCCACAAAATAAGCAAAATTAGTACACTGCAAAAATAAATATGTTTACAGTATGTACAACAAGTTATAAGATACATGTACTACCCTTTTAACTGACCTTGTAGATAGTCAATTCTTCCATCATCACTTCATCACACAACAGATACCGTCATTTTGTCAAAGCAAATTTTTTCTATTGTTTACACCAACCCAAAATATTTTTCATTGCATTTAAGGAGATACAATGCATGGATTAGATTGAAATAAGGATTTTTAGCAATGATTTGGTTCATGTATTTCCATTTTTGCATTCTCTCAGACAAGGTAAATACAAAGTAAGATGTAATTCTCATTTATTTTATTTAGGTTCCAGTGTATTAGATTCCTGGCCATTAACTAGAGCTGTACAGGATACGATGCAGGTGCCCCATACTCATGACCGACCAATCAGTCAAGTGCTAGTAAATAAAGAATTAAATCAAGTCGTAACTGTATGTACAGAATCTATAATCAGGGTAAGTCAGATCTAATTGCTACATTGAAAATTAATCAATTTCTTTCATATTGAAGAGTACACAATATTTGAAACATTTCTCAATATTTATCAAAATAATAAAGAAAAATTAGATATCGTAAGTCTTAAGATAAAATTAGTAGGGGCCTCAGTGGCTGAATTGTCTAAAGTATGCACTTACTGGTCACAGTGCTTGCTCCGTAAGTGGAGGGTTTTGGGTTCAAACCCCGACTCAGTCTGACCCAAGACTTGAAAATGGGTAGTGACTGTTCTGTTGCCAAGCACCCGACGTTATGAAATGATAGTCACAGTTTTTTTCGAATGGGAACTTAAAATTAAAGAGGTACAGTGTTACAGTAAGCATTGCATGATAAAGAACCCTGCTGTATAATGCCATCATAGCAACACACAGGCAAAATTTCTGTACCTTTGCCTATAGCTGGGGACATCTCAATATAAGTGAAAAATTATTGACTGGGACATAAAACCCCCTAAATCGACTCAACTCAACTCTTCTCACTACTGCCTAGGTTTGAAATCCCACAAAGCTAGATAATAATGTGAGAAAGTTTGTCAGTTTGCATGCTTGTCAGTGAATTTCTCGGGGCACTCCAGTAGACGGTACACTTGTAACATCCCTTCAATACATTCTAACACTATATGATTGTAGGTTTGGGAAATAGAAAGTGGTAAGCGTGTTCATGTTATACCTGAGGCACATGGATCTAATATAGAAGTCACAGCTATATGTCTAGATAAATCTGGGTATAGACTGGCAAGTGGTGCTTTAGATGGTAAGTCTTATTATTTGTGGTATTTTTCAAGATTTGTGTAAAACCAATTGGAACGTTTCCTAGTGTGAAAAACCTCTTTATGACATCATTCAATAGGGCGTGTGAATTTGTAATTTTCTTGGTATTTTCTTGCTAAAAGAACAATCATTGTGATTAGAAACTGTGTCAAATGACATCACTAAACCATTGATGATTGTTGTTCCTGATAGTAACATTTATTCTATGACATCATATTTTCAGGGACATTATTAAGTCTGCATACAAAATCAAAGATTGCAGATTAGCCTCACGGACCTTTTTACTTTATAATAATGGTTATTACCATTTTTGAAAGGCTGAAATTCCCTTATATTCCTTCTTGGAGGTCTTTTTTGATATATATACATTATATATGCACATGTGTTGCCAAATCATTGATCGATCATATTGTGGTATTTTACTTATATGCCAGGGTATATATACAGAGGGTATATTGTTTTTTACCTGTCAGCCCATCATCCTGTCAGGTTGTCAGTCCTTTATCAAACATAAGTGTTCTGCTCTTTTTTGTAACACTGCAGGTATGGAAATACAGATCACTCCACTCTGCTCCACAAATTTTTACACAATAGACAATCCTTGGTCTTTGAAAATTTCTCAGAAATAGCTGGAGAACTGCAGGTCCAATATGTGGGTATGTGGGGTGTGAAGAGTATGTGATCTTGTTCACTAAGGTTGTTTCATTTTTTGTTACTAACAGGATCAATTAAAGTTTGGGACTTTGGGTCTGGTCAGGAAATAAAAGGTCGACCAGGGAGGACATCAGATGAAGACTTAAGTATAACTGGACTTATGTACACTTCTATTGATGGTGATCGATGTATTCTGGCTGCTGGGTGGAATAACAAAATCAGACTTATCTTGGTAAGAATTTACTACAGTAAAACCTCGATTCATCGCCACCAATTGTTCAGTCAAATTTTGGCGTTATAAAGGGGTTTGGCGATAAATCAGGGGAGGCGGATAATGAAAAACATAAACGAAATGGATTTTGGGACTTCAAAATAGTGTGGCGATAAGCGAGGTGGCAAAGTTATAGAGGGGCATTGTAACGAGGTTTTACTGTACATTTTACAATGGATGCGATAAATAACTGAGACATCTACTACATAAGAACATTTTTCACTCCCTTTTTCCAATGCAATAGCGAAAGTGACGTCATCAGCAAGCAACTAAAACAAGACTTGAGGGCTACTCATTCATCTGGTTTCCAGTACATGATATCTAAAGACCTGGCTTTGCTGTTACTACATCATAGATCTCATTTTTGTCCATGGTCTAACCAAAAAATAATTCAGCAAAATTTTACAACCTATTGCTCTCATGTTTTCCATTTCCAGCGAATAAGCAATGTATAGATTGAAAAAGAAGGTCTAAATGTTGGTAAAAATAGCAAATTTGTAAATCAGTGTTGGACAAATACGAAATGACATGAACATTTTGTCCATTGATTTTAAATGGATTTCACCAGTGCACCTTGTTATACCCTCTAACGTTTGTGCTGAACACTTATTTACAGTGGCTATGGAATCACATAAGATGATGACGTTATTCTGGTACATGTAATTTGTGACGTTAACACTTTCCAAAACAATCTGCACAAATTTAAAGAGGTATTGATCATGTGGTATAGCGGTGAACCCCATTGTAACATATGACCTAACATGATATATGATTTTATTTTGACAGGATACCAATGAGAATTATGATTTACCTGTAATAAGAGATTTTGTTGATATTTATTACTGGACACGGGAGCCCAGTATGGCACCTACAGATCCCTTTAAAGGAGAACCATTACCAGATATAGGACAGAATTCTCAGGCATCTCTGAAAATTAAACGACATTTCTCAAATGTCTCGGAAAATAATGCTCAAATTACCAATGTGTTCAAAAAGGTGAGTTTATATACATATATGTTATTGATGTTTTATCTAATTTTTTAGACTCACAGAGAGAGTACAGGTATTTTTGTCGATTTTTCGGTGTGGGATTTCTCAGATTCAATGTCCTGAACTCGTTAATGCTTGTTCTGATGATATTCATCCTCATTTGGGATATCTCTATGTTACACTGTTACTGCAGTAGGATTCTATTAGTCTCTTCTAAGTAAGAATCAGGGTAGGAAATGCATGCTGGACTATTTAATCCTATTCAATCCATGTATAAAGTTGCATGAGTATGGTTATACGGGTATAGATAGAATGTGGTAATAACATCGGCCTATATTGTCTGTTATAAAGGAGATAACAATAAGGGTAAGAGATGCATGTACCCGGTAATTTAAAACCTGTTGTTTGACTAATTTTGATTTATTACTTTATTTTCAGGATTATATTTTAAATTCACATGAAGTAACATGTATAGATTCACTCTTACCGAATACTCTTATTACTGGAGCTGCAAATGGCAATATCATAGTGTGGGATATAGACAAGTCAGTTATTGATAAAGTGTAAGTTACCATGACAACTAACTCAGTAATTAGATCACTGGCTTTGGTCCAAAATTGATTACATTTTCACTTACGTTCAATTTTCAAAACAGTTAAACAATTATAAAAATGATCCCCAATTTTATCTTAACAAAACCTTGAGTACATCCATTCTGAGGCATATACACTGTGCTTGCCATCTTATACATTCTACTGGAGGACAGTGATTCGTTTTTTTGTAGCCAACTTTTCTGAATCATGTACAGTAAAACATAAATATAATATGAACATGCTTACAACAATAAACTTGGATAGTAGGAAGTAGAATATTGGGCCTGATCGCTCCTAAATGTATAAATATAACAAAATTGCTTTATAACGAAGTTAAAAATAGAGTTCCAAGAGCTTAGTTATAAGCATGATTTTACTGTATTTAGTTGAACACCCTTTTAGATGGTGCTGCATTGGATGAAGTTTAGCCAATATTTTGCCAATTAAATGAGATAGTACTGTTGTCCTCATTGAATCACCTTCCCCTTTCTACAATAACCTAGACTTATAATTGGGGGTTGGCCAAGTGGTCTAAAGCACGCACTGACAGATCACAGTGCCTCTAACAGCCTAGATTGGAATTTCATTCATGACAGTTTGCTTACAGTAATTGTTTGTGGAAGGTTGAAGGTTTTCTTCAAGCACTCTGGTGTCCTCTACCATACCTAAAACTGATCAGCAAGCTATAAATGAAAAAAACCATTCCACTTCACTCTTGTAAGAGGGTATCATCTATTGATGTGTAACATTTTACAATATTACATTTGAGAGGAAAGACTTTTAAAGGATGGCTTTATAGAAGGTGATATGCCTTAGTTCATAAAATACACAATCCTTACTAAATTCCTGTGTAAGTACTGGTTATAATTGTTCCATCAGTTTGTACAAGTATAAACTGTTAGATACATTATGTATTTTAATGTTGTAGGTTCCAGCTCCCACAACCAGATACCAATGTATCCCCTGGTGGTACTGAACAGAAACCCAGACAGGGTCAACATAAAGTTAATATGATAAAGACACTAATACATAGGGAGAGGAAACTAGACCCAGCATATATCAAGTAAGTGCACACAGACTAACACACACACACACACAAAGAGAGACAGGACACTATACCCAGCATATATCAAGTGAGTACATCCACCCAGAGAGAGAGAGAGAGAGAGAGACAGGACCGCGAATATGTTAAGTAAGCACACACACACACACACACACACACACACACACACACACACACACACAATTTTTCCAAAAAATTTGAAAAAGTTTAAGATCAAAAGTTGTGAGCAATCCAATTTAACAATCAGTCATGCATTAGTAACACCCTAAATATATTAAACATATTGGAAACCATTATGGCCTCAAATGGGAGATTTCTCTGTGTAATGATATATAAAATGTATTCAAAACAATTTGTCCTTTTTTCAGGAAAATGAATCTGGAATCGGAGAGGGAAGATAGAGATGAGACTGGGTCAATCATGTCAGTTAAAGCTACTAGTCATAAAGTATCACGGGCAAATTCCAGGGCCTCCAGAATGTCAAACCACCCTGTACAGGTAAATAGGATTTATATATTATCATATGAGTGCAGCAGAGTAATGTTGCTTTTTGTCCCACTGAAGATTCTTTCACTTAGATTGAGGTGGTCAGTTCTTGGATGGCAGAAGAAACTGGAGTGCCCAGAGAATATCGCCACTGTTGGGCTAGCAAACTTAATAGCACTAGGATTTTTCCCAAGGGGAATATTAACCTAGGCATCGAATGGTGTTGTCATGCATATATGCAAGCTTTAAACCACTCAGCCAACAAGGAAGAAAAGCATGGTGAGACTGAGGCTAAAACTTGGGATTTCCCACATTGTAGGAGCGAGGTAACAATGTTTTATATCAAGTCAGTCACTTCTTGGATGGTGCAGAAAACCGGAATACTTAAATAAAACCACTGATCCTCAGCAAGCAAAGTGACAAACTATCTCACTCGCATGCTGAATCAAATAGCCCTGAAAATGGATGGTACTGAAATGTCCAAACTGTACCAAACTATGGATCAGTTTAGTCTGAATTTGTTAACAAAAATATTTACTGATCTGTTTTTATAACTTCATATTCAAGCTTGGATTTGACTGTACATGTATTATAGGTTGATGAACATGAACAGAAAGAATTGCTGGATCAGTTAACGGCCAGAATAGAAGGAACAGAAGAAGATCAGGAAAAACAGGACAAGAAAGACAAAGATGAAGGTGAGAACACTATATAGTACATAAATAGTTATTTAACTACACAATAGAAGTTGTATATAAATAAAAATAACCATACAAATTTATACTTGTCATAGGTTTTTATTGAAAACGTCATGTCAAGTTTCAGTATATGAAACAATGCATAATTTTATGATCTACATGTATGCAACAAAGTTATTTTTCTTGACATTTTTTTCTAATTATTTGGAAAAATATAAAAATGTGGGAATACATGTATTTATTTTCAAGGTAAGAAAAGAAGGCTGTCAAAACTGTGATGATTTTTCAATCTGTAATGATATGAGTTTATAATAATTAATTGATGGCAGTGTATAGTTAAATTAAAATTGAGACCACTGGCTACCGAACCTAATTTGGATGGTTCCCTAAGCATAATAACAATATATTTTTCAGCAGTAAGGTTCAAGATATTTTTAGGATATAAACCATCCCACTAATTCTACAACCAGATGTCCTATTCAACATATACAAGATATACATATGTATATAACTATGAATATATGTTCCCCTCGAGTTGTGTTTTCTATTTCTCTATTTCAATACAGATTTCCATAATATACCGGTACTCATTACATTACCGTTATGTAACCACAGATATAAAATTCACATTTTGTGTTTTATTGACTACTGGATGCAATCTAAATGTGATGGTTAGGGTACATCAAAATATTTAAACTATGGATGTCATTTTGACATCAAAACTTGTGCCACTCCAAAATCAGGAGTTTTATAATCATTGGTCTCAATATGTTAATCTTGTGGTTAATCTTGTGTCTTGTTTTTCTTTATTCATTCTGTTTGTTGAGATGTGTTCTTAATGGCTCCAGCTGTTGTCTGATTCATATTGTTTAACCCTTCATGTTCCCTATTTCATTTATACACACCAGTTAAAGACGGAGAAGATGATGATGAAGAGGAAAAGAAGGATACCGAGAAGTCAGTGGATGGACATGAGGGACATGTGAGGTTTGAGAACGAGGAAGAAGAGGTGGACGAGGAGAGTAAATGGATTGTGGAGACATACGACCCAATTCTTGTATCTGTACACCAGGACGCTAACATTAGATTCTGGGATTTTGAGGTAGGTACCAGTATACTTTGTTTTTTGTTTTACTGCCTTTTCAAATTTGGCTTTTGTAAAACTTCTTTTCAAAAAGCTATAAAGTAGGAGATCTAAAGTAATTTTATGGCTTATATCTACCAACTTCTGCTTCAATGGCGTTTCAAAACTCTTTCAATTATGTTGAGGTGGTCAGTTCTCAGATGGTGGAGGAAACTGGAGTACCCAGAGAATCCGGACAGCCAAACTGCAAAATTTTCTCATACTATGATCTGGTTCGAGTAGGACTTGAAGGTTAAAGGCACTGTGATGTGTCAGCTGCCGAGACCTGAATTTAGACTACAGGTTAGCTTGGCAGAATTAGTTTGACTGATATCAAGATTAGTAATTTTCCGGTCAAATTTGAGTGCTCTAAAGGAATTCACCAAAAAGGGGGAAATTTAATAAGTAATATGCTGAAAAAAATTAATTTTGGTACATGTAATTTGGCATTACATAAGAAGGCAGAATAATGGAAATAAAGATTTATATTTTAAATAAAAAAGAATAATAAATTATTTTTATAACACGAAATCAGTAAGGGATATTACTCAGTGAAAATTTGTACCCAGTAAATGCAGTAGGTCATGATGATATACATTTGTATTTGTTTTAAGGGTACTTTACTGAGGGAGATATCACCAGTCACTAGACGTCAGGGAACACCTGTAACTGCTGTATGTCATGACGACGACTGTAATATACTCATAACAGGAGATCAAAGTTAGTACATGTATACCAGTGGTACTTTTTATGTTTAATTACACTTTAGTTTCTGTCTATTAAGAAAGAAGGGAGATATTAAATTCGACCTACCGTCATTCCGTCTGTCCAGACTTGTTGCGGTAATTCTCCAAAACTATAGAGCACCTTTAAGGAAACTTGGTGCAAGGCATAATTTAATGTTATATATCATTAACATTGTCAGTAATTAAATATGGTACCTGTACTATTTTAAAGCACCAGACAGCCGTTTCAGAATACAATTCCTCTTTATTAGTGCTTGGACCAAAATTATGAAACAAAAACAATTTTTTCAAGATGTTGAAAAGATATCCAAAAGATCAGTGTATATTTTACCTAATTTAGCTAAGGAAATACTTTGTATGAGGGAGTGCATCTTAGTTTTTGAGGAATTTCAAATTTCAATTAGCAGCAAATTTAGACAAAAGTATATTTTAATTTCAAAATATGTTTAAACTTACGATTTTTCTTATCCCAACAAAATCTTTAGTCTGAAAAATTTGAATTTGAAAATGTTGTACTGAATATAATAAACCATGTTATCTCATTCATCATTGACTTACAGATTGCTATTAGTTAGCTTTGAGTTCTGTCATACAAATGTGAGCTTGCATGGGGTTTGCCACTGTACCACATGATCAATAAATCTTACAATTGTGAGGGACATTTTGGGAAATATTGACCTCCTTTATTCCGATGGAAAACATTTTTTTCCAGGAAAACATCAACTTCTGCAAATCCATATCATTGTTATTTTTTTCCAGGAAAACATCAACTTCTGCAAATCCATATCATTGAAAAAAATTGTTCGGCACAATGGTATTGATATTATGTAGTATGTTGGTAAATCCCATTGTGCAGCATGACTACTCAACTGGTGTTTTTATGTACCTTTATTAAAATTTTAAAACATGTTGCATTATCTAATTGCAGAAGGATATCTTACTCTTTGGAATGTTGCAAAATTTTTGAAAAATCCAAAATCAGAAGATATGGTGAGTGTTTTTGTATATGTATGTTAAGTGTTTAAGTGGTAAAGTTTGTGTTCATCATTTAAAGATTTGG
Source organism: Anadara kagoshimensis (assembly GCA_021292105.1). Taxonomy (NCBI): domain Eukaryota; kingdom Metazoa; phylum Mollusca; class Bivalvia; order Arcoida; family Arcidae; genus Anadara; species Anadara kagoshimensis. Next base: position 23,662,375 of record CM037858.1, read on the forward strand.
GTTTGAACCCCAGTTGTGCTACAAGGTATGTCCTCATTTAAGACATTTAATTTCACATTGCTCCCACTCACGTAGACCCTAGTGTGAGTTTGTCAGTTTGCTTGCCAAAGGTTGGCTGTTTTCTGCATGTACTCCGGTACTTTCCACTATCCCAGAACTGAGAACCTTGATATAAGTGAATGAATCTTGACTTGGATGTAAAACGACATTACTACACTCTACCCATATTCATAGCATAACTTGTGATTCTTAAAACTATTTGTTGCATTTTAAAATAGGCATCACAGATAATTTCTCCTTCATGTGTTCGTGAACCTTAAAAGTTTGAAAAATGAAATTTTTATTTTATTTATAATTTCAGAATTCAGTAAAACAGATGATATGTTGGCGTGCTCATTTAGTTAAAGTTATATCTATTGTATATGTAGAGAGTACAAAGTCTATACTCTCTGGTTCAGCAGATGGATCTGTAAGGTAAGTTCATGAAGGTCAAAGGTCACATGTAATGATGACCTCTGTGTTTGTATAGGGTACAAAGTCTATATTCTCTGGTTCAGCAGACAGTTCTGTATGGTAAGTTGTTGGGTTATGAAGGTCAAAGGTCAAATATACAAAGTCTATACTATCTGGTTCAGCAGACAATTCTGTAAGGTAAGTTGTTGGGTTACGAAGGTTAAAGTTGAAATGTACAAAGTCTGTTCTCTGGTTCAGCAGACGGATCTGTAAGGTAAGTTGTTGAATCATGAAGGTCAAAGGTAACATGATATGATTCAGCAAACACATAGTAGTTAATGAGGGTCGAAAGTCACATGAAAGTGTGGGTAATTACCAGTATTTGTGTGTGAACCTGAATTTCAAAATTTTAATTGTTTCAGTTAGAACATGTCAGGAAAATTGGAAAATATTTTAAGTCAGACAGACTTTGGCCTCTCTTTGGCATAAATTTCAAACCAAGTTTTGTATTAATAGTATGAATAACTGAATTGCTTGTTTAAAGTATATTGTACAGTCAAACCTGTCTATCAAGGCCACCCAAAAGAACCAGTTAAAGTGGCCTTAATGGGCAGGTGGTCTTTATATACAGGTTCAAAATAAATAGAGAGTAATTGGGATACAATTCTACTGGCCTTTATAAGCAGGTGGCCCTTATATAGAGGTGGTCTTTAAGGCAGGTTTGACTGTACATTGACTATGAGAAACTTTAAAGGTATATTTTGTATTAATTTTATGTATTGTAGGGTATGGTGGGGCACCAAGGGAAGATTTATTGGATTTTTCAGCCAGCATCGCCCATTTAATTACCCTGTATCTGAAGCCAAAGCAGGACCAGCCATCTTACCATACGATATAAATGAGGTGAAAATCATAGTAGTACATGTATTTAGAAATTAAATTTTTTTTATCATTTTCTTTATAAGTTAAAATTTAACATTATACTTTGGCATTGACTTTGTGTGTTAAGAGATTATAAAGAAAAACCATGGCAACCAAATTATGATTTTAGTAATCAGTGGTATTTTAAAAAATGATGCTTGACTTTCAAAGTTTTACTATATCAAGAACAATTGCTACTGTTTCAGGGGGCATCTATTGCCGAGTGGTAAACTAACTTATAGATCACGCCCTTTTTCTTAGCTTAGGTTCAGATCTCTCATGTGCAGATTTTAGTGTGAGACAGTTTGTTACTATACTTTGTCTACTTAAGTACAGAAGTTTGGTGTGTTTTACATAAACACTTGTTTCCTCCACCATCCCAGTCTCGATGTAAGTGAAAGTATCTTAGTGTAAAACACCATTACTCCAATCCACTGTATCATTCAGTTGTCTATATTGTGTTAGCTTATAAAATGCCATTGAATCTGCAAGGATGTTGGTTATAAGGACTGGAGAAATATAATTTTACATCCTAGTAAGATCTTTCACTTACATCTAGGCTGTCAGTTGGTTGATGATGAAGAAACTAGAGTGCCTAAAGAAAACTGTCGACAACCTTTGGCAAGCAAACTGACAAATTTCTCATACTAGGATCTGTCCGAATGAGTGGGATTTGAACAGAGAGAGAGAGCAAGAGAGAGAGAGAGAGAGAGAGAGACACTGTGATCCATTGGATGTAAGGACATTTCTATCTGATAGCATAAGTGAAGTCTGTAAGATGACTTTAAAGCACTAAACCAATATTGAATTTTCTAAATAAGCAGACTGAATAATACCTAAACATTAAACCACTTTAGCATCTTATTTGTTTCAATTTGTTTACTTATGAATTTCTTTGTTGTATTTTTTTAGGGTCCTCTTGCTCCAGTGAAAGCTAAGAATGACTCACGGGCATCACAGAAAACACAGAAATATGAATATCCACTTATATTTGATAATGAGAAGTATGTAGTATCTTCTGGTACCATTATGCACCAGTAATCATGTGATTTTAGTAATTTAATTTATATTTCTATGTTGTATTTATTTATCTCTCTCTCTCTCTCTCTCTCTCTCTCTCTCTCTCTCTCTCTCTCTCTCTCTCTCTCTCTCTCTCTCTCATATATACAACACAAGACTATTTATGCAAATTATGCTTTACAAAACAAGGTTATCATGAAATGGAAGTGTTAATTTCTAAACCCATATTTTTAGCTCACCTGAGCCAAAGGCTCAGATGAGCTATTGCAATCTATCACCGTCCGTCGTGCGTCGTGTGTAAACTTTACATTTTAATCTTCTCCTCCAAAACTACTGGGCCAAATTTGATGAAACTTGGTGATTATCATGTCTGGGTAACAGCCTTTTAAAATTGTGTTCGGGGTTTGGCCACGCCCAACAAGATGGCCACCGTTACTAAAAATAGCAAAAAGACAAAAAAATCTTCTTCTCTGAAACCAAAAGGTGCAGGCAAATTTTGATTGGATATTTAGATTCAGCATACCTGGGAACATTAAAATTGTGTTTTTCATTAAAATTGAACGAGAAATAGGTTACGCGTTTTTTGCGTAAAATTATGTAATTTTGAAAATGAGACATTTATTGTTATAACTCAATAACGGCTGAAGATAATTGTATGGAGTTTTCACTGTTGATCTTGTCTTGCTATTTTCTTCCAAAAGATGTCAAGGTCAAAGGTCAAGGTCATGTTCCTGTTTTTGACCTTTGATAAAAAATGCTATTTTTTAAACATTTTAGATGATAATGGCATGGGATTTTCAGTTAACTGTAGGTATTGACATGACGATCATTTTAATACATAGATCAAGGTCATGAGTTCAAAGGTCAAGGTCAAGGATGCACAACTATTACCTTTATAGTTGATTATCTGCAAAACTATTAACTTTTTGTATAGACATGTATATTAGAATATTGTAGGTATTGACCTAACGATCATTTTGATATATGAATGAAGATCATAGGTTCAAAGGTCAAGGTCATAACTTCTAACGAATACTTAAATGGTTAAGTATCTCAAAAACTATAAACTTTTTGTATAGGCATGTATATTGGAATATTGTAGGTATTGGCCTAACAATAATTTTGATATTTGAATGAAGATCATAGGTTCAAAGGTTAAGGTCATAGACATGAACGAATACTTAAATGGTTATCTATCTCAAAAACTATAAACTTTTTGTATAGACATATATATTGGAATATTATAGGTATTGGCCTAACGATCATTTTGACATATGAATGAAGGTCATAGGTTCAAAGGTCAAGGTCATAGATGCAAACGAATATTTAAATGGTTAATTATCTCAAAAACTATAAACTTTTTGTATAGGCATGTATATTAGAATATTGTAGGTATTGGCCTAACGATCATTTTGACATATAAATGAAGGTCATAGGTTCAAAGGTCAAGGTCATAGATGCGAACGAATATTTAAATGGTTAATTATCTCAAAAACTATAAACTTTTTGTATAGGCATGTATATTGGAATATTGTAGGTATTGACCTAATGATCATTTTGATATATGAATGAAGGTCATAGGTTCAAAGGTCAAGGTCATAGACGCAAACAAATACTTAAATGGTTAATTATCTCAAAAACTATAAACTTTTTGTATAGGCATGTATATTGGAATATTGTAGGTATTGGCCTAATGATCATTTTGATATATGAATGAAGGTCATAGGTTCAAAGGTCAAGGTCATAGAATTGAACGAATACTTAAATGGTTAATTATCTCAAAAACTATCAACTTTTTGTACAGGCATGTATATTAGGATTTTGTAGGCATTTGCACAACAATCATTTTGCTATATGAATTGAGGTCATAGGTTCAAAGGTCAAGGTCATAGATGCGAAGGAATACTTAAATGGTTAATTATCTCAAAAACTATAAACTCTTTGTATAGGCATGTATATTGGAATATTGTAGGTATTGGCCTAATGCACATTTTAATATGCAGATGTTTTAGCTGTTTATAAATAATATATTGTAGCTAGACTTTAGATATGTTATATATAGCATACTTATATAATAATTATTATAATTAATTTGCAAAAATACTTGCATATTATTGGCTTTTACTGCTGAAAATTTTGATATTCTCTTTTATTAATGTCATTGACCATTGAACCTCTGCATAAGATATGTACTCTGCCTCAGGTGAGCGTTAAGGCCCATGGGCCTCTTGTTAAGTCATACTATTACACAGAAATGCCATTCGAAGGAAAGAAGTTTCAGTTTTTGGCTATTTATTGTAACACTTTATTGATGTCTGATTTGTTAATTGTAGATGGAAGCCATTTAGAAGGTCTGCATATGTTAAAGAGAAAGAAACCAAAAGAAAACACAAACCACAACCTGAAGATAAGAAGTTCTTTCATGCTTTAATCAAACCTAGGGTATGTATTGGGTATACCTGAATGCAATTTTATAACACATGATATTCAATTTTAGTCAGATTTAGGATGGTTGTCCTCATGTTCTGGCAACTTCTCTCTGGTTTTTGTAAAATATAAAATAACTATGTACTCACTCCAGTAATGTATTAACTTGAGATCAGGAACATCAAAAAATCAAACAGGCTTTTCCATTGAGTTTTACAGATAGATCTGTGATTTACAATTATACTTTAATTTACCATAATGATTACATGTATTAGTGTCTTTTAAATGTCCCAACAGAAGATCTGGTTTAGATATTTCAGACAAAATTAAATGTAAGAGGGAGTTTAAACAGAAATCATCATATAGTCTAATATAGCATGCATGTTTAGTTCTTTATAAGCTTATTATTAATTGTTGTTGTTTTCTAGATTTTAACATTAAATAATTTTACCGTTCACTAGAATTAATGAAGCATGCATTAGACTATATTTACATTTGGAATTGACCTTCTTTAGATAATCTAGGAGTTCAATCATTCATAAATATACTGTGGGTCATGACCTTTGAATATATAACATTCACTAAATATCATCCTATTATGTCATGTATTGTTTGATTTCTCAAGGAGTTGAACCTACCTCACATATCAATCTTTATTTAGAAAATGACTGTTCCATCAATCCCATGTTTGTTGGAATCTTGGATAAAACAAATTATTGTAGCAATATTTTTATAATTGTAAATACAATACTAGTATAAGAAAATACACTATTTGAAAGTACTCATTCATTATTACAAATGGTAATCCTCTTTGCATAAGGTACAAAATTGATACTGATTTGATATATTCAATGTTAAAATTTGTAAAGACATTTTCCATTTACTTTTATTATAAATTCCCTCCCCCATTGCAGGTTTATACTATTTAATTTTCTTCATTTCTAATTCTGTTTCTATTTCTACTTTGTCTTCTTCCATTTCAACCCTTGCCCCAAACATTTCTACAAGATGGCTATTTTAGAAGCATCATAGAATCATAGAAATTAAAAGGAGATGGAGGTAGTTGTGCCTTTTGCTATTCTTATTTTTGGACCAAGGTCCATTTTGGGATCCAAATGTTTCTTTAATTTGCATTGGGAATCGGAGTAATGGCATCCCATTACAATTAGCACTTGTTTCTATTTTTGTAAATTTTTTCATTGCACTTACAGGCCAACTTAAAAAGATTAGTGAATAGTGACCAGGATTTGGTAACTGCTACGGTACCTCACTAACAATTTAAAATGTCTGACACACAGTCACTAGACATACTGCTTCTATTTTTGTGGCAGTTTTTTATGTAGGAAATCACAGCTATTTATTTTACACAAGTTGCTTTATAATGCTTATCATGGGTATAATTGTGCCCATTTTTACAATGATATGTTAAGAGATTTACCTTATGCTTTATCTAAGGAGTAAGCATGTTTTTACTTGCTAAGTAGCTCAATCACTTATGTCATCAGTCTTTCTATTCTAGAAGATTAGGATCCATAGATTGTGGTTCCAAATCTCAAAATGATTTTTAAACCATATTTTAGAATTGAATTATGTTAGAATTTATTTAAAATATGCACAAAATCATATAATTTTTTCCACTTCATTGGTAAAATGTTGCACATTGGCTTCTAGCTAGCTGCTTTATCATTTGTTTGTAAGGTTCTAGTCCATGAATCCATCAAACATTTTATGTAGAAATCATCTATCCTTGACAACGCATAGCAACAGGACTATACTAGGTTTAGACATTCGTATAAAAATCACATAAAATATGGTTGATTTTATCAAGCTACATAGATCCAATGTCATTATAAAAAGTTTTTATTGCATTTTACTTTATGATTAAAACTAAAAAACTATATTTTAAAACTTAAAATAATTAACTTGTAATACATACCAGTATTTTGAATTTTATTTGTGGCATGGAGGTCTTGTTTAAAGTCCTTGATTTTGTACCTGTATGTTATTGGCATTACAGTCATTTTGATATTGTATCAATTCAATTTTGTTTTGTGACATCATTTTACAAGATCAAGTTATTCTTGTCTAACTGTGCTGTTTGTTCTGGCACCTTGAAATTACAAAACCCATGGTCGTCGCGTGAAGAGATTTTGTTTTTTGATATTTTTTGTTGTTTTTGAAATACAAAATCAATACACCTTTTATTTAACTAGTTCATACCGGATAGTTACAATTGTTTGAAATAGGCTATCAACTTTGCATGGTAACATTTTGGTGACTGAGGTTTTTGTGCTGCTTTGAACCAAGCTTTCAGCTTTTAAATTTTATTATGGATAAAAGTTTACAATATTCCCATATTTTTTGACACTATTTACAATATTCCCATATTTTTGGACACTGTTTACAATATTTCCATATTTTTGGACACTGTTTACAATATTGCCATATTTGGGGACACTGTTTACAATAATGTCATATTTGGGGACACTGTTTACAGTTTTGCAAATTGAGGGTGGCATTATTGCTATATTATGGGACACTGTTTACAACACCTTTGTGTTATTTTGTATAACAGAATGTTTTATCTTATTTCAGGCTTATAATCACCATTTGGAAAGTTTGAAAGCTGCTGACCGTAACCAGGGTGCTGTTTTCAGAGCATTGCCAGTATACAGGGTAAATAATTAATTCTTTAAAATCCTTTGATAATTTGAGATTTGATTGGTTAGTTCAAATGTTGTTTTATGCCTTAATCAAAATTGTGGGTGGACATGGCTGAGTGGTACTCTCACTGACTTTCGAAGTCAAGGGTTGTAGGTTTGAACCTCACTCGAGACTTGGGAATTTTCTGAGATGATTTTCATCTCCTGTCCATACTAGAGCTGTAAAAAACTAAAAACTAGTAGAGTCTTTCAGATAAGACTCAAAACCGAGGTACAATGTCTTGATGCATGCTAAAGACACGTCTGTAGAGTTAGAAAAAAGAGTAGGCCACCTTTAGCCGCTACAGAGGACACTTACTTTAAACAGCGATTGAAACAGACTGAGCAAAGTAAGTTTACACAAATATGATAAATCAATTTCCTGTGTAAACCATTCAGAAACTTCCCACCAGAAAGAGTTCAGTGTAGACATATTCCAATGTAACAATTCAGCAAGAAGGGCTTCCAAACAGATAAATTTGACTGATCTTGAATTTTGAATCAATTTTTAATTAAGGTATAAAGTTACTATATCTTTGTTAATTACAGGTAAGGACACCTGAGAAGGTAGCAGCACCAGAGACTAGTTACTCCTTCCAACAAGATGATGAGTCAAAGTCCTATCTCTTTGGAACTTCCAGCAAGGTACCAGTAGTTCTTATCTAAAAAAAACTTCATAAAATATGATTGGCATGTCCTCAAACTTTTCATTTTAATGTCAGAATATGAATTCTCACCAAAAAAGGGCAACAATAAAACTGTTAGTTTGTGTAGTTAAAAATGTATTTAAAATCTTAATGCATTGACCCCTTAAATTACTGTGTAATGATCCATTTTTGTTGATCTTTTGGCCATACCACAGGTTCATAGGGTGATGGAGTTTATTTCTGGTTCTAAAAAAGTTAAAATCATAAATTTTTACTGCTATTTTTCACAGTATTTAGGGACTTTTATCCTTAGAGTTTAGCTGAAAGTATGCTTCCCCTACATGTGTGAGTTTATGAAATTAGGTTTGGGGCCGATTTCCACCTGGCAGTACCGGTATATCTACACACAAATCACTGCTGCAATTTGATTCATGCTTCACAGCGTCAATTTTAAATAAACACAGAATGCAATGCAATTAGGTATTCTGTTTACTAGCATATAGCTTTCACAAATAGTCCAGAATATCACATTTCTCACAGAGCTAGCTTTTAGCATATTACTTCACAGAATTTGCTAAGAACACATTGGAAAGTGATAAAAATTCTTTATATTATTAGGGGTATTCCTAATTTATTAGGTTGTTTACGAGTACCTACTAATTTGGAAGTAGAGGTGTTTAGGGTTTATACTAAGCTGGTTTTGAACACCTTAATTACTGACAAACACTACATTACTGATGATTACTTGACATTTCTGACCAATACATAAGTGATGACTGCTACATTTACATTAATGATGAAACATAAAAGTGATGAGTAGTAGCAGATACTTCATTATAGAAATGAAGTTAAATTTTCTATTGTTATGGAAGTATGAAAGAATTGGACATTTTGCACACTGAATAATTCGCATAGCGAATTATGGTACGTGTGCAATGTCCAATTCTTTCATACTTCCATAACAAAAAGAAAATTTAACTTCATTTCTTATAATTCAATTTATAATTTAAAAAAAAACAAACAAATAAGTCTATGTGATACTTTTACAACTTATATTTTATGTGTGTAAACATTGGGATGTAGGTCAGAAAAGTAGTTCCGGCAATGAAACTTGGAGAGGAGCCAATTCTGTCATGGAAAAATAACACAAAAGATCTGACGAATCAAAATGCTTGAAACAAACGAAAATTTAGTTATTAATAATATAGACTGAACTGATGAGAACTGGTAGTAAGATTAATTTACTTTGCACAACAATGGAAGCTATATCACTATAAATGCCATTTTTAGACAGTTCAATGGTTATACAGTAAAACCTTGTTATAATGCCCCTCGATAACTTTGCCACCTCGCTTATCGCCACACTATTTTAAAGTCCAAAAATCCATTTTGTTTATGTTTTTCTTTATTTGCCTCCCCCAAATTTATTGCCAAACCCCTTTATAATTCCAAAATTTGACTGAACAAATGGTGGTGATAAATCGAGGTTTTACTGTATTTACATTTCACAATTTTTGAAAATCTTACTTTTGTTTTTGAATCCTGAAATAAATTTAAAACACTGTCGTGTACTATATGCAATTCCAATTGCTGGAACAGCCAATGAATGACGTCACGGCTATAGGCATAAGCAAGAGATGAGTGGCGTCACATTAGAAAATGTAATTATAGTCCTATAACTTCATTTGGTCTCAAACAGATTTTTATACAATCAAACATTATAAATGTAAATATTTAATCATTGAACTGTCTAGAAATGGCGTTTATAGTGCTATAACTTCCATTGTGGTGCAAAGCAAACTGAATAATGCTCGCTAGCACGATATTAAAATAATAAACAGCAATCATACAGTCTGCACATTGGACAACAGACTACATGTAGATGACAAACTCCAACAATCATTGTTTAATCATAAACAACTAAAATAATGATAATCTGTTTGTATATTAAACTTTATTACTGAAGGTATTCCATAACAATAACTTTAATTTTAGGGTAGTTACGTGAATGAATAAAATAATAATTTTTCACTTAAACAATTAATTTAGTTTAGATTAGTTGTAGAATTAAACAATAACAATGGTGCCATTGTTGAATCAGTATTAATTTGAATTTCTCACTTTCATCAGTAATTATTTTGCGACATGAAAATTGATCTACTGTACCTCTCTTTCAATCCCCTGCCATTCGAAGAAAGAGGGGATATTAAATTCAAATTTCTGTTCTTTTGTGCATTTGTCCATCCAAACACTTCTTGTCCAGAGTAATTCTCCAAAACTTTTGAGCACTAATTTATGAAATTTGATGCAAAGTTTCAACATTGATAAGAGATATGCATATCGTTAACCAGAGTTGATTTGCTTTGTTTCCTGGCAGTTATGCCCCTTTGAATATAAATGCAAATCACAAAAAAGAGTACGGTACCTTCTATCAAAGGATCTAAATTTACTGAACTTGCTTGTTTTGGGTTTTTTTCAAAAATTTTTTTGTCTTTTGTACTGGATATGAAATAAAAGATTCGAAACAAGACAAGCAGATCTTATTTAGTCATGTAGTGCTATGATAATAACTGGTATATGGTTTGATTAAAATTGAACATTAATAATATTTTGTGTAATGGGACCCTGGCATTTTATTAAATATAAAGTTAAAATTCTCTGATATAACTCTGTGTAGTATCTATCTTCAGTAGTATTTGATATTATTGGACTTACATGTGGCTACTTTCTTTCAGGAATAACTCTGCTTAATACTTGCTTAAAGCTTATCTAACCTCAGGTGTAGTAGTAGTTACTTCTCCTTCTTTGTAGAATATTTCACCAGTTCACTAGGTCACTGTCTGGAATTTCAGAGTTTCACTGAGATTGATGTGATCACTGTATTTTTGAGGCACTTTGATGCAAAAAGGTTTAAAAAAAAATTTTTGAATAAATTTGGCCTGCACAATCACTATGTATATCACTTATCAAGCTAATAGATTGGGGTTAACTTTAAGGCTTACATTTAATTGCAATTTAGATTTTTGCACACAAAATTTGGGATTTGTTTGGTGTTAATTATTTCCCTAAGTTAATGTCGCATGTATATGCCAGATGTCTATATTTTGCCGGAATAGTCGTGTTAAGTGTGGGTACACTCATCAAGGGATGGTAGGTGGTGGCCTTACAAGTTTAGTCTGTCTGCAATTTTAAATTTGAGATCTACATATAGACACATTACCTAATAGAATCAACATAACAGTTTATTTTGTCACCATTAAGTATTATTCTTAAATAGAACTTTCCAGTAAAATGTAAAACAAAAATGGCTTGCATTAGAAAATCTTTAAATTCACTTTTGCCACAAATTTGAGATAGCTTTCTTGCAAAATGGCACAATTTTTATATGCCATCAATGAATGTAAAACAAAACCATGTATTGTGACTGTACCTTTGCTATAGAAACAAAATGTTGATTTGACTTGCAGGACACAACTCCAAGATGATTTTGATTGGTTGATTGCTGTGGCTGCACACATCTTGATCATCAGTGCGTTTGATTCCATTGTCTTTATATCCTGTGTTGTTTTGTATGGCCATTATTGTGTTTATTTTTATTAGTAAAATATCAAAAACCAGCACTTTTATGCAAAAGCTTTGACATTTTTTTTAAAGATTCTTTGCATCAGAAAAACAGAAATTGTTTTACAGTTTCAAAATGAAATTTCTCAATATTCAGATGTTTTTACATGTGTTATTTTAATGTAGCATTTTTAAATATCCGTAATTTGAAATTTGTTGTTACATTTGAATTCAAGGTCATATATTAGTAAGCAAATATTTCTAATATGTATTTTGAAAAAAGTTAGTGCTTTAGATACTTTTCAATTTAGTTTTTAATTGTGAATTAATTCAATGAAAAACACAGTTATGGCCATGTTTTTACACTATGTACATGTTTTAATACATTCTAATCTTTGTAGTGATGTTGATGTGTTGTGTTCTAACTCTGCTTCCTATTTCATGTAGCGACGTACATCCCGTTATCTACCCCGTATGGATTCCATGAGAGCTTCCTACCCTGCAATAACACCATCCAAGAATATTAAACCAGCTTACATTTCAGGAGGAGGTGGCAAACGTAATTCAGTTCGTCTACCTCATATGACCTCTGTGTACTTAGCTCTTCAAGCTGCTAACAAGTTTAATAAAAAGTTAAAGAAGATAGTTGAGTGATTTAAGTTATAATTTGATTGGAGGGTAAGATCATTGTTTATTGTCAGATCTATATAAAATATACGATAAACTTTTTAATAATTTGATCACCAAAATAATTCCAACACCTCATCCCAGAAAGGCCTAGAAGGTACCATTGTGCCATTGATTGCTTATTTCGTCAAGTTGTCAAGGCCTTAGTGGGACATATTTACCAGTACCATTTCATCAATACAAAAATATTGATGTTATGGTGTTTTAGAGGAAAGTTTTTGAAAAATGGCCCCTTCTGAAAAAGCCTAGATTGATGTATAGAACTTGTTGTATCAGGGATAAAAGTAGATTTGGTTCATATCAGAGCTTCTATAGTAGCTTTTTGGCATCCAGAACCAATTGTACAAATTGCTATCAAATGCCATGAGCATTAGATATGTTTAAGTCAAAATTTAGTTAGGACTATCTATTTAACATATTTCCAGATTTAAGATAGCAATAAAAAAACATTTACCAGTAAATCCCCAAAAAGATTTTAAGAAGCTCTGAGACGTCATGTTATTTGGTGTTCGTTAGTTACATGTACAACAAAATGCAAACAGGTACATCACAATAAAATATGATCATGCAATACACATTTTTTTGATTTTCTTAGATATGTACCAGTCAAAATCTTGGTACACTACCGCTATGACAGACCTAAATTACCCAGTTCTTTTAATTATAAATTTCCAAGTGAAATAAGGTAGGCACTGGGAAATTGCCTTTTAATACATGTTACATGTATATACTAATGCAAATTTTTGACCATTAAGTACATGTTCTCACTATACAGGTGGTTGTTATAACAAGTTGTTGGTATTATATACGGTAAATTTAAATCATATTGAATGGTTTTATTGAAAACTGGTGATAGACCGATATAAGTAATAATATATAGACTTAAATACATGTTATATACAGTATATCATAGTATGAATTATGAATTTAATATTTATCTGGCTCAGGTATGTTGATCCAACAATTTACTTAATACCTTATATATCTTCTTGAAAAATTTATAAATTAAAACTAAAAACCTACAGTCATTTTTACTAATTATACAAGTAATTTTAATCAATAAAATTTATATTTATTAATTAAATTGTAATCAAACATTTTCTTTTCTATAATCTGCTATTTCAATGCTATTACTGAGTAAATATATTTTCTATTACCTGCTATTTTTCAACATTATTAATGAATAAATATATACCTTAAGTTTCTAAATAATAAACTAAATGTTAGACAAATTCTTCTATTAATAAATCTGATGTAAGTTTTGTTTCTTATTTTCTGTAATTTTACAGATTGTTTGCTCATCAATTGATTTAGATTATAAATATTCTCAATTTCTGAAACTGTTAGCCTTTTTAGTTTAGCATCAGCTGGTTTCTGTTCTTATGTTGAATGTATGTAATTGTTCTACTAAAACAAATGCTCCCTTCGTTGTACATGCAGCATGCTAACATGCATTATTAGAAGACATTTTCTTTCCAACATGACAGGTACAGTTAGAGCGGGTTTACCAGCATATCACATAAAACTCTGTGACATTTTTGTGGATTTTTTATTTCTTTTGGATATAGAATGATATAAAAATGAGAATATGAAACATAAATGTTTTATTTTAAAAATGCTGCTATCAGAGTCACTGTGTTGGTGACAGTTGAGTACCGGTATGCTTAATTTTCACAAAAAGTTTAGCATGTTTCACTTACTTGAGTATAGTCTTAATCTGAAATTGCTATGCCATCTTCAAATATTATTACCATTACCACAGTGAAAAGTTGATGCTATCCGGATTTAAAATATTGAAAATCAGGTGAAAGGCCATGCAAGGACATCACTTCCCATCTAGACATCACCATTTTCCACATGAAAAATCCCCATAGCAGCAATATTTCATCATCTTGAGCTTTTTTTTACCCATTTAGTCATAGGTTTCTTCAATCTCAATAGCAAAACTTATTTTTAAATTTTCATTTTATTTCTTATAGCAAAAAACTGCTGCAAGTGATCGAAGAAAATCTGTGTATAAACCACCTGGAAGTGTTGTCACTGTGTCGTCTGCTACCAGTCTAGCTGTCTCAAAGTCAGGATTACAGTCAGCCACAGTTACTCCATCACCACGGAGACGGTGACAGCCACATTAGTTCTTCCCATTCTTATCACCAAAGAAACAACAGCAGCCACCAAAGAAACTAACAGTGTCACTAACAATATATATATTATATAATGACATTTATTCTTTCAAGCCCGCAATCACCAAAGACTGATGCTTACTTTTAATCTACTTCTTTTCTGTTGCCATATTAAAATCAAATTTTCTTTGTTTTACTGTGTTAGCATGGAAACAGTGAGACAGTCGGTATTGAGTGATACCGACAGTCGGTATTGAGTGATACTGTGTTACCATGAATACAGTGACAGTAAATATTGAGTGATACTAACTAATTTACTCTTAACATGGAAACAGTGACAGTCAATATTCAATAGTGATACTTACTAATTTACTGTTACCATGGATACAGTGATATACAATGTAGTATCAAAAAAATTGACTCAGACAAGACAGAGTTCATCACTCAGCCAAGGACATGATGGCAGTTATTTAAAAATCACATTGACCTTATTTACTGGTAACTCTGTTACAATGGTAACAAGTATTTAAGTTAAATTGATGCCAGTATTATAGTACATAACCAAGGTCATTAAGATAACCATACTAAAATCATATTGACTTAAACTTTTCCAATATGGTGGATATGTACACTGTCATAAAATGCCGTCACAACAAAACCATTATTTAATTTGTTATTGATGTTGTTGTTACTTTACCAAAATTTTATCTTGTAATATTTTACTTTGTCAGTTTAAGACAATTTTGTTGTGATGTTGGATGCTGATTTGTACTGTGCTGTACTTATTTATATAAAAGACAATACTTCTACTTGTAAACAAGCTAGCTGTGATAACTTTTTAATGTGATAATAAGGTGCCAAATGTGATCTACTTGTGATCAAAGTGTGTGTGTGTGTGTGTGTGTGTGTGTGTGTGTGTATTGGCAGGTGATTTTGTAATACATGTATGTGTGGATGTAGATTAAGAAAGAGTAACATATATGAGAGTTGGTTTTAAAATGTATGTTCATTATGAATATAATATCAACTGGTCCAATTTTTCCGATTTCATGCATTTTAAACTGTTAATGAGATACTTCTTAAGTCACGATAAGTCCCTATAAACTTCATTGACATTGGTTGTAACATGACTGATGGACCAACTTCATTGTTTTTGTGGTGTTTTATACCTAGTTAACAAGTGTGGTGATTTATTTGATAAACAGTGATGCAATTATCAATCAAATTCTAAATTCATTATTTTTCATTGAGCTCAAATTGACCTGCATAATTTTTTTAAAGGCGACTCGTAAATGAGAATCAAATTGTCCTGTTTTATCTATTGATGTTTAAAGTTGTGCCTTATTTTGTTTGTAATCAGTTTTTGTTTTTTGTCACCTAAGTAAATGTTGTTCAAGAACTGACAATATTTAGGTTATTTTTAATAGACACTGGTTTTATTTATTTTTATACATTGTATACAGAAAATCATGTTAATGCCAATTTGTCTCCCTTAAATAATGTTTTTGAAGTCCTATTTTTAATCTTTATCTGTGATTTTTTTATTGATTATTATCACTTGAAATACCGCATGCTGCCAAATCTAACTTTGATTTAAAAAATGGTGGTTGTCATCACTTTTTATCTTCCCTGGCAACCATAATTGCTTGAAGGCAAGACTTCAGTGCCAAACTTTAATTTTACAAATGGTGGTTGCAAACAAAAGCTTGTCTTCACAATTTTTGTTTTTCCTGGAAACCATCGTTACATGTAGGCAAGACTTACTGGTAGGTTTGACTTTTCTTTTTTCAGCAGCATTTTTGGTATAGTCATGTCAAATTTTAAAATTCTGTAAAAAACCAAGCCTTGCCCTATTATAGGAGGTAGGTGAGGCATCGCTTTATTCTTTGAAATTTTTGTAACAAAGTTATTTTTGTCTGTGATGTGTTTTGTTTTTTATCCCACTTCATGATTTTGACTCGACAAGAGGTGGTGGTATGAGGAGGCTTGAATGTAAATAGTGTAAATATATTGTTAAATAGTGCTATGTAAAATATTATGTAAATATGTCTTATCATGCCAATAACATATAAATAAATTTTATATATATTACATTTTATGCTTATCTTTGTTTTTATGTCTGGCCACAATGATGTAACAGAAGCGGAACATAGATATATATTTCTGGCCCCGGTTTCACAATCATTCCTTAGCTAAGATTTTCCTTAAATCTTGCAAAATTTCAAATCTTTATAATTTTGTTAATTTGCAAGACATTGAGAAATTTAAGGTGTCATTTTTAATATCACTTCTAGAATAAAACATTTGCACTTAGTTTTGACAAAAATATTCACCAGTAGTTCCAAAAAAAGATTGCAAAAATTATAAAAATTTGCTAAATTTAAGTCAAGGAAAATCTTAGCTAAGAAATGATTGTGAAACCGGGGCCTGCTTCAGTACAAGTATTTAAAAAGGCAATTTACCATATGTCTTGAATAAGAAAGAAAAATGCCAACAGATGAGTCTGCGGTTCATTCTTCAGTCTCATTCAAAATGATAAGAAAAAAAAGGTTCTGAGCAGAATGTGTCACAAAAATATTTATCAAAACCTTCATCTCTGGTTTGATTGGAGATGTTCATCAGGCATTGCAAATTTTTAATATGCACAAAGTGTGCACCACAAATGGCTAGCTGAATAACATATGCTTGGCAATAGCCAGGACACAGGGAAATGCAACAATAAAATGAACCATGATCAAAACCTTTACCTCCAGTTTGATTGGAGATGTTCATCAGGCATAACAAATCTTTAATATGCACAGTGTCCACCACAAGGGACTAGCCGAATAACTTATACCTAGCAAAAGTTGGAAGGACATTGGGACACAAAACAACAAGATGAACCAAATTGAGACCATCCATTATCAGAATCCCCGACTTTAAATGAACACTGTCCAGACATAATGGCAATGACTTCCAAGGTTTAACTTAAGTTTTTTTATGCATTCTATAAAATTATAGAGTTGAGTAGTTTAGTCAACATTTTTCATTTATTTCGAGAAGTTAAAGTCCAAGAATGGTGGGGGAAACCGTAATACACGGAGAAAAATTACCCTGCATGTGAACAGACAAAATGCCTTGCACTAGGAACTGCCACCAATTGGCAGTGACAGGTGTTGTGATCCGTAAGCATGCGCTTTAGACCATGATCCACCAAATTATACTAGTAAATGAAGTCCCGTGTCACGATAAAGAACCCTGTGGTATAATACGCAACTCAACTTAAATTCGGTCAAGATTTTGTGTCGCACATCCATTCTACAAGTTATATATGGAGAAATATCCAAATTGCTAGTAAACTATATGTAATAATTTCATCTTTAGCTGTTGAGAATTAAATCAAAACAATGCAATTAATGGATATTGACAGTTAGACATTCAGATTGTTGTGGCAATGTTTTATATACACCCCAAAACTAAGACACCGTGAATATTCCTACAGATCCACAGTCCATCATCCGATCCATTGGACACTAACGTTTCAGCAAGTTTATGTCGTCCATTTGTACCCACTGTGGTAGCTCAGTTGGTAGAGTGCTCGCTTTTTATGTGGTAAGTCGTGGGTTCGATAAAGAATCTTGCTGTAAAATGCCATCAGCGCAACGTACAGACAAAATTTCTTCACCTTCGCATAAAGCTGACGTCTCGATATACGTGAAATATTCTTGACTGGGACATTAAACACCATTACTCATCTCAACTCGTCCATTTGTAATCAAAAACAAACATACTAATCCATGTCCAAATCACAATCCCAACGCAAAGTAAAAACTTTGAAACTGACTTTAGTTAAATACATGAACTTCGACCAGGGAAGTGAGACCGGGTGCCCAGGAAAGGTAAGCACCTCCTATTTAGTTAGCTACACCCGCCACGTGTCATTATTCCAATGCCGCAAAAACGGAAATTTTCGCGTTCGTTTTATTTTCGGGTGAATTTGTTCACGGGAGTAGTTTTTTTTAATTTAATTGCTTTTTCTGTGACCATATGGATACGGGAATATCTGGGAAAAAAATCCTCGTTTTATGTAGTTCCAAGATGTATTTCTTAAATATTTTTCACCCTCAACCTATCATCATACCCCGGCCTTTATTACACCAAAATTAAGTGGCAGAATGGTACACGGTATCGGTTTTAAATATTTTCTGTATAAACCATTGGATGTTGCACCAACATCATATCTGGATTTAAATTAGGTATATTTTTTAAGACTTGGCCGAGGTTTTTCTATTCGATCTATTGTGACGACAATTTCAGCAAAATGAGACACAGGTTACATCACGTGATCAAAATCTCATCCGTATCCAATGAAAATGACGTCATAGTACTTAAGTTGGAGATCAATCGCATTTTCCACTCTGGCGTAAATCAGTCGTCAAAAGAAGATAGAAAAAACTAACCATGGATTATACGAAAGAATAACTACCCACCAAAATGAGTCGGTGTGCTGGTAAAGACGGGATCCTTGTTTCCGACGAGGAACATGAGATGAGACAGAGAGGATATGTAATGGGGAGCCTACTAGGTGAAGGATCTTATGCAAAAGTCAAAAGTGCTCATAGCGATAAATTACAGAAACGTGTAGCCGTGAAAATAATAAACAAGAAAAAGGCGCCAAAAGATTTCAGAGAGAAATTTTTACCCAGAGAATTGGACATTGCTTCCAAATTAGAGCACCCTAACACCATAAAGATGTTTGAATACTTTGAATTTCATAATAAGGTATGTTTGTTTTAATTAATACACATGTTAATTGAAAAAAAACTTTTTTTTCAATTTTGAAATGTTATGACTTACATAAAAATCAAAATTATATTCAGATAATTGAAATCTTTTGCGCTTAAATTTAAAAATGCAAGTAATAAATTTGATAATTTTGCAATGTGAAATAAGCAACATAATTTATCCTTGTGATAATGGTATTTACGTTTTTCTTGTCCAAATATCAGAAAGCTTATTAAATGTAGTTCTTTTCGGGTTTTCTTTGACATTCTATTTATATGAGCAAAACCATTGTAAAACAAATATGGTTCCAACCAACCCATAAGGGTCATTAACTGCAACACTAGCTTTGGGGGCGTAATCCACCAGTGAAATATTGGAGACCGGGTGGGGAAAACTGTAGCCGACCTGTAACACGCAAAGAGCCGACCGGGTTCAATCCTCAGCAGAGGCACTCGATTATCTTAAGTTCCATGTCTTACCATATTTTACACCATCAGTAAGCCTTAGAGGCTTGCATACATATCTTCATTTCTATTTTCTGGTTCTGTTCTTGTTCCATGCTTTTATGTTGCCTATATCGGTACTGGATGTGCCATAAGCGCTTTATCAGCTGAGTATGCCTTCCTCAGTATTACTATGTTAGCATCACATTTTCACGTTTTTATCGATTCCCATAATATATTCACATTTGTTCTCTATATCCAAATTTTACGAATATTTTCATGGTTTTCGTGTGTGTGTGTGTGTGTGTGTGTGTATTATAATGAAACATTATGATCATGGGGACACTCGAGAATATTCTTGAAGTACCCTGTACTTATGGTGCTTATGTCGTTACTATACGAGCCATTTTAGCGTTCACAGTACATCTACCTTAGTATCATTGCATCGTATTTTCACCCGTTTTTCTCTATTCCCTTTTCTAGGTCTAT
The DNA here is from genome assembly GCA_021292105.1 of Anadara kagoshimensis. Taxonomy (NCBI): domain Eukaryota; kingdom Metazoa; phylum Mollusca; class Bivalvia; order Arcoida; family Arcidae; genus Anadara; species Anadara kagoshimensis. The sequence goes on from CM037858.1 coordinate 23,682,612, forward strand.
ATTATAATGGAACACTGTGGCCATGGAGATTTGTTAGAGTATATAAAACTAAGAGGAGCGTTACCGGAGGACGTGGCCAAGGAAAAGTTTTCGGAGTTAGTTAGTGCGATAGATTACCTCCACAAAAATAAAATAGTCCACAGGTATGTGAAGAGTATTTAGAAAAAAATATTAACGAGATTTCTACACAAAAACAAATAAGACACATTTAAACAAACAAACCAAATAATACACAAAACACTTTTCATTTCAATCACAAATTTTTTTTTACATTTCATTGACCACATGAGACAAAACACGTTTCCCAAATGAAACAAAACCAAACTGAAACATTTATTGAATAAAAGAAAAATCACAACACATTTACACAAACACAAAATCAAAACAACACACGAAACAAAATCCTTTTCAACAAACACGTGACGAAACTCATTTCAACTAACACACGTGACAAAATCCATTTCAAATAACACACGGGACAACGCTCATTTAAATAAGCACACGAAACAAACTCTAAGTTACTCAACAAACACATGAAACAAGCACAAAAACAGAACATATATTATCAAATACACAAAACAAAACCCATTTCAACGAAATAAAAAACAGAACACATTTAAACAAACAAAAAACCCCATGAAACGGAATCCATTTCAATAAGTACACGGGGTCAAATCCATTTCAACAAACACACGGGACAAATACCATAACAAACATACGGTACAATTTCCATTTTTAACAAACACGTGGGACAAATACCATTTCAACAAACACATGGGGCAAATACCATTTCAACAAACACATGGGACAAATGCCATTTAACAAACACATGGGGCAAATACCATTTCAACAAACACATGGGACCAATACCATTTTCAACAAACACACAGGACAATTACCATTTCAACAAGCAAATGTAACAAATCATATTTCAACAAGCACATGGGACAAATCCCATTTTAACAAACACACGGAACACAAAATCCATTTCAACATTTTAACAAACACACGACGGAAAATTCGTTTCAAAAAACATTTATGAGCAAACCCCATTTCAACGAACAAACGGGACAGAATCAATTTTAGCAAACGCTCATTGCAACAAAAGCACACTACAAAATCCATTTTAAAAAAAATACAAAAAAAAAAACGAATATTATAACACAATTCAACAATTCCACAAAGCAATCTATGACAACAAAAATGAAATCAAAACATATTCAAAAATCATTTAAATCAAAACAAACCATTTAAACAAACATATTTCAACAAGAACACAATTCAAATTCTGATTCAATAAAACATGTAAAAAACAACAAAAAACCCATATGATTCATTATATAATAAACGAGGCAAAACATCACCGTACTCAAGAACTATCACACGAACACCAAGTACTGCACAGTAATTCGATTTATAATGGCCAATTCTTTCGATTTTCACAAATTCTATAAAAATAACACATTGAGAACTTAATAAAAAACAAACAAACATACTAATCCATGTCCGAATCACAATCCAGAAGCAAAGTAAAAACTTTGGAACTGTCAAGTAAGGTTAGACACGCGAACTTCCACCAGGGAAGTGAGGCCGGGTGTTCCGGATTGGTAAGCACCTCCTATTTAGCTAGCTACACCCGCCATATGTGTAATCAAACTGTGTGAAAGGAACTTGGGACTATAGGACGTCAACTATCAAACAATACTGTGATGACGGCCATAAAACTTTTTTGGGGCCTTGAAAAGACTAGGCTTGCAAAATCCCTGAGTCAACAATTTATTTACAAGTAAGCATCCTGCTTCGTTGTACAAAGTCCCCGTAGTGGGAACAAGCTCTACCATAGCGTATTAATTGGGAAACAAATACACTATAAGCAGGTACACTGCTGCATAGATAAGGAAAGTTGACAATAGAAAAATTAATGTCGTCACGTTTTTCATAATGTTTCAAATGTAGCCTTTCGTGGGCGTCATAATTCAGGTATGAGTCTAAATATGAAGCAGAACTTGGGGAATCAGTCGTATCTTTTATTTCAAGCTCACTAGAATAGATGACATTGACATAGTCTCCAAATTTAGGATTGTTGAGACAGAACGTCATCTATATATCTGTATGTAGAGTTGAATGATTTGGCGACAGTCTTCTCTCCAGTTTAACAAGGTTCTGCATAAATTCTGCTTCATAAGAATAAAGAAACAAATCAGCAAGCAATGATGCACAGTTTATACCCATTGGTATGCCGATTGTTTGCTGGAAAATTATATTATCAAACACAAGAAATATGTTATCTGTCAAAAACTTCAACATTTTGTTGATGGTATGTTCTTGGCAAAAAAAAACCTATATCCATCTGTAAGTTTCGTTTTATTATCTTTACGAGCGCCTCAATAAATCAAGAAAATCGAGATTTTCAAATGAAAATGTTTCTACCATAAATGAAAATTATTTTTTTTTCAAAAACCATTTACGCAATATGACCAACAAGTTGTTAAAATGATTTAGCCGTAACATCAACAAGCTATTTAGTCTTAAGTATTTATCATATGTTAATTTGTCTATTTATCAGGGATTTGAAATGTGAAAACGTACTATTAGATAAACAAAACACGCTTAAGGTTTCTGATTACGGATTCTCCAGGTATTTCAATCCAGGTGATATCAGTAAAACATTTTGTGGTAGTGCGGCTTATGCAGCTCCGGAAATTTTACAGGGAACTCCATACCATGTTCCTCTTCATGATATCTGGAGTATGGGAGTCGTTTTATATATAATGGTAAGTATCTACTATTGTATAATCCAGGCCTACCGTAGCACCAGGTTCCAGTTTTACAATCATTTCCTAATTAAGATTGTTCTAAAGTTAAAACTGGCACCTTTTTACGAACTTTTGTCGTATTACAAATGAAAAATTTCAACAAAATAAAATAGGAATGGAGATGTAATAAGCTTAGAGAGATCTTCAAAATGACTCCTCAAATTCATGAATGTCTTGAAAATTAACAATTTGGAAATTCATATTTGCCAGATTTAAGTTAATGAAAATCTTAGTTAAGAAATTATTGAGAAACTGGGACCAGTTATTCAGTGTTTTAGATATGAAAATCAGCAAGTTTTCTATCGTGTCATATATCATATGCATTTTGTCGCAAGTAATGAACACCAAAGTACATACCCGGACGCAGCCGGAACATAAATAGTGAGCAGAAGGCCAAACCATCTGCTTTAACGAATAACGATGGTAAGTTGGGTTTTTGGTGTTGCCATCGTCGTTATGGCAGATAGTTCGGGATAAGTGTTTTTTCATATTGCAGAAGTTTCCATAATCATGTAAATAAGGATAAAGCGATGACACAATACATGTACATGAAGTTCAATGGGATGTTAAAAATAATTGATCGGTGAAAATCCAACATTTTGTCAAAATTAAAAAAGGAGCAAATCAGTAAAATATAATGCCCATTGATAATTTCAATCCTGGCATACCGCCACAGTAATATTCTTTATAATTTTCTCCCTCGACCTATCACAAACCCCTTTATAACACCAAAATCTGACACTGAACAAATAGTGACATTAAATTAAGGTTTTACTGATGCAAAGCCTTGCAGTTTTGACTTATATCGCTTGTTTCATGGCAGCAATTTTATGCATAAAAAGTACAATTTTTCGATAACCAACAGATTAAAATAGCATTAACTTATACAAATACAGTAAAACACCGTTACTTTGCCACCTTGCTTATCGCTATAGTATTTAAGTCCCAAAGTTTTTTTTAATTTATTATTTTGGTTTTTTTTTTCGACTCCCATGATCTGTCACCAACATGTTGACAATAAATCTATGTTTTAATGTACATGCAATCAATATGTTATGGCCTCAAGTATTACTGAACTATGGTCGCGAAAAAACAAGAGTTTGGATCCAGTGGAATATGAAATGTCTATGTATTAATGTGTAAATTATAATTCCAGGTATGTGCATCAATGCCGTATGATGATTCAAATATAAAGAAAATGGTTAAAGACCAATTGGAAAGAAAAGTTGCGTTCTCGAAGACTAAAAATATTTCGGATAACTGTAAAGATTTGATTCACAAAATACTTGAAGTAAACGTGAAAAAACGACTCCCTATTGCTAGCATGCTAGAACACCCCTGGCTTCAGGTAGCTTCTGTCGAGAAAAAGGCCGACAGGCATGATCACTCACAAAGACTTGGGTTACTTCCGAACCTAGCGGAACCAAATCCCGGAAATAGTTCCAAAACGCACAAGAAGTCTGCGGGGAAAGTAGGAAATAAAAACCACGGAGAGGAAGTTATACAGCGATGTTGAACATTTTAAATCATTTAGAAATGTTTTAATTTTAGAATAAATACCCAAATATTTTACACTTTGTATTTTATGAAAATGCACATAGGTGGGAGTGGGGTCCAACAGCCGCCCTTCTTTATGGAATTGTTCTTGGAAAGATACTATAAATGACATACAGAAAGCATGGTCGTAGATTGCGGCACGAATGCATTGTATTTTATCAAGTGTAGCTACATCTAGTCCGCCACAACATGGATCGGTAAACGTAATGTTATAGGATGTGATCCATGCTGCCAGGAAGGGCAATCGAAGCGTGTTTTCGTTTCTGCCGTTTTCGCCAGAAATTTCAAGAACTCATAATGGTCTAAGTCGTCAGACACAAACCTCCAACAAGTCGAAAATTAAAATTGTGATTTAGTGGGCCGATTAGTCGTATTACGCTACATTATACACAAACTTTAAAACGCTACAAGGTTTAGTGCTAGTCATAATTTACCGTGGGAATCAGAAAATGTAATTTTATCACGCGTAATTCCATTTTTGGAAACAATATTTCTTTCCAAGAGAACCTTTTAAGATTCAAAAATTTATTCAACCTTGATTATGAAACATCTAGTGGCTACACGAAACTTTTCATTATAAATCACCCGTGTTTTAATATCTGAAAAAATGTCTTAAAACGCACCATTTAGTTTCTAAAGGATTAATGTGTCTTTCACGCCCCAAAAAACTTTTAAAATTCTTTAATGATTAATCACTCAAATATCCTGGATGTAGTAATTCTATTGTTTAGCTAGAAAAAAATAATCCGTTAAAATGTAGTTTTACTTTACATGTATTCGTGACGTCGTTGAAATGTACGTCGTTTACAGTTTTGCTATGCGACCTATAGGTGCAACAAAAGTGGCGTCACATGCACTTAATATATTTCTACCAAATACATCATCCTCTGCCTGCTATTACAATGGTATCCTAGAGGTCACGTGTTCGTGCAATTGCTGTATATTATAAAAACGTCTTTAAATAATCCACGGATGTAAACGTTGCCACGTAATATTAAGTTTCTAAAGACTCGGGTCGTCTTGTTGGTGCCTACCCAAGTTTCAGTTGTGTAAAGCCACTTCAGCGAGAACCACCAACCCACCCGAATGAAATATTCTACCGGTACCCATATTTACGTATATATATCGAGAGTTCAATAAAGTTACAGCCATCGATGGCAATGTATATGTAGAGAATAATTGGAAAATTAAACGAAATTAATTGAAGTTCGATTCCAATTCCATGATTACCCATGGAAATGAGGGGTCACGTGAGAAACTGTAGTTAAATGTCACGAGTCACCTGGAGATCTGTTGGAAATGACAATGCAATAACAAGAGGCCTACGACCCTTCGATAGCTCACCTGAGGAAATCCACAGCGCCGCAATACCGGTACCATTATGATCTGAAAGTCGTTCCACCATTTACTAATGCAGTTACTTCATGTTATGATAACTTAAGTGAGTATAATTAAAAGTAGGCTTATTCTTGGCTGTGGCTGTGCTGGTTCTTAATGGGTTAAAAATGTTAATTTTTTTTAATACTTCAGATATACCCAACTCCAATATGATCCAAGTCAAGTTGATGCTGTCAAAGCCATCTGAACACTAACGGCTGACATGGTCGTCTTCACTCTACCAGCTAAAGGTTTATTGATTGAATGGGGTTTTACATGCCAAGAATATTTCACTTATTCAGGACGTCAGTATCTATTGATGAAGTGGCAGAAAATTTTACCTTTGCAGGGCGCTCGGGGACTTCTTACTAACTTAGGGAACACAATTTTTTTTAAAGATCTCTTCCGAAGTAACTTTGTGACTTTCATTTCTTAATGCCTAGTGCTTGGCGAAAGAACTTTACTCTTAAAGGTCGGTGTGGGTGCTTTATATGATGATAAAAGTTAGTTATTTCTTGAGCCTTGTATGCCTTTCTTCAAGGATTGGTGCTAAGTATAACTTTCAATAACATTTAGTTATAAGAATCTATATAAATGTAGGCTACTGTGATCTTCAACTTCGTAAACTTTTTCTTATTGAAGGTAATACAATGTACTATTTGTTAGACACTGTTTTTACTTTTAGATCACTGCAAATTTCAACGAGTCCCCCATCTATAATGATAATTTAACTAGTGTGTGAATTTTGGATTTAGTTGTTGATCAAGATTATTTCACTTAAATACCGGTAGAGACAATGAATGAAAATGAAGAAACGTATACCTTTGTCATGAGTTGGTGGTAGTTTCATGTGTCCAGGATTGCCTTGGATATATTTGACGTCTCATAGTTCTATGTTACTTTCACTCAACTTTGATTACATACGTGGTGGGTGTAGCTAGCTAAACAAGTGCTTACACTTCCGGAGCACCCTGTCTCACCTCCCTAGTGAAAGTTCATGTGATTAACCCAACTTGTCAGTTTCAAAGTTTTTACTTTGCTTCTGGATTGTGATTTGAGCGTGGATTAGCAACTTTGTTTTTTATTCATACCACACCAATTGCAACTGTTGCAATCAGAAAGACTACATGACTTAAAGCAGTAAGGTACTACACCCACTACAACATGACTTTGGATTTTAAAGGTTCATCATACCTAGAACATTGAGTTTTCAAGTTTTAAGAAGTCTTTAGAGAGCGACACTAAATATTAAAGCAGGTGTCAAAACAATTGGGTTTAGTATACATGTAAAGAAATGAAAGTGATACAAGTGCAAGTTAATTATTTTGAGGGAGGGGTCACTCCAGAATATAAGTTGCACTAATAATAAGTTCCTAAATGTGCAACTCTTATCTTAGGAGCACAAACTTATTTAGGAGCCATGTGCTTCTGATCATCATAATCCCTGCATACTAGTATCACCAACATAAATGTTTTAACAAACAACAAACTGTACAATATCATCATTTCATGAAAATTTTAATTGCCTTTTCACTATTATCATGTATAAACTAAAAGGTTCTCTTGATGAAATACTTGACGACAGGGAATATAATTTATAGTGATCAACAGATGAAGATGCTGGACAGTAGTAATATGGCTGTACTTGGTAAATCAATAGTGATACAATACTGCTTAAATAAAACATGGTGACCATATTGTTCTGTTTGAAAAATAACCATAAATAAGCAATATTTTATCATTACTCATTTAATGCATACAGAATACCAAATTCTATTTCTCTTTTACCATCACAGACAAACACACATTCATCCCTCTCACTCTCTAAGCATACTACCTTCCACGACTATTCATTATCACATTTAAAAGTATACATACATGCAAATAGACCCGCCAATTAAACTACAGTGAGCACCTTGTTCTTTACGCTGTGATTCCTCTGTCAGCAAACATTATACAGGTATTTGTAACAGATAAAAACAATAAACAAACTTAAGTCTGCTGGCAAAAGTATCTTCAACTAAAAAGGTCATAAGGTCAATTAATAGGTCAAAGTTCACATACAAACATAAAATATACAAACGTACTGGTTAGTCAAGAAGAATGTTTTGTCTTTCTGGTGTGTGATTTCATTACCATATATGGCAACAAAATTGCATTGATGATTAAATAAAAATTACATCATTACCATATATGGCAATAATGTAAATTTAAACAATAACCTGAGATCAATTCTGCAGTGATTTTTGTTTTTACTTTGTTCAGAAAAGGATAATTACATTCTTATGACTCTGCCTTCATCATCCATACTCAGCATCACTCACTTTTGTCTGACCTGTCCAGTTATATTCAATTGTCCATTTCTTGATGATGAAAGGACAAAAATAAAAAGTTTTATGTTTGTAATTTAATGATTTATATATAAAATATGAAACATCTCATCATCAGTGCATTTTGTTTTAAGTTAAAACAGAAAATAAAGCTATGTGATAATACTTGTCTGACAATGAACTGCTGTAAGAATTCTACTTCAAACTCATTATGAAGCTTTCAATTTATACACAACTTGCACATTTTGTGAAGAAAACTTTTTGTTATATCATCTCTCGTCATCATTATCCAAGTCCAAACTGACCAGCAGTGTATATATTACACCTTGGACATTGACAAAATAATCAATCTAGTATCCATTTACAAGCTCAATTCCTTTTTTTAAATATACAATATTATCCTCATCCCAGATTTTCTGAAATGAATTGAATTGATTCCATCTTCTATATAGAAAATTGAATTATTCTCTATTTCTGTAATCACCATTAATTTATACCAAAAGTGGAAAAATTCAAACCATTCCACATTGATTCATCAAAGATTCACAAAAAATATGAATACTAGCTTGTCACAAGTTGTCAGGTGATGAGAGGGTCTCTAGTGGTATGTTACAACAAGACCAATCTTTCCCTTCTCAAACCAGACTTCTGTACCCTTGTGACGCACGAAACATTTCCAAATTGATACAATATCTTCTTCTTGATTAACATAAATAACTTAAGGTTTTATTATACATTTTATATACACACTGTATATTATGCTTCATTGTCAAAATTGTCACATTGAAGATAGAAAGATTAAAAACGTCGAATTAATCAGATATTCCTTATATCTCATCTTTACTGAAAAAACATTATTGGCTAAGACTAAGTGAATGAACAAAAACACCAAATAAATAAAATACAAAAATAACAAGTCTCCTACTAGTGGTCGTGAAAAACGTGATAAGCAAAATCTGATGGCTCAATAAAGATGGTATATTTGTCATCGTCGGAAACCTGATAAGCAAAATCAGACGGCTTAATTTAGATGGTATATTTGTCCTCGTCGGAAACGTAATAACCAAAATCTGACAACTCAATCAAGATGGTATACTTGTGGTACCATCTTGTAGTCGTCAGAAACTTGATATGCAAAATCTGACTGCTAAATTAACATGATAATTTATGATTTCTCAAATGTATTTTGAATCGGGTTGACCACTGTAAATAATTCTCATGATCTGGAGAGATGTGAAACAGAATGAAGGTAAAACTACAAATGTATTATTACAGTCCATGATGAATCAAACAGTATCTTCAATTATAGCCAGTACTACTATCGTTTTCTAAAATAGACATTTATTTATTTATTAATTACCGGTAAGGAAATATAAATTAAAATATCATTTGTTATTTAGTGGAAGTAAGAGAAATAAATAAAAATAAATTTGTTAGTTAGGTTTTTACTTCAAAAATACCATAGTAGCTTTTATTACACTACTAACAAAGGAAGCACTGAAACACGAACTAGCTGTTATAAACTAAGCACCTATAATTTAGTGTTCACCAAAGACAAATACCTAAATATTATGCCGATTTCATCCATATCTGTCATCATTTTGTGTCTTAAAACATCTGTTCCATAAAGTAAAAGTGTTGGACAACAAAAAATCTGGAGGAAAAATATTTAGAACCTAGATCTGACAATGAAGGCAATAAGTCATGGTTTTTACTCTCACCTTTCAAAAAATTTAATACAGTAAAACCTCGTTATAATGCCCCTCGATAACTTTGCCACCTCGCTTATCGCCACACTATTCTGAAGTCCCAAAATCCATTTTGTTTCCGCCTCCCCCAATTTATTGCCAAACCCCTTTATAACACCAAATTTTTACTGAACAAATTGTGGCGATGAATTGAGGTTTTACTGTAAATTCAAAAAAAATTATAATGACGGAATAAATTCAAATTAATGCACCCCCACCCAAATTTAATTTTGTATTATCAGTATCACTGAAATTGCGATTTGTGTCATTGTCAGAAATGTTTTGACTAGTAACTCGCAATAAATCTCGATGGAAAGTTAATTGTTTGGCCGGTGGTCAATATCATATTGCATTTTATCCCCAAGCAACAGAATTGGTTTCTCATAATCATTACTATTGTCTGAAGATTATCTGTGAACTTAAATGACTATTAATGCAACAAAATGAAAAATAAACAAACTTAAAAACTACTACTGCACTTAAAAATGTCTATATGATAAATGTTAACACAGGCAAGATTAAATCTATCACATATGCTGGTCTTTTTTATTCCTTAAAAACCAAATTATCACATCCATACAAAGCCAGGTCATTTACACTATTATCATTGTTCTGTATCAAGTCCCTCTCATAGTAGTCAAAAATAAACAAAAGAAAGGGGAGCTAACTGTGACAAGGGGTCAGGGTGCACTAAAACATTCCAGAGATAAAAGGGGGAAAAATCTAACAAAATGAAATAAAAAATTTTATATACCCTCAAAACCAGCTTGACAGTGGTGTAATGATCTACATTCATGATGACAGTACACTAGATTGACATCTACATGTGGCCTATGACAGCACACTGGATTGACCTATTTTTATGTATAAATGTGGTCTATGACAGCACACTGGATTGACCTATTTTTATGTATAAATGTGGTCTATGACAGCACACTGGATTGACCTATTTTTATGTATAAATGTGGTCTATGACAGCACACTGGATTGACCTATTTTTATGTATAAATGTGGTCTATGACAGCACACTGGATTGACCTATTTTTATGTATAAATGTGGTCTATGACAGCACATTGGTCAACATCTCTCGATACAAATGACAGTTAATTATTACTAACAATGTGTTTTACATATAACTGAGGTAACTATATCATCTCTACAAGATGTTGTGACTTCTTTCACCTTTAAGATTTATACTGGTCCAACCATTATCTGTAATTCATAGGCCATATTATCTATGTCCTTTTTTCGTGTCACATTTTCTATAACTGGAAAGGGGCATCATTCTTTAAACAATAATAATTTGTATTTAAAAATAAAATAAAGCAAGCAGATTTCTATCAGTTTTATAGAGCATATAAACTTAAATAACGTCAAAGTCGAAATAAAAATTAGCTGCTAACTGCTCTATGCTCAAAGAATAATTTTCTGCCAAAACTTCAAAAGAATCAACATAAAAAGGTTGTGCATTGAAATTCTGTCCTACTAAGTATCTGGATGTACCAGTAGTCAGCAATCTCGAAACCATTTCCGTTTGGTTTTTTTCCTCCTAATAATGTTTTCGTCTTATCTTGTCTCAACAGTAATTTTATGAAGATTTATTTCAAAAAGGAACCTCTAATAAAAACAAAACAATTTTGACCACAGATAATTATTCTAATTTACAGGGCCCTTGCAACTGTAAAGAAATTGTCGGCATGAAAACTGTTTTCAGTAAATAAAAATCATTGTCAGAAATAAAAATTTTGTAGATAAACATACTGCATATGAAGATTGTGTAATCCTGTCAGTTTCTGTACACAAAATGTGCATGGAGAAGGTCAAGGGTCACATATGCATCACAATATTCTTGTTGAATTCAGACTTTGTTAATCCTGAGTTTATCGTCTTCGAAATATAAGAAATGGACACAAAAATGTATGGACTTTACCAATACAATATATGCCCACTTTTAGTAAGCAGGTGTATAAAAAGAAGAGACAGAGACAGGAGAAGACAACTCTTTACATATCACAAATTGTTCTTCATTCACACTTGAAACCAGTTTTCAACATCATCATCATCATCATCATCATGTACTTAATAATAATCAATACTACACATTTTTACATTTACGTATAATATATATATATTTATATTTATATACTTTATAGATATATATACCATCTGGGCACCAGGCCTGTATCCCAGACATTTTATCAATTATTTTACAAATATTATAATTATTATTATTATTATTATATTACATTTGTACAAAATAAAAAAACAATAAATGAAATAGTATTCACATTGTTATAATATACACATTGACTGTATTTCTTGTGTACACAGTCTATATATAGGACTGTATTTCCTGTGAATACAGCATGTTAACAGGGTAACTAAAACGATTAAAATTTACAAAAGGAGAGTTTCACAATTTTGTTTAAAATCTAGAACTGTTATAGATACCAATGTGATAGATCATAGAGCCATCTGGAGGAATGACTTAAACAATGAAATTTCCATTATAATTAGAAGGTTAGAAACTATGACTGCAAACTAAATTCTAGCTTTAATTTTACGGACCCTAACCCCTTAAGAAACTAAGACATATCTAACTGCGACTAGACACATGAATGCCTACAGATGTATATTATTATACTCGGAAAATACATAATTTGGCACATATTATAGTAACAACTTATTTTCCATTATTTAGTGAGACATAGCATTGCAGTCCTGGATTAATGGATTTTCAATCCTTTTATTTAACACAATACATCATCAAGTATCAGGACCGTCAAGTGTCCGACAATAATAAATTCCACCAAATATCAAGAAATAGATCTTATAACTATGCCCCCCATAGCCAATATTGACCTCACATGGAAATTGTCCTAATGGAACAAAATATTCACCATTACATACTGCCCTTCTCTATGAACTTGATTGAATGGGGTTTTACGTCCCAGTCAAAATTATATCACTTATATTAAGACATCACCAGCTATAGGTGAAGTGGCAGAACCTATGAACTGAATGTAATGACAATATCGGATCCAATATTTTAACATACATCAGTTAATAACAAATGGTTTTTTGGTCCTTCTTTCCATTACCTGTCAATGATTATAATTCATAATCAACCTAACTTAACCCTATCAGTCATCTATCACACCATCATCATATAAAATCAGTATGTATCATTTGAAGTAAAAAGATGGTTTCAATTTAGTTTGACTTATAAGTACCTATTAACAACTCCTAACTGCTTAGTGATAATAAAAATCTATGTGTAACTCTCCTTTTGTTCACAGCCAACTGTATCAAATCATTTACAAGTCTGTGACATCCACAAAACTACCATTCATACTGCATGTGAGTAGTGCAAGTGTTTGTATGTAAAGATAGAGAGAAGAGAGAAAGAAAGGGAGGAAAAGAAAGAGAATGCAAAGGACTGGAAGTAACAACAAATGTGATGATGATCTGTCATCTATGGCAAATGTCTTTCCAAAGAATAAATACTTTAAATTTTTTCCATAAACATCATCATCAATTACCTTCTAAGTAATCTGTGAATTCTCATTTTCAAAAAATAATTTAAGCCAATTTTATCTATATGGATAACAATTATGCTCATAAATGAATAAAATCAAATTTAAGCAAATCAAAAAGTTGAAAGTGCTAATGCTGATATCTTATATACATTTATAACTTTCGTCCTAATTGTGTGACAGGATTGTTCTAATACTGAAATGACGCTGAACAACCAAGTCAATCTCCCTAGGTGCTCATGAACAACCAAGTCAATCTCCCTAGGTGCTCATGAACAACCAAGTCAATCTCCCTAGGTGCTCAAAGTACGTTGTTGTAAATTACCGAAATGTCTATGATTCAAATTTCACTTCTGCAATAAAAACCTAGCTTAACCGAGAAGTGTGTTCATATTTTGTTTAAGACATTCACCATAATCAAATGTGGTTACTTTCAATGCCGACTAGTATGATACATGTCATATGCATAATTGGTTTTTAAGCTGCCAGATGTCATAAGTGTTTGTGTATATTAACACTGCTTTGTTCTTATTTTTGAAATTGCTTTAGTCTCTTGTCAAATTGTGTATGCATGTGAAAGAGATCAAATATTAATTTATCGTTATCATCATCATCATCACATTCTTACTTACAATCTTGGACAAACTACAGCATATATGGTTTGTAAATATGACACAGATTTGAAACTGTAAGATACAATATACTGTTAATGTATGTAGGTATGTATTTTTATGTTTAGAAATCTCTTGGTATTAAGTGAAGAATTGGTAATTGACACATGTTAATAGTTTAATAATAAACAGCACTTCTCTTTGCATCAAAGCTTCAACTCATTGGCAATTTTAGATGCAATATTTTTAAATCCTATGGAAGTCCCTGAAATCCTTTTAAAGCGAACCCCATTTAATGAAAGTCTAGGTAATTTACACACTTCCATTTCCCATTGCACTAAACTGTCTGTGTTGGGATCGCCATGCACACATAAAAGGAGAAATTTTTCTCTTTGTTCATAATCACAGTTATTAGCATCAAGGACTTTCCTAATTTCTTTCATCATCTCATTTGGATCCATTGAACTGGTCGTTTTCATGCTCCATGTAAACCTCAAAGACCTTGGCTTGATTGACGACAAAGTTGTGGTTTCTCCAGGAAGATGTGCTTCATTCATAGACCTGCGGAACAATTTGCTGGAAATTAGAATCAATGGGGAAAACATGTTAATGGCTGACCCTCAATGAAATGAGACTTTGTGGTAGTATAAATCGATCAAGATGCACAATTATTTATGTAAGGTGCTAATACATGTATATAAACAACCGAAAGTCTAAATGCCACATTTGTTAACTGTAGTTATAACATGCAATCTAGTCAACTCTGATCAAAGTAAATATAAATAAAACAGGGATAGGAGGATAAAATAAAGCATAGGCTTCGTAATTTGACTGCACATCTAGCTCATCAAAAATCTAATTAGAAAAGGATGTTGATGATCTTGGAAGCTCAAAATTAACAGGTCCATTTCAGAATCTGCTTCATATAGTTTGCTGCCAACAATGTTGTAAAAAGGGGCATTAGTTGCCAGTTTGTATATTCTGAGGCCAAAATGCTTCCATTTGTGCCTTATATCGATTCATACACCCCCCCCCCCTCCCCCAATTCAATTGGCAACATTGGTGATGACCAGAGTTAACCCTGCATTTATTAGCTGGAAAATGCAAATATTTTAAATATTGCAGAATTTACCCCCCCCCCCCCCTTCCTGGCGAAGTAAGTTCAAAGCAATATAAATTGAACCTGTTGCAAAAACTATCTTATCCTATGATTGGTCACATGATGTCATTAATTGCCATTAATAATTGTGGCAGTTTCTTAATATTTATAATATACTGAGCATAACATGGTTGAGGATATCGAAATTTATGATATGAAATATACTATCAGGTTTTTTTAACATTTTTTGTAGACTTCTTTGGCAGTCATACTAACAATACACTTGTATTAGCACCCAGTAAATAATTATACTTGAGACCTTGGTAAATGTTGAGGTACCAAGTGTTATGTAGTGGTACATACAAGTAAGAATTTGATACCTACAGTACCTGTTATATAACCATTATAGTGCTTAAAACCTTGTATAAGGACAATAAAGGAAAGATAGTAACAGAAAGAGTGCAACTAAGAAATCTCTTAACATGACGCTATTTATCATAAAGGAAAGACAGACAGAAAGAAATTAAAGAAGATTTTTTTTTTTTTACATAAGATGATGATAAAGGAAGAAACTAATTATACCAAATTCAAATGTGAAACAAACGGATTTAATGAAGAATACCAAGGAAATACAGAATATACCAACAACGTTGGGGTTAGGTTAAAATAATTAACAACTGTATATGTATCGCAAACAAATAACAAAAACAAAATTAACATATAAAGGTTAACACCATGCAAACAAAACTCCCCGATAACCAAGTAGTAATTAATAAACTGGTCAGTCAAGATGTAAATCAAAAAGAGTATAAAGTAAGAAACAGGAAAAAACAAACTCTATACTGGATACAAATCAAAGATATATATAAATGTATATAAAATATAAAAGAAAAGTGTACAGTCCCATGCAACAGTGTGGATAAATAGACAAACTGCTGACTGCGGTCATTGATAACATGACAAACAGTTTCTCATTCTTACATGCCAGTACTCAACACAAGGTACCAAAACTTTACCAAGATTATGTTTTTATAGGACGTTCTTGATTTTTCTTTTGTATTATTATTTTGTTGTTGTTGAAATATCAACTTGATTCAAAAAGAACGTTTGAAATGATTTGATGAATCTTATTTTACAGACGGTGTGTGAGGGCAGCCAGCACAAAATACAGAAAAGTTAGTAGTGATTCGTACAAATATAATATGGTGTAAATGGGTTAATAGCAAATCAATAATAATAATAAAAACAAAAGTTAAATATATATATATAATATACATCATAAATATATGTATGGTCAATGTGTCATTATTATTATAAATATCATTATCATATAGACTGAAATGTACCAAATTGAATGTAATTATGAATTTATTCTTTATTACTAGAGAATTAGTCCAAACAAAAATCTGCCGAAACATAGAAAACAATATCACAAACAAACAAAGATCATTCCAGAATCTACCAGAAATGATTAGCTGTTGTTGCACTAAAATGCATGCAGAATTATTAAATTTCACTACATATCCAACAAATCCAAACATTCAATTTTTCTATAAAATTGTCTGCTCTAAACTTTATTGTTGTTAAATATTAGTAAAATAAACATGTGAAGAGAATGATCTGTCCTTTTTAAATTGGTCCAAAGTGGTAGGCGTCATATGACTTGCTTGGTATAGTAAAAAAATTTGATGTTAGACACTGCATTCTGTTATATCAAACTTTCAGCTGCTAGCCTGCTACTATTTTTTTCCCTTCAAAATATTAATACTGAATACTGACAAGATTGCAAAAAGCATAATAAAGAGAACACACATTCAAAATGGATAGAGTAAGCCAAGCTCAGGATAAAATTCTGGAACAATCTTTGAAATATAATTTTATGGCATATCAAATGTCTCTATATGGTCATATAGTTTAAATATATCAACAAACACCCTAAATTGATGACAAAATCAGAGTGTATGTGTTGTGTAACAGCTGCTGTATAGTAAAATACACAGAACCGGACAAAACATCCGATTTCTAGTAGTACACATATTTCTTCAACCGATTTCTTAGATCATGAGTCACTTGTCAAATTTTTTCCATTCAATTATTAAAATGTCTTGACACTTTTTTGTTTTGATCAAATTTATAAAGTGAAACAAAAGCAAGAGAAAACAACACACCCCAAAAAGTTTTTAAAAAACAGTGCCGTAAATCAAATAATAAAAGAACTGACAATAAAGAAATATGTGCAACTACTCTGAGAGAGAAAAAATAGGCAGCTGTTACACTTACATACAGTTAAATGTTGATAGGGGTACCACCAACATATCATCATCAACAACCAATTACTGGCCCGCCAAACATTACAAAATCCTTATAGAACACATCTCATCAGACCTATTACTTCTTTATACCACAAAATTAACATTCATCATCATCATCACCTGCAAATTCAGCTTGACATGTATGTATGTGTATAATATCCTTAACCATTCGACGGACAGGTAGTAGCCATATTAGTTCTACAAAAATATAAATCTTTACAGGAATCTGACCTGAAACGCATATAATGATGATGCATTATGCAAAAGCAAAGTTTCAAAAGGGATAAATGGGTCTTATTTGTTGTATACTATCATTTTAAGGTTTATGCAAATTTTGGCTTTCTTTTTTCCATCTTTTGACTTCTGTTTTTCCCAATCAAGTTAATTTGACATAGTCATCCAAATCCTTAACACAACAAGATAAAGACTGTTGTGCTCAACATGTAAATGGCTTATCCGAGTAGATTTTTTCTTCTTTTTTTTTTTTGGTGTGGACAGATTTGTAGCATACTAACTTTGAATCTTAGTTTATGGTATACACATGATCTATAATATCACACAATGTCATTACTTTTTTTCCTGATGCCATAGACCAAATACTTTTGTCGACACGTTTGCAATAATTCCTTCTTTCACCTTACCCTTGGCTAAATAAAAATTGTTGGTAGACCCAAGTGGCCCTTATTATATTCAATAAACACTTCACAATCTTTTTAACCTGAAAACTGACATTAGAATAAGAATGATGGTACCCCTACCAATAGTTTTTGTTAATGGATGACAACAACAAACATCTCCTTCTTGTACTACTTACCTTCGGCTAAATTTTGATGTAAGTTTATTAAAGAAAGACAAACGACCAGCTTGTCCCATCGCAGATGTGTCCTGAGATTGCGATGGGATACCATCCGGTCCATTATACTGTTTTGGTTGTCGTCTATCCCTTATCGGGCCTCCATGGAATGTATTTCTGCTAGCTGTACCTCTATACAGTGAGCTTTTAGTAGCTGGCGAGACAGGCACTGTAGGTTTGCTTGGTGCTGTCCTGTATCAATGATAAAATATACCAATAAAGTTATCAATCATTTCAGGCTTCAGGAATACATACATACAATATCCTACCTACTTAATTATACTTTAAAATTAGGTGATGTTGTATCAAACTCATTCCTGGTGTTTATACTTAAAGTAGAGGCAATGTTTGAGCTTCATTAATCTTCCAAGTGGACAGACCAACAAATGGATAAATTTGAAGCTTTAGGATTCAGACAAATTCTTACTTAGTTCATATGTCAACAAATACATCACTTGTAGTAGCAACAAATAACATGTTGTTTTTTTTAAAATTGCAAAATTTGTGGTCTTGTAATCTTGACAGAATTTTTTAAGTTGTGCACAGTAGTTATTGAGGCACTTAAACGAAGTTTGGCGACTTATTTAAATTTTTATTTTTAAAGCAAACAAAGAAAACGGGAATAGAATGCAAGTGATTATAACTAGGGACTTTCACTAATCATTCTGTAACTTGATATTTCAATTAATACATAAACTGTGCCGATAAATCCTGCATAAAGCCAAGATTACAAAATATTAACACAAAATAATCTTATAACTATTTCAATAGGACGTTACAAAAAGCAAGAAAAGAAAACAAACGATTCATTTCATAAAGCAGTCATGGGCAATGCTTTACCCCAAAAAGCACAAATTACCACATGCTCTATATAATTACATTATATAAACGTTTTGATTATATTTACATGCAAAAGGATTTGAAAGTATGGAACGCAATCTATTTCATACACTAGAGTTCTATTTTCATAACATTTTTTTTTATTTGGTTCATTATATGACAGGCATGAAGACTATGTCATACAACTTTGTAAGGGCTTTACCTAAGACATTTATTTCAAGCCAACTTGCCCACTTGTTTACCAATAGTTTTACAATCTTTATTAAATCAGAAAAAATATTCCAATGATCAAGAATGATTTGTAATTTTTTTTAAATTTAAGATTTGTTATGTAGTAGTCAGTACAATTAACTATTCTGTCCAGCCCCTCCACAACTGCAGTGCAAAAAACAGTCAAGGTAGATCACTTCTATACAAGGTTGATTAATTTCACTCACATTCTGCCTACTTTGCTAAAAGGAACTAGAATCCATTATTGCTACATTTTGACTTTTACTTTTTTAAGTAAGTGCTGACTTACAATTCTCCCCTAAAATTCTAATTTGACATTCTTTTTTTCAAATCAAGAGGCATTCATAGGCAAACATGCAACTATAAAATTCATGTACATTCTTAAAGCCTATTCACTATTTCTGAAATAAAATATCTTCTGACAACATACTTCTGGTCTTTGCACATTTTGTATTGTTCAATGTTAGCTATTTCAAAAGCATTTTATTCATGTATGGTTTTATACCATGCATCAGCTGATTGTCATTATTTAGCTGCCGTAATAAGACACTTTATTCCATGCAGGATTTAGTATCGTACTGCTTTATTTCATTTTAATTTGTTGACAAGTAACCCATATTCAACATCACATCAAATATTTCATACTTTGGCATACAAGAAGATTATACTTACGTAGGCCTAAAATTATCGCCATCAGTTAATGGCGGTAAATCTGTTACTCGGGCAGTTTGAGACTGACTTAAACTTGCAGATTTGACATGACCATGACCTTTAGGTCGAACTGAGGGCACATCTGACGAAGCACTTGTAGAATTGGTCAAACTACTGCAATGATGTCAAAATGAAAGTTCATTGTCAAAATGTATTATTTTACCAAATAAAAGCTTTAAAAAAAGTCAAAAACTTGTGATAAGTAAAAAAGCAAAAAATATCCACTGGAAAACCCACACAATATTGTGAGAAATGTATTAGAAACAACCTTTCCTGCGAAAAAAATTAGAAATATGGGGTGAGACAACAAAGAACTGCAAATGAGTTAATCAAATAATGTTAACTCTTCCTCAACAAACATTAATTTTATTGAAAAAAAATATTATAACCTAACTTTTTCATTTCAAATGGTTAATTTTGTATGGACAGTCAAACTGTTCTGTTAATAAAACCTGACCATTTAGTACCCTAATTCCCCCAGTAACCATACAGTACATATATAAGACTTACAAGGGTCTATAAATTGCCAAATCCTCCTCTATAACCACCCTTTGTTAATAAGCAATATGACATTTAAGTATGTATACAGGTATACCAGAAGCTAGACTATGTCATGTCACCTTTTTAGAGATAACGGGAAAGAAATCGCTAACAAATAAATGTACGGAATCTTAACACCCAAACAAATTCTACTTATCATTTACATTTATAAATATTATACAACAACTATGAACTTTACTGGCCTAACATTCCAGCAATCATATATAGATGTAACAAAAAATAAAATGAAACAGAATACAGTTACTATAATACTGAGATATAAATACTGAAACAATAATCAAAATAGAACATTCATATACTTAACATGTATATAAATAGAACAGTCATCAATCATATATAATAAATATATAAAGACGGGGAGAAAATCATAAATACACAAGTACTTAGAGAGAAGAACAAGAAATCAGTAATATAAGAGTTCAGAACAAGAGATTTTACTATAGTACAAACTGTACATAATCATAGATACACTTCAAACATTCAAAGATACACTAGTTATATAGATTGTCTACACTAGATCTTACCTTTTGATATCCTGGCCATTGGTGGTTCTACTCGCTGGCTTCTCAGCTGCTGGGTTTTGTACTCGGGCATCTCCTGGACTAAATGTTTCACTTCGTCCTGAGCGCCGAGGAATGTTACTACTATGTATGACACTATTTTTGGGGGTAGAAGATGCAGAGGTACTTAGTTTCTTGGGCATGGTTGAACGAGCTGGTGTTGATGAACTAATCTGAAATTAAAATCACATCAAATTTACAATAACGTTATGAAGAATTTTATTTAATATCTATTATTATGAGTGCACAATGCTGAACATTTAAACAATATTTTGGATGCTTTATAAACTATGTGCTAGACAAGACATAATGGCAGTGTGGACTAACAACATCTACATCAAAAGTAACAATAATAAACACACTAAACTACAATATGGTATGTCAATGGACTAGCATCTACATTCAAACATCACATAAAACAGGTAAAATATCACACATGCTACATCTACTACACAAACAAGCAAAGTTGTTAACATTCATTATATTTACCTGTTATATAAATTACATAACCAATATAACTCCATATACAAGATAAGATAACTTAACTGCCTCTACTTAAACACCAAGTTTGTTGAACCATATCATTAAACACGTTGAAGTTTGATAAATCCTATCTAATAATCATACAGTAAGATCCAATTTCTAAAGACCATCCACAAGACCGACGAAATATGGAATGTATACAGGTTCCTTTATATAGAAGTTGTTTTTGGTTGAGAAATATGAAAGGAAAGGATCTTAAAACAATGGCCTTAATAGACAAGTGTTATTAATAAAGAGGTGGTCACTTTAGCTGGCTTTACTAAATATAACTTAACTGCCTTGTCTGTTGAACCTAACCTAATAAACATATGTGGATAATTTGTAATGCTGTCATACATCTCAAGTTACAAAAAAAGATAGAGTTCACACTACTGGTAACACAACACTAAACCTTTTTATAACCCAAGACATCAAGGTAGAAGGGGAGTTAATTTTTAGCTGTGATTATATCTAAACCAAGCTTGTGAAATTTAATACAAGAAAAGATATCACACTATTTCAAGTACCCAGTACTTCCTACAAGTAAAACCACTTGCAACAGACCATTATAGACATTGATCATATTTCTTCAAGACTGTAAAACTACAAGTATGTCTAAAGCCTAGTGGTTCATCAAGGCATATCAACAGCATGAAGTGATTGAGATTACAAGAATCCTCCATGAGTAGGTTATCAGTATATAACATTTTTACCCAAAGAACAACTGCTGGTATCCAATTAGTTCAGTAGTTAACTGGAACCCAATTAATACACCAGTTAACTAGACTGGAACAATGTCAAATTTAATGCATTTAATACGTCTAAAAACAATGTGGACAAAATTAAAACAAGAAGCAAATTACTAGCTTAGCTTTCCTCAATGACTATGCAATGCAAATCCCATCTTCAGAATTTTAAAGTACAATGGAGTGAAAGCACAATCATGATTGAGTATCTTAACAAAAAAAATTTAAGTTTGAATCTACAAAAATATTAGGGTGTAGGAAACGGCCAACCTGAAGACACTAAAATAATCAACAAATAGCTATCTAAGCAAATATGTTTGCAATAACAAATTTGTTAAATTTTCATAGACGATCAATAAACTTCAAAACAAATCAGTTTGTTCTCTCACTTTAAGCCTAGTCATAACATAAAGTCACTACAGGTATGCACATCCATTACCATAGAACTTTTAACATCTTAAATTCAACATTACAACTTTTTAAAGAGATATTATATGGAAATCAAGACTATATAGTATGTTTCTGTTGTGACTAGACTTACGCAAAGGAATGACAAATCTGTTGTGACTAGACTTACGCAAAGGAATGACAAATCTGTTGTGACTAGACTTACGCAAAGGAATGACAAATCTGTTGTGACTAGACTTACGCAAAGGAATGACAAATCTGTTGTGACTAGACTTACACAAAGGAATGACAAATCTGTTGTGACTAGACTTACGCAAAGGAATGACAAATATGTTGTGACTAGACTTATGCAGAGGAATGGCAAATCTGTTGTGACTAGACTTATGCAGAGGAATGGCAAATCAATTCAACTTGCTGTCATAAGCAATTACATAGACAAATCTACTGGACATTTACCCATATACAGATAAATTATTATGTTATCTTATTTACTTTGGTCAAAGCATAAAGGAAATACATTCTCAGTTTGGTGGTGCTAAAGATAAAGAATCATCCTTAACCTTTTAAGGATAGAACAAGGGGTAACCAAGTCTCCCGAACTATATACATACATGTAACAATATTTATAAATAAAACAACAAAGAACATAAGCTAAGTACTATCAATATAGGTACAAATATACAAGATAGTTTGAAGCAGTGTATATCTGATGGCAGAACATTTAGACAGAGGTTGTTGATATCCAGGTTAACATGTAATTTTATTCACCTTTTGATCTCGCATATTGTCTCTTGTAATTCCACTTTTCTGAAATTAAGGAAATTTTAAATATTACCCTATCAACACTAAATTGCAATATTTGACCAAAAAATGACTTTTAAAAAGTAGTGAGATTTGGGTTATTGCTACAAATATTGTTTGCTTTTAACAATATACTCATGAATAAAGCTTAACTTTTTTGAGTTGGAGGCCCAGCTCAATTTTGAAGAGAAGTTGCAATAGTAATACATAGCAAAAATCTTGAAAACTTTGTGGGCCCAGACAAATTTCTGGGTGTTATGGGCCACTGGGCCTATTAATTTCAATCTCTGATACTCTAAAACATTTTCAACAAGGATGTTATGTTTTAAATCGTAAGATATATATTACATAATAGTAAATAGTTAAAGTAGTCAAAAAGTTGATTCAGAAAACATTACTGGTATATAAAGATGGAGAGATGACTTATTATCTACAACTAAGGAATCAAATGGCACAGTGTCTCGGAGTAAATAGGTTATTGTTAACAATGAAACCATTATCATCAACAAACAGATATCCGCCTACATTCCTTCCTGATGGGTTGTAACTTTACACTTGAACCTCATATACAGACAGGAAATATTGGATATCTCATCAAAGTTTTTACACGAGTTATCATACAGCCAGAGAAAACAATGTCATAAATTGCCTGAAATATCTCCAATACTGGTACACAATTTCTGTATTGGAGCAACCAATATACATCAATTGCAACGGCTGTCATGTATGTAGATTCTCCTAATCCTAAATTATGTTGGTTTTTTTTAAACTTTTACTTGGGAAAATAAGTGACCTAAAGGGTATTCAGCAGCTGCTGCAAAATAACATCATCTAAATAACCATAAGCTCTTCCATCATTTCAAATGGCCAAATTCGTTTATGGAACTACAATTTACACATGCTCCAATGCCAATAATGAAAACATCTGGCAATATTCAAGTACCACTAACAAGCCTATCAGTTCATTTCTATGAAACAAACTATTTGTCTTTCATATGATAATCATAAATAAAAAAATATAAATACTGTAAACATCAAATATAAACAAAGCCATCATGATGTAATGACACTTTTCCAACAAAAGCCAACTGAATTTTAAACTCTTTACTCCAGCCAACCTAAATCCTTTAGTTGTTTGACATGTCAAGACTTAAATAAAGTTACAATTTTTTTTTAAATCTGGATTAAATACTGATTGATTAATGATTACTGTATTATTTATTCACCTTATTATCTCGATTACTTTCCTTTGTACTAGCACTTCTCTGAAATAAGTAAATTTTATACATTAATTTGGGGGAAGGAGGGGCATTTTAAGACGGTAGTACAATATTTCTGTTTACTATGTCATTTTACAACCATTTCCACATTATAGGTTAAACCTCACCAAAAACTACTGAACAGTAACACCTCTTGATTATATCATAAGTTTTATTAAGTAATCTATATTTGATAAAGTCTAATCTAATGATTATAACTCCTACAGTATAATAATTATGATACAAACAAAATAAAAAAGTCATTTTATTAAATAACCATTTTCCACCTATTTATACGAAATAGTACCAATACTTTGAAGTTTCAAATGCAGGTAAAATCCAACAGGGAAAATGAACTGGCTATCTATCCAACACCATATAAACTTGAGTTTCTTAGAATTTTCAAGGTTGACTTTTCGTGTAATGTCACAACTATGATGCTGGTGTCAACATGATTAAAAACACCACTGAATAAACCAAATAACTAAACATTCCACAATACTATCTTTGATGTCAAAGTTATTCAAAAGAAAACAGATATACAAGAAGAGCAGGGAATTTTAATAATGAAATTTGGGGTATATTATCCATGTAAAGTGTGTCCAGATGTGGGTTAATAGGATTAACTATACAATTAACTCTCAATTTCAAGAAGTGCTGTCCCTAAACAGTTTTAAGTTTGCCTCATTTGCTGAGAAAATGACAGGTTAAAATCTGTCCCAAATCTATTCACCATCAAATATCACTTGTCACATCATGATCACCATCATATTGACTCCATTTTTAAGGAACTATTACAGGTGCTTTGATGAATATGGCATCAGCATGGTCTCTTAAAGTCAATAATCTTCAATCAGATCATCTGTTGTTATGGATTCATTCAATTAGGAACAAATTGGACCTGTTGTGAATTCAATCTTATTGGGAACATTGTTTTAATGCTGTTTTTTCATCTTCTGGTCTTGTTATATATAACACATGCACTAACTAACTACATATTTTCACCCTATTTTACATGCTACACATATACAAGATCACATGCATATAACACATCTACAGTTGACAAATACACATACACATGCATATTACACAGTAAAATACACTCATCAGTTGTATAATGAACATTATATAACCTCACTCATTATGTGATAATGAAAGAAAAATAGCTTACAAACCACTATATATGCGCATATGTATATAATATATATTTACAGAGTATATACATTATAAAACAAAATAATATAATTCTATGTATATTAACTGAAAATCATCTGAAGAAAGAATTCTGCAGCAGTTAGTGTTTCTTAGATAATAACTTCAGTCTTGATGGAGATGTTCATGTAGTCAGTCATGACAAGGGCTTCAATGTAGAACTTTTTTGCACCTTGCAACAAATAACCATTTGCCTTCAGGTTTGGAATTCTATTAACAATAGCCAATGGCATATCTACTCCATCCAAAGACTCACTGTAAAGTTTCATAAAAATCTCTTAAATAGGTTTTGAGAAAAGTCACTGACAAAATGTTGTGGAAGAAAAGGAGTAAACATTTTGTCATCACACTTCGATTGGGGGAAATAATAATAGCTATTTAAGAGATTCTCCTTTTAGACAATAATCACACAGAAGAGAAAATCTTATTTCATACCCAATGTGTATGTTACTTAATCTTGACTGTAAATGCCATTTTATCATTTTAACATAAAAGTATTAATTTAATATGCATTAAATTAAAGTATTTACAATTCAAATACATGTGGTGAGAGTCTAGTCTGAATATATTATTGGCTTATCTGATCTGAAAATATACATACAACACTACATATTGTGTCATGCATAGATATAAATACCAACCTTGGGAGAGTCATAATTTATTCCCCCTGAGGGCGTCTTTCTCCCAGATAAAGCATTTTCTTTTGTAGTTGATGTGTCTATAGTATTTTGTCTTCTAGAGGGGTGCGAGGATGATGATTGAGAACTAGTTGGTCCTTGTGTTCCTGTTAAAAAAATATATAGTTATAAATATCATCAATTCAGACCCTTATAGCTCCATTATTGATGAGACAGTAGTTGCTTATTAATTACTGTGAAATAAACTTTCTGTGCTACTAATAAAACATTGACACACATGTAAATAAACTTATAAAGATAAGCAAGGGAGTAGTAATCTTTATTCAACCTCGTTCTGCTGGCAACATATGGTAGAGTGGAGAAATAGTGTTATATAATATATCCAGTAAAGATTTTTCACTTATATAGATGCTCAGTTTTAGGACAGACAAAACCACCGCACCTTCTGCAATCAAACTTAACAAAACTTTTTCCACAATAGGATCTGCCAGTGCTGGATTTAAACATAGGCAGTGAGAAGTACAGTGATCTCTTAGCTGGTGCTTAAGACCACTTAATCACTGATGTCCCTCTGCAACGTTGGAAAGGGATATAATACATAAACATTAATCATTTAACAAAAATTTAAGAAGAAATTGTATTACTTGAATGGTACTACACTTAAATATCAACCTCTAAAGAAAATGCCTATATTAACATTTTATTCATTTTTATACATCAATTAAATGTAACATGTAAATTTAAACCATAAAACACCCAAGCCTAGGCAAGAAATGCAAAATGGTAAATGTAAACCTTTGATCTTAGCAATATAATTATGATGCAAGTGTTTATTCTGACGCTGGATCCCATTGTGAAATGGTCTGACTAGGTAACCTTATTTGGACAGAATAACTCAAAATTTACACACTGGAACATGCACAGGTCACGAATGTAAAATGGACATGATAAACAATCAGAAATACCATGCTAACAAGCAGGAAGAACATTTTTTTACCACACACAGACAAAACACTACTTATTGATAAATGCTCCAGAGGAGTGGTAAGTGAGCAAATGAATCGCATTTTGTGATATAAGATAGCCTAACAGTAAAGCTCACATTAGCAATGTTTAAGCGATCTGCTATGAATTTTAATCTATATATGTATTTAGCAAAAAGGCTAGCCAATATTACTGTCTATACAACTAACTCAGCAGAGTTTAGCACAACATTATGGTGCCAGTGACTTTAAAATGTGTCACAATGGTAGTATGATCAATCTCAGGAATGTACAAGCCCAATATACTTTATGTGTGTGCACATCCTTGTTGAGAACTTGAAAATGGGGTGGGAAGAGTAGAGTTGAGTTGAGTAATGGTGTTTAACATCCCAGTCAAGAATATTTCACTTATACCAAGACATCGCCAGCCAAAGGCGCAAGTGAAAATGGAGAGATCAAAATTACATGCATGCATTTTTAATGCATTTATACAAAGAATATATTCATTTTTAATACTTGTTGGGCAACATAAATATTTGTTTTAACTACCAAACTTCTATCAATAATCGATCAGTTACATGGTTCTTCTCATATTCAATGTTATAGAGGGATAAAAACTATCAAAATACATTCATCACAAAATATTTATGAAGCAAATGATATCAAATTGTATAAATCACTAATGAATGAATGAAAACAAAAGAAAAAGGATAAAATAATTCTTATCTCCAAGGATTAACAGGTTATTAACTGTAAAAATTAAAATACATAATGTAAAGCTAGCAAAATCATAATAAAGGCTACTGTGTATCAAAACAGGCTGTATAACTATATAATACAAACTAATTGGATCTGTAAGTCTCATCATGAATTAGTAATTTCTAGGTGAAGAACGATAGATGTGATTAGATACTGCATAGTTCCATTATTCAACAATTGATCATTCGATAACTGATTTCCAATGCCAAAATCCAGGAAACATCCTTGTACAAAATCACAAGATTTTAAATGACACTTGCAGACCCTATTACTAAAAATTTGAATTATATCCTATATATAACTGCAATTTACAGATTTGTTATTCCATATTTGAAGTATTGAGAAAAAGAAACCATATTTCTCAAAATTTTCATCAAATAAAAGCACATGGAATATTTGTTTTTCAAATGAATAGCTAACGATGATACCTTTAACTTTATCTTAAATCTACATGTAAAATGTAGAGCGATAACATTAAATTCATCTGTAAATAAATCAATTTTACAGAATGTGTAAAAACATCCGACAGCTAATTTGTTTTTTTTTATCAGCGTCACCCGTCCATCCTTAAGCCTGTTTTAATACACAGTCTAATGCTAGGTAAAAAGCTAAGTGATGACCCAACCAATCACTAGGAACCAACGTTTAATACTACCGTTGTTTTCGCTACCATGGCTGTATCGCCGCCTACCCTGACTACTGCTGGTTGCTGACTGGCTACGTGTGACTTTATTGGGTGATTGGTTATTATTAGCTGTATTTTCACTATGCGGTCTATTCGAAGTTGTTAATGGTAAATGTCGTAATGATTGACTACTGCCTGATCTGTCACTACCTTCCAACTGAAACACAATCATTATAAATTACAAATTAAAATTATTCAAAGTGATGACCAATAATTTTTTTTCAAAACCATATCTAATTATCTACACATACTCAAGAAATGCCAATCATTATACATGTATATAACTTTATACAGTAGTTGCACAAATGAAACAAGTGTTGTAATAATAAGCTTTTATTAATTTTTGCTACTTACAACAACAAGCAGTATCATCATGAATATGGTTACCATAGGAAACTAATTTATGAATGAATAAAACTTCTGCATTGTAATGCAAAACGGAATTATTACTTGGATCTGCCAGTGATCGTACATTGAATGAAACTTTACTGAATACTCATTTTTAAAACTTCAGAGCAGCAATTAGTATAATTTTATACAAGTAAATTCAGTGAATTAGGATCCCCCACCAGCAATTTCTTTTCTTTTTTATTAACACTTATGTTCAAAGGGCAATAACTCCCAGGAAAATGAGCAAACCAACTTTGGTTAACATTATGCACATCTATAAATGTTGATGCTTTACACCAAGTTTCATGAAATAGTTTTTCGAGAATTTGCACAGACAAGAATTTCAGACAGACAGGCAGAAATTTAATATCCCCTTTTCTTTAAAAGGCAGGGGGGATAATAAATACTTACATCTGTAGTTCGTCTTCCTAGTAATAAATATGATGCTTGTATATCATCATACTTTTGATGTAATATGCTATCTTCTATATCTTTTCGGCTATAACCCATATTCACCATCAATTCTGAAAGTAACAAAACATTAAATATGAAATACAGGGAAAATAGACTTTTAGGTGTATCTTGACAAAACAAAAACTATCGATGTACCATATCTGCACAATTATTCAAAAGTCAGAATATATGCATTCCTGGATATTGTCACCAAGGTTATTAGATATGTTTATATACTATAAGGGCTGTCACAACATACCAATATTTCTCTACAAGTATGTAATTTTCAATTAAAGCTCATATCCCTATACCAACCACCTTGAAAAATTAACTAGCAGAAATTTTATATCTTCACCAAATTCAACTAGTGGTAAATTTTCGTGTCTTCACAAAATTCAACTAGTGGTCAAATTCATATCCTTAGACTAAATTCCATCAAATAAGAAGTTCAGAATGTATGCATATTTATTCATTTTTTCATTAATTTTTTTGTTAGTATATCGGTGGTATCATATAAATAAGCAGGTTTCAATTCAATTTTTTAACATGTCTTCAAAGCTTTACTTTTTCAAAACATGATAAATATACAAGATTATGTTGATATGCTATTATCATTTGAAGTGCTCTGAATGTCTATTTACAACGTCTTAAAATAAATAAATATTGTAAGTTCAAAAGGGTTATGGGAATATTATTATTAGTAGGGTAAGTAATTACCCAAACCTAATAAGATTTCTGGTATTAGGTAGTCCAAAACATTGAAACATTACTTTTTTTGTTTTCAAACCACTGTTCACTTTCTTTGCAAGTGTTAGCAGCCATACCAATTTTGAATGAGGTATAAGACCAGAGTCACTACTCCTTTGGGGACACTATGTGTGTTAGTCAACACATAGAAAACCTGAAAACCTGATTAAACATAAATAAACAATGGCAAGAGGTGGGTGCAGGCAAGTTTGTGCATCTTACAAGGGGTGCAATAAATTATGACAAATCAAACATATAGATATAAAATGGGTAAATATTAACATAATTAACAAGAGACATTTTAATTCATTCTGACTATAGTTATCGTATGTCAAGCCAGACTCTTTCAATATTTCCTGCATACAATGGTGGTTTGTAGATCTATAAAGAACCCAAAACTATAGACAAAAGATGGATATGGAAGTGGAAGTAATTAAGTCAATCCTGGACAACAAATTATCTGTAAGACTTGGTATCATTAACACATATTTGGACTTTAAATTCTATAGAGTCAAAAAGAAAGTGATAGATGTATATCACTCCAATGTATTTGATGAAGATATGAATAATTTGACTACACATCTTATGAGACCATCCCAATCCAACTGCAGTATGTCCCCAAACCCAAGGCATACCATAATCATAGCAAATACAACAAAATACATTACAGGTGTTTGGACTGCATGGGTATATTAATTCATAATTGGATATTTTTAATTAGACAACATAAAATAATGAAGTGTTATAATTATAACTTGACACTACAAACCTTGTCATTAAATAACAGACCAATCTTAAAACACCATTTCTGATAGTTTGCATTCTTTCCAAAAAGAAACAAAACCCACTTTCACAAATATTCAAACAAGATGCAATGACAGAATGAAATCCTTATCAATCACAGACAGCATGAAATTCAAAAGAAATGTCAAATTTAAATCTGCAATTCCTTTTGTATCATAAATGACAAGATGTCAAACTTATTTCATATCTTTGCACATTCTTATCTTATTCTCTTAACTCTTTTTTTTTTAAACCATTTTCTCAAAATTTCATGCTAACATAAATGATAAATAGTTTCAGTATTGCAAAGTTGAATATTTGTAAATAGGTCCAGGATCTTCAAGCATTAATAGCCTATCAAGTTTTGTATATGAGCTGGCTTACAGTTAACTTACTAGCAAAAAAGTTAACTTTTTGCTGAAATATTTCAAATACTGATTCATCAATCCACAAACAAGACATGCTAAATTATCTTCAATTCCACATATAATGAAGAAACAAATAGCATTTAAACCAACAGATCATTAATTCAACATTGCAAATAAATTAAGCAGCTTCAACAGATAATCCCCCCCCCCCCTTATTTTTTTTTAAATTCAACCGATATAACAAGCCAAATTTCATTCATGTTCCAGATTTAACTTACCATTCTTTATTCAAAAGATTATAGTGAATTCATTTCCTAAAACGATTTTAATAAAAGTGCCAATGGTTTTAACTGAGTTTTGAAATAACAATGAAGACTCTGGAATGTGAAATACTTTTGACATTTCATCATTTGCTGATATAAGATCTTCTCCAAATAATTTGCAATGCATGCATCCCCCCTGAAGCTCCTTCTTGTATGTCCTGCATGCATCAAGGCCAATACATCGACAGTATTCTTTTTAAACTTGTGACAATGGTATATCCCCCCCCCTTACAATGAATCTTCTTAGACCAAGCTTTCCTATCGTTCTGTTAACATATACTGATATACTTTTTTTAATCTTATGGAGTTTCTACCAGCAAATTCCTATCACCGATTTTTATAAGACTTATACACTAATTCTTTCTGAGTTTTTAATTTTTTTTTCCTTTTACAAATGTTTATTTTTTCCATTTTATCCTTTTATTACAAAAGTTTATTAAATCAAATGTTATCATATCAACATTTACTGCATTATATGATCTGAATAACCTTTAAAATTTTAAACACTAGCTATATAAACATCTATAAATATGACAAGGAAATGATGACTCACAGGTTTGTTTACAACGATGACATAAACATTTGAACATGTATTGTCCATCAAGTTTGACTTGGCTGTTTGACCTTTAAATTGAATATTTGAACAGATATATCCATTGTGTAATTTAGGAGTACATAAAGTTGAAATATATGGATATACAATAGTAGCGCTAGGTACTGGGTGTTTACAGTAATAAAACATGTTTGTCTTTCCTAAATCACACAGTCTATTAGCCCAATCTAATATTCAAATTAAAGGTCAAACAGCCATGTCAAACTTGACACACTATACAAACTGTATTGATTAGCATAACACACTTGATTCTTGACAACACTGCTACTGGTGTAACAAATTATTACAAATAACTATTTGTTTATACTTAGATAATCATTATTTGTAGTGAAAATTGACATTGGCTTGCAATACTTTTTTCTGAAATTGTGTAAAAACTAATGTAAATTGACAGTTAGACATTAGTGAAAAGAAATTCTTAGAACTCTAACATTGATCTAGTGGTTGGCCCAATTAATATTAATGAACACATTATCCCCTTCCCCTCCTTTCACCAAATAAACATATTTTCAAAACAGCCCAAATATATATTTCATCAAAAAAGGCACAAAAGCATCAAGAATGAGTATATAACTAGATTTCATCAAAACTAAAAGAAATTGATGGAACACATTTAGGCATTTTACAATAATTTTTCATGAAGTTGTAAAGATTTAATATTGGAATAAATTTCCCAAATATTGGAAGCCATTACACCTACAAGTAAAGAAAACCTAAATATTAAAGTCAGCAGTGTACAGGAATCAAGGTTGCTCTAGCAACTCAAAATATAACTGTAAGCCAGCTCATGCCAGATTTCCCAAATTACCACAAAAGAAATCAAACCACACGGAGGAAAGTGAGAGAAATATTTGTTGATGAGGAGCAGCAGCAGTGTGCTGATGTTACTACTAAATCTGCTGCCTGCTGTTACTGCTGATGTTGCCGTAGTTATGACACCACATTTACCTATCCGCTTTGGATCAAGGTGATCCTTTGGCGGCTCCTTGTAAGGCTTTAATTCCTTATCTTCATAACCCATATTGATCCATCTGTCCTTCATAATATTCTGATCAGACAAAATAGAAATCAAGTTTTACTCAAGTGTTGATGACACATACAATATCAAAATGCAGAAAACACAAGTCATGATCTAGGAAATTAACAAGATTTCTCTACCCATATCATTTGTACAGGTATCATTCGAATGCCAAAAACAACAGGTAAATTTTACGAATAATAAGATATAACTAATGATATCACCGAAATGCCAAAATAAAGAGAAAATAATTTCTGAAACAGACAAAACTAATCGTGATATTCCTGAATAGACCGAACTAGTGTTTTCTTCATTGAGGCTGTGCAAAACATATCTATACATCTTCATCATTAAAATATTGCACAACAATGTAATATAAAATACAAATCCAGTTCAATATACATGTATGTGTTTTTTTTCAAACAGGATGCAGCAATATTTTGAGAGTAGATGTATACATATGTACACAAAGCAAGCAGATAATAGCACAGCATATTACAACAACATCTTGACAATAATAACTATACCACAATACAAGATTGGAGGTGTAGTAGTAGTACAAAATATCTGATTTGCTTTCTGATTCATTACCTATCCTGAGAGGATCTAGAGTATCTGGTGATGGCTCTACATAGGGTTTAAGTTCATCATCTTCAAAACCTATATTCATCCATTTGTCCCTCATTATATTCTGTGTCAGCATAAACAAAAAGAGGCAAAAATGATGATAGTATGGTTAGATATGAAAAACACTGCATTAAAGATGGTGAATTGTGTAAAAAAAAATATAAAAAGGTAATAAAGAAATGTTTTATAGTTGTAGAACAGTTAAAATAAAATAAATAAATAAAACAAAATAACATCATATAAATAAGAAAATATATAAAATAAAACAAAATAAAATGCACACAACTATATTTTAGTATTCTACAGTAATCAAAAAGTATTAAAATATTTTACTTCATTAGTGGTATCTACTTAAGATGCAAAACCATCAAGGGGAAAAGAAATGTTTAAGGTGCCATAAAAACAAGTTATTGCCTGAACTCGTGATGTTGGAAAACAAAATCCCATTTTATTTTAAAATTTTTGCATGGAATGATAGTAATGATGAGAATTATTCTGTATTTTAACACTTTCACTGCAAATTACCTAAACTGATTCTGCAAAACCTTTTAACAGAAAGTTTTACTACATACCAGTATACAAAATGATTTACCCTTCTTTGTATAATGCACAAGTGTCAGCACAAACTATATTAAACATAACCCCCTTGCCCTTATCATCTCAAGATATGAGGTTGGACTAAAATCGTATTGCTTATAGGATGGAGACTACTTTTTTCACATTTTATCCATTGATGTTCATTTTATTCTCAATATCATCAGGACTTTCAAACTGGAATGATTCAAATTTCATTTGCTTTAAGTGCACTACGATTCTGGTTTGCTTGTGCGAGATTTTTTTTCTCATTTTTCTAAAGCAAACTATATGTATTGAATATTACTGACTACTTCACTTACCTGTTTACCACATCACTAAATCTCTCTAATCAAGCTTGCGATTGTTATTAAGATAGTAGAGAATGACAGGATGAAGTGTTAACTTAGTTACAGCTGAATTGCAGTGAAAGTGTTAATAGGTAGTAAATATTTGTATGCAAGTGTCAATAGAGTGAATAGACCAAACCAAGTGAAAAAGATGGCAATAAGGATGAAAATCTGATCTCAATATTAAAAGGTTAAACCTAATGATTACATGTTAGCTTCCAAGCTCTCTTTTGACAGGTTTATGCCACATCAACAACTCTTCAGTCAGTTTTAACAAAAGGTGAGTTACTGATAACTCATGTTTGCCTCGATGTATTCAGAAATGTGTGATCGATTAAAACTTAATGAACTAATGATAGAAAATGACAGATAATGAAGACACTTACATAATTTACAACAGCTCATACACATCTATTTTAAATGGTTAACACAGGCTGAAGAGTTCAAACTTGCACACAATAATTTGCAGGCCGACAATGGCATCATACCAAGTAAATGTGATTTGTTGTTTTTCGTATTTTCTCAATTTCAAAATTTGATCTAACTACACACCACATGATGATAACCTTTTAATAATTTTGCTGAACTATTATTTTCACTGGATATGAAATCAATAAATGTTTTCCCATAACATGATATATTCAAGGAATATGCGACACAAACCTTTTCAATATGAGAAAAAAATGTTTCGCACAAATTTACATGGATGAACCCCCTTTTTTACCACTTAAAGTTGGTAATAATTATTAACCACTAAAGCTTATTAACCATGATAATACAATAATCATAAAATTACTTTCCACTATGGAAAAGTTGAACACATACCTCTAAACTGGCCCTTTTTGTAGGATTTAATACTAAAAACTTTTTCAACAAATTTTCACAATCTGTTGACATATAAAAAGGTATTCTGTATTTCCCCCTTAGAACTCGTTCCCTTAATTCCTAAAAAGAAAAGTTGAAATAGTTAAAAAAGATGTAACATTAATTAACACCTGATAATGATGACTGCAAGAAATGAATTTTATCAATTACTACCACAGCATGAAGTTTTGTTTTTGATGTTAATAGCTTAAGATTTTTGCATTGTTAGGAATTATTAACTTCTCAAGAGTAGTGAAAAATTCTGTCCCTGATTTGTGAAGTTTTTATGTCTACATGTAGCCTTGCTGCCAATCAGTGGACCAAACTTTTATCTGCAAACTAGGCAAACTGTTTTGCATTATTATTAATAGTGAATATGGAAGACTCCTCAATTTACAAGTGTTAAACAAGAGGCCCATGGGCCTAAACGCTCACCTGTGACCTTTGAACCCATGAGCTTCATTCAAATATCAAAATGATAATTAGGCCAATATTCTAATATACATCCCTATACAAAAAGTTTATAGTTTTTGAGATAAATAATCATCTCAGT
Organism: Anadara kagoshimensis; assembly: GCA_021292105.1. Taxonomy (NCBI): domain Eukaryota; kingdom Metazoa; phylum Mollusca; class Bivalvia; order Arcoida; family Arcidae; genus Anadara; species Anadara kagoshimensis. The sequence continues at coordinate 23,719,430 of CM037858.1, forward strand.
ACTTGTTTGTATCTGTGACCTTGACCTTTGAACCCATGACCTTCATTCATATATCAAAATGATCATTAGGATAATACCTAAATATTCTAATATACATGCCTATACAAAAGGTTTATAGTTTTTGAGATAATTATTTCAGAACTTGTTCACATCTGTAACCTTGACCTTTGAACCCATAACCTTCATTCATATATAAAAATGGTTGTAAGGCTAATACCTACAATATTCTAATATACATGCATATACAAAAAGTTAACAGTTTTCAAGATAATTAACCATTCAAGTATTCATTCACGTCTGTGACCTTGACCTTTGAACCAATGACCTTCATTCATATATTAAAATGATCGTTAGGATAATACCTAAAATATTCTAATATACATGCCTATACAAAAAGTCTATAGTTTTTGAGATAAATAATCATTTCAGTACTTGTTTACATCTGTGACATTGACCTTTGAACTCATGACCTTTATTTATATATCAAAATGATCGTTAGGATAATACCTAAAATATTCTAATATACATGCCTATACAAAAAGTCTATAGTTTTTGAGATAAATAATCATTTCAGTACTTGTTTACATCTGTGACATTGACCTTTGAACTCATGACCTTTATTTATATATCAAAATGATCGTTAGGATAATACCTAAAATATTCTAATATACATGCCTATACAAAAAGTCTATAGTTTTTGAGATAAATAATCATTTCAGTACTTGTTTACATCTGTGACCTTGACCTTTGAACCCATGACCTTAATCTATATATCAAAATGATCGTCATGTCAATACCTACAATTAACCAAAAATCCTACATCATTATCACCAGAAATGTTTAAAAAATAGCATTTTTTATCACAGGTCAAAAACTGGGACATGACCTTGACCTTTGACCTTGACATCAATCGGAAGAATATCGCAAGACAAGATCAACAGTGAAAACTCCATACAATTATCTTCAGCCATTATGAAGTTATAACAATAAATGTCTCATTTTAAAAATTGCATAATTTTACGCAAAAAACGCGTAACCTATTTTTCGTCCAATTTTCATGAAAAACACAATTTTAGTGTATCTAGGTATCCTGAATCCAAAAATCTAATCAAACTTTGCCTGCACCTTTTGGTTTCAGAGAAGAAGATTTTTTTGTCTTTTGGCTATTTATAGTAACGGCAGCCATATTGTTGGGCGTGGTCAAACCCCGAACACAATTTTGAAAGGCTGTTACCCAGGCATGATAATCATGAAGTTTCATCAAATTTGGCTCAGTAGTTTTGGAGGAGAAGATTAAAATGTAAAGTTTACGCACGACGCACGACACACGACGGACGACGGACGACGGACGGTGATAGATAGCAATAGCTCATCTGAGCCTTTCGGCTCAGGTGAGCTAAAAAGGCAGGGCATTACAAATAAAAGAGACATTTCCAAATAATATTGTCCAAGTTTAACTTCAATAACATGGGAATAATTTGAGACCTCTGGCAGGAGATATGCCCATATGATAAATTACACTTACACTTCATACAATAATACTGCACTGCACAAAATGAGATACTAAAATACACTTCATACAATAATTTTACACAAACTGAAATACCAACCTTTAAATTTTGGCCATCAAAAGGTAATGAGCCACTGACTAGTGTATATAAAATTACTCCTAAACTCCATACATCCACTTCTGGACCATCATATTTTTTACCTGAAAATAAAACAATAAAACATGTAATCTGTTTATGTCTCAACTTCCAATACTCCAATTACTATAGCCAATGTGCAAGTCTTATATTTGATTCACACTGTTTTCATGCATTTGTATCGAGCTGACCATGATTGATCAATTTTTTCCCCCTACATTTGATGTTTGTGCGACCAATTTGGAATCCATTGACATCACAAATTCCCATAACGTCATTTTCACAAGAAAACTTCATCTTATGCATTAGGTTTCCATTTGAAATCAATGTATAGTGGCGACCCCCCCCCCCCTTCTTCATTTTTTATATTTGATTCCATGATCTTGTTTGTTTTAAGTATATGTACAAGTAAATGGAATAAAGAATTACCTTGAAAAAGTTCAGGAGCAGCATACGGCGGACTACCACAAAACGTATCTAATTTATTACCCGGTACAAATTCATTACTAAAACCAAAATCAGCTATTTTTATATTCATATCACCATCTAAAAGTAAATTTTCTGCCTGAAAATACATCCAAGAATTCACATATTAGAGAAAGAGATCTAGTTTACATATCGCCATACACAAACTTGTACAAAGTAGCAAGGGACACTAATATAGTAAAATATCATTTCCAATACTACCATTTGGTAAACCAACAAATGATTACAAAACCTTACACATTGTAAACATTTCTTAAATCACTGTGAAAAGCTATTTTTAATGCTTAGTGCTTAGTTGTGCACCAAAAACCTACCTTTTTTTTTAAAGTTGCTATTTACAATTTACATTATTACTCCATTACAATGTAGAAACATTCAGTTAATAATTCGAATTTAACAATCCAAAGTAAAAAGAAGGATCTAGAAAATTCAATTACAGCCAGCTAATTTCCTGGAAAGTATTTCCTTTGACTTACAAAGTGTGAACACCTTAATGAAACACAAAACATTGTTATAATCGTTCTTACCTTTAAATCTCTATGTACTATTCGTTTTTGATGACAATACTGCACAGCAGATACAATCTGTAATAGACAGTAGTTAATTACTTGTAAGAAATATTTCAAATGAAGAAGTCTGTTTAGGTTGAACAAGTATGTCAACTACCTCATAAACAACTCTCAGGAAACAGAGATTCAGAGCTACAAATATGGCTTGTGCTTTTTGAAATCCAATTTTAGAGCTTTTTTATTCTACACACTCATTTATGTTAATATTTTGCAAGTTCTTAAAAAGAAAGTAAATTTTCAATTGAAGATGTCAGATTTATCTTATTTTACTAAGATGAAGAATTTGTTTAACAACCATAAACATACCTAAACCTTAAAGGTTTTTCATTCAAGAAGCTCAGGTCGATAAAGTAGTTTCATTTAGGAAGGTCAGGTCAAAAATATTTTTTCCAATAAGTAAGGGTGGGTCAGTAATTTTTTTCATTTAAGAAGGTCAGGTTAATATATTAGTTTCATATAGAAAGGTAAGGTAAATTTGTTTTCCATTTAGTAGTGTTGGACCGATTAATCGATTTAATCGATCTAATTGTTTGAGCATCCGATTAGCGATAATCGATTCTAAAATCTAATAATCGATCATTTTGATTATTTACTGAAGTTCGTTTATGGAACGTCTCTTATAAAATAAGTATGAAATTGTAGCTGAAATAAGTGTACCTGAAAAAGAAAACTAACACAAATGTGAGGAAGAGTAAATGATCAGAAAAATGGAGGATATTTTAAGTCTTAACTGAGATACAAATATCTTGCAGATATTATCAAGACTAAAAATTAGAATTTAATCTAATTTATTTTGTAATTTCCGCTTCAATTTATTAACCGATTATAATCGGAAAATCGATCGAAATCATCTTCCGGTTATAACCGATTAATCAATTATGAAAATGCAATCGATTCCCATCACTACCATTTAGAGAGGTCAGGTCAAAATTTTTTTTTCCTTTAGGGAGGTCAGGTCAATATATTATCTTATTTCAAAAGGTCAGGTCAATAAATTATTTTCATTTAGGAAGGCCAGGTCAAAATGAAAAGTCAGGTCAATATATTAGGTCAAGTCAATTATTTTTTTCCCCATTTAGAAAGGTCAGGTCAATATTTTTTTCATTTAAAAGGTCAGGTCAATAATATTTTCATTTATTAAGGTCAGGCCTGGTCAGACCAACATATTGTTTTTATTTAGGTCAGGTCAATAAATAAAATAATTTTTCAAAGTTGTTAAAATATTGAAACAATAACTGCATAAACATATTTTTCTTCTAATTAGTGATAAACATTATGTCCTCATCATAATATTACATCTATTCCCAGCAGCTTCTATATAATTATCTTGGTGTATCTATATACAAATCATTACATTACAATACATACACATTTTTTAACTATATCTATATGGAGATATAAGTAAAGTATACACAGGTACAGTAAGCCTTTAACATCTCCTCATCATGGTCTTTGTGAGTGGAGAGAGATTAGATGAGATAATCCCACAGGCTATATTATTATTCAGTTTTATAATGAACCATATATATAGTATAGAGGGGAGCATGGTGTATTAGAATTCATTGCAGGGGGTTTAAGATATAATACACTATTTGTAAGGTTATCACTTCATCAGTTAGTCAGTCAGCTTTATTTCTGCATCCTTACTAAGTCAGGCGTGAAAGGTCACGTCCATGAACCGTAACTGTTGGCAAGAAGACATGAATACATTACTCTAACAGATGTAACCTGTTTGATAGCTTTTATCTTAATATAGAGCACTTTTAAAAACAAACTCTCTTATCCAGGAAACACAACCACTAGTGTTTAACAATGAACACTTCAACAGTCCATTAACTATAACTTCTTACACAATAATAGTTTTCTATCCTCATTATTTTTTACATTTTTGGGGGTTTTCTTTTTCTTGTTATTTTCTCAAATTGATACATAAATATCAGTGATTGAAACTCTACTCTTCCATCTTTGTACTAGATGCACCAAGTTAGCACTCTTTTTTTGAGATGAATAATTTAAATTCACTTGAATTACTGGCATTAAACCAGAATATGGTAACTTGTGACTTAATTAATATTTGAAACCATCAAGTTCATTGTGAAGTCAAATAAAAATTTTCACGTTTTATATTAATGGTACATGTATAATGAATTCTCGGATGTATATTTTAAATTTGTCTAGCATACCACCATTACTGATTCAATACAGTAACACCTTGTTTTAATGTCCCCAATAACTTTGCCACCTTTCACAATGCAACACTATTTTGAAGTCCTAAAACTCATTTCTTTATAAGCCATCCTTAATTCTTATAATGACAAAATCCAACTGAACAAATAGTGGCAATGAATTGAGGTTTTAGTGCATCCCTTTCAGTAAATCTCAAAGTAGGAGACATTTATAAAGTAGACAGCAAGTATGAATTACCGGTAATATGCATTGCAAAACATATTAAGAAAATGTAAAATTGGTGGAAGTTGGTGACAAACTTTATCTAAATCCAAACAATTAGCAGACAATTTTCATCACCTTGCTGGCTTTATTGAAACCATTGTATGTATTTGGCTCATTATGACAAATGTTGTAAATGAATTGGTTTTACTGTATATGTATTATGATTTAAGTTCATCCTGTGTGTAAATTGGAAACATGTTTTAAATACTACAACTTAAGGGTTTCAAGATGTATGTTACTCCATGCAACAGGTGCAAGTATCGGAAGGTAGTGTACATAATTATATATCCTTGACTTAAGTTCAAAGTTCTATGTTATATACATCACATAATGATACAGCAGAAATTCATTACTGATATTGTTAATAAAATACAGCAAAAATTCTTTTAGATATTGGCATTACTGATATTACTGATATATAAATAGTAATGAGAGACAAAATCAATGTCTCTTAAACCTTTACTCTACATTTAGTGACACTAAAATCATGTCTCTTGAAAAATACAGTAATGGACCCTTAATGATGATCTCAAAATTCCAATCGTTGAAACCTTATTATAATGATCCTCGATAACATTGCAAGTCCCAAAATCTATTTCTGCTATGTATTTTTTCTTGCATACTCTAATCTCATTTTTAATGCCAACATTACACTGAAAAATCAGTGGCCAAGTCCCAACATAGAATTTTTTTCTCTTTCTTTTTTATCTGCATGCTCTCTCTCAATTAATCTCAAACCCCATTTACAATGCCAAAATTTGACTGAACAGTGGGAATGGTTTGATGTTTCACATTACAAGTTAGATATAAACAAAGTTGTGGGAATGGTTTGATGTTTCACATTACAAGTTAGATATAAATAAAGATAATTATAAACTTACTTGTCTAAATTTACTTCTAGCTTCTTTCTCTTTCATTCTGCCATGTGCAACAAGGTAATCAAAGACTTCACCTAAATATCATAAAAATCACATGTTGGTAAAAGTTCCCTCAAATCATCAAACATCTCCAAAAAAGTTGTTCATGCATGTGTCACATAATGCCATGATAATGGTCCAATAAATATACCAGTATACAACAAATATTTATTAAAATAATACAACAGAATCTCAGTAATCATTCTAGAAGGGTCAATGGGGTCAATGATCCCAAATGTTATCAAATGATCCCTTCATTAAGGCCTTAGTGAGCCAAATTTAACAATACATGAATTCAATAATATTGATGTTATGACATTTCAGAAGAATGTTTTTGAAAATGGTCTACTTCTAAAAATTCTATACTGAAAACTGGGATCTTTCTAACATCTACTTAGGCCAGTCTGAATGACCAAGATCTGTCAGACATGCAATTTTGGTAAATCTTCTTCCATGCTCTCATAGAAAACATCGACATTTTTAGCCCTAGCCTAGCTGGAATTTCAGTATTGTTTCCAACACTGCTCAACATGTTCAAGATCAGTCAGATTTGTAATTATTGGTTAATTCTCATATGATCTCATAGAAACTATTGGAATTATGAGTTTTAAATTAGAAGTTCAGTTTTATTTCAGACATTGCTAACATGTTTACATTTATATTTAACTGCATTTATAGTGTTCCGTCTCATGTTTTAAAGCAAATTTTATTAATGAAGTTATGGGGCTACATTTAATCTTGTAATCTGCATCCAGAGATTAATTTATTTATTCTGTAACTTTACCAAAATGTTTTTCCCAGGGCTATCTCGCCCTCAAAATCATCAAAACATTTTGTTCTCTAAAAACTTATTTACTAATGGAAAACATTTCCAATAAAATTATAATTAAGATATACATAACAATGGCAAATAATAATTGTTTTTTGAAATGAATACATATCTACGCATAATAATTCAAAACATTTACACAATATACATGTGTACCTCTTTTATTGATTTATGTAAAGGTATAGCAGCTCAATACTTTACAGCAGTGCAAGAAGTGGTCAGCAAAGACAAGTCAAGAACTCTGTGCAAAACCCAATTATTGGCAATCTATAACACCATCCACACTAGAGAAATGAAACTTATTTGAAATACCAAAGAAAAGATGATAAAACTATCACAAGGCAGCTTGCTGGTTAGTTTTCAGAGTCAGAGAGAATGAAAGAGTATGGTAAACCAAGCAACACTTGGGAAAGAAATCTAGAGTCCAGTAAAAGATATACAGGACCATCATAACAAAGAGAGCAAATCCATTGAGATTCAAATTGAAAGTCATCAGTGAATTACCTAGATATTTGGAGGCAAGCGGGATATCTTGAATAGATCAACATTAAAATACAAAGTCTGCAGTTGTTTTCAGACCCATATGAAAGATATTTTTTTACTAGATACATGCACTTGGGACTGGTAATCACTTTAACTTAATCAAATCAAAATGAATTTCCCAGAATCTAAGACATGCCAGCAGGTTAAGCCATGCCTGCTTTTTCATGGATGTGACTATATAAAATGAAACAATTCAACTGGTTATTCATATAATGACTTGGACCAAGCAAGTTACTGACCTTCTGTAAGTATCAAATGTGAAGTTATGGTGTTCTGTGCCTCACTAATACTGAGGCATCCAGGATTGGGATGATGGAATACCCAGAAAAAGCCACCAACCTTCCAAAAGCCAACTGACAAACTTTCTCACATAAGAATCTTCCCCAGTGGTGCTGTTACCTGTAGGTTGGCAGTGTTTCAGATTGTTGGGAGTGGGATGTGAGGACAGGGCATTACCCCATGATAATTAACAAAATGGCTATGCTTTTAAAATGGGTGAATCTAACCCATTGTCTTTTTACATAAATTTTTAAGTTTACTTAACTGAAAATAAGGACTTAATTGTATAATTCTTTAAATTTTTATTTGTTTCAGACATTTAAAACTTTATTAATTGTCTCATAGACACATTTTAAGGCCCATCAGTTACTTTCTAAATGTGCCAATAAAACCACAAACAATCTGAAACACTTAAACCTTGTGTTTAAACATTTGGCCTGAGGCCTAATTGACATTTTATATGAAGTTTCATTGTCATTTTTCACTTTTTTGGAGAAAAGTTTACAGATAGAAAACAATCCCAGTAACACATTGACATTCTTTCTAGACATCTATATGCTAAATGAAAACCTAGAACAGAAACATATTTGCCCTTTTAAATCAACAGGAAGGGCGGTTAAAAATTCCCCCGTGATATAAAAGTTGTCAGGTCTGCAATGTCGGAAACAATTATAAACATTTTGTGTTTAAAAAAGAGAACAGTGTACAGATAGAGAAATTCCAACAAAACTTATAGATCAATCAGAATGTTATGAGAAGGTCCACTACTGACTATGAGCAAATTTACAGTGTAGAAGTTAAGAATCAGGCAGAAATATTACTGGTCTGGACCTCAAATTTCAATGTTTTCTAAAATAAGTGACAATATATTAAAGGTCCAAAGTTATAGGTCTCTGACTGGAAGATTGGCCTAAATTTGTAAACTGTAAAACGAAAGTGGGCTAAAAATATGACAGATTACTGGTCCAAACTGGAGTTCAGTTTTTGTAAACTAAATTTCAAGAGGGGCATTAATAAAGAAATCAAAATAAGCAATTCTATTATTAGGTACTACCTTTGGTATCCAAGTCAAAAATTCATTTTACAGCCAAAGACATGTGCTCATTTATGAACAGGACAGTATTTCTTAAAATTGCAAATTCATTATCTAAAGAAAAATCATTAATGATAAGGAATCTATTTCTTTACAGTAACTCAACAAATACATTTCATTACAATGTATATAATTTTTCATGCTAAATATACCAACAATGTTAACATGCAGGCAAAGTTTTGTAAGAAACAGAATTGGGTTGTGTTTTTTAATGCCAAACTTCAAAGCCAAAAAGTGGGTTTCATGATAATAGATTACTTCTCACAAGGTTGATACTTCATCAGCTAAAGAGAGCTCTACTAGTGAAACATGGTGGCAAAATATGTGGCATTGGTTTCTTTACTGTGGTATGCTGGGGGACATTGATTTTCACAATTTATTGACAACTGATTTGGACTGACCTGGCCAAATGTCAAACAAACAGATTCCATTTTAAGACAGAACTGCTTCATTTGAGTTACCAAATTCAGAGGCAACATCAACTTGTAATAGAGTAGATGATGTCATATAATATATATTATAACATACATACAAATTTTTAGATAATCATGCAGGTCAATCATGAACACTGTGTAACTCAATTTTGGCGAGTTTAAGCCAAAGGTCAATTAACAAGGATATTTATATTTTCCATGCACTCCACATTGGACATATAATGATATTTCATCATTCTACATGCATTCATTTTCGTTAAAAGTATGTAGACTCTTGACAAACAGATATATGTTTGGCTCCATGACATTTGCAAGCAAGAGATAATATGGACTTTCAATATTCAAAATAACACAGGCAACACAATCTACAGACACACCAAACATGCAATCATTTTTCTAATTGTTGTTTATATGGGTCAGTACATCAGTAGATATAACTCACACATCTAGAGGTTAAAGGAGTGTGGGTTAACAAAATTACTGACCTCCACTGGCATACTCCATTACTAGGTATAAAGTTTTCTCCGTCTCTATCACTTCAAATAATTTAACTGAAATACAAAGTACAGAAATGTTAGTGCAGATGTACTAACCTCCACTGGCATATTCCATCACCACATAAAGGGTTTTCTCTGTCTTTATCACCTCAAATAACTTAACTGGAAGACAAATAATAAATCATACAGAATTCTTCTTCCCAAACCGTATAAGGCCTGCAAGTCTCAAATGAAATATTTTAATTTGTACTGGGGCATACAACTATTCCTACAATTTGTTACAGAGAACAGAAGCTGCCATTGGTAAAATCAAATATGTTATTGTTAAATGATGTAATTTGATGTGATTTTTTAATCATGCCAATTGTTCTTGTATCCAGAAATCGATCTGGTCATATGTTGAGACTAACAGATCCTATACAGAATTAATGCAGCCTACAGCCCTATCCATTGCATGTAATAAATAAAGCCAACCCATTTCATGAAATAATAAATAATAAATAAATAAATAAATAAATAAATAAATAAAAGGAGCTTTTATATGTAGTACTGTCATGATAGATAGATGGAATAAATCCTATAGAAATATATTTTTCTGGATATTTGGAGAAATCAAAGATAAGGTTGCAAATTGCTAATGGTTCATTCAAAGGTTCATTGGGCTGCATTGACTGCGATAAATATAATTCTACATTCACAATTTTTATAATTTTATTATATATACCTTTTGTATACTATTTTTGGAAATAATTAAATTACAAAGATACCAACACACTAATGAAATATATAAATCAATGTTATGAACAATGAATCAGCTGATTATATCTAGCCTAAGTTACAATGACTAAAGCATTGAAATGATACACCAATGTGGACAACAAAGAACATGTAACACCTGTGCACAAATCAATTAAAATGTATCCTGTATTCCATATATATACAGTATATATAACTACTCAGGTAATTATTACACATTCATAAATCATAACTGACTTACTAAGCCACTGTCTAGTACACAGATGTATATACTTGTCATGTATTACATAAACACCATATACTGGTATCAGAAGTCCATTATACTACAAGTGCAGTTAGTGCACAAGAGGTATTTGTACACAAATCACCTGTCCAGTATTACATAAACATAATATCAGAAGTCCATTATACCAGAAGTGCACAACAGATATGTGTATACTGCATAGTATCAAAAGTCCATTATACTGGAAGTGCACAACAGATATGGGTACATAGTTGTATGTTCAGAAGTATATACTTGTCCACTATTACATAAACATTAATACCATATACCGGTATGAGAAGTCCATTACGCTTGAAGTGTGCAAGAAATGGGTCTTTACACAGTATTCTTGGACTACTGCCTGTATATAAATATAACAATTTTTTCTACAGAATAACTTTACTTTTTGTTAACTATAACCGACTTACCTATATTCGGATGGTCAAGTATTTTCATTATTCTGACTTCTCGAAAGAGCTGAAAGGAAAATATTAGTGTTATAATAAATACAAAGATTGAGTTTGTTTGAATTTGACATTAATCTGGCTTTCTCTGTAAAATCAGTCAGATATATTCTAAAATGGTAAAATAAAAAAACCAATGACTGATCCCTCGTTTTTCCACATGTTAGACACAGCTCATAAGAACTTTAATAATCAGCCTAACTGGATCTAAGTATATTTGCCTTTTTGAACAGTCAACATTATCTTTCATAACTTTCAGAATTTCTACTACATGTACATAAATTTATTTGTTCATGAAATTTCTATGATCTTCATGAAAGTGAAACCTCTTTATTGAATTGCTCAAGCCTACTACAGCATCATGGTATTGGTGTACACAATCAAATATAAAATTTCAAATCTTAATCTTATTTGGTTCACATTATGTTACTGCCAATCGCCTTTTAAATACTAAAAAAAATATAACACCCCCCCCCCACCATCTTTTGTTTTATGACCAACACAAATATTTTAAATAAATCAACTGACAAAAGGCCACTCAAAGTTGACATTTTTAAAATTTTTACTTCACTGATGAACAAGTAACTAAAATTTAACAATACAGCAACATGTAAAACAATGTCCCATGAGGTATAACTTCATGTCGCACAAGCAGAGCTGATAATTATCAACGATTCTTTCAATATTAAAATCTTTCATAAATTATCATCTGGGTTTTAGTCTATCTGAAAACAACCACGATACCAGATGATTTCAAATACGTAAATATATATAATGTATACATGTAACAATCCTGATGACACAGAGAATATGTCATAACAATTTTAACATTTAGCATAACATGGCAAGATAAATCAACCAATGACCACACAAGTCCAGATATTGGACAGTTGGTTTTTTTTTTAATTTCTAGCACTATTGATTTTAAGTTGTTTTAAACCAAAAACATTTCATTCATAAAACACTTACCTTTTGCAAACTTGATGGATTAAGTTGAGTTTTATCAATTATTTTGATGGCAACCTGAAATAAAAGTAAAATAATTTAATAAAATTAAATCATAGAGTGCTGGTAAAATAAAGGTTGTACAACCTTTATAGCTTTATAAGTTAGAACAAGTAAAATATTGTACTGGCAAATTTCTGTAAATTTAATAAAACTGTACATGTATTCATATTGGTCTCAGTAGAGTAGAGTAATAGATTATTATGCCCTAGTCAAGAATTGTTCACTCAGGGATTGAGATTAACAGGGGTCTAGTAGCCCATGGCCCCCAGAAATTTGCCTGGGCTCCCAAAGTTTTAAAGATTTTTGTTATGTACTGTTATTACAACTTCTCTTGAAAAGTGAGTTGGGCCCCTAGCTCAAAACTGTTAAGCTTCATCCCTGTTCACTTATAGCAAAGCTGCCAGTTCAGGGATGATGGAGAGGAAACCAGAGTGTCCAGAAAAAAACCACGACCTTCAGTAAGTGAACAGTAGGATCTGCCCCAAGTGAGTGTTAAACCTAGGCAGTGAGAGTCACTGTGATTTTTATGACGATACTGATCTAAGTATTAGTATTAGTACTTAAGAGGAAGGGGGCAGGGAAACAATGCCAATTCATTAACAATGAAAATTAAACCAATTCATTAACAATGAAAATTGAAAAGTCCTGATGTTTGATGGTGTATAAATAGCTCAGGGCTCAAATTAGATTTTGAAACAGGGAGAAGTGACTTCTCCCTCAGCCAAGATTAGGGAGAAGTTTTTCAAAACAGGGAGAAGTTTTTCCGCCGCGAGTGAAATTTACATGGCGACGCATGTTCCCAATATGTTTGACTTTAAATGGGAGTATCCCTACAGAAAACTTTAATATTACATAAATTGTAATATTACTTATTGAATCCAAATAAATCATACTATAAATTTCTTCATAATTTTTTTTTTTTTTTTTTTTTTTTGGCTACGTGCAGAATTATTATATGTATAAGCTTGGTGTAGCAGTGTAGCAGTACTGAAAATAATTCTAAAAAATTATTGTACTTTTTTTTTTTTTGTTATTTAAAAGCTATTTAAATTATGCTCTTTTCATTTTGATCATATCACATCACTAAATGCTAAATGTCTTGATTTCAATGTAAATGTGAAATACATGTACAATTTTCTTTAAAACATTATTTTTTTAAAAATAATGTAAAGATTATCAACATATTAAGAAGTAAAACTGATAAATGAAAAGAAAAAAAAAATTAAAAAAAATAAATATATATGCACCATTATTTTTGAGTTATCCCCCTTGGCAAACATGTGTGTTGATGGCAACAAACATGGCTGCTGTGTCTGACTCCCAATTTCTAGAGATGATACTACTCATTTGCAATCATTCTATCAGAAAATGCTTTTATTTATGGATTCCTTTTTGAAAAGGCAACATTCTGTGAGGGTCTGTTATTTTATTAAATTTTCATACAAAAAACGATCTACTATTTTGTTTAATACCCCCCCCCCCCCCCCCCCGGTTTATATACTGGGGCACAGACGTTTTTTATGGCAAATATCCGAGGTTTTTCACCAAGATGGCTTTTAATTACATCAGTCAACAGGTTGATGAATCCATGACATGCATGGATGATCTCAGTTTAAGCTAATTATCGGATTAAAACACCTGGATATATCGGGAGTTACCTGTGTTTACCGTTGAATGTGTGTAATACACAAGAGGCGTCTTAGGGGTTAAATACACTTGTCAAAACTTAGGGCGACTAGAACTTCGCTTTTTGGACAGTTTAGGGCGAAGTTTTTGGAAACAGGGCGAAGATATCGCCCAACTTCGCCCTTATTTTGAGCCCTGATAGCTACATCAAATGAAGTATCAACTACCGACATATTGACAATATTGTATTAATGATGTTTACATCATAAACACAAGTATATTAGTGGCCTTAAATGAAGGGTTCATGGAAGTTCATTATCAAGTTTCAATCTCCTCTTTTTGTTTAAGCTTAAGGTCACAATGACATCTTTTACTCTCAAAACAACACCATCCACCATTACAGCTCTATAATCTACTACTCTTCCACAGGATATCATTCAAAAACCCTATCTTGAGAATTACAGGAAAAAAATCCTTCTTCGAGGGAGGTGTAATGTTGATGATAGCATAGTTAGTGTCAACACAGTATTACCAGCAATATCATGCAGATAATGTTGATATGCTGGGAATACTGCAATCCTCAGAGACACATTACAAACTACACTGTATAGATCAATATTTGTTTAAAGTAAGAAGGGGCCTTGTCACTTACAAAAATCAATGGAATTTTGTTCTACTTCCCCACAAAATCAATTGATATGATAGTAAAGAGATCATCTTCATCTTTAACTAGGTAATATCAATGTTGCTTCAAAATTTACAGAATCATTTAACTTGCGACAAATGACAAATCACTACATGTATGTCAGACAATTCCAATATTATATTTTCCTTATTGCTAATATTTAGTTATCCAATACAAGCAGAGAAAATAAACCAAAATAGATCTTGAATATGGCATGAAAGAGGACAAAAGTCTTCCAGGACAATCCTAGTGTGAGGTCTAAGTCAATCGCACAAATACAAAGACAAAAATACTTATCTCAAACCTAGAACTACCAGTAAATAAATATAAAGTCAACTGTAAATCCATATTTAAAGTAGCTTATTATAATTATGTCATAATTGATTTCCATATGAATAGAGTCAAACAGATCATAATGGCAGTATTAAACAGATATTCTGACTTACATATAAACAAAGCTAAACCTTAAAACCTTCAAAATGATAGGAAAATATGATCATTCTGATAAGCAAATAAGTCACCACCCTATACATATATTTTATATGGGAAGCTTACCAGGTATATCAATGAGATTCACTGTACAATGTATTGAATACATGTACAGTAAAACCTCGTTATAATGCCCCTCGATAACTTTGCCACCTCGCTTATTGCCACACTATTTTGAAGTCCCAAAATCCATTTTGTTTATGTTTTTCATTATGAGCCTCCCTCAATTTATCGCCAAACCCCTTTATAACGCCAAAATTTGACTAAACAAATGGTGGCAATGAATCGAGGTTTTACTGTATTTAAGTTCCAATTAATTTCAAAATTGGTACTACATGCACATTTGTATTATAAAAGTATTTGGGTTTACATTTATTTCCTAGTTCCAAAATATTGGACAGTCACAAATATATACCCAGGTATAATTTTCTAGCTCTGGTATTTGAATCTACCATAAAAATCTATGAAATGTACGTTCTGTTTTAGGTAAAAATATAATTGAAGTTTAGGGGTACATAAATCTACACAAGTACATCATTTCCATGGGTTTTTATTCTTTCTGTTGACTTTTGAAAGATGCCCCCCCCCCCCCCCCCAAAAAAAAAAAAAACCATCCTTATGTTCTGTCAGCAAAAAAATACATGATAACATCTGATTTTTGTCTGCATTAAAAACAAGCCCATCTTTAATGGTTTGACCTCAGGGCCGTCGCTCTGGCTAATTTTGGGCCGAAGTTAGGTCACATTCCCAATGTCCAAAATGTATATTTTCCCCAAAAAATGTCAGTGAATTTTTCCAATTTACACCAGTGATCCACGTGTTAAAAAATCCTGATTTTTCATATCGATTGGTACTTTTGTGACATGAAAAGGCTGATAATAAAACACACAACACATGGTTTTTTTCTGTTTTCGAAAGTGGTAGAACTAATGACCCACTTATTTTTCTATCCAACATTTGGCCTATTTCCATGTCAAGAAGATACTTCTGGGTAAGTTTGATGAAGCTTTGTGAAAACATTTAACTTCTTAAGTGTTAAATTAATAAGTTTTTCTTTGTTCATTTGGCCTATTGACCTACTAAATGACCCAACATGGTCAATATATGAATTTTACATATCCTGTGTTAGGAGATCGTATTCAACCATTTTGGTGAAGATGATATAACCTATAGAATGCTATCAAGGATTTTTATACAATTTTTCCCAATGACCTACTTTTTATTCTTTTTCTTTTATACTAAATATGACCCATATACCAATTGAACTTTGCTTTAGTGAAGGGTCATTCTATACAAGTTTGAACAAGATTGGACAAACATGACCTTTACAGTATGACAACCATTCTGAGCAAGTTTAAAGAATATTGGGCTACAATTGCGACTGTAAGACAGCATTTTCTATGATTTTGTCAAGAACATTCTAAAGAGTCTAAAAAACATTGAACTAAAATGGTTTCCCCCTAAAGTGTTTACAAAGGTTTTTTTATGACTTATTAATATGTGACTGCTCCTTATTGCTGATTTTTATTTTTTAATTAAACCCCCATAACGCAAGACAGAAAAAGACATCACAAGGCTCACTTGAGCACTTTAAAATTAGGTGAGCTTAAAAAGCCAAGTCTGCTCATGACCTTCACCTTTAATCTTGAAACCTTTGGAGTACAGACGTGACATTTTAATCGTTACTTAGGGTCGAACAATAGCAAAAATAGCTAAAGCAGTAGTTAAAACCTAAAGAAAACGCAAAATACAAAGAAACATGACCTTGAACTTTTTCAAGCAAACTGCAAAATACAAAGAAACATGACCTTGAACTTTTTCAAGCAAACTGACAGTGGGGTGAGGGTGTTTACCGTAAATATCATCAATTTCTGTATTTGATTATAGATACTGGTAGTGATGACAAAGTGGCAGGCAACATCAACCTGACCACAGATTGTTGAGTACATGTATTGATACTCCCGAGAAAGCTAGCAGAATCTAGTCACATGACCAATCAATGGCAACCATCTTTGAATATGCAACACAGCACTATCTACTGATCATTTCAGCATAGTTTCCATCAAATTGCTTCAGTAGTTTAGAAGTTGCGGATACAAGTTCTCTGAACAGTCAGACAGATTGACAAACGGACAGACGACAAACACATAGAATTATGATCTCTGCTAAAACATTCCACTTGTATACAAACTTTCAAACATTTAGCTCTAAAACTTGATTTATAATCAACACTTTTATCTTGAACAATCAGAATGCAGAATCTGGTCACATGACCAATCAACGACATCTATCTTTAAATATGCAACACAGCACTGTATACTTATCATTTCTGCTTAGTTTCAGTCAAGTCCCTTCAGTAGTTCAGTTGCAGATACAAGTTCTCCAGACAGTCAGACAGATGGACAACGACAAACATTAAAGTCCCCTCTGGCAGGGGACTAACAAACTATAGTCCACTATGGCCCAATTACCTAGTTTTTGTTGCTATGCTAATGTCACCAACAAAATGGAATCACACCAACCCAGACATGCTTCAGGCCAAGTTTCATTGAAATCTGCTTAGTAATTGTGGAGATGTCAGAAATTGATGTTAAAGTCAAAGACACTTTTATATGACCTTTAGATAAGGTAAACTAATGAATGAATGTGCTATATGCAAACAAACATGATATGTAGCTACAATACATTAAAAGTTTATATCAAACAAAACACATATACAAATGCCAAACTTTAAGACTGATGAGAAAACCAGTTTTTTCCAAGATTGTTTATCTGTATAATATGCGAATAAGGATTATCAAGCTATGACCTTCAAGTGTGGCCTTGACCTTTGATGCTGTACATGACACAAGTCAACAAGAACAGTAGGTGTGGTTAGAAACTGTATCATATCATATCAAATAACTAAACCTATGATCAATTGATCATTTGGAATTTTGGTGACAATGTCCCATTTTCTTGATGTATAATTGCAGAATTACTATCACATCAGGCACAATATTAAACATTTCAAAAGACTTAACAATAACACTTAAGAGACCCTACTCCATACCACATTGAATTCTGGCCTTTCAACATGCTCTAGACCTCCAAATTTGACCATGATCTCAGTTGTACAGAATCGAGACACCATCTCTTTCACAATCCTTCCCTGTACATTATTCAATCAAAAATTTTCAGAGGGGGCCATTTTCAAAAACTTTCCTCTACAACACCATACCATCAATATTTTTGCATTCATGGCCCACTGTGACATTAACATTGGCAATTAATTTTGATTTTTTTAATCAGTTGCTTCTAAGGAAGTCAAACAACACTGTCTATTCAATTTACTTGGGAGATATTTATCTGCCTGACTACCTGTTTCTGTGCTTGGTTTAAAACTTACACTATGTAAAGTCTGGATACAAGTCTTGTGTGTGTGTATGCAAACGTTTAAAATGTTTTGTAACAGAAAGGCATGACCACTGATACAGACAATTCAATATTTAATTGATAACTTGGCACTGTGACAAGTGACAAGAACAGCACCACTTGTCCAAGTACACATTGTACTCGTCAGGACGAGTAGATAATTGAAGCCCTAATGAATCCTGGTCTCACCAGAACAAGATCTACAGTTCTGAATGTATAGTTTAGCCAAGTTTTACTGTACCTCAATAGAGACTAGAGGCTCCCAGGAGCCTGTATAGCTTACCTAGGTAGAGTGGTTGCAGAATGAAAATCAACAGATTGTCTAATGTTTAAATAAATGCTTGAAATTTATTACACAATATTTATTTCTATCACAAAATTTCAATATTATTTCCTTTCAAAACTAAACCATATATCAAAATTTTGAGACAATACATACCAAGTATCATCGACTTTTCATGTATAATACCTGAGAAATTTTCCTTATCCAAAAACTGGTCAATGGACCATGAAATTAAGGTCAAGGACAAAAGCCATAAGGCAGTCTGACTGATGTACTATGGTGGCCACCTTGGATTACGTGCGAACATGTCGGACACAATATTTCAGGTAGACCACACAAGGACTATTGTCACAAAGTTTGATTGCAATTGGCCAAGTGGTTTCACAGGAGTTGATTTTTAAATGCAGATGTTATTTTAAAATACCAAATGTAAAGATCCAATGACTATTGTGGCCGAGTTTGGTTCCAATTGACTCAGTAGTTTCAGAGAAAAATATGTTTGAACGTAATTTCCCATAGGGTCCAATGTTAAATTATGTTCTCCACTGACGGCCATCTTGGATTTTGTGTGGCCCTCAAAAACACCAATGTTGTAGGGGGCCACCCAAAGACTATTGTGGCCAAGTTTGGTTCCAATTGGCTTAGGGGTTTTAGAGAAAAAGATCTTTGAAATTGTTCCAATAGGGTCCAATGTTAACCTATGTTTCCCGTTGGCAGCTATCTTAGATTAGGTGCAGACTTAAAAAATCACCACCCAAAGACTATTGTGGCCAAGTTTGGTTCCCATTGGCTTAGGGTTTTAGAGAAAAATATCTTTGAAATTGTTCCCATAGGGTCCAATGTTAACCTATGTTCCCTGTTGGCAGCCATCTTGGATCAGGTGCAGACTTAAAAAAACACCGGTTTCAGAAGGTACCTCTAAGGACTACTATGACCAAGTTTGGTTCCAATTGGCTCAGTAGTTTCAGAGAAAAATATCTTTGAACGTATTTTCCCATAAGGTCCAATGTTAAAATATGTTCTCCACTGGCGGCCATCTTGGAGTTGGTGCGGCCCTCAAAAACCCCAATGTTGAAGGGGGCCATTCAAAGACTATTGTGGCCAAGTTTGGTTCCCATTGGCTAAAGGGTTTTAGAGAAAAAGATCTTTGATATTGTTCACATACAGTCCAATGTTAACCTATGTTCCCCGCTGGCCGCCATCTTGGATTAGTGGAGACTTAAAAAAACACCAGTTCAGAAGGTACCATCTAAGGACTACTGTGACCAAGTTTGGTTCCAATTGGCTCAGTAGTTTCAGAGAAAAATATCTTTGAACATATTTTCCCATAGGGTCCAATGTTAAGCTATGGTCCCCGATGGCGGCCATCTTGGATTAGGTGCGGACATGTCGGACACAATTTTTAAAGTAGACCACCCAAGGACTGTTGTGACAAAGTTTGGTTGCAAATGGCCCAGCGGTTTCTGAGGAGTTGATCTTTAACGACGGACGGACGACGACAACGGACGCCAAGTGATGGCAAAAGCTCACATGGCCTTTTAGGCCAGGTGAGCTAAAAAAGTATGCTGTATAACTTTGGAAACAAGTTATCTAAATTGGGCTTTCATAAGCTGAATTGCTCATAATCAAGATGTTTAAAATAATAGGCAATGAGGTTCACATTGTACCCTGTGACACCTTTGTACAGGGTTCGACACTAACGCTGGTCCGTTAGACCATGGCCAGTAAAAATTTGGAAGGACCAGTAAAACATCATCAGTGGCTTGTCTGACAGACCAATAGAAATTCTGTGCCAATCTGAACAGCTTTAAATGTTCGGACATCATCGTGGAGTACTGAATATTAATATACAAGATGTGAGGCAAAATCCAGTTCTAATATTGTAAATCGTGCCCTAGGAGTTCTTGAAAGGCTTTTAAGGCATTCTAAATACAAATTTCCTCCAAGGAAGCCTCCCAAATCCCCACTTAACAAGTGGGCTTTGGTCCCCCTTTCTGTACTGGCCAAGATCATGCAATCACCTCTTTGTGCTGCTCATCCAGACTCTATCAAGGAAGGACCAGTACAAATGGGGAAGGACTACCAGATTAAAATCCTTACTAGTCCTTTTGGCTACTTCAGAATTTTTCTCAAGTGTCTTTCCCAGTCATATACAAGTTTGTGCAGAAATATTCTTTGGGATATGGAACCACATCAATTAAGGTTTTCCCTTAAAACAAGTATTATTCTTGGTATTTGTGGTGTAAATGTTTTCCAAATCATCCTGCACAAACGTTCAAGGGTGTTTATAATGTTGCACAGCTGTGAACCCCATTCCTGCTTTGTCTGAACCAAGTTTCAATTTTCCATGAAAGTTCCAACTTCTCTGTTGCACAATGTTTAATCATGATTTTATTTTGATGACTTACATTATTATAATTTAACGATTATTATATATAAATTTTATAATTTGATCACTAGTATCCTCATCGTGATTTGCTGATGGCGATATGGAACAAAGCTTACATCACAAAACCCATTATTACAAAAAATTCTTTGAAATCATTGCGTCACTTGTGTATTGATCGTGATTAAGCAAGTTAAACATGTGGTTTTGCCATGAACCACAAACAAATCACTACTGACGGATGATGTAATAAATATACCATGTATCAATGCATACCATGTTCAATGTAGATAAAACCCAGCCCACTTTCTGAGCATCTTCACCGGGAAATATTGTGATATTATCGTGATGATATTGACAAAAGTTTGACGATATCGCAATGCCTTTATGTCTCACGGAAACACCCTAATAACACTTTTCAGACACTGTATTTACAAGGGTTTCCATTGAAGGATTCGACCACGATATTGCCATTTTATGCCGACAGTGTTACAGAGCTGGAATAAGCATTAATATCATAAACAAGGGGGTTTCATGTTGTAGAAAGAGTATCAAAGGGTATAACAGCTAAAGGGCATGTATGATTTCATAGCTCGTCACCAGGGTTATTTCTCTAAGTGGGAGTGGTAAGGTTTTGGAATTTGCACACTATCTGAACTACTTACTTCTCTTCCGGTTGGAACATGCTTTGCCAGTTTCACTTTAGCAAAATTTCCTTTTCCAATGGTTTTAATCAGCCGGTATTTTCCGATGTGTGGTTCATCTGTCCGGCTTCTTGACGACGTAATCCGGGGGTTTGCATTGTCGTCTTTAGACTAAAATAGAGGATAATAACAAATCTTAAGTCATCGTCATCTCGATTTAATAATAAAATGTTTAATTTCAATATATTTCATGCTATATTACTTACACGGTGGTCTATTGTCACTGACTCATGAACTGTTTGCAGCGGAGTTCCCCTGGTGGACATGTTGAATAAATTATCGATGTGCAGCAACACAAATGAAATAACGATTTTGGGCCCCAAGTGATAGCATAGATATGCTTATTGCAATAAATGCAATTGTAACACTTTAATATAATGCAATAACTACTATAACACATCCGATTCAGCCCCTAGGCAGAATAACAAGGGGATTCTTGACTGACACTTCCACAAAGTTTACCAAAACAGTGCCCTTGGGTCAGTGGTGAAAGGTCTTTTGGAGCGTCTTTCTACATATATCGCCATTTATACAGGACTAACGAAATATTCCATTTTCCCGACTATCGTCTGGCACTAAAATATATCCAATCCTATGTGTTACAAGAACACATAGAAACAAAATAACACCCCTATGTGTGTCAAGTAACCAAAATGGCTGACTTCTCCTTCCACGCCAAATTCCGAGAGGCGTGCGCACGTTGGGCACTGATTGGCATATTTGATTGGTTAATTTACCTCGCCATGACATCATCGAAACCTAAAACAGCTGAGAATGAAATCCTATGATGATTTTTAGGTTAGAAATAATGAAATTGCAAGCATTTTCTCCATGTTATACAGAATATTATAAAATATATGTAAAATCTAAATTTTTATTAAAATAACAATGTTAAAAATGTATTTAAAAACAGTTAATCTCATTAAAAAATTTCGTTCTGAATTATCAGTGACTACATGTATGAAAAATAATTTCTATTTCGTTTTTATTGGATTAAAGTACACTGGTCTAAGTAACCAAAAGTACGACAACAAAAAACAGTGGAAATTAAAATTAAATCATAATAATTATCATAATAAAAACCCCGGCTCAGTCAGTGCACCGAGTTGGCATTGAATTACTTTCGGTTTCCTAGGCAATTTCTAACTGAACAGTGATGAAAATTAAAATAAATATAAAATAAATATAAATAAAGCACAGCTGAGCGGACTATATACGCCCGTCAACGGTCTATAAAGTAAGCAGAAATAATAAGAGGAGGTATTTAATGCTATTGGAAATGCCAATTGTCACTGATTGTTGGTGATAGTCAAGATCGTATTTTTGAGTAATTAAACATATATTAACAACAAGACTGCAACAGTTTAATCAAAAATAGTAACCGTCAAAAACTAACAGTGGACTGGTGGATGGTGGTGTCCAACGTCATTAGTTTTTATGCGTTCAGTTGTATAAGAGGGCTGAAAACACATGATAATGTAAATCAGATATCAGATTCAATCTGAGAGTCTCAGATGTAAATCACCTTTTTTCGCGAGAATTTTATTTTTGCGATAATCGCAATACATGTATAAAAAAGAATCTCGAAATAAAGTGCATTAATTAATCATGCTATTGACACACATTATATAATGTTTCCCGCTTTATATGTTAAACATTAAATTGCTTTTTGTGAAACCGTTGGCATACCAACATTACATATGTCCTTATTTGGCATCCAAAGGGCCATATAGCTTCTGTAAAATTTCATGCAGCATCTTAATTTTACGTTATGAACATCTTCATATGATCCCGATAACACATGCCAACGAAGTTGCACACACAAAAAACTAGCCTGAACGGTCTCTTGAAAGCCAAATACCCCCTTTTCGCGACCTTTTCCTTTCCGGTATGACTTTGATTCAAGGTCATGATCATGATACGCCTTTGGACCTGTGAAGTGTCATGACAGTCGTCCAAAGAAGTTATGAGATATGACCCGGGTACGATTTTACAAGACAGGCGGATCATGGACAGACGGACATACAGACAACGTCATACCATAATACGTCCCGTTACACAGGCGTATAAAAAATCTCATATTTTGGATTTGGCAACTCCGACAAGTTGGCTGTATATCTATATAGAGCTTCTACAAACGAACAAAATTTTGGGTTTGACGTACTATTGTAGACTCTGTTACTATTCTCATATACCATTTTTTAAAATTTAATCATAAAATATAATGTCATATACCATTTTTAAATGTATTTTATGGTTAAATTCAAAAAAGGTATATGACACTAACATCCAATGGATCAAGTTTACAATTATGATTCAGTATTCTACATGTGCATACGATATTTCATATTGCTGAATCATCTTTATTATTATTAAAAACTACAATGTTACATATTACCGAATTCTAACTAGTATATCACAATCCGAGGAAACTTTATTAAATCTATTAATAGTGACAATGAAACTAATATTTGACCTAGATTCCGGAAAACTAAGGATTTGTTAAAAATTGAAGCCGGATGAAGATCTCATCAAAGTTAATATCATTTGTAAAAACCCTAGATCTTTTTATAGAAACAATGACCTTCACCTTTGACCTCTAAAACCAATAGGTTTTATAGGTAAAGGTCACTAATTAAATTACTAATTTAAGGTTTTCGCGCAATAACCTTATAGCTTGCTTTGATGGGATTTCATCAAACTTTTAACATAGAAGAAGCTGATCAGTGATATTGGAGATCCAAGGTCACTGTTACTATATATAGATCTTAATACTACGGTAGCTTAATAGCATAGGTAGTGCTTGTTTCGTATGTGGGAGGTCGTGGGTTCGAACTCCGGCCGGGTCAGCATGTCTTGAAAATAGGTTAAATGCAATTACAATTTTTGGCTTTGCTCGTGGAATCAGGTTTTCAAACACATTTCTAGTTATATTATATATTTTGTTAGGAAGTTGGATTTCGTGGTCTTTGTAACGTTCTCTGATTTTAGTTTCACAATTTTGGCCCAAGCACCTCTGACCGAAACGGTCGTCTAGTGCTGTAAAATTAAAACTGGTATAATATGTAATAGAAATAGATTTCTTCCTTTATTAAACGCTATTTATTTGACCAAAAAGGTTTTTCTTCATGGAAAATGAATTTTAATCTCTATCTGTATCTTTGTGATGATGATTACTGTTTTAACACACGATGGAACTTCCCGTTATTTTCATGCATTGAATCATCTTTTGAAGTTTTCCCTAGCTCACCTGTCACCACACTAAGTTTGAGGTTAACCGAATTATTTCTGTCGTCAACGACCCTTTTTAATGATGATAGAAGGCTGTGGTATCCCCTATCATCATTAATAAGGGTCGCTGAAAACAGAAATCATTTGAAAGGAATACAGAATAAACATGGGAATCACCATGTCTGTCTGTCCATACCCGTAAATGAAGATGGCGATTTTTGGGCCGTAAGATATGCTTATTGCATTAAATGCAATTTAATGTAATTACACCTGTTTGTCCGTGTAAAATTGTGTCCGTTCCTTGACTATTCACATCTATGGAAGGATTTTTTTATCAAACTTGGAACAAATGAGAAGATCTGCTTGGTACCACATTTAGGTATGTTAGTCAATAACCAAGGTAGTACCGGTAACGTTAATATTTTGGCTAGGAGTCCTGGTTTCCAGCTTGGCAAATGTATGTGAGCTTATGAAATGTTGCAGCCTGCGTTTGTGTGTGCGTTTTAAAGCGTCTGTAACTCACATTTTGCGGCGGCATCCGATTCTCCTCGGAAGCTATATAGCTACTGGGCCAATATTGATCAAACTTTACAAAAAGTGTTATTGGCAAGTGCTTTTCAAATGTGTATTTTTGGTTGCCATAGTTATAGAAAGTATGTCATGGTAACGTACATGTTAAAAAACTAAAATTAGATAACGCATTTTCGCGCCTTTTTCTGAGGTTTAATAGTTTATTACTCTTTGAAATGTCTTGGAAACTGTTAATGGCATAGTGGTAGGATTTTCCACTTCTGACATATGCAAACGATTTGCAACCTTTGGAGATAAAAATCTTACTCTGCAAAACAATACTGTCATATATATGTAACATTTTTTGAATTTAATCATAAAATACATTAAAAAATAGTATATGGCAATACCTAAATGGTTAATTAGGTTAATGATTAATTATCCAGAAAACTATAAACTTTTTGTATATTGATGTATATTAGAATATTGTAGGTATTAATACGACGTTCATTTTGATTTATAGATGAAGTTCATGGGTTCAAAGGTCAAGGTCACATATTCGAAAGAATACTGAAATAGTTGATTATCTGAAAAACTATAAACATGTATATTAGAACAAACGATCATTTTAATGTTTAGATGATGTTTACAGGTTCAAAGGTCAAACGGTCACAAAACGGTCCCAAAACAAAACTGATATGGTTAATATTATCTAGAAAACTATAAACTTTTTGTATAGGCATATATATTATGATATTGTAGGTATTGATACACCAATTATTTTGATATATATATATATATATATATATATATATATATATATATATATCTGAAGATAATTAGTTCAAAGGTCAAGGTCACAAATAGAAAAGAATACTGAAATGGCAAATTATCTCGTAAACCTTTTACTTTGTGTATAGAAAATGTTGTAAGTATTGATACAACGGTCATTTTGATGTATAGAAAAAGGCCAAGGTCACAGATGCAAAACAATGCCAAAATTAATAATTATCTCGAAAACTATAAACTTTTTGTATAGATATGTATATTATAATATGGCAGATATTGATACACCAATTATTTTGATATATAAAGGTCATGGGTTCAAGGGTCAAGGTTAATTATCTGGAAAAGTATAAACTTTTTGTAAAGGCATGTGAATTAGAGATTTTGTAGGTCTTTATACAATGATCATTTTTTATGTATAGATGAAGGTCATAGATTCAAAGGTCAAGGTCACAGATGCAAAAGAATACTTAAATGTTTAATTACACTGTATATGAAAATGCCTCAAATCGTTACTTTTTGGAAAGATTTTGATATTGGGGTACAGTATTTGTTTTCTTGAAATATATCAGCTGGCCTTTATTTATCAGGTGAGCGTATCAGGTACAATGGGCCTCTTGTTTTATGTAATTTTGAATTTTGATGTTTTGAAGCATTTTGAGATCAAGGTCAAAGGTCAAGGCCATGACCTTCTTTATGAAATAATCTTAAAATTGCTATATCTTGACCAAATGGAAAGACTTTGTCATTGGTTTTCATATGTTGATGTTTTTATGAAGTGACCTTAAAACAGTATTAAGGTTGTGACCTAGATTTTTACCAATGTACTTTGCTACTATTTTAGAAAATATTTCAATTCAATTTAGACATTTAATTTTGATGCTTTGAAACAGAAAGCAAAGGTCAAAGGTATAGGTCATGGCAATGTTGTTGGAATGAACTTCTATATCTCAACTACATGTAAATTTTGACATTGGGATTTTCAAATTTAAGTTTTTGTGAAATTAACTTCAAACCAGGGTAAAGGTCAAAGTTCAAGGTCATGACTTAGTTCTTGACTTTTGTGCCTTTTACATCTGATTTAACTTTATTTCGGAAGTATTTCAATGCAGGTTTTTCTCTTTGAATGCATTTAATATTTTCCTACATCAACCAAAGGTCAAAGATCAAGGTCAGTACTTCATTTTCAGTTTAAAATTTTGACATGGCATTTCAATTTTGATGTATTTTTGCAATTCCCTTCATAATGGGTTTGGATCATAGGTCTCATAATCTAGTTTTTATCTTTGTGCTTTTCTTGCTATTTTGGCCATATATGGATATACAAATGTATTTCAAACCAGATTTTAATTTTTGTAATATTTTCCAAATCTCATGGCTTAGATGTTCATTTAAGAAATGACATTCTGATCATGGTATTTCAAGGGGTAATGAAAGATAGTGTGGCAAAGCCCTTCATTTTGAATTTGGCACGCGCCACACTATCTTTCATTACCCCTTGAAATACCATGATCAGAAATGTCATTTCTTATATTTACAATTTTTGTTTATTTTTTATTTTTTGTTTAAATAAGTATTTTGTACCAATATTTGTTGATTCGATGTTCAAAACTGTTGCTGATTGACAGTTTGACTCTGCCTCCGATTTCCGACAGGTGTCAAAGAAAAATATAATCCGAAGTATTTCATGCTAATTTTTTTTATTTATAGTCACATAATCTTATAACAAATATTATATCTTCATGTTAAAATTAAAATTCCAATTATTAAAAGTAGAATAATACTGCAAGTAATAAACTGTTTGTAAACAAATCCACGTGGTATGACATGTGCTTTCTGGAACTACTACGCATCAAAGGTCATGACCCCTATTGTCTTTCAACGGGAATTGAAATACAATTGCTTCTGCATGTTTCATCGAAGACAGGTACAGTCATATTGTAAATATTTTGTATTGAAGAACTACATTTTGCATATACCAAGTAATGCTTTACTAGGAGACATCTATCTGCATATTTTTGTTCTTCACCCTTCAAAAGTAATCCTAAATGTGCTTTCTACTGATAATAATAATTCATAAATCAGACAAAACACGTTGTAAAACCACAGCTACTCATCTTCACCATCAACTCAGGTGAGCAAAAGCCAACTCTTAATGTGTTTCAAAGAATTTTATTTCAACAAAATGTTTTACAAGACAACATTACATATATCACAGAAAAATGTGCAAGATAAAATCTGTGAAAAATAAATAAACATTAATAATTTTCTATAAAGTAGATAATATTTCTTCTTAATTTTTTTTACAAATACATATGTATATAAAATACTTATATACAATTAAATCTATCACAGACAGTTAATGATAATGATATGTTAACTCTTCCATTGAAACAATTCAAGTTGAAAATTTAATGAAAATTTTTAAAAATGTACACATGTATACTAGTAAATATTATTTATAGAACTGTTAACAAGTAACATTTCACTCCTCACTATATAATGCATGTGCATGTATGTACATGTACAGTCGAACCTGCCTTAAAGGCACCTCTATATAAGGACCACCTGCTTTTAAAGGCAATTAAGACTTCCTAATTGCTATTTATTATGTTATTTAGACCTCTATATAAGGGCCACCTGCCCATAAAGATCACATTTACTGGTTCCTTTAGGTTGTTTTTAATAGACAGGTTTGACTGTACCTCATACCATAGCAGTAATTGAAGTATTGCCGACCACGCCCACAATGTTCCGACACTGACCGCCATCACGTTACCAAAGCAGCGTCACAGCAACTAATGACGTACTAGTGTCAGTGACATCATTAAATAGCGCTATTCAGGCTGTTTTCATTCTTTTTTGCGTGTAAATCAAGCATCCGGTCATTTGACGGAACAGGTGGCGTGGCCGGCGATATGTCAATTATTTCAAACATTTACATTACAATACATATAAACTTCAAAAATGCTGTATAGTGACAGAACATTCCATTTGGTATGTTCACATAGCGGTACTTTACTTGGAATAGAAATTGTAAACATCAGGTCACATGGAGTAACATGTTTCACTTAATGTATGTTGACATATTTCCTATATCCTTACATACAGATAATATTTTATAGCACAGATTTAATTTTGAACATACAAAACACCCAATCAGGAGACAGTTTTCTTTATTCTCCATCACTGTAAGCTGCTGCATCTGTTGTGGCATGTGAGGCAGCAGTCTGCTGTCTACTTAACTTCTGATCTGAAAGTAACATAGGCAAAAGTTTTATAACAACACACAGTCAGACCTGGCTAAAAGGCCACATCTATAAAAGGGACACCCACGTTTTAAGGCCAGTAGAAATTTATCTGAAATGTTCTTTATTCATGTTACTTGAGCCTGTATATAAGGGCCATCTGCCCATAAAGCCAACTTTTACTGGTTCCCTTGTGTGGCCTTTATAGACAGGTTTAACTGTATAAAACCATTAGCCTGACATTGGTAGTTAATGTTTGAAGAAGGACTGACTGAATTCAAACTAAAATGCATGACAAAGATGTCAGAGAAAATAAATTCAAGGGTGGCTAAATGCTGACAGATTTCTAACCCCCAAGTGAGAAATAAGTACTAGTAAGTACATCAGGCAAAATGCTGAAAGATACTATCTACAGTAAGATTTCTAAGTTTCTGAAATTTGACTATTTTGAGCAAAATCACAATAATTTGAATAAATCCTTCTGTAAAATTTAAGTTAATCCGGGTTCACATAAACTTGTTTCAGAATTAGCTAGGTGATCAGATCAGTTGAACCTTTAACATATGATAAAAAGTGTAATATTTTTAAAACATCCATCACTTTATTCATTTTAAATTTAATATAAGAACACAGAAAATTATACATGCATGTATTTCAAATTAGATAATTGTATTTTGTTGTTAAAATCAATTTCAAGCACAAGACAATATGCCAAATGTATATACATATTTTATAACTTTCAACATAAAAACACCCTTTAACACCAAACAAAACATCGCCTACACCCTTAGAAACAACCAAGCAAAAGCATTAACCATTAAATCCATTTAATTTCAAAAGCAGTCATGTCAATTTTGTTCCTATGTGATCAAGGCTTATATATGATAATGTGATCAGGGCTACTGAGCTGCTTTAAAGATCATGTGAACAGGGCTATCTGGTTGACTGATGTGATAATCGTGTGATCAGGGTTATCTAAATAACTGATGTGATCTGGCTGATCTAACTGCTTCAAAGATCATGTGATCAGGGCTATCTGGCTGACTGATGTGATAATCGTGTGATCAGGGTTATCTAAATAACTGATGTGATCTGGCTGATCTAACTGCTTCAGAGATCATGTGATCAGGGCTATCTGGCTGACTGATGTGATAATCGTGTGATCAGGGTTATCTAAATAACTGATGTGATCTGGCTGATCTAACTGCTTCAAAGATCATGTGATCAGGGCTATCTGGCTGACTGATGTGATAATCGTGTGATCAGGGTTATCTAAATAACTGATGTGATCTGGCTGATCTAACTGCTTCAGAGATCATGTGATCAGGGCTATCTGGCTGACTGATGTGATAATCGTGTGATCAGGGTTATCTAAATAACTGATGTGATCTGGCTGATCTAACTGCTTCAAAGATCATGTGATCAGGGCTATCTGGCTGACTGATGTGATAATCGTGTGATCAGGGTTATCTAAATAACTGATGTGATCTGGCTGATCTAACTGCTTCAGAGATCATGTGATCAGGGCTATCTGGCTGACTGATGTGATAATCGTGTGATCAGGGTTATCTAAATAACTGATGTGATCTGGCTGATCTAACTGCTTCAAAGATCATGTGATCAGGGCTATCTGGCTGACTGATGTGATCTGGCTGATCTAACTGCTTCAAAGATCATGTGATCAGGGCTATCTGGCTGACTGATGTGATCATGTGATCTGGGCTATTATGAATGACTGATGTGATGATCATGTGATCAGGACTATCTAACTGACTAATGTGATGATTAAAGATTTCTGACTGATGGATGATACTAGTAATGTGATTGGTACTATCTAACTGCTATCATGATAATGTGATCAAGTCTATGTGACTGATGTGATGATCATGTGATCAGGGCTATCTGATATGATGATAAGAGATTTCTGGCTAATAGAGGGTAATGTGATCATGAAAATCTGACTTCTGTCATGATCATGTGATCAAGACTATCTGATGAAAATGTGGCTAGGACTGTTCGACTGATGTAATGATAAAGGATTTCTGGCTGATGGATGATAATCTTATCAGGGCTATCTAACTGCTGTTATAGTCACATGATCATTGTTCTCCAACTGTTGTAATGATCACATGATAAAAGTTGACTGCTGTAATGATCATGTGATCAGGTTTATCTGGCTGATGAATGATCATGTGTCAATTTAGTGCATTGATGAAAATGTAATAATACATGTATGATCATGTAAGGCTATCATGACAATATGTATACAAAATGCATCTTTCTATGAATGATTTTGTTATGAAATGACTTGGCTTGCACAACACTTAGTTTTAGAAAAAGCAAATATATTAAGCACTTCAATTTCATTGGTCATCCCAACATTGTCCAATAAAATCCCTTGTTAATTTTAGTCTTACCATTTTCAATACATAAGTATAAGTTTATATGTAACCATGACAACAGTAAGTATTATTATGTATTATTTGTGTTAAGTACTGTCCAACATTATACCTGTAATTATTTTTTATTCTGTATTCTCCCAATCACTTAAACTGGTAATTTCTCTCAAACCAGCATGAAGTGCCCCTTTATGTCAAGTACAAATTAAATTATGTTTTGATTCAAAAAAGTCTGAAAACTTCATTTATTTAAATATACTTTCATACCTTTATACACAAGTAATAAAGTTAAGATTGAAAGCACACACACACATACACAAACACACTCTCCACCAAACACACACACATTTTAATTTTATTATAGGACAAGAAAATAAAATGCCCACAGAAAATTGACAGATTGGTAGTTAATATTATTGTTTAAATTGTAGCTAGCATCTGACATGTCCTGCAGGTACTAAGCACTAAAGCATCATGGCATCATGGTACATTAACTTAGTGGAACTTTTACAAAACAACCACCACCCCACCCCCACCCCCAGATGCTATCAGAGATACAAGTGTATAAAGCTTGTCATACCTGGTGGTGGATTTTGTTCTTTTGGTGGTTCCTCTCCAGTGGTTCTAAAATACATAAATGCAGCTGTTAATTTATTGTTTCCATAAAAATAACTCAAATTGTCTCTTGAAAACCAAATACCCCCGCCCCCAATATCTACAAGAGTTTAATGTTTTCCCATGACCTTGACCATTCCGATATGATATTTCACCTTTTGGACCATGAAGATTATTCATGTGAAGTTTTATAACAGTTGTCTAACACAATTATGACATATGGCCCGAACAGGATTTTACATGGATGGACAGAAAAAAACATGGATGGCCAGACAGAAAGATAGACAGTGATTCCTATATACTTCCCTCAAACTATTTTGTTAGAGGTAAAATTAGGCAGTAGAACCTGAGCAAAGATCACTTGTCACTCTCAAAAACATAATAATGGACATATTTAAAGCTGATCTGATCATAAAGGGTATTATAATAGGTCCATAAGCTTGAGTGAATTTCTTATTCAAGATATTTTTGAATATAAGCAATATCAGCATTATGTTCTGTCTGTTTTCTTTATTAAACCAGTAGCTCGGTTGGTAGAGTGCTCGCTCCGTAAGTGGGAGGTTGTGGGTTCGAACTCCGACTTGGTCTGACACAAGACTTGAAAGTGAAAGTAGGTAGTGACTGTTCTTTTGGCAAGCACTTGGCATTAGGGAAATGAAATTGCAGTTCTTTTGGATGGGAACTTAGAATAAACGAGGTCTCCTGTCACAGTGGGTGTGGCACAATAAAGAACCCTGCTGTATAATGCCATCAATGCAATGCACAGGCAAAATTTCTGCATCTTCACCATTAGCTAGTGATGTCTCAATATGAAAGTGAAATATTCTTAACTGTGATGTTAAACACCACTACTCAAATCAACTCTTTATTAAAGCTCAATACAATGAAATAGTATACAGAAAATGAGGAAATAAAATTATACAGAAAATGAGGAAATGAAATTTCAAAAGCCATTACACTGGATTATAAAACTTACTGTTTTTCTTCTCCTTCATTCTCCTCATCTTCAATAACATCATCTTGAGGTGTCAGTGTTTCTGGATTAAACTGACTTAGTGGTTCTCCAACGATTCCAATCCTTAAATATAACAAAGACAAAAGAATTATAAAATGTAAATGTAAATACCTAAATGTAAATACCATCAGTATTTGATGCCAGCTATGGTTTATTAGAAGTTAATGTATTTCTGGTTATGGAAAATGAACATCTGGAAATTACCAGAAATTACCAGAATAAAGTCATTTTTGTGGAAAACAATATGTGATTCCATACACATGTAGTTCTGCATAAATATTATACCGAGTATTAGAATGTCGCTATATGCAGAGCAAGATACAAGGTATGTCTGTTTACCACTAAGCTTTTAGTAAAGATGACAATGATGGCAAAGTACAAAGCGACATAAGCTATTTAAGAAGTGTCATGTAAAGGGAAATAAAAACTAAGGCTCTAGACCATAATATGTTCTGTTCATTAGTGTTGAAAAGAAGGTCGGATAGAAAAAAACATTAATAAAATTTCCAGGGGGAACAACTCTTGGGAAAGAAATGAAAAATTCCCTGACATTTCCTTAATTATTTAATTTCCCTGACATTTTTTTTTAATTTCTTTCCAATTTTCTGACATTGAAAAAAAAATCCCCGACACATGGGAACCATAGCATGTGTAAAACTAACACCTTCTTGTCATTCTCAAATATCAATGTAAACATACTTAATTGTCTTTTTGTCAAGATAGAATGCATCCTCTACAATATCTTGATCCTGTGCCTCTATACTGGCTTTCACCAATGCTCTGTAATAAAAAAAAAATAAAAAACACACAATTTTACCAACAATATTACATATTGTACCAGTTTTAATTTTACAGCACTTGATGGCTGTTTCGTAATACAATTCACCATCAGTTGTGCTTGGACCAAAATTATGAAACCAAATTTTTTTCCAAGATGTTGAAAAGATACCCAAAGGACCAAAATATACATGTACATGTATTTTACCAAATTTAACTTTAAGGAAATTAAATAAACATTGTCACAGCTCGATATAATGTCCCTTGTTTATTGCCAGTTTAGTAAAGATCAAAAATCAATTTCTTCCAATTTTAATTTTATGTTCTGTCTAACAATGTCAGATTTTTCTATGTTCCAAAAAAATCGACTGAACAAATAGTGGCAGTATAATAACATAATTTTGTTTCAAGAATAGGAAAATGTATAAATTCTGTATTCTGTATATTTATATCTACTGTAAATTTTTAACAAACATGAAAGTAGTCTGTAAGACATTATTTGTTTGAAGAAACAAAGCTTAATGTATGAAACAATTTCTTTAGCTTTCTAAATATAACTACCAGTAACTCTTATGATAAGATATGCAAAAGATCTCTATTTACATGTATTTCCCTCCATAATTTTCATGGATGGAATCGTTTATAGCTGTTACTATCCACAACTGTAGGTTTTTGGAAATATCTATATATGAAGATGACACCATTCTTGCAGAAAGTGGTCTAAGATTCTAAAACTTGTTGCAAAATCAGAAAAATATGAGAATGAAACCTCTAAAAATCAAAAATGAGGAACAGTGATCTAACAATATGACTTACACAGCTGATTCTGGTTTCTCAAATAGCCAAGTGGCTTCTTCTTTTGGTGATGGCAAAATAGCAACTACAGCAGGTGACCTTTGACTAATTACTGATTTTATAGCAGGTCTTTTCCTAGAATTAAAATAAGAAGAAAATGTTATTCAGAAACTAAATGAAGACATGTTTATCAACAGCATCAAGGCATAGTTGTAAATACCGTATGAGTAGTGTCAACAATAAATTACTATTTTTAGTTATTTTTCAGGGAAACTTTAAGAAAAATACAATGTTTTTCATATAATTATGACATTTTTTTACCAAAAGGTAAAATTTTATGAAACATGATAATAATTATAACGACCCAAATTTAACGAAGAGGTCAGTAAGAGTGATAGGAGATTTTTTCCATCCCCAACTTTTAGAGATATAGCAAACCAATCAATTTTAAATAACCTCAAGAAAAAAGAATAATTTTAATCTACAGTGGATTTAATTTCTGTTACATACTACAGACGATGGGGCATCATGTTACAGATCACAGCAAATTTCACTGCCTAAGTTCAAATCTAACTTGAGCGGATCCTAGTGTGAGAAAATTTGTTAGTTTGCTTGCCAAAGGTTGGTAGTTTCTAGTTCCCTCAACCATATCAGAACTGGCCACCTCAATGTAAGTCGATGAGTCTTGACTGTTGTATTAACCCACTTTACTCCACTCTACTTTTCTCTACAGAGGCATTTAAAACTTACGGATGAAGTCTTCTATACTCTGCTGGAGTTAATTTCTTTTCTGGCTCTTTGTCTTTCTTTTGTTCTGTTTAAATAACAAAATAAAATTAATTCAATGCAGAATCATGCAAAAAATCATCTCACAACCCTGTGTTATCTAATTACATTTGTATTTGTATTTATGTTTATGAATTGTTTTATGCAGTATGCAGTGTAAGGCTTCCACGTTTGCAAAAATCTGTAAACATTTACATGGATGCTATTAAACATTTAACGTTTACAAATGACCTTGCACAAACTACTATAACAAACTAATATCTGCAAAAGATAAAATTTTACAGTATTCAACTGCTACCATGGATCAAATTGATTCTTATGTTATTAGAGTAAGATGTTCAGATTTTGTCTGTATATTTCATTGATAAACATGAATCTTTTAAATACTACATTCTAAAGTATCACATGACAATGTGAGTTTATTCTATGATATTATCAAAGTACTTTCACACTGTTGAATTTTTTTTTTTTCATTTTTCAGCCAAATGAAATATAAACAATAATATAAAAATGTTGTCATTATTATGATAACACCTTGTGACCGTATATACGTTTACAGATTCTGTAAACATTTACCAGCCAAATATGAAACATGGAAGACTTATTGCAGTTCATCTTATCTGAATATAAATACAGTGAAATCCATTTGTAAAGACCACAGAGGAAAATAAAGAAACCATTGTACTTCATATTAAGAGGTTCTTTTTATGTTAAGTTATAAAGAAAGGGGCCTTAAAAATTGTTTACTTACCATCAGGTGCATTCTTTACTCTGATAGCTGGATTAAATGTATCTGACCTCAACATCCTACAAAAAATAATACAATAATATATTATTATTTTATGAAAATCTACAAACAAAACCTGTGATGCTTAAAGGACAACAATGTTACCTTGTTAAAGTTCTGTAAATACTGATTAAAAATATTGAAATCTCTATTGAAAAGAAAACAAAAACAAATGCCATGATTTTTTCAAGCCTGTAAATACTGAAATGTA
Organism: Anadara kagoshimensis; assembly: GCA_021292105.1. Classification (NCBI taxonomy): domain Eukaryota; kingdom Metazoa; phylum Mollusca; class Bivalvia; order Arcoida; family Arcidae; genus Anadara; species Anadara kagoshimensis. Next base: position 23,756,411 of record CM037858.1, read on the forward strand.
ACATTTATTTACTTTATTACATACAAAAGTTATCATGAAACAGTTTCCAACACGCTTTCTGTGACAGAGACATAATTAGGAGAACAAGGGCTACAAGCTCAACACTTTGACATTACATGTATATGGTGTACTGTAATACTGTGAATACATTTAATTTCGTGGGCTCCAATTTTCGTGGTTCTGAGAAAAAATACCATTTCGTGGGATGATAAATTCGTGGATAAAGCACCTGTTTATAATATCTTCTTTTGTCCGTAACCTCCTTTGAAGATCGGCGAACCGTTGACGACTCTACATACATGTAAACAGGTGAGTAAAATCAGTCTTATGCAGAAGGTAATCGTATTAATCATTAAGGTGAGCTGATAATCAGGCACCCGGGTAAAAAAATTGAAAAAAATATAATAAAAATTAAATCAATTTCTTTATTAGATATTTACGTATACGTAAAGGTAGAATAAAAAATGACCTTATTCATTGAGCCAAGATGACCCCAGATTTAACTGGTTTCCGATCAAATAAATATTTCTCGAAGGTGTAAATTTGGTGAAAATTCAACTTCTTTCGCTCGAATACAATTTTATCAGAATGACATGTGGTCAGTCCTTGTAAACAAAACACAAACTGAAGCCATAATACAGATTTCACTGAAAGTAATAGAGCGAAACGAAATAACTCGTCTGGAACATGGAGTGTTACTCAAGATTAGTAATTAACCGTGATCATTTCAGTAATCTCTTAATCCGATTACGACCCGCGGGTGCTTGGTCGGTAAAACATCTAAGTCCGCGCCAGATTAGTGACTTTTTACCTTATCATAGAATATTCAGATTCTGTTATTTACATTTCATTGGAATGTGCATGGCAATGTGTATTGCCGGTAGTTCCGGTGATTATTAATAACCGACAATACCATGTGCTCTGTATTATAACGATAATAAAGTAAGTTTATTTTATATCGTCAGTTGTTATTTACTTTTACTTTTAATCAAATGTATTTAATTCAAATGACCTGTCGATATCGATAGATTTGCCGTTCGAAGTTCAACATTTTATTTACAAATGAAGTTTGCAAACTTCGAGATATCATCGTGAATTTAATATTTATAAAGTGACTGAAACCTAAATCTAATGAAGATCGCCTCTCGATGTTCGGTCGCTCGAACCCCCCGATGGCTCGAATACTTGGCCAAAGTCCCATGGACTTCGAGCCATAGAAGTTCTACTGTACATATATATTCGTTGACATGTAAATTCGTGGGTCAAGGTATCCACGAAAACAACGAAAATTGGAACACCACGAAAATTAATGAATTCACAGTAAACTGTAAGATGAAAATTTACTCCAATAAGCACCATAGTCTGGTGGAAAAAAATTGAAATTTCACAATAGGGGGACATGAGTGTTCAAAGCTGGCAACATAGCTGTCTTATATCATCATAGGTTAGGGGTCAAGAATCAACCTGTTGCCAAGCTGATCGACCCTTGGTTTAGTAGATAAAAGGTCAAAGGTCAGATAGTGTTTTTTCCCCAAAAATTAATCTTTATTAGTTTATAGCTGTCCAAATATATACTTTCTGAGATTTAAATAAATCAAATAAATCTGTTCTCATGCAATCATAGCATTTCATGTATTTTAACATTGACTAGGAAGCTAATTTAGACTGTTCAGTTAGGCTAAAATTTAAATATTTCAATGTTATTTTTCAAAATTCAGACACAAGCTTCAAGATAGAATAAAATAAAAGTATACATTAAACATCAAAGCATGAATCAAAATGCTAAAATATAATTCTTTTGTAAATACATGGCTGTGATTAAAACAAATATATTGTTTAAACCCAGCTAATAATTTGAAATTTATTAAAAGTTTAAAATCAAAGTACCGCAAGTACTGTAATCGTCAAGGCATAGTCACGAGAATCTCTGGAATATATCAGTCACATTTAACGATTTGTTTTCATTCATCAATATCACTATATGTGGCATTATCATTCAAAGGGTTCAACCAATCAACGGTTCAACGGTCCCATTGCAAGTGCATACATCCACCCACTTTAAATTATATGCCCTACACGTACATCTTGTAGTGCAACATGATTTATATAATTTACATTTCAGCAATGCATGACATGATTTTGGTAAAGGTTATTTTCTCATTAAAAACCCCTACTGTAGCTCGATTGGTATAGCGCTCACTCTCCGTATGTGGTGATCCCTGGGTTCGAACCCTAGTTGGGTCTGACCAAGACTTGAAATAAGGTAGTGACTGTTCTTTTGCCAAACACTCGGTATTTAGTAACGAAAGTCACGAGATCCTTTGAGAGAGATCTTAAAATCCGATGCCCCGTGCCAAGGCGGGTGTAACATATTTAGGGACTTTTCCTGCACATTTCCTTAAGTTCACTGCAAAGGTCAAAATTTCTGCCACTTAACCTATAGCTGGTGACGTGTTGACATGACTGAAATAAGTAAAAGCCCGTAAAACCCCATGCAATCAATCAATTTATAATTTTCTCATTAAAACTGTGTTTAAGTCACATTCAGACTCGCACTAAGGTAGCTGCCCAAGAATAATCGTGAACATCAGGAAAATACTTAACTTAAGTCCAAAAAGTTAAGTTTTGTTCATGATCCTTTGACCTGTAATTGTCTTAGAAAAGTTAAAGTTCAAAGTAAGATTTAAGCAAAAAAAATATATATATATAAGTTTAATTTGTGAAAAAACTCAGATTTATTTATAAAAACTAGTATTGTTCGTGGTCCTGTTGCCAGATGACAAGACGAAATAGCTATACTGACTGTATCTGTAAAATACAAATAGGATCTTGTAGTAATCCAAGACACTTCTTTGCTTAGCTGAGGGTATCAGGGGGTCCAACAGACAGCATGTTTAATTTATACAGAGGAAGGAGTGTAACCGTTTTAAAGCTTTACACAAGGAAGACGATACTACAATTGTTCCCCATGGTGTTGATGCTTACATGCAAGGCTATAAAAGAACAGTTGTTGTCTGTCGTGATACTGATGACTTATTCTTCTGTTGCTTTGAAATGAGAAAGTATGATTCCAGACCGGGACATCTAAAGTTCGTCCCTGTTCATAGCATAAAATTATGTCCTCTGGAGAGGAATAAGCTCCCAGTATTTCATGCAATTACAGACTGTAAGACTATCAATTAACTTTCTGGACATTCTAAATACAGCATTCCGTGTTTCCAGGGAAAACACAGATCTTCTTCCCACTCTTGCAAGAGGGATTTTTTCTGAACTTGTGAGTGCAGATGCCTTCATTGAATGTACCTAGCGAGGATTTTTCATCTACGATGTAAACTGTTCCTCTCAGGGGAAAAGTACACTTGAAAATTTGCTTCCAACATCATATGCAACCGACCTACATATTCAACGTGCACATTATTAAACTGATGTTTGGCTGCATTTAGTTATACCTGGTATTTTTTCCAGATCTCCCGTCACCTATAGGACACGGATGATGCTAGTCTCACTAACTTGCGTACTGTATGCCTTTCACTCCCAGTGGAGGTTAGTCCATCGACAAAATCCCTCAAGCTGGCTCTGTTCTGCGCAATTTTACCCCCTCTGTTTCAATTCCAGAAAACTTGTCTCAAGATGTCTTTTATTCTTGTGTGTTCCATTTCAAAGTTTTGTGATGTTGTTGGCAGGTGTCTTGATGGTGTGACCTATCCATTCCCAATGTCGCTTTTGTGTTTATGTTTCAAAACAAAACTTTGTTTTGTGATCCACCATAAACTTTTCGTTACTAAATCAAATCTTTCAGTACCATCAGTACTTTGATTTCTTTTTTTAAAAGTGGATTTTTATATAAATACGGGCAATATGATTCAGTAAAATTATTTTAACAGAAGTCTAAAGTTTTGTTAAACAATTTCAAATGCACAAATGTGTTTATACTAGTATTTATTTGCCACAATTAATCATATTTGTAAAGGTCAAATTTGTGTGAAAGCGTCTAATCTTATTTTTCATGGAAAACTTTGAAAATAAGTGACTGAATTAGTTGGATATGACTTTCTTTTAATTTGAAGATACCACTTACATATTTAGAAGACAAAATGTATAAAGAAAAACTTCTGTAAGCCATCTTGAATTTGTGTATAGGTCAATATGGGCATTTTTACTTGAACTTTGCACCCATTGACCTTTGGCTGCCCCCACAATGGCCCCTGGGTGAAATCTTGCTTGGCAACAAGCCGATTCTACCAAAGTAAAGTTCAAAGAAGGTTATGACATAGCTTGCCACCTTTGAACACGTTGTCCTCCCTACATCGAAAAATAAGCGGTTTTTTCAAAATCCTCTACCAGACTACCATTCTATTTGATGACAATGGTTCTGCTTTCAGATGATATAAAATAAATCTTCCTAACTCTGTACATTTGAAAACATTTAATTTTAACAGACTGTTTTTAAAATCCTGTGTCACATGTTTTTTTCTGATCTTGAAAATTCAATTCCCTTGATTTTTTATTTTAGACTTCTGATACATGGGTTCCCTTCAAGTTTGATTAATATCATACTAACTTTCATTCCTTGAACACTTGTGTTACACTCACCTGCCAACTTCTTTCCTAACCAATTCATAATCTTTCCTTCTGAATGCAATCCACACAAAATATGAACAAAATGAATAAAGAGTCTGCAATAGAGATTAAAACAACTTTAAAAGCCACTCAGAACACAAAAAGAACATCTACTTGAACATTAATTGATACGCTGTCTTGCTGTGGAGCAATACATCTATTAATTAATTAATTAAATAATTGTTTCTTTGTATTCTAGTACATGTACTACACAAATGATGTGTGATATTTATGCATTTTTTTAGGGATGTCATATGGATTTTACCCACACTGTCAAGAAACTGATTACCAAGTTATACCAATGCAATCTTACTATTCTGAAAAAAAAAACCAGAAAAACATCTCTCCAAATCCATTAATATTGATATTTTCATCTGATATACAAGAGAGACAAAAATTGAAAGCTGATATACAGTGTTGATTTTGCTGTTATGGTACATAAACAAGAATCTTTAATTTTAGGTCTAAAAAATTATATTTTAACTTACTTCAAACATACTTCTGTCCTTCAATGTTGAGGAAACCCTGGACCTAGAAAAAGAAATGTTTTCAAATAAATGTATTAGAAAAAAGAAACCGATAACACTGGAAGAATGAAAAACATAGCTTAAAATGTGTTGAGCTAGTACCGGTAATTACAAACATACCTGGTAGCAAAAATAGGGCTTTGAGTTACAATGATCATGTGGATAAAGTTTGTAAAATCACCAGGAAAATATAGTTTTTGACATCCTTCAATACTTTATAGCTAGCAGCCACATTTTTACACTACTTATAATTCTAACATTATCATTGATTATGCCATTTAAAATTCAAAACTCCATATAAATATTATTCACTACTCTCCAATGTTAGTCACAGGTCCATTATCACAACAGTCAACACTTTGTGATCTCAATAAAATTTAAACTTGGTTTTTGTTAATGATAGGACTTTTTGATACAACTACACTAATATGATGAAACAAATTCTGGCTTAATTCTGTTTCGAAAGTAAATTACAATAAAACTTTGATTCATTTTCACCATTTGTTAAGTCAGATTTTGGTGTTATAAAGGCGTTTGGTGATAAATTGAGAGAGGCTTATTAAAAAGTATAAAACAAATGGATTATTGGACTTTGTAAAATGTGTTTATAAGCAAGCTGGCAAAACTACAAGGGTCATGATAATAAGGTTTTTCTACAGTATAAACCTGATCATTGTTTCATAAGTGAATAAGTCATAAAGGAATTTGGAACTATACATATCTACTACACAAAACTTACTGTCCACAGTACATGTGGTGCTGAGGTTCAAGACCTAAACCTAAAACAAGCATACAGTAAGACTGTCCTAATAACTTTTGTGCTACTTTTAATTTGGCTTTGGAGTCAGCATAGGCTTGCTTTTCTGTTAAACTTGGTTCTCTGAAAACAAAAACAACAATTATGTTGCAGTAATTGGTCATGCCATTATTATTATTTCATTAATAGTAATGCAATTGCATTGTATTATCATTATTTCATGAATAGTCATGCAATTATATGTACCGGTACATTGTATTGTTATTATGTCATAAATAATCATGCAATAACATTGTATAATAATTATTATTATTTCATGAATGGTCATGCAATTGTATTGTATTATTATAATTTCATGATTGGTCATGCAATTGCCTTTTATTATTATTTCATGAATACTCATTCAATTGGCTTGCATTGTATTATTATTTCATGAATACTCATTCAATTGGCTTGCATTGTATTATTATTTCATGAATTGTTGCACAATTAAATCATTGTATTATTATTTTATCAATGGTCATGCCAACATTATTATTTCAATCATTATGAAAGAATGGGTACCTTGTAACAGTATCATCCATAAAATCTGTGGACATTTGAATGCAATAAGAGTTCAGTAATGGTGTTTAATGCCCCAGTCAATAATGTTTCACTTATATTGAGACGTCACTAGCTATAGGCAAAGGTGCAGAAGTTTTGCCTGTGTGTTGCACTGATGGCATTATACAGCAGGGTTTTTAATCCACACATGCTGTGACACGGGACCTTGTTTATTTTAAGTTTCCATCCGAAAGAATAGTGACAACCATTTCGTAATGCAAACTGCTTGGCGAAAGAACAGTCACTACCCAATTTCAAGTCTTTGGTTAGACTTTTGTTAAGGTTGAAACCCACAACCTCCCACTTATAGAGCAAGCACTCTACCAACTGAGCTATAGCAGTGGTCTCTAGGCAGAAAGAAGATCTATGATCAATAAATGCATGCTTTAGACCATGCTAAAACTGTACCCCCTCCCCCTTCTGGTAAGGCGAAGGTGCAGAAATTTTGCCTGTGTGTTGCACTGATGGCATTATACAGGTGGGTTTTTAATCCACACATGCTATGACACAGGACCTTGTTTATTTTAAGTTTCCATCCGAAAGAACAGTGACATCCATTTTGTAATGCAAAGTGCTTGGTGAAAGAACAATCACCACCCACTTTCAAGTCTTTGGTTGGACTTTTGTTAAGGTTGAAACCCACAACCTCCCACTTATGGAGCAAGCACTCTACCAACTGAGCTATAGCAGTGGTCTCTAGGCAGCAAGATGAGCTATGATCAATAAATGCATGCTTTAGGCCATGCTGAAACTGTACCCCCCATCTGGTAAGATATAAAGTAGGAAAGTCAAGGATTGAATAGCAATAAATATGTAATATGACATTAAAAACATATTAAATCAGATAACAGATGTTAAAGCTGATATATAATGTAAACATGTATACAGTAAAAGATAGTATTAATAAACCAACTTACATGTATGTAGTTGTTCGGATTTTTTCACCCCACTGTTGCTTTTCAAAGAAGCAATGAAAATACCTCAAGAGATGTAACAAGAAATTGTCAAACTGTGAATTACTGAAATTAAAAAAGTTATAATCTCTTTAAATTTTGTTAAGTTACAAGGGCGAGTCAATAAGTAACATATTTTCCGATAGTCCAACATGGTCATGATTTTTGAGTATTGTTTCAATAATTGTTTTACACCTGGTCCCTGCATTTTGAAATGAAACTGAGCATTAAAAACCTCAGAAATTTTTCATAAAATATGTACTCACAACATAATTTTCTGGGTATATTGGCAATTACTGTTGATAATTTATAAAAATAATTGATAATTTATGAAATTTTGGACTACAGAGTATGTTACAAATATGCGTGAGAAAGTAAGTGGTATCGCGTGAGCATGATTTAATATCAAAATGCATGACTTTCACATGCAATGCGTAAGACTTGACAGGTATGCATTATTTTTACTGGTTTATCATCAATGTTAATACTTGCGCTTATATAAGTACTAACCTATAAACACCATCAAAATGTTCTGATAACATTTCTAACTCTGGATCATTTGGAACATGATCTAATGCAACTTCTAAAATGAATAAATGAATAGTAATTAAAAATTAAAACTTAATTCTAAATCAGAGTGAATTTAGAAGAAGTCAATGATGTCTGAAACATTTGAATATCGTAAATTAAAAGTTAATAATTCAGCAATCTTTAGACAATTGAATAATATTAACAAATGTATGTCCACAAGACAATGGATGAAATTAGCAAATCAAAAGCACTGACAAATGCTGCAAACTCTTTTCTCGAAAGTACATTTTACTATTTATTTGCAAAAAAGTTTTTCAAAAAAAATCTGCTGTTGAGATTACCTCAATTGAAATAAATGATTTTATGAATGAAAATTATGTCACAACCATAATCCATTGTTCTTGACACCTATCATGACATCACAAGGTGATTAAGAGGGTACTCAATTAAAACAGAACAATCATGGATATATCGTTTGTTTTACCTTGATTGGCTTTCTTCATATTTGATATGAAGGAAAATGCAGATCATGTTAGAATCTGTAGCAATCCATATCTATGGCATTAAAAATATAACTACCTTTTACAGCATCTAATGTAACTGTGGAATCTTCACTTGTATTCTTATTAGGTGGTCTTGGAGACTTGGCTTTTTTCCCTCTTTGATTCTTTGCCCTCATTGCATTACCTTTTCCCACACTTGAAGCAACCCTGAAAGAGCACATGTTTGAAAAAATAAACATTGAAATATCTCATGTAGCGGGTGTAGCTAGCTAAATGGGAGGAGCTTACCCTTCCGGAACACCCAGCCTCACTTCCCTGGTGGAAGTTCACATGTTTAACCTAACTTGTTCACATGTTTAACCTAACTTGTCAGTTTCAAAGTTTTTACTTTGCTTCTGGATTGTGATTCAGACATAGATTAGTATGTTTGTTTTTGATCAAATAATAGAATCCAATACAAACTTATCTTAAACATTTTTTCTGGCATTAGTGATATGAAAACTTTTAAAATACAGAATAAAACAATGGTATGCAACTTTGTAATATGTTTTTCTTTATTTTTATTTTTTTTACAATACAGTAAAACCTGCCATAGTGATAATTTCTATTTAAATTATTATTATTATTAAAGACCAGTGTTTTTCAAAATCCCTTTGCTCCATATTTCCACCAAGGAACCTCTAAACAAAGACCATCTGTCTATAAAGTCCATATTCTGTATATCTCATGTGTGGTCTTTATATACAGGTTTTACAATATTTTACAGCTCTTTTAATGGATTCAACAGTTACAAAATTTCCAGATTTCTATCGATTCACGTATAGCTGGCGCTGTCTGGATAAAAAGGAAATATTCTTGACTGGTATTTAACTGGTAGTGGTAGGTAAAACCCCATTCAATCAATAAATAAATCAAACATTTCAGAACCTTCTTATTACTTATCATTATTTATTAAGCCATTGACTAAGTAATACTTTACCTATCATTTCTCTTGTTTCCTTCCTTTGCTCTTCTTCTCTTTTCTTGTCTGTCTGCATTTGGATTGTTACTTTAAAAACAAATGATTGAAAAAAATAATGGATTAGATTGAAAAGCTAAAGAAAAGATTTATATATATATATATATATATAATATATATATATATATATATATATTATATATATATAATATATATATATATAAATATATAAAGAAGGTCCCCTAACCTAATTAAACTTAGCTTAGATAAACTAAAACTGACTTACTGGTAATATCTAAGACACTTGTTTGCAATAGTGTTCAATACACTACTAGTAGTATTTACTTTTATGTACTTTTAAAGAGACAAATCACTGAATACTGAAAGCAAGCATACAAACAATAACAGAGATGTGCAAACAAACTTGACTTGAGGCAGTGATGGCACTTTTCTAAGATAAGATGAACAGCAAGGTAAATTTTTAACTGCCATGCAAAGCATGATTATATACTAGTAGTAGATTTCAATTATTATTTTTTTTTAAATCTGTTGAATAAAAAATGTTTACGGTATCTATTTAAAACAACGAAATTCCCTTTTCTACTTAATTTTAAGAAAAACTTATATTTAAGTGAAAAAAATCATGGAAATTGACCACGAATAAATTTTTGAGAATTTTTTTGGAAATATATGGTTTTTAAATGAAATCAAGAAGGATTTAACACAGTGACAGAATACTTTTTGCATGTTTCTGTAAATTCAGGATAATTTCGTAAAATAAATGACTCAAAGTAATACCATAGATTTGGATTCCTTTATAATTAAACATTCTAAACATTTTCTCTAAAATTCAAAATAAGTTTAAAAATATTATGGAGGTTCTGGCGAGGTTCGAACTCGCGACCTTCTGCGTGTAAAGCAGACGTGATAACCACTACACCACAGAACCTATGGCTTCATCATGGATTTAAAAGACAACTTACCTTGAAAATTCTAAAGTATTTGTATCATCCTTCCATATCCATTTCCCAGATGTATTGTGTCTAGCCTGAAAAAAAGTTAGCCGAATAATTACAAATTTGAACACAAAAACCAACATCTTTTTGACTGATGAAGCTGAAACTGTCAACCAAGAAAACATTTATTTAGCACCACAATTAATACAAAAGAAATAAATCTACCGGACACAACAAAATTATACATATATCTTAAACTTACAAAGTCTACTGCTGCAGCAACCTTAGCCATATTAGATTAGTTTAAGTCTTCTAAAACATAATAATTAACTTTCTACGCGATTGGCGTCCATTGCTCATAGCAACATACCAAGGGGAGTAACTCTGTGTTCTAGATAAACGTATACGTGTCATTTGTTACTCTATCAAATGTACCTAAACTTGGTCAAACGTTCTCGTGTACTTTTCCCTCCACAACCACGACAACAACGTTTATAATTACAATTCCTTATTTTTATCATCGTGGTTTTCGATAATTTTTTTATTAAAAACATTAGAACTCATGTTTTTTATATAAATATTATGACTTCCGTTAAAAATGCGAGCAGTTCACTGTTAAGCTCACACGGTTGTGACACTTGACATGATGTTACAAACCACTGTGAAAAACACAGTTACCAAGTTTCTAGATATGTTAATTCGATCAGTCACGAGTGCTTGGGATCAGCAGTGTCATTTTCGTAATTTTAGCAGAATGTTAAAACAATACAGCTCGGAATCAATTCAGGGACTTGACTACAGGGGACGTTTTGTCCAGTCAGAAGTTTTGCAATGATTGAAGATTTTTAAATTTGGACACTTAAACTTGTATCTTGTTTTTTTTCTTGGTTATTTTGACATGTAAAAAACACGTTTTTCAACTGCAAACAAATTATTACATTCAATCTTAATAGCATTATTCAATAGTCAGATAGTTTACCGATGACGTATGGTTAGATAGGGTTTTATATGTCTCTGTAAAAAATGATTGATCAAATTGGTTCAGGTTGATGCTTTAGAATCCCTATATTTGTTTATCATTGGATTTAAATAAGTATGTTAAAAACATTATGTTTCATTTTTAGGCCGCAGTGGGAAAATTAACGAAGACGAATTCAAATAAGACAAACACTAGATCATATTCTGATTATAAATTTTGATTTTATTAGAATTGATAATTAAATTAACATTGTGTAAAGTCGGGTTTTCAGTTTCTTACAACTTTTTATAGATCTATGGAATAACATTCAATACTAAAATTAAGAAAAATAAAAGATTCAGACTTTTTAAGTTCCCTAATGATGTCACGGGTATAACATTATATAGAATCACGCCTTTAAACACTGTTCTCTATATGGCTCGATTCATTTTACTTACCTAATATAGTATATTCATGATATATAATTTGTATATAAGAGCCACATATGGTTGGATTATTGGTGCTTAAACATCACTATTTGAAACCAAAATTCTTCTAAATCTATATGTAGCAAAAACAAATAAAGGCATTCAGGGAAAACCTGGAAGATAATCTACATATTGTGCAACTTTCCACAGTCTAATTATAGCTATACCAGGAACCAATAACACTGCGCAGTATTTAAAGAATTTATAAATTCTACTATTCTAAGAATTATAGTAGATGCATAGGTATTGTGTTGCTCGGTCCAATTGGTTGGGTACAGTTTGGCATCGGTACGTTTCATGCTGAAGAACCCACAACGTGCAAAACTTACAATAATGTCAGACAGCAACATTTCCAAAGAATGTTTTGGGAAAACCAAAGAAGGCGTTGACATTTCAAAGTATGTAAATAAATAAATTTTACCGATGATGCTTATTATGCACATTAGACCTTTATTTAGGTATAGATATACACACATACAATGCCGACTTACCGATGTCAACATAGGGAAAAATTATGCAAGAATGGGGCCACAATATCTGTCATTGACTTCTCGGAGAGCTAGCTCTTTAAATTTTCATTGGTACGCGCGAAACCAGTCGTGGACACTAAGGATGGCCAGTATTATTTGACTGGCATACCCGGTAGCCTAACTTCGTGGTGTGTAAGATCAAGTTCGTGGCATTTTGAGTAAGTTATGGCTTTTGGCAATTGATAGAACATAATTTAAAGGGATATAAAATGAACATGTCCTTTAACTTAACCTTAATTCTCTCGGTGCAAGGAGGCACACAAGGCTTGGTTGTCATTCCTCCATGTCGGTCAGTCTGAGGCTACACAACATGCCACATTCCAAGTGTTTCAGTTTGCACCGTTCCGTTCTACTTCAACCATTCACTGCCAAGTTGTTTTAGGACGGCCTCATTCCTTCTACCCCCAAAGTCCACCCAAGGGCAACAGCGCAGTCATCTGTCTGTCCTTTCCTGAATTGCTGAAGGTTGGTGGTTTTCTCTGGGGGAACTCCTGTTTCCTCCACTATCCAAGAACTGACTGTTCCAATGCAAGTGGTTTACCGATTTATATTTTATTTTTCAGATTTACATTGAAGAACAGTAAAGGTGTATCAGTAAGCATTATAAACTATGGATGTATTGTAACTAGTATAATTGTACCTGATAAAGATGGCAAGAAGGAAGATATCTGCCTGGGATTTGACGACATGGAAGGTATACCAGTACTATACAGTCAAACCTGCTTTAAAGACCATCTCTATATAACAAGGTCCACCTACCTTTAAAGGCCAGTAAAATTTTATCCCAATTGCTTTTATTCATGTAATTTGGACCTGTATATAAGGTCCACCTGCCTCTAAAGTCCAGTTTTACTTGTTCCCTTGGGTGGCCTTAATAGAGAGGTTTGACTGTATATATAACAATAAGTCTTTTTTATTACATAACTTTGGGAGCTAGATCAGCTTCATCCTCATTCATGCAATTTATATGTGAGTGATCTTGACAAGAAAAAAACCACTGCGGTAGCTCAGTTGGTAGAGTGCTCACTCCGTAAGTGGGAGGTCGTGGGTTCGATCCCCGGCCGGGTCTGACCCAAGACTTAAAAGTGGGTAGTGACTGTTCTTTCGCCAAGCACTCGGCATTACGAAATAAAAGTCACAGTTTTTTCGGATGGGAACTTAAAATAAACAAGGTCCTGTGTCACGGAGGGCTTGGCACGCTAAAGAACCCTGTTGTATAATGCCATCAGCGCAACGCACAGGCAAAATTTCTGCACCTTCGCCTATAGCTGGCGACCTCTCGATATATGTGAAATATTCTTGACTGGGACGTTAAACACCATTACTCAAACTCTCAACAAGAAAAAAAATCTGACTCCATTATGACTTGTAAAGTTGTATATGATATACCGTACTCTATGCAGGTTATGACCTGTATCTCAAGTTTCAGTAGTTGAGAGTCTACACCATAACCAATTTCTGTGATTTTGAACTGTACCATTAGTGAAAGGAACATTCATCCTTATTGATTTATAATTTCATTAAATATTTCTCATGTAGGTCAAACTTTATGTTGTTTCTGGTTTACATCATGAAGTAAATGACAGTCTTGTAGACAGCTTGTATTACATTGTATTTTTATTTCTGAAGAGAATGATCTAACAGTACTTCACAGACCTTTCAAAGTCAGGGGCTCAAATCCCCAGTGCTGGTTGTAAATTTTCTAATTTCCATATCTATCCTACCCAGAATTCAGTGAAGAACTACCGTAATTTACTAGAACTGACTGAAAACTTATGTGCTGTGTCATTGGCTACATGTTGGACACTTTTGTTGAGTTTAAAAAAGAGAATGTTACTACAGAAACCCCATCTACTACTAGGTTTCCATAAATTTAAAATAATTAGTAGCCAAATTTCCAAAATTTGTGAAAATATAGTCCTTTTTAAAGTATTTTTCCACAAATTTGCTAAAATAGGTTACTTTTTGAAAGAATTCCTCAGAAATTAGTAGCCAATGGCGATTTTGGCGATTTCCAGGAATGGAAACATAGCTACTACAGATAGCATAAACAGACTAAGTAGATTGATGCAATATGCTTTGTAAGGGATGTAAAGCTTTAAGATAATAACTTTGACCCCTAACTAGGACGTTAGACACTATAACTCAACTCCCCTATTGTTGTTTTGTTTTGATTATAGGTTATGGAACAAATCCTCCATATTTTGGTGCTGTTTGTGGTCGTGTAGCTAACAGGATTGCAGGTGGAAAGTTTACATTAGAGGGAAAAGAATATGAACTAGCAGTCAACAATGGTCCAAATGCTCTCCATGGAGGACTACAGGGATTTGATAAGGTAAATAAATATTAATGCAAAATATTCATAAATTGTCATTATGTTACAGAATTTATAGTTTGTAAATTTTTCTAAAACTCCTCATCCAAAATTTTAGGGTAAAATACTGAATTGCTAGGGTAAATTACAAAATGTTCATACATTTTCATCAGTTGTGTTACAGAAGTTATAGTTTGTATCCGATAAGAAGTTTGTCAAAGTCAGAGGAATGCCACAGTACATCTCTTGCAATTTGAACAACTTTGCAAAGCACAAGTTTTTATTTTTTCATGAATAGAAAGTCTGGCAGGCAGAAATTATAGGAGACAAGTTGGTATTTGAGTATGTAAGTGCAGATGGTGAAGAAGGATATCCAGGGGAGTTAACAACAACTGTTACTTATCAGCTGATGGAGGAAAATGAACTTGTTATAGATTACGCTGCAACAACCACTAAAGCAACACTTGTTAACCTTACCAATCATTCCTACTTCAATCTAGGTGGCCAGGTAATACACAAGTGATTGAACACACACACACACATACAACACTCTTTTTCTCTTACACCTATGGTAGCTTAATTGGGAGGTCTTGAGTTTGAACCCTGGTCTGGTCTGACCAAGACTTGAAAATAGGTAGTGACTTATTTTGCCAAGCACTTATGGGGCGCCGTTTTACTATTTATTCACTATTTATTGATATCCATAAATCATTTATGGATATCAATAATTCGATTTATTGATATCCATTAATATTTAATGATATCAATAAATATTTATTGATATCAATAATTGGATTTATTGATATCTATAATTCGATTTTTGGATATCAATAAATCGAATTAGTGATATCTACAATTCGATTTATGGATATCAATAATTCATTTGCATTTATGGATATCACTAATTCAATTTATTGATATCACTAATTCATTTATTGATATCAAGAAATCGAATTATGGATATCACTAATTCGATTTATTGATATCCAAAAATAAGGACGAATTAGTGATATCAATAAATCGATTTATGGATATCAATAAATCGGAAAACTTAAATAATTTCTCCCTCCTTATTTTCAAGAATATTGCAAATATTTTTTGATATCCATAAATCAATTTATTGATATCACTAATTCGTCCTTATTTTTAGATATCCAAATCGAATTTGTGATATCAATAATTCAATTTATGGATATCAATAAATGAATTATTGATATCCATAAATCGAATTATTGATATCAAAAAATAAGGACGAATTAGTGATATCAATAAATCAATTTATGGATATCAAAAAATCGAATTATGGATATCCAAAAATCGAATTATTGATATCACTAAATAGTGAATAAATAGTAAAACGGCGCCCCATAAGCACTCAACATTTAGAAATAAAAGTCACAGGGTCTTTTTGAAGAGATGCCTCATGTCACGGCAGGTGTTGGATGTTAAAGAACCCTCTCTGCACTTTCCCCTGAGTGCAAAATTTTTGCCACTTCATCTATAACTGGTGATGTCTCGATATATGTGAAATATTATTGACCCAGACTGGGAAATCAATCAATCAATCAATCAATCAATCAATCAATTTCTTTTTCTTTCTGAATCATTAAGAAATTTGTTGTCTTTTGTTCTTGATAATAGTAAAGTACATCTATTTAAAGAACATTGTATTTGAATCACATGCAGGAAAAGACTGGGATTGGGAACAGTTCTTGCCAACAAGCTCCTGCAATGACTATCGGACAAAGACACCATACTGTGATAAAAATAATACAGACACTGTACCATGTATTTTCATACATAAAGTTGCAACACATCGAACAGCAGCTTTTTTAGTACTAAGCAGAGCTAATCCATGAGAATTTCAAAATTAAAATTACTTTGTATTGTACTTTTGTTTTCAGGGTTCTGTAGATATAAATGAACATATGATGACAATCAATGCTGAAACATATACACCTTTCATTGAAAACATACCCACAGGTAAAGTTATCATATTACTGTATTTATAATGTGAACAATGAAACTGTTCTCTATGAAGGTATTATGCACCACTCCAATGTAATGTATTCAGTGTACCTTTACAGTTCAAATAATAGTTGACTGTCGAACATACATGAATCAGTATGTAAAACTTACAACAGTAAAGGATGTCCTTTATATACAGGCTGGTATACCTGGAAAATTTATATACAGTCAAACTTGTCTATAAAGACCACCCACGGAAACCATTAAAAGTGCCCTTTATGGGAATGTGGTCCTCATATACAGGTTTAAATAACACAAAGAGCAATCCTTATAAAATTTTACTGGCCTTTAAAAGTAGGTGGCCCTAATATAGAAGTGGCCTTAAGGCAGATATGACTGTATAGACAGGTCATAAACCACTGGCTTATTAACTTGGTTCTAAAATATCCAACTAAAGACAGGTGCTCAATGTTAGGATTAGGTAAATAATATAATTTGTTAACCTTGTCTCTATTGGCAAAGTTTAAAGTTTAATATGAGGTGCTGGAGATCATTAAAAGTTTTAAATATAATTGAAATATAATTTTTATACTGAATAATCATGCAGTTAAAATACTATATATTGCAATCAGGATCTGTAGTGTTATTTTGTTAAATTGATAGATGCATTTCATGTTGGCTTGACAAAAATAACAAAAATACAAATGTATATATAAAAAAGAAGTTTTACATATATTTTATTGTAGGTAAGATTGATCCAGTAGAAGGGACTCCATATGACATGAGAACACCTGTAAGACTGGGTGATAGGTTAAAAGATGTGAACAATGGTACAGGTTATGACAACAATTACTGCTTGGGAGATGGTAACAAAACGAAACATGCCGCCAGGTAAATAAATAAATATATGCTATTTCAGTACTTTTAAGTCAAAAGTTTTATCTCTTAATCTTAACATTCTGTTTTATGTCATTATACAGTCAAACTTGTCTATGAAGGTCACCCAAGGTCACCCAAGGGAACCAATAAAAGTGACCTTTATGGGCTGGTGGCCCTTATGTACAGGTTCAGTTAACATGAATAAAGAGCAGTTGGGATAAAAATTTACTGGCCTTTGAAAGCAGTTGGTCCTTATTATAATGGTGGCTTTTAAGGCAGGTTCCACTGTATATTACAAAAGTATAATTTTTGAAATATATTAGATAACAATAGCATAGTCAAATCCACAATCGGCTGTCTGACTTCAACTTCCTTTGCGTTATATTTACAGAGATTTTACATTTGAACAAACAGTTTTAAGATATAAATACTACTGCTGATATTAGAAATATCACATACATTTGGCAAAAGTTTACCTTATACATGTATCAGATATTGGTATTTTATAAAGACAAAGTGATGGTAGTCTAGAGATAAGATTAATTATTTTAAAAGAAAGTATAGAAAACTTGTCTTATTTTGGCCTGGATTTCAGACTGGTCAGTCTTGGTCCCTGTGGGAAAAAACCCAGGGGACCCATTGAAGAACCCACATTCTTAACTTAGTGGCCTCATATCTTTTCATATACAGTGCCAAGAATCAAACCCTGATCACATTGGCGATATGCAGAATTGCAAACAATTATGCAACTTGAACAGCTGTGACTTATACCTGAAATCATATCATACTAATTATACCCCCCACAAACTAGCTTTAGTCTGTCTGTCTGTCCATCTGTCTGTCTGTCCGTCGGTCTGTATTAAATTGTGATTTCAATCTCTATTGTAGAAGCTCTTATTTGTATTTTACAAGCTGTTGTTGTATATTACAGGGTTGTACATCCACCATCAGGTCGAGTGTTAGATATGTACACTACAGAGCCTGGTTTACAACTTTACACGGCTTATTATGTTGATAATTTGAAGGGTAAAGGAGGAGCTATATATAAAAGATTATCAGCCTTCTGTCTAGAGGCACAACATTACCCAGATAGTATCCATCATGTAAGTACAGTTGAACCTAGTTATCTCGAACATGGATATCTCAAATTTCCGGATAAGTATAAGTTAAACTTTTTTTTTTAAAGTCTACAATGAGTTTCTCTTTATTTAACCAAAATAAGCAAGGTTATCTCATACTCGGATAAGTCGAATTTTCAGATAAGTACTGATATCACATGGTATGTGGTCCAGACACATGCTTCTTTTCAGGAGCAAGTAAACCCATTTATGCATGTTAGAATTCAATTCATTTGTATCAAATTGTCAATGAAATCATTTTTAAATGAATAGAAACATTTGAATGGGTAATTTTAAACAAAAATTCAAATCTTGAACAAGCATAGGTCAAGGATGTCTCATTTCATTTCTGTCCTACAGGGAGTTATAGAAATGAAAAGATAAACAAACCGCCTGTTTGAATTGCAGATTTTTCTTAAATAATTATTGGAAGGCCTGTTGAATTAAATATGCTTTTTCATGCTTTGAAATTGTGTTTGTGAACATACACATGGCACATGCTTATCCCAGACTAGGGTGTAAAAAATCAATTCTGTAGTAGGGTGGAATAGAAAATTCTTTCGAAATTTCAACAGAAAAAGACAGAAATGCTTGTCTGTGAATGAGAAATCTTTTTCCATATTGCCACTGCCTGTATTTGACACCATATGAAGATGCAGAAGCAATCCAGATGTTGTTTGTTTAAGACTGCTCAATCTGTATTACAAGACATTTTAGTGTATTCACAATATGGTGTTAGAATTGTTTTGACTTAAAAATCAGTTTTTCTAAAAAAGTAATTATTTATAATAAGCACTAGTTGATTGATTTTTTTTTGCATTCATTTTTTTATTTTTATAGGAGCAGTTCCCAACCACTGTTTTGAAACCAGGAGACACTTACAAGCAGACGACTTCATACAAATTTGGAACCTTGTAATCAGGAATTGCAGATTTTTAAAATGTTACAATACAGCTATTTGTATAACCAATATAATAATGTTAAACTAAATAGTTAAGAATGGATGTTTAAAATAGAAGGAAAAAATTGCAAATGTTAATTAAATGATAATATGCTGATTGGCCAGTATGTATTTGTCAGCATGAATCTAAAGTCAATTAGAAGGCTGCTATGATAATCAGTTACCATAATCAGTTACCATTTTTACAATTTAAAAGGTCTCTTTCTCTGTGTCTCATTAGATAAAACTTAGTTAAAGTCTGTTTCATATCAGGTTTCAATGACATAGAGCAACTGTTAATACAGTATTCCCCTAGGAGGGACTCCAGTCCACCATTGCAAGGTTAACTCCCAACATATTTGCCATTACATATTTATTTAGTAGCTGGATGGACTTGAGCATTGTTTAATTAAATGTCTTGCTAAAATGTCACTATCTAGCTTGCCTGGGGGAGTTAAACTCATGGCTTTTGAATCATAAGTCTGCAGCTTTAACCACTCAGCCATGTCTCAACTAGTCTCAAAAAGTTTTTACATGTACAAAATCATGAAAATGTGACAAAAACAGTATAAGCACTTCATACATGTTTTTGATCTGATTAATTTAAACAACTGACAATCTGTAATTATTATAGTAGAAGTATGTTGTTATTGATATCAATACATGTAAGATGTTAATACAATGTATTTCTCTATTTGTAAAAGATATAGCAAGTCTGATATGAAATCTATCCCTTTGTACCCGAAGTGTTCCCAATGATTTGATGTCATTGGTTATGTCAAATGATATACATGTATTGCTTAGTGGCATCATCTGGCATGGTTTCCAATCACAGCTATTGTTGTTGTATTTGAAAATCGCAAATTTATGCCAGTCACACGAGGAGACTTGCAGATGTAATTGATATACACATCTTGAATTTCTTTTTATATTAATGATCACTGGATGATTAATTTTAAATTTTTTCTTATTAACATAGATTTTGTACGTGGATGAATAAGTTTTCCCCACAATTTGACATCAAGAAACAGATGTTGACATTGGTTACATCAAATCGACAATTGCTTAGTGACAGCATTTGACACATTTTCTAAACATTGCTATTGTGCTTGAAAATTGTAAATGTATGTTGGACATATGTTGAGACTGAAACATGTTAAAATACTCTTATCGACATACATCTTGAATCTCACTTGGCAGATAAGTCCTATTAATAGTAATGATCACTGGATGACTATTTTAACTATGTCTTATTAGCATTGGTTTTTACCTGAATCTAGTGTTCACCACAATTAGATATCAAGAAACAGATGTTGTCATTGGTTACATCAAATCGTCTATTGCTTAGTGACATCATCTGACTGTTTCTAATCATGGCTGTTGTACTTGAAAACTGTAAATTTATGTTGGCCATATGACGAGACTTAAACATATTAAAATACTCTATCGACATACATCTTGAATCTCACTTGGTGGACAGGTCCTGATTTTATAAATTATCATTAGATGATTATTTTTAGTATTTCTTATGTCTTTAATGATTTATGATCTCATTTTACTTGCCAAAATCGTGTTGCAGTTAAATTTTTCAAATTGTTCTTTATGAATTTTGAATCTCATTGATACATTGTTCCAGTATGTTGCATTTGATAATCTTATTGATTTTTCATACATTTTGAATCTCCCTTTGCTCATCTGAGTTTGGTATATTATTGTTGAGTATTGTTGAAGTACCAGGTACAGGTACTGGTACATGGATTTGCATCTTGCATGTGTGAAAGTTTTGTTATTGAACAACTTTGTATTTGTTTTTAGATTATTGTAAGAAATATATACATACATCTACAGAATTAGATTTTTTCCAACCCAATCCAATTCATGTCATTGTTTTAAATTCATCTTTAAACCCTTTAGCTCGCTTATATGAAGTGCCAAAGAGCTTCATTTGTATTTTCATATTTTGGAATTTACTGTCTATGTTTATGTTTGCATATATTACCATTAAGATGCATCCAGAATTTTTAATGAAAGCTCTGTCTTTCTCCAAAACAATACATGTATGTACATACAGACTGTCTTTCCTAACAAAGTGTTTTATAGGTTGAGGATTTTGTTTTATCTCTACCAATTCTGTCTTCGACTTGTGGGATAGTTTTTATCATTATAATGTTTTTATTTTTTTATATTGATGCTTTGTTGACTATACATATTGTTTTATGGTAATTTATAAGCTTAAGCTGTTTTATTTATACATACTCATTATATATATCTGGTACTTACAGTTATATACGTTTTGATATACACTATATTATTGAAATATGTCTTAACTGAAAGTGTTTGGGATGAGTAATTAATTACCAGGTAGTGCAGATTTTGCATTTTTGGGAATGGTTAAAGTCTCAGTACACAGGACTATGAGTTATTATGTCTGGACATTGTAACTTTCGCTGATCAAAGAGCAATCAAAATTTTAATTGAACTTGGTTTATTTTTTGTGATTAAATTTAAACATTTTAATGTGTAAAGCAGCTAATGTTTGGCGCATTGCATACCACAGATCATCTTTAAACCACTGATCCAAAATGTTTGATTTTCTTAATTGTGGGATTGTTTTAAGTGTTTAGATATGGTTGTGATAGCTAGGGCCATAGTTGTTAATACTTTTAGTGCATGCATTTTGTGTGGGTGTTTCTATGCAAGTAATGAAGTATTTTTAGATGACATATTCATATTTATGAATATTATGTATAATTTTTTTGTCTAAATATGTTAAAAATATTGAATACAGTCAAATCTGAGCAAAAGGACCACCTGCTTTTAAAGCCTACCAGTAAAACATTATCACAGTTGCTTTATATTCATGTTTTTTGAATGTGTATGTTAGAGCCACCTGTCATTAAAGGCCACTTTTACTGGTTACCTTAGGTGACCTTTATAGACAGGTTTGACTGTAAATAGAAATTAGGTGCTTTATATAGATTATGCAATACCATTAGTCATTTACAAGGATAAAAGTAATTCATATTTGATTCTGCATGGGGAAAAACAGCTCAAGTTCGTCCGTCTGATATTTTAAAATATGCATATTTTGTTATGATACCTCACAAATATTTGTTATATATTTTATGATTCATGTTTTTTAAGCCAAAAAATTGTTACAACAATATCTAGTCTTACACGGACAGAATCAAGTCTGTTTATAGGGTTTGTATCTTTTTGGGGTTGTATATTTACTTTTCTGTAGATAAATATCTATCTTCCAATTGATCAATTGTTTGTGTTTTTATTAAGATTGGTGAGTTAATGATCTCATAATTTAAGATTCTTTCACTTATAACAAGTTGGAATTGGTGGAGGAAATTAGAGTGCTCAGAGAAAAACAACTGACCTTTGGCAAGCGAACTGACAAATACTCTCGCACTAGGATTTGCCAGAGTGGAATTTCAACCTAAGTGACGAGAGGCATTTTTTTTACAAAGGCTAATAAAGCTTAACATTTTTTTTGACTGTGATAATACACATCCCAGAAAAACGGATGCAGTCATGTAATTTGACTTGACATTTCCAGAGAAGATAGAAAACAACTTGAAATAACATGGGGCAACTTGAATTAAAGACCAAAGATAGGACTGAGGAAAAATGGAGAACCATTTTTAGTAAGTACTTTGTTAATGCATGTTTATGGAAGATGCAGCAGTGTAGCTGTTGCTATAACACTAGATGGGTAACCACTGCTGCAACTCAGTTGGTAGAGTGCTCGCTCAAGAAGATGGGAGGTTGTGTGTTCGATCGAATCCCAACAAGACTTGAAAGTGGGTCATTACTCAACTAAACTCAACTCACTATTTTGATTGATCTACACTCATGTACACTGTTACTTTAGACTATAAATAGGTGATGTGTCCCTTCTATGGTATCAATATCTGTGGCATTAACACTAAAATTAGTAGGGGCTCCAGATGGAATTTAACCATTGGGCTGCAAATGGGATTTAACCATTATAGGGCTCCATCACTCCGTGAATAATTTTAACAATTTCCAAAGAAACAAACAATTTACTATTTGACATCAATTTCACCATGCAGAATCTAAACCTTGGATTTATTAGAGATATCCATCTTATCAGTCGTAACAGAGTTTTCAATGAAGCTGTTGTTGTTAATTTGACATGGACATGATGAAGTAACTCATGATGACCTTGCACAATGCTATTTCAAATACTTATTTACTACCATATCATGATTTTGGAATTATTATGACCACCCAGGTACAGTATACATAGTTCAAACAAGAATTAAAGCTACTTTGCCCTAGAATAATCCTGATAATATGAGTACTACATTTTAAAAATGAAAAATTACCAAAACCAAAGTACATGTAATATTTTGAAATGAGTTAAACTTCATGTGCATCCTTGATCTTGCTAAATATAAAATTATTTGATATTTTGTTTAAACTGTGATATTCTACCAAATAAATTGTGTTTTAATAGCCAGTGCATACATTCCGTTATTTAGATAGACAATTAATTCTACCTAGGTATAGCACAATTTTTAAATAATTAATTTCAAAATTTGGCTAGAGGCAGTGGGAATTCTTTTAAATAATATTTGTAGTTAATAATTTTTAGTGCCTCTGACCTTTAGAGTTCATATGACCAGAGAATATAATACCATTTGTGTGTGTCTTGACATGGGTGATGTTAAAATGAAAAGAAATTGTATCAAATGTAAAAGGAAAACAAATCAAAACATCATATTTCACAAAACACAAAAATATGTTAACAGTAGATTTTATAAATAAATAAATAAATAAGTAAATAAATAAACAAATAAATAAATAAACAAGTATTATCAGTTATTATTATTTTTATTTTTATTTTCTGTTATTTGTTATTCTGTTTATAATTTCTCAATTTATTTTATATATTTTTTTCGAATCTGTGTGTGTTTTATTTTTTGGACGAGTTAGCTCCCTTTGAAAGAACTCTTTATTAAAAATTTGTAAACATTTCTATTTCCGTTTTTACTCCCACCGACAAATTATGAACAATAATTATCTCGTTTCATGACATATTTGAAGTCTACACTACAGAATGATTAATGTCACATCGTCAGAAGAAAGTTAACCACATCTAGAGCCCATAACTAATTGTTTAAGCGATGCTGAGTAGAAGAACTTGATAAAGGATGGACGAATTTGCATCCGTGCTGCGGATACCCTGTGAAAACATCAGGACACTCTCGGCAACGAGATGCGTTTGTTTGGTAAGATATGTGCAAAACTAGATAGAATGATGGTTGTTTGGGAAGATCTATCGTTGAATGAAATGACAGTTTTAACGAAGAGAAAATTCACTGTCGATATTGCATGATAATGACAGTACAACTGATTACCAAAGCTCACCATCGGTTTTATTGGAGATGTTCACCTAATCACCCATTACAAACTCCTCAGAGAAGCCACCATCCCAGCCCGGGTATATGGCCATTTTAATTTTCAATATCAAATATTTTATTTTGTAAAAATCATAAAAAATGACTTTACATCTGCTATCCACATATCATCCTAAACTTTATAGGAATTCCTTCAGATTTTCAGGATAACCGTCTTTTGATGTATGATACACCTACACCTGCTATCAGAAAATCCTAAACTATTTATATGGAATTTTTATGCTTCTGATATGGATTTTTCTAACCCAAAATAGAGGGATGGAGAACCACTGTGCCCTTTTTATGCAAAAATTGCCTTCCTAATGACACCTCTTTTATCTAAATTACTGTTAGGTCAGTTGTTTTAATTATCATTTGAATTATTGACTCAAATCACAAGTCACCTGACCCCAATGGCATCCTGTCCTTCTATTTGGGACCAGAAAAATCCTTAACTTCTCACACATATATCTAATGATGTCTGGATATAAGTGAAATATTCTTGACAGGAATAAAAAAAACCTTTCAATCAATCTTACCTGTATTATGACACTGGAGGTCACTTATTTATTTTAAGTTTTTGTCAAAGTAAATGTAGCCAAAATATTATAAGTATCAATATAAACATTATTTTCTTTCAGTTTCTTGTATTTATTCAAATACAGGCAACCTGTCTATAAAGGCCACCCAAGGAAACCAATAAAAGTGGCCTTTCTGACAGGTGGCCTTTATATACAGGTTCAAATAATAGGAATAAAGAACATTGGAATACAGTTCTGCTGGCCTTTATAAGCAGGTGACACTTATACAGAGGTGGCCTTTAAGCAGGTTTGACTGTACTAGTATAGAAACCATGCCAAATTTGTGCAAAAACAAATGGTCTAAAGTGTTTATGGATCACAGTAACCACCGAGGTTTGAATCCCATTTAGGTAGATTCTAGTGAGGTTGGTTGCTTGATTGATTGAATAAGGTTTTCTGTCCCAGTCATGATTATTTCACTTACCGTACATAGAAAAGTCACCAGCTATAGGTGAAGTGGCAGAAATCTTTACATTTACTGTGGGCTCAGGGCAATTGTGTAGGGGATCAGTTTTTAAACTCTCTTCCAAAAGACCCCTGACTTTCATTTCCGCATGCTGCGTGCTTGGGGAAGGAACAGTCACTACCTATTTTCAAGTCTTGGTCAATTCACAATCAATTTTAGGTGAAAAGGTATATACATGATATAGTAAAATCTTGTTATAATACCACCTTGCTTGTCGCAACACTATTTTGAAGTCTAAAATCTGTTTCTAAACTGTTTTTTAAGTCTCTCTCAATTTATTTCCAAATCCAATATTTTATTGAAAAAATTGAGGTTTTACTGTACATGTATCAAATGATATTGATATTGATTTTTTTCTTTCAAAGGTGACAGAAGATTGGTTACAGAATGTTTTACAGACAGGATCATCTAGCACCCTGAAGTCATCATTATCTGTTTCTGACTGTGAGCGTCTGCTTTCACCTTCTACATCAAAGTTACCAAATCCCTGGATTCGAATATCTGTGAAAATCATCAAACATTCTGACAGAAAAATTGATAGGTGAGGACAATTATATATAAATATTATACTGGGGAGAAAATTGATAGTGTATGATTTAGTCAAAATTATGTTGAATAGATAAAAAATAAAGTCACCTAGATTTTTACCAAAAATATTTGTTGAAGTTGCTATTAATGTATGAACATTTGCACATTGAAAACAAAGTAGCTGAGTCACATGTAATGTACCTGGTTATGGAAATTTATACAATTCAACTTTGTTTTGTAATAATCTTGACACAGCATAAAACACCATCCTTCAGTCTGTCCCGACACACATATTACTAATGTTTTGTTATTGTTTCAGTCTTGCAGATGGACCCCTTTACAAGGCTGACTGTGATAGCAGTTTATTGGGTCATTTAGAAGATGTAAATAAGGCAAATTATCACAATATGTGGTCAGATGCTCATGCCAAATATGGAAAAGAACTAAAAGACAACAAACATGTACAACACAAAAAGGTTTGTTACCTCAGAAATTAGTGAGTGAGTGAGTAATGGTGTTTAACAGCTACCGTTGTGGTACCTCAGAAAATAGTGAGTGAGTGAGTAATGGTGTTTAATGTCCCAGTCAAAAATATTTCACTTATATTGAACTTATATGAAGATTTGCTAACTGATGGCATTATACAGCAGGGTTCTTTATCGTGCCATGCCTACTGTGACATGGGACCTTATAAACTTTAAGTTTCCATCCGAAAGAACCATTACTACTTACTTTCAAGTCTTCTGTCAGACCAGGTCAAGTTCGAACCCTCGACCTCCCACTTATGGAGCGAGCACTCTACCAACTGAGCTACCACAGTGGTATTTCTGTAGATGTAAGATAAAACAATTGTGGATCTGGTAAATTTGAAATTAAAATAATTTACTAATTCGAACTAGTCCGAGATTTAAGGCATAAATTTAGTAGGCAATACTTTTGTATTGTAAGAAATATACTATTGTCTAAATTTGCTGCTAGCTAAAATCTGAAAATCCTCAAAAACTAAATTTTGTTAAATATACTTTAGTCCTTTGGATATTTTTTTTTCAACGTTTAAAATTTTTTTGGGTTTCACAATTTTAATCCAAGCACTACTGATGGGGAATTGTTTTCCAAAATGTCTGTCTAGTGCTGTAAAATTAACATTGTTATCATATGTTATATGAAGGCGTATTAATTCAATTTTAGTTTATTGGTTTATGTTTTGTAGTATCGTAAAATATTGTCAAATTTTGATAGATTTAAGTTGAAGAAAATCTTATGATAAAGAATGATTTGCAAACTGGAGCATTTTTGATTAGGAAAACATTTTTTGTTCTTTAAATCTTAATTGTATTAATGTATACATCAATATCATTACTTTTTATTTTTTTTTTAGTTTGTGGAAGTTTTTAAAGATTATTTACAAAGATTGCATCCAAAAATAATGTCCAGTTTGGGACGGCAGAAAAATCACAAGATGGAATCATCAACAGAGGAGACTATGTTGACAGATTTCTTACCAAATATAGCACCTGTTTTAATGGTTATTGAATCTAACAAAGATGTGTACATGATACAGCCATACATTCCTCACTCTCTGTACGACATCGTGTCTTACAGCCCGGCTATATTTAACACATCACATGCAAAACCATTATTCATCTTGTATCAAATCCTTCATGCCATGTCATTGTTTCATCTGAAAGGACTGGGTGTAGGCAAGCTAAATTTTCAGTCCATATTGTTAGATGAAAAACTATGGGTATATTTATCCAATCCGGATGTTAGTATTTTTAAATGCAGGGATGAAACCCAGTCTTTAAATGGTGCAAGTGACGTCGAGTCAACGAACAAAAATGTTGATGACACAAAGACTGTAGAAAAGAGTGATGTTGTAAAACCAAGAACAGAATCACACAGTGAGTTGTCAGACAGACAATCTAAACTTTTTAGAAATAATGATTTTGTAGAAGATGCTAGAACATTTTTAAATTCTTGCCAATATTGTAAATATGAAACAAAGGATCTTCCAGATTTGACAGAGGACTGGGTACATAGGAAAATAACAAACTTTAAATATTTAATGATTCTGAATCACTTAGCAGGTCGGCGGATCAGTGATCCCAATCATCATCCTGTGATACCATGGGTTATGGATTTCTCCAGTCCAGATGGTGGATTTAGGGATTTATCTGTGTCAAAGTTTAGGTTAAACAAGGGAGATAATCAGTTAGACTTAACATATGAATCTTTTCTAGACATGACAGACACTACCCATGTTCCCCATCATGTGACCGACTTCCTCTCTGACATCACATATTATGTTTATAAAGCCAGGAGAACACCAAAATCAATTTTATGCTTGCATGTAAGATCCAAATGGGTTCCAAATGAATACCCAACAAGTATGCAGAGGATGCAAGAATGGACACCTGATGAATGTATCCCAGAATTCTTCACAGACTCAACTATATTTACCTCCATTCATGAAGATCTACCTGATATAGAGTTACCTCCCTGGACTAAGAATGCTGAAGATTTTGTAAGGAAGCATATGAATGTATTAGAGAGTGATCAGGTGTCTGACATGCTGCATCACTGGATTGACCTGACTTTTGGATATAAAGTAAGTTACATGTATACATTTGAAATGGAAGCATTACTTCTTAAAAGTATATGCCTGTGTTTAAGTCCCTTGTTGTAGAGGAAATAATAAATACATGTGCATGTACATGAACCTCGATCAACAATGAGTATTTTTATAATCATATGTTTTCTTACAATTCACATTTTTTGTATAAATTATTATTCTTGCGAAATTTCTTACAGCCTTTTTGTTACCATTGTAATTTTCTGACCAAGATAAAGGTCACATAGGGAAAGAAAGAGAAAAAATAATAATTTGATTACTCATTAGCATCAGAAAGCATCTTTTAAATGTTTTGGTTCTTGGTTTTGCTATCAACAGAAAAGCCCGAGACATAGCAGTCTGGAGGTCATTGTGTGTTGCCATCTTCATCAACTTACTGATTTTGGTTAAAGTTTATATTACCAACAAAGTTAGTTTTTGAAGGCCATATTTGCAATTCCTGAACTTTGTATGCTAGTCATTTTGTGTTCTATTTTCTGATTATATAGCTATCAGGATCAGCTGCTGTGAAAGCCAAGAATGTCAACTTTTACCTGGTGGATGACCACAAACATTTAACTAATACAGGAGTAACACAGATATTTAAAGAGCCACACCCCCACCGACTCAACCCACAGCAATCTTCATTTCGACCACAAAGAATACCTAAAAACATGCTTCATTCTCAGGTAAAATATTGTCTATATTTAGTATTGATTAACTCATTAAGATACAGGTAAAGAATTATTGTTTCAGAGAATATTTGAAATGTAGCCATGACAACTGTACTAGAGTAGAGCAATATGAGTGTTATGCCCCAGTCAAGATTCATTCCCATACACAGTAAAACCTCGTTATAATGCCCCGCGATAACTTTGCCCCCTCGCTTATAGCAACACTATTTTGAAGTCCCAAAATCCATTTTGTTTATGTTTTTCTTTATCCGCCTCCCCAATTTATCGCCAAACCCCTTTATAATGCCAAAATTTGACTGAACAAATGGTGGCGATGAATCGAGGTTTTACTGTATTTAGATGGTTAGTACAGAGATGGTAGAGGAAACCACCCACCTTAAGCGAGTGAACTGATACTCATACTAGGCTCTGTCCTGAGTGTGATTTAAACCTCCTCAGTAAGTGGTGCTTTTTTGTGTACCAGTAAGTGTGTGCTTTTTTGTGTACCAGTAAGTGTGTGCTTTTGACAACTCAGTCATGGAGTTGCCAAGTAATTACTTTGTCATAATATATAAAGATGACTTATCAGTTATGTTCATTTATATTGTTCACCATCTTCTTCATCACAAAACTGATATATTTTCTTCAAATCTTGCCATATATTGCTTAGTTTACTTCTACTTGGCTAGTCTTGTAGTCTACTAGAAAGCAGCCTATTTTCCCTACCTATATTGAAACATGTGGTGCTGTTGGTACTACATACATTAGACTTCTGATCCAAGGGTCGAATCTCATTTGGGACACACGTTGTGACTTAGCAAATCACTTTATTTCACAGTATTGCTGTCTTACCCAGTGTCAGAATAATGGACTGGTGGGGCAGCAGCCTCTGTCTTAGTTAGCTAGCTTCTTAACTAAAAGTCACTCTTGCACCTTAATAAAAGCAGATTCACATATAATTCACTGCTTCTCATGGGCACATTTGGTGACTACAGTGCTGCTGTTTAACAGCCTATGTAGGAAACTGGACCCAGTTGTTTGAAGCTTGATTAGCTTAATCAATGATTAACACAGATTTAAAATACTAATATAAAATCATTATATCATCATCAAATCCATAGATTTATAGCCATGTGCTACAATTTGTTGATATTCTATTCGCTTAAAACATTTTCAGCATTGATTTTACAAATGATTTGAATTTTAATATGCATTATTCAAATTTTGACTAATCAATTGATTAAACTAATCAGGCTTCAAACAACTGACCTCTGATATAAAGCTACAGATATTGTTTGTCTCTTGTTCATACTAAGGTATACAATATTGTATTTGTTCTTTTACACCTTAAACATTTTAAAAAAATACACATGTATACTTGTAATAATTAAGCAAGATTTAAATAATATGTGTAATTATACATGTTGATTAATGTTATCTGGAATTTCATGGGGAAATGAAAATAGCTCGACTTGTCCGAAGTTTGAGATAATGAGATCATGTGATAAATTTTACATGTATTTATGTTATAAATCTCTACAAAACAAGTGTGATCCGAGTCAACATGATTTTCTTTAACAACAGATGGAGTTACTATGTTCTTCGGACAATCCAGACTCAGAAAACTTTCAGGCGATTCAGTCTGCGTTTAAGGTACAACCCCGTTTACTTCTGTGTCATGATCACTAATGTTATGTGCTTTTTAGTTTATTTATGCTTACTTATTTGGTTTTTTGTAGCTTGCTTATTTTTTATTTGCACAAGCTAGATATTTTTGTATTGCGCTTTTAGTTAAGTTTAAGCATTAGCTAATTTTTACACTGCTAGTAACAAAATCAAACATTTTTATTTTAGTTCTGTTTAAGAATCTTTAATTAAAACTACCGGTATTTTTATTTTGTATGTAACTTTGTAAACAACACAGAGTTATGAAATATTAAAATAATTGTATGATTGATAATGATAGTTTAGAAGTCAGTCCTGATATAAATTATGAACAAAGTTTTAAAAAAACTTTATAATCAATTCAACAAACAATGCATTGGAGGAATTTAGAAACCCAGCATACTACTACATGTAGTATATCACATAAACATTGTACATATGCTGTAAATGTATTTAATTTCGTGTGTACATGTATTTATTTTCGAGGTATATAAAAATTTAGACATATCCGCATAGTTAATTTTTCGTGTTTTTGAAATATGCAATATAACACATTATGCACAATATATTTTTTCACTCAGTATCAATTTTTGTGCAAAACAAACAACAGCAAAATAAGTGAAA
Source organism: Anadara kagoshimensis (assembly GCA_021292105.1). Classification (NCBI taxonomy): domain Eukaryota; kingdom Metazoa; phylum Mollusca; class Bivalvia; order Arcoida; family Arcidae; genus Anadara; species Anadara kagoshimensis. The sequence goes on from CM037858.1 coordinate 23,788,598, forward strand.
TTAGTACACGGCGAAAATACATGTAAATATTTTATTACAGTATATCATATTCACCCCATGCATATTATAACACACTCTGACACTCTTATTGTAAAACCTCATTATAATGTCCCTTAATAACTGATTGTCACACTATTTAGAATTCCCAAAATCCATTTCTTCAATATTGGTTTTTCTGTATAATCCTCTCTTGATTTATCACTAAACCCCTTGAAACACCAACATTCGACTGAAGAAATGGTGGCGATAAATCAAGGTTTTACTGTATTGTAAGACATTCAGGCAATACATTTTCACATACTTCACAGAGAATTTCCTTTGGATGCTTAGGATTGGGATATCTGTGTCTCAACCAATGATTGACAAGCTGCACACATTGTATGTTGTGACGTTACAAATTATTTTTGACTAGCAACATGCATTGTGTAACTTGACATCACAAATAGCTTTTTCATTTAGTTTATTTTGATTAATAGATTAATTTCTCTGGCTGTGCAACCTGGGGCAGTTTATTGCATTTAAACACTACATGCATGTGATTAATTAATTATGCAATGTGTTTATAAAATATATCTGGTTAATTTTATTTTAATTGGAGTTGTAGCTATTTCTTTTTCAAATTTATTTTATTTTAGATTAAAACTTACAGATAGTTTTGCATCGCATGCTAGCTAATTCATGATATAATTTTAAATCTTACAATTTTAAAAGTTACATTAATTTTTTTTTTGAGTTGTCCGGTGACTATCCTCTTGTCGCCCATGTTGACTTCACCACAATAAGGAAAAACAGGTTTTTATTTTCGGATTGGCAACAAAGTCACCAGTGACATGTCAAAATATGATCAATGTTTGTTAAAGATACCCCACTTTATAGGAGCTAGGTAAGACATGCAATTCCATGGAATTCCTGTTTGTTGGTGTTATTTAACATTCTGTAAATATAATGTAATATAGTGTAGGAAATATATTTGGAGAGTAAGTCTTCAGGTGTATAAAATAAAAAAAACAAACATACTAATCCATGTCCAAACCACAGTCCCAAAATCAAACACAAGTTTACCAGTCCATGTCCAAACCACAATCCCAAAAATCATCCAAACATACCATCCATGTCCAAACCATTAATGCCAAAACAAAGTAAATTCTTTAAAAACTGGTAAATTAAGTAAATTAACATGTGAACGTCAACCAGGGAAGTGAGGTCAGATGCTCCAAAAGGTAAGCACCTCCTGTTTAGCTATCTACATCTGTCATGTGTTAAATAAAAAATTGAAAATAAAAATAAAAGGAACATAGAACTATGGGACACCAAATATGTCCAGTACAACCTTGGATATTTAGATGCATTTAAGTCAGTCCAAATAAAGGTACGTGTGTGCTGTAAGAACACATTCAAATTATTGTTTATAAGCATCAGAATGTGTTACGGTACTTTGTTGAATCCAATACTTCTGTGATATAATGGGAAGTGTGTCTGCTATAGACATATGTTTATGAAGGCAGGTCAAAATCTTTCATTGAACATTATATTAGTTCTAAGACTGATACTTTCAATTCCAGTCTATTAGTGTTTAATGAGTTTTTGTATTTATTTTTATGTATTTTTCATGGAGTTTATGAATCTGTTAAGCTAGGTTAAATTGCCTTTCTTTTTTCATGAACCTTAAGTAAAACAATACAACGTTTCTCATGCCTATTACTGTCTCATTGTTTCTGACAATTTGTATTTATGTTGTATATTGTAGATGTTAGGAGATACTGTAGAAGAAACAGGATTCTCTGGGATAAAAGGTAATGATAATACATATGTCTCACACACAGACCCAGACCCAGTTACATGAAAGTTTAACGTCAGTTAATTTTCTGTAGAATTATCATTTCTAGATATTCAACTACTTTTATTTTAGATGATGGTCATTGCAATTGCAAGTGAATTTATATCTAAATGAAACATTGAAGAAAGTTTATTTTTGGCAAAAGTTTTATTATTGTGTTTTGTTGCTCTTGCAAATATCATATGATATTGCAAAGGGTGAAAAAGAGGCTTCATATTATATTTTAGCAGGCCTTTAGGGCATTACTTCTGAAATGCTTTGATTATGGGTGCTTAAATATAGTCAGTCAATAGGCATAAAACTGTAAATTTTAACCTCAGGCTCTAGACCTTCAGCATGTATTAGCAGAAAAATACAAATCTGTTGATTTCTTGATTTTTTTTGATTTTTTTTTTGCATATTTGATCCTTTGCAATTACACAAATGTAGGCTGTGGGGCTAAAACTTTGGAAGTTGTTGAGAGGTTCAATAAATTATTAACAAATTAAAGACTATATTATTTGAGTGGAATAGTTTACACATTATATATTTACTTAAATTGTACTTTGTATAATTATTTGTGTTATTGAATCAACCCAATTATCATCTGAATTTCAGATTGGTTAACTCAAATGCTGGCATTGGTATTCAGCGACCAGAAAATGCAACTATACGATTACCTAAAAGCTACAATCCAACAGCTGATCTGGATCAACTGGAATCATTGTACAGCTTCTCATCTAAAACCTATAAAGGATTGCCATCATCTAACACCAAACAGGTAACTAAAGTATAAGGATTTTAGGTGACGATTTTTCAGGTAGTCTTGATTGTTAAAACCATACCCGTAATATTGTTATACAGTAACTTAAATGTTGAGGGGCCTCAGTGGCTGGGTGGTCTTAAGCATATGCTTACTGATAACAATGCCTCTCACTACCTAGGTTCAAATCCCGAATAGTCTTGTTATAGGTGGTTACTTCAGGAAGTCATTTGTTAAAACCATACATGTTATATTGTTATACAGAATAAACAGTAGACTTTAATGTTGATGAGCCTTGACTTCCACCAGGAAGTGAGGCCGTGTGCTCCGGAAGGGTAAGCACCTCCTGTTTAGTCAGCTACACCCATCACGTGTGTAATCAAAATTGGGAATGAAAAGAACATAGAACTTTGGGACGTGAAATATATCCTAGGTAATTGGTAAATGATACAAAGACATCACACTTATTAACAATATTATGTTTAGGGCCATAAAACTTGAGTGAGTTATGTTTTATGATTATTTTTCAGACATCTTCATCTTTGAATGATGAAGTAAAGCAGCTGGTTACAGAAGACATGGTGTCATTTGGATGTTTAATGTGCGAGATGTTTATGTCACCCTATCTAAATACCCACCATTATAACACTACATTACAACAGAGATACTACAATATATGTAAAGCTTGTGTAGAAAATAGAGCAACGTTACCAAGGTAACACATGGTTTTTTTGTTTTTTACTGAAAGCATGGAAAATAACAAACCATCTTCATTTTGATAAAAAATTATACAGATGCTTCTCCAAATTTAAACACAATTGAAATATATACATATTATATACACAGTGTGTATGTACAACACTCAGTATCAGGTCGAGTCCTTTTTTCATAGCCGTATCACTACGAGCGTGACGAGTAGTGATACAGCTACCAAAAAAGGACGAAGGGTTGTACATACACACTGTGTATATAATATTTTTATCTAACATTTCCAATTAGGTTATTTAAAAAAATGAAAAAAACAATACTTTATGTGAAAAAATTACATTTTACCACAGAAAACCACTGAACTATGTTATGACCGACAAATCCAAGACTCCCTGATGACGTAACAATAAGAAAGTGCACGTGCGCTTTACCGCCAATGGTGATACAAGATTCTGTATCATACGTGTTCGATAAAACTTGTATTTCGTCAAATCAGATAGAAAAACTAGTCTAATGTTAGATAAAACATTTTTAACATCAATCAATATGTATGAACTATAGTACAGGTGGTTTTCTAGGACACTCTGGTTGCCTCCACCATCCCAGAACTTACTGTCAAGATATCAATGAGAAAGCAATCTTGACTGGGGCCATAAAACAATTACCGGTACACCTCTCTTGTCTTCTCTTGATGTTTTGACTGGGACTCGACTCATCTTTTGATGTTAATTTGTCATGACAAGAATAATCTCCCTGGAAGAATAAATTTAATTCATTATAAATGATGAGGGATTAATTAAAATGTAGAGCTCCAAAAATTTACCAATCTACATGGTTATTATCCTCTGTTTTTCCGAGAAATAGGGTGTTATGAAATTTGAATTTCTTTTCTTTCAGACACTTCTTGTCTGAAGTAATTCTAAAGTAAAGCAAACCGTCAACAATGATAAGAGATGCTCATATCATTAACCTGAGTTGGTTTGCTCATTTTCCTGGGAGTTATGGGCCTTTAAACATAAGTGCATCCTAATTCACTGAATTGACTTGTCTCAGTCTATAAATGTTTTAATGTCTGGTATTTAAATTTACCAAAGAATTTTGATAATGACATTTTAATATACCATAATTATTATAGCTTACACGTTTATTGGATAAAACATTAGTTTGATATCTTGATCATGTTAAATTTATATATTTGATGATATATTTACAGACCAATTCAGAGAGCTGCCAAGTCTCTGTTACAATTAACAGCTAACTTACCAAAGAAAGATCTAGTAGACAAATGTGTCTTCCAATACTCAACAGTAAACAAAGATGGACTCCCACCTCCAACACCACTCCAGTTGCTGTTACCTCATGTAGATGTCCTTCCTTTTCCAGAGTACTTTCCTGACCTTTACCAATGTCTGTGTGATCTCAAACAAAAGGACAGTGAAGTGAGAGACATTGAGTGGAAATGTAAAAAGAATTTAATAGAAAAATCAAAACTAATTAAAATATTATCTAGAGAAAAGGTGGCCATTTTACAAAGGTTTCTTGAATTGTATCAAGGTAGATTAGAACAAGAAGGATTGACCCTAATTTTACCTTATGTTGAGGAGCTCTTTGAAAATAAGGATACATCAGTACAAGCAGCTTGGTCATTATTCAGTTTGATTGGACAAGAAATTGGGCCACAAGAAACAAATAAAAAGTTTACACCTTTTCTTGTCAAGCTTTTCAATGTGGAAAATCCAACGCCAAAACATATGAAACTTTACAGCAAATCTTTTATAATACAGTTACTATTAAGGTTGGGTCTGAAAACTTTCTTCTCACATTTCTCCACACTACTAGTGGAGGCAGTATCGGGATTCAAGGATTATATTTTCGAGGACTTTATCGAACAGCAAGATAGAGTCAGCTTACAGGAATACCAAAATGACACCAATCAAAATAAATATTTACCAGTATTACAAGAAGAAAATGCAAAAGAGGATGATATTTGTGAAAGTCAGGATTCCGATTTTACGAATATTAGTAGTGATTTACGGAGAGACGCTGAACTTACAGAATCTACACAAGATGATGTTGATGAAATTGATGAAGAAAGTGTTTCAGACTTACCATATACTGGAGATGAAACTGACCCAGATCAATTATCAAATAAAAGTAGGTCGTCTGCTTCCAATAAAAGTGAAGAGGATGATGAAGCGGGTAGTTATGGTGATAATAATTCATCAAAGGAAGTAGATGAAGATGATATTAGTAGTGAGAGAGCGTCAATACACAGTATATCACGCCTGACTGGATTTCCGACTACAGACTCTGCCGATGATACTGAAACACCAGTATGGAATGAACGGCAGGATACACTCACTGAAACAGAGAGTTTACAGTTTGAGGTAAATCAGTCAAAATTAATTGTCTGTTGAGATTTTGATTAGATAAGATTTGCATTATGTTATGCAAAAATTCTTGTCAAATATGAGGATTTCTGTGCCTTTCTTTGACTGTAGGATATTAAAGAATAATAAACTGATAAAATAATTAATCAATTTCAGAAACTGGTTTACAGTTAATTAAAATTACTATGTTTGTAAATTTTAGAGACAATTTTAAATAAGAAAAATATTTTATTTTAAACATTATAAAGAACCTGTCTTGACCACTGTGGTAGCTCAGTTGGTAGAGTGCTTGCTGCATAAGTGGGAGGTAGATCTTTAACTGGTTCTGACCCAAGATTTGAAAGTGGGTAGTGACTGTTTTTTCGCCAAACACTCCGCATTACAGAATGAAAGTCACGGTTCTTTAGGATGGGAACTTAAAATAAACGAGGTCCCACGTCACAGTTGGCTTGGCTTGCTAAAGAACCCTGCTGTATAATGCCATCAGTGCAACACATAGGCAAAATTTCTGCACCATTGCCTATAACATTTATAACTGGCAACTTCTTGACATAAGTCAAATATTCTTGACTTGGCCGTAAACATCATTACTCAACTCTGTCTTGACAAAATAGCAATTTGCCAGCCTCTTGAGTATCCTATATTACATTTCTTAAAGCATTTTGACAATGATAAAGTTTGATGTTTTTATTTGTTCTAGGAGCCGAATGATGGTGACATATCTGAACAAGATGATGTTAGTGGTGCCATGGAAACCAACCAGCTCACGGCTGAATCTAAGACTTGTTCCAATTCTTCACTCCAAAATATGGTTAGGAGTGAGACAGATGAGTTTGCTCAGAGTGTATCAGAAAAGACAGCCTCAGAGGTTGTAAATATTCATGATGTGGCTGCAGAAAGTATAAAATGGTTGTCAAAAAATCTGGGTCCTCTGCTCTGTGCTAAATATCTGTCAAGGAATCTGGTCAGAATGTTGGCTTTATGTTACCTTGGTGATGAACAACTCTTATCCATTGGAGATCCAGGTAAGTTCTTTTAGGGTCACTGTTAACATATTTATTTTCACAGTGTACTAATTTTCGCTCATTTTGTGGCTGTTTGTTTAGTGCGAAAAGTAATACCAAGCAAAAATTATGTCTATTGTGTTTTATTACCTAATACTCTATTTAAAATATTATTACTCATTTTTTGATGTTTTACAATTTTCCTAGGTCGCTGAAACTATTACCCGACAATATTTTTGAGACTGTTTCACAGCAGCGCGTGAATTTTCCTGTAAGCGCCTCTTTACTAACTCGAAAATTATGCGTTATCATTTGCCATTTTATAAAGTGAAAAATATGTACGTACAAAGGGCAATAACTCGATATTCACAAAGCGTCTATTTGACGCAGATTGTCGTTGATGATCAGACGACAACAAACGAACAAAACAACTGTCAAAACAAATGACCAAATTTTGATGGATTGAGATTTATCAGTTATGAGAAGACAGTTATGAGAAGACTGAAGGTAAATATGCAAAAATTATGTAGTTTCAACTTGGTCTGCCTAATTGGGTAATAAAACAGTTATTTCATGAAATAACTGTATAATAGTTCATATTAAAAAAACATGAAAATTTAACTATGCGGAAATGTCTAAATTTCAATATACCTATATACCTAGAAAATAAATACACACAACATTAAATACATTTATTTTCTTTGTGCCTCCGAAATTAAATATTTTCTTTTCTAACTAAGAATAAAAACACAAACATGTTTTAGGAAGTGCATAGTTGCAAGATTTATGTAATAATATCAACATAATCAACAAATTACAAATTGTATTGTTACATTTTACAAATTTCACTTTGTATGCTAGAAAAGGGGGGGGGGCATTTAAAGGTCGTTTTGGGGTAGGGGTGTTTTATTATAATATTTTGTAATCTGAGCAGTAACATAGTCAGATACTGCTCCTATTTCATGTTAACATTCAGTGTTAACTTTATTTGTACTGTAAATCATATATTTACAACTTATATCACACATTAAGTGTGAGGGGTCGGGGGATTTTTAATTCTTTAACTGTGCATTAATTCTCAGTTATTTTTACGGGAAATAAGTTAGGGAATGATAGAGAACATTTTATCAGTCAGAAAAACTACGACAGATGCGGTACTGATGCCTGGAAAATATATTTATTGTTGAAGGGATCTACAAGAATTGTCGCCATCTTGAAAACGGTCAAACTTACCATTTTCGGTCGACCCTTTTTCTTGACCCTTTCTAGGGGTCATGATGGTCGAAATGGTCAATAGGGATTGGCTGGGTTTCCCGGTCGACCGTATTTTTCTGGTCGACCACGCCCAGTATATAAAGCGTCCCCTCGGTCGGTCGCGAGTTCCTTTCTGCTTTGGTCTGCATCCAAGACGCCAGCACCATCCATTTTTGTTAATTCCTGACCAAGCGACTTGCTTTTGAAGGTACATACTTCCATCAACATGCGCACCTTCCAGTGCTAATTAAAATATATCATCTTGCCATGTGAAGTCCATACCCAGGGATCTAGCTCTCATTGTATTACCACAATGAGCAAGCGATCGAGGAGCCATGACGTTCAGGGGTCCTTAGCCAAGCCATTCCATGCCATTAGCCTGAGGAAGCCGGGTGTTCTCTATCAAAAGAGGGGGGGGGGGAGTCGTAAATCTTTTTCATTTCATAAGTTTTTCAGTAGGGAATCATTTTTTGGGGGTATTTTTCATAGTTCAAGGTCATTTTTATTCAGTCAAAGTTAACCATTTCGTTATTGCACAGTTTGGGGGAAATTAATCTTGTGTACACCTTCACAGGTAGCACTCGGGGTGTTTTTGTTTTGTAAATCCTGCCTATTTTTGGAGAACCTTAACTTTACTTGTTTTTCGAGCCATAGGTCAGCTTAGTTCAGTCAATTTGGTTTTTACTTATCTTTTATTAATGACTACAGTCATTTTAATTACATGTTTGGCCCGTTATTTTAGCCAATTTTATCAGTCATTTGAAGCTAGGGAGAGTTGAGAGTCAGTGGTAGTGCAGTGATGTATACATTGCTATTGTTATTTGTTATTTTCCATATTAAATATTCATTAAGAATTAAATCCATTATTTAAAGGTCAGTTATTGTGGAAGTTCATTATTTCAGTCCATTAGGGTAAAAGTGAGACCACCTGATCACTGAAATTGTACCTACTATGTAACCAAGAATACTTGTAGCTACCATGCAAGTATAGTCGCTGTTTTTTTTATACCATTTTGGTTTCAGTACAACCACCGAGGTTCAGTTTATTGACATTTTAGTTGGTCATTGATTTCATTGGTCAGGTATTTTCAACTTTGTGTTGCACGCTCAAACTCAGGCTTGTCTGTTAAAAAGGCAACATACTAGTTTAGGGTTTCTGTGTGCCTTCCTATTTTTACTTATTTAACCACACCACCAGATTACCATACCAAGTGCAGTTTGCAAGACTTTACCATCCAGTGCAGGCATTGATGCAGAAGTCAACATCCAATGCAGTTGATGTAACTTACCACCTGGCAGCTACCATGTCATACCCCTTTAACTCCAAGACAACACCGACTTACCTACAACTCTTACAACAAAACTATACTGGTTTTACGGACCCACACATTATGTGTATATATTTTTCCTCACTATGTGAGGTGGTGGCAGCTCTACTCCGATAAATAATACTATGATAGTATCATAATGTACTCAGAAGATCCGCTCGGCTACGTAGCAGCACTTCCTCCCTGTGCATGTTTAGTGATTATGTCATACCCGGGTGAAATATTCACCATGCACATAGGGTGGAAAGTGGCTGGCGTTACAATTGGTGGCAGCGGTGGGATTTGTCCGAGTTGTAGGTGACTCCTTGTTTCCATCAGCACTTCACATCTCCAAACCAGAGAAATGCCAGTAGCTTCAGCCAGTCAGATTAGTAATGATCCATGAAGGTGGTGTGGTTGATTTATTTTATTTATGGTGTGTAGGTTGTTATGGTGGTTGTACTAGTTTTGTGGTTTAGTTTATAGGAACTCACTTTTGTTTTATATACTTTTTATAGATAAGGGATACTCCTGATTTATATACTAGTAACACATAGTGTAAGCATAATATAGTACCTATTATGACTTCAAATGATAATCCAGTAAGGAGTGAACTCCTTGATACGGATCAAGATGACCAAAGTGATATGGAGAGTTGCCAAGCCAGTCGGTCTAATTCTCCAACATTTATGGACAGTACCCCAAGTGGAGAGGTGGCATTTAGAATGTCAAGTATACAAGACAATTTCCAGTCTGGTGACACTCAAGATGTGAGGCATAACCAAGACCAAGCCAATGAGAAACTTAACATCCTACAGGGGCAAATGGATACCTTAAGAGCAGAAGTAGTTAAAATGAGTAATGCCCTTAATACAGTGCTAGCTGCTAAATCACCATTTCCCAGTTTATTTCAGTGTAATATTCCAGAACCAAGCATCAATCAAGTAACAGAATCTAATCACCATGAGCCAATTTCCCAAACCAGCTCCAGGTCAAGAGTAAGATGGAGTGATGAACATGGAAATGTTGAACCAGTACAAACAAGAGCCCCACTTCTGGTGATACTTCTATAACACATCCTTTAAGCCATATTTCAAGAAATGATGCTACCTCATATGCAGATGAGCCAATGTTTGGTACCCTGAGAGACCATAACCCTGAAAAAGTCCCTTACAAGAAACCAGCTGAGTATGATGGAACTCAGAGTTGGAGTGACTACCTGGTACATTTTGAGCTGATAGCTGAAAGAAATAAATGGAACAATGAGCTTAAAGCACTAGAATTAGCCACTAGTCTTAGAGGAGCAGCCCAGGGAGTACTAAGCGACTTAAGTCAAAGTAAACGGAGGAATTACATTTCATTAACCCAAGCCTTAACCAATAGATTTGAGCCAGATAATCAAACAGAACTATTTAAAACCAAAATAAAAAGTAAAATAAGAGGTCGAAATGAGGAATTAACTGTTTTGGCCCAAGATATCAAGCGGTTAGTGAGACGAGCATATCCTACAATTCCAGATGAGATGCGAGATGAGATGGCACGAGACAGTTTCCTGGAATCCCTAAATGACTCGGACATGGAATTGTTTGTTTTCCAGGGGAAGCCAAAATCCCTTAATGATGCTGTAAGACTATCCCTGGAATATGAAGCCTTTCAGAGAGGAAGGCGTGGCCGCACCATCAGACCTATTCGTATGCAATGTGAAGATGATAAAACTAAGCCAAACCTAGAAATGAATAATTCTGAAATGAAAGAACTTGCCGTAAGATTGGAGAAGTTAGAGAAGTCACAGGCTAGTCACCAAATGAACACTTTTCAAGGGGGACAATCCAAGAGGTGTAACTACTGTGGAAAAGTAGGCCACATTAGAAGCGAATGTGCAAAATTTAAGCATGACTTTGGACAACCAGCGACTAATTCCAGACAAACAAGAAACTCATCTAACCACGGAAGGTCCTACCAGGGAAACTAATAGCAGCTGAAGCAGAGGCCCAAGCTTCAGCTTGTAATGTCAAACATTACGGGCCGACTAGATTATTAGAAATTAAATATAAAGAAAATATTAATGGATTATTTATTTTAGGGAGAATTTTTGATTTTGTAGTTAGTTGTTTATTAGATACAGGATCCACTATTACTGTAATGCATTCAGATTTTTATTTCAAAATACCAGACCAGATCAGACCAGAACTGAAGAATTATTCCAAGAACCTCAAAATGGCAGATGGAAGTATTGCTACACCTTTGGGTAAAGCCCAAATCCCTATAGAAATTGGAAACCATTACTTTTTACAAGATATGATCATTGCTGAAGTGGAATCCACTGTGGTTTTAGGATATGACTTTCTCCAAATGCATGACTGCCAAATTGATGTAGGGAAGGGGAACATAAGATTATATGATGACACCATCACATGCCAACCAAATGACCAATGCCAACAAGTTTACCGTGTTGAAGTAGCTGAGAACATAGTGATACCCCCTTCATCAGAAACCATAATGAAAGCCAAAGTCAATTATCCTACAGAAACCCCTGCATTCCAGGCAGCAATACTTGACCAGATTAGTACTGGAATGTACCAAAAAGGATTGTTAATTGCCAAAATTGTGATTGATACCAAGTCACAATACATTCCGGTTCGTGTGATAAATTTAGATGATTTCCCACAAACATTATATGAAAATACCTGTGTTGGATATTGTGAACCTGTACAAGACATTGTTAACACTTTAGATTTAGAGGAGAACCCTGACAGTAGTCCTTACCTCTGCAACATAACCACTGAGGAAGAATACCAAACCAGTTTACCACACCATTTACTACCATTATGGGAATCGTGTAAAGATAATTTGAATTTTGAAGAGCAACAACAAGTGAGAAAACTGTTACTTAAACATGAAGTAGTATTTGCCAAGTCAAAACAGGATTTTGGTAGAACAGGCATTATAAAACATAAGATTAACACAGAGAGTGCAAAGCCTATAAAACTACCAGCAAGAAGATTGCCTATTACCACCCGAAATGAGGTTGAAACAGAGATAAAACGCCTGTTGGATGCTGGGGTGATTGAAAAGTCCAAGTCGCCATGGTCTTCCCCATTGGTCATAGTGCGCAAGAAAGATCAATCTATACGCATATGCATTGACTTTAGATCTGTTAATGAAATCACAATCAAGGATGCCTATCCACTTCCACGAATTGACGATTCCCTGGATGCCCTACGAGGATCTAAATGGTATTCCACCTGTGACCTCATGAGTGGATATTGGCAAGTGGAGATGGATTCTAATGATGCAGAGAAAACAGCAATAGCCACAACTTGTGGATTATTCCAGTTTAAAGTTATGCCTATGGGTTTATCAAATGCTGGCGCCACCTTCCAGAGATTAATGGAATTTATCTTAGCTGGATTACAATGGAAAACATGTATTCTTTATATTGATGATGTGGTGGTGTATTCTGAGGATATACCAACCCATATCAATAGACTGTCAGAAGTGTTGCAGAGAATTAAAGAAGCAGGGATGAAGATAGCGCCATCAAAATGCCAATTGTTCCAACGTAAAGTTGCTTTTTTAGGGCATATTGTTTCAGAGAATGGAGTGGAGACAGATTTAACAAAAACAGAAGCTATACAGAAGTGGACAACCCCACGAAATGTTCGCGAACTTAGAGGATTTTTGGGAACCTGCTCATATTACAGAAAATTTGTTAAAAGTTTCGCTGACATTGCTAGACCCCTCCATAAATTGACAGAGAAACAGAACAAGTTCAGCTGGAATGAAGAATGTGAAGAGGCTTTTAATGCACTCAAGGGAGCTTTAACCACACCACCAGTCCTTGCCTACCCACAAATGGATAAACCCTTCATATTAGATACTGATGCCTCAGGATTTGGTGTAGGAGCAGTTCTATCACAAATTCAAGATGGTCAGGAACGGGTGATTGCATACTACAGCCAGGCCTTGACAAAACCAGAAAGACAATACTGTATTACCAGGAGGGAGTTGCTAGCCATAATTAAGAGCATTCGAAATTTCCATCATTACTTATATGGGGCAGAATTTCTTGTTAGGACAGACCATGGTGCATTATCCTGGTTACTCAAATTTAAAAACCCAGAAGGACAAATGGCTAGATGGCTGGAGTCGCTGTCAAGCTACAATTTCAAGATTCAATACCGGCCAGGTAGGGCACATTCCAATTGTGATGGTTTAAGCAGAATTCCCTGCAATGACTGTAGTCACTGTAGTAAACAGGAATATAAAGACGTACAGAAGGCCAATACTGAAAGAGAGGCAGTCTTGAGGGCCATAACTAGGTCATCTAATACTGGAACCAACACTGTCCAAAGTAAAGAACCACAAGATTCTAGTCAGCAGCATTGTGCTTGGTTCAGCTCTAAGTCCAGGGAGGAAATCAAACAAGCACAGATTGAAGACAAGATACTAGGGGTTATTTATAAAATGAAATTAAGGAATGAAGGAAAGCCAAGCTGGGAGCAGATCTCACCAAGTGATCCCCGGGTCAAGAAATACTGGGCACAGTGGGAAAATATATACCTCAGAGATGAAATATTACATAGAAAATGGTTTGATGTGGATGCAGATAGTGAACACTGGCAAATGTTACTGCCTCAATGTTATATCAAAGAAGTATTATCAAGTTTACATGATGGTATAGAGGCTGGACATTTAGGAGTCAAGCGCACCTTAGCAAGGGTAAAACAACGTTATTATTGGATTGGATCATCAGCAGATGTTGAAAACTGGGTGAAGAACTGTAAGATTTGCCAAGCCCATAACCCACTCACAAAACGTCTACGTGGTAGTATGAAGCAGTATCTTGTTGGAGCACCTCTAGAGCGTATAGCCATTGACATTCTAGGTCCACTCCCACAAACACTGAAACAGAATAAATACATCCTTGTAATAACAGATTATTTTACTAGATGGGCAGAATGCTATCCCATGAGGAATATAGAAGCCATAACAGTTGCCAATGTTTTTATCAACCAGTTTGTAAGTCGTTTTGGAGTCCCCAGACAACTTCACACAGACCAAGGAAGCCAATTTGAATCTAATTTATTCCAAGAGATTTGCAAGATTTTCCGCATTGACAAAACCCGTACAACTCCTTACAGACCCCAAAGTGACGGATTAGTTGAACGCCTTAACAGGACAATAGAAAACATGCTGAGTAAATTTGTAAGAATGGACCAGAGAGATTGGGATGATTGTCTCCCTTTAATCATGATGGCATACAGATCCTCAGTCCATGAGAGTACAGGACAGACCCCAGCATTAATGATGATGGGACGAGAAATAGAGATGCCTATTGATATTTTGTTAGGACCACCTTCAGAATTTCCCAGTAACCCAGACAATCTGTCAGCCAATGATTATGTAGAAGGATTGAAAGATAAAATGTGGAAAATCCACGATGCAGCTCGAGACCACATGAAAGAAGCCAGTGATAGACAGAAAAGACAGTATGGGATGTAGTTCTGATTACAAATAATGAGAGGAAGAAGGGAAAGTCACAAAAACTGCAGTCTAGATGGACTGGACCCTATACTATTACAGCAGCCATCAATGATTTGATTTACAAAGTGCAGGAAAATGAAAGTTCTCGGGAGAAGGTTGTCCATTATGACCACATGAAACCCTGGCACAGTGCTCCATGTGATTGATTATAAAACCAGTTTTTAATATTTAAGATTTTATAGTACTTTTGTATGTAACAGTATTGTAAAATTAAATGTGTGCATAGATTTATTTGACATAAATGTATATATTTATATTATCATGAAACTTTATTAACAGAACTCCTAGGCTGATATATATAAC